>OY740794.1:8224009-9424009 GCA_963514005.1 Raja brachyura | reverse complement strand
ACACTGAAATGGCAATGGAAATGATGTGAAATGACAATGAGATTAATTGTTTGGCCTGCGCTGTGCTTGAAACTGAAATGGCAATGGAAATGAAATGAAATGAAAATGAGAAGAGTTTTTGGCCTGGCCTGTCCTTGAAACAGAAATGGCATTTGGAAGTGAAATGAAATGAATATGTTGTTTGTCCTGCCCTGTGCTTGAAACTGAAATGGCAATGGAAATGAAATGAAATGAAAATGAGATGAGTTATTTAATCTGCCCTGTGCTTGAATCTGCAATGGCAATTGATGTGAAATGAAATAAAAATGAGATAAGCTATTTGGCCTGCCCATCCCTTGACACTGAAATGGCAATGGAAATGAAATAAAAATAGGATGAGTTGTTTGGCCTGCCCATCCCTTGAAACTGAAATGGCAATGGAAATGATATGAAATAAAAATGAGGAGAGGTGTTTGGCCTCCCATCCCTTGAAACTGAAATGGCAATGGAAATGAAATTAAATGAATAGGAGATGAGAAGTTTGTCCTGTCCTGTGCTTGAAACTGAAATGGCAATGGAAATGATATGAAATAAAAATGAGGAGAGGTGTTTGGCCTCCCCTGTACTTGAAACTGAAATGGGAAAGGAAATGAAAAGAAATGACAATGAGATGAGTTGTTTGGCCTGCCCTGTGCTTGAAACTGAAATGGCAATGGAAATGAAATTAAATGAAAATGACATGTGGTTTGGCCTGCCCTATGCTTGACACTGAAATGGCAATGGAAATGAAATAAAAATGGGATGAGTTGTTTGGCCTGCACTGTGCTTGAAACTGAAATGGCAATTTAAATGAAATGAAATTGAAAATGAGATGAGTTGTTTGGCCTGCCCTATACTTGAAACTAAAATGGCAATGGCAATGAAATTAAATTAAACTGAGATTAGTTATTTGGCCTGTCCTTTGCTTGAAACTGAAATGGCAATGGAAATGATGTGAAATGAAACTGAGATGAGTTGTTTGGCCTTCCTTGTGCTTGAAACTGGAATGGCAATGGAAATGAAATGAAATGAATATGTTGTTTGTCCTGCCCTGTGCTTGAAACTGAAATGGCAATGGAATTGAAATGAAATAAAACTGAGATGAGTTGTTTGCTCTGCCCATCCCTTAAAACTGAAATGGCAATGGAAATGAGATTAAATGAATAGGAGATGAGAAGTTTGTCCTGTCCTGTGCTTGAAACTGAAATGGCAATGGAAATGATATGAAATAAAAATGAGGAGAGGTGTTTGGCCTCCCCTGTGCTTGAAACTGAAATGGCAATGGAAATGAAATAAAAATGGGATGAGTTGATGGCCTGCACTGTGCTTGAAACTGAAATGGCAATGGAAGTGAAATGAAATGAAAATGATATTAGTTATTTCATCTGCCCTGTGCTTGAATCTGAAATGGCAATCAATATGAAATGAAATAAAAATGAGATGAGCTGATTGGCCTGCCCTGTGCTTGACACTGAAATGGCAATGGAAATGAAAATAAATTAAACTGAGATTAGTTATTTGGCCTGTCCTGTGCATGAAACTGAAATGGCAATGGAAATTATGTGAAATGAAAATGAGATGAGTTGTTCGACCTGCACTGTGCTTGAAACTGAAATGGCAATTGGAAATGAAATGAAATGAATATGTTGTTTGTCGTGCCCTGTGCTTGAAACTGAAATGGCAATGGAAATGAAATGAAATGAAAATGAGATGAGCTGCTTGGCCTGCCCTGTGCTTGACACTGAAATGGCAATGGAAATGAAATAAAAATGGGATAAGTTGTTTGGCCTGCCCTGTGCTTGAAACTGAAATAGTAATTTAAATGAAATGTAATTGAAAATGAGATGAGAGGTTTGACCTGTCCTGTGCTTGAAACTGAAATGGGAATGGAAATGAAATGAAATGAAAATGAGATGATTTGTTTGGCTTGCCCTTTGCTTGAAACTGAAATGGCAATGGAAATGAAGTGAAAATGAGATGATAAGTTTGACCTGTCCTGTGCTTGAAACTGAAATGGCATTGGAAATGAAATGAAAAGAAAAGGAGATTAGTTGTTTGGCCTGCCCTTTGCTTGAAACTGAAATGGCATCTTAAATGAAATTAAATGAAAATGAGATCAGTTGTTTGGCTTGCCCTGTCCTTGAAACTGAAATCGCAATGGAAATGAAATGAAATGAAAATGAGATGAGTTGTATGGCCTGATTTTTGCTTGAAACTGTGATGGCAATGGATATGAAATGAAGTGAAAATGAGATGAGATGTTTGACCTGTCCTGTGCTTGAAACTGAAATGGCAATGGAAATGAAAATAAATGACAATGAGATGAGTTGTTTGGCCTGCCCTGTGCTTGTAACTGAAATGGCAATGGAAATGAAAATGAGATGGTTGTTTGGACTTCCCTATGCTTGAAGCTGAAATGGCAATGGATATGAAATGAAGTGAAAATGAGATGAGATGTTTGACCTGCCCTGTGCTTGAAACAAAAATGGCAAAGGAAATGAAAATAAATGAAATGAGTTGTTTGGCTTGCCCTGTCTTTGAAACTGAAATGGCAATCGAAATGAAATTAAATGAATCTGAGATGTGTTGTTTCGCCTGCCCATTCCTAGAAACTGCAATGGAAATGGAATCAAATAGTAAGATTAAAATAGGTCTTACCTGCTCGAAGTTTGATCCTTATATTATGAGGAGTTACGATGAGGGATTACGTGAAGATGCCCCGCCAGGCGCATGCGTGTCATACTTCAAAGCAGCGGCCTGAAAAACACAGAAACTGATAGCTGAAGTAAGATAGTAAGGCTTACAAAAGACTAGAACTACCAGATGATCCTTTAGATTATGAGGGCCGGGAGTGGAGGGCACATAATCCCTCATTGTAACTCCTCATAAAATAAGGATCAAACTTCAAACAGGTAACTTTTCATTTAATCTTATTATTTTACTTCAGAGTCACGTGAGTGACTATGTGAAGATTTCAAAGCTCTGTGATTTTCATGCCGTAGATTCACTCCATACCACACACCGCTTCAGTTGACACAGTAGTGAATAAATAATATATTGAACATTGCTTCAAATTATTCAATAACTATTTTAATAATAATAATAATAATAATGATAACAAAGGAAAGTAATAACCCCTCTATCCCAGGGGGTAATTATAACAAATGATATGAAACAAATTATATGAAATAAAGCAAACAAATTACACAGAACCCAACACAGCATGTCCAAACCCTGGCACTGTGACAACAGGTTTATCATAAAATTTAGAAAAAGTTTCTTCTTTAGACTATCCTGCGGCCTCTAGAATTTGGTCGAGCGGCACGTCTTGCACCTTCGTCGCGGATGTTGATGCCACCCTGGTGGAGTGAGATTTAAACACATGAGTGTCCACTCCAGATAAATCCAGAACATGATTTAACCATCTAGAAATAGTTTGTACTGTCACTTTTTTATATGGTTTTTTGTGGGCAATGAGCAGTGCTGTCTCACAACCTCGGAGACTCGTAGTTACTTCAACATATTGAGTCAGATGCTGAACCACAGACAATGTTTGGTCCACAGGGTATGCTTTAAAGATTACCTTGATTCCAGCCTTTCCTGGCCTGCTTTGCTTGATTAGATCATAAACATAAAAAGTAATTTTATCTACAGACAACTGCATACAATCTAACCGCAACATATGTAATGTTTGTACTCGTTGTGCTGACACTAATGTCATGAGCATAACCACTTTAAATGTTAACTTCTGAAAAGACAGTGACTTAATTGGAGCCCACTGCCGAAGCAATGTGAGAACTATACTGACATCCCAGATTACTGTATATCTGGGTTTGGGAGGATTTTTATTAAAAATTCCTCTCATAAATCGGGATATTAACGGATGAGACCTGATAGATATTCCTTCTGAAAATTGTCCTAAATAGGACAAAGCACTCCAAGCACTATTAATGGCACTATAACTCAGGTGCTGATCAAAATGCAACATAGTAAGGAACTCCAATACACCCGATATATTTGCAGTATGATAAGAGATATCTGACTGTATACAAAACATTTCCCATTTCTTTATATGAGACATATATTGTTTCTTAGTGCTATCTCACCAAGCTGCACTTATGATATCCATGGTCATATCCGATAGTCCAAGCTCTTGTAATGATCATGTCAGAACCTGCAGATTAACAAATTAATACGATCATGTAATGGATGACTTTCTCCTGTTACTGGATGTACCGACAAATTACTGCAGCTGGGGATCGTCATGAATGGCTGAGTCATCATTCTAAGCACCAATGGGAACCATGGCCGTGTAGGCCAGTTTGGAACCACCAAAACGCCTGCGGCGGAGTCTTGCTCTATTTTGGTGAGACATTGCCTAATCAGGCAGAATGGGGGAAAAGCATAGAAGAATATACTTCCCAAATGTAGCAAGAATGCATCCACCACTACTGCTCCTGGATCTGGCTCCCATGAGACATATTTAGGCAACTGGTGATTTAATCTGGATGCAAACAGATCAATATCTGGTAACCCAAAGCGACTGACAATCTTTTAAAAACTTCTGGATTTAACATCCATTCTGTATTGTCATTGAACTTTCATGATCTGTTGTCAGCCACCACATTGTCTCTCCCTGGTAGATAGATAGCTGAAAGCCAGATATTCCTGGAGATACACCAGTGCCACATGAAGTTTGCCAGATTATCACATGATACTGATCTTACTCCCCCCATGTGATTGATATATGCCACAGCTGTGGTATTGTCTACCTGTAATTGAACATGTAAATCATTCATTGTAGAACAATAGGCTTTCAATCCATAAAACACCCCCAATTACTCCAAATAATTGATACCATGTGTTTGGAGAATTCAGTCCTCTTGGACAGTCCATCTACCACCACAGCTGGTGTCGCTGTCCGTAGCTCCCCATCCAAGAGCGCTCACATCAGTCTGTAATACCACTGAAGTTTGCTGAACCAAAATATTTTTAGTAGCTTGTGCAACATTGAGAATCCACCATTGCAATTCAGCTAAAGCTTTAGTTGGTAACTGCATGGGCCTATCAAAATGACCTGCATGCTTTTTTAGTGCTTGTTCTTTGGCTCTTTGCAGACTTTGATAGTGCAGAGGTCTAAACTCCACAGCAGGAAACGCTGCTGCCAATTTACCAATAACCCTAGCTACTTCTTGGATGGAGGGATAAGGTTTCTCAGCGAGACAAGTACAGGCATTTGTAATATCCCCAACCTTATCTGTTGGCAAAGTTACTGACATATCAACTGAATTAATGACAAACCCCAAATAATGAATTGTTTGGGATGGCTGTAACTTAGATTTTGTTGGATGGATCAGAAACCCTAGCCTTTCAAACAGCTGGAGAATTTGTTTCAGCAACTACAAGCCTGTCTCCTGAGTGGCACTTACAACTAAGATATCATCTAGATAAGCCATTACAATGTGATTTTGAGCCCTCAGTAACGCCAGCGCTGGTTTCAATAATTTTGTGAACAGCTTGGGATCTGAGGTTAACCCATTAGGTAATGCTTTAAATTGCCACAGCTGACCCATCCAATTAAACTTCAAGTACCTGCGATAGTGATGATGAATTGGCACTGAATAATAAACATCTTTTAGATCTATAGTAGCCATATAACAACCTTGTGACAATAACTGCTTTGCAGTGTTGAAGGTGTTCATTTTAAAATGCCTATACTGGACATACAAATTCAAATTTGTGAGGTCCAGAATGACTCTACAACCCCTATCTTTCTTCGGTCTGGGGAATATATTGGACACAAATTGTTGTGGATGATTCACCATTCTTTCAATTACCCCTTTCTGGAATAAATTTTTAATTTCTTCTTTTATCTGACAAGTGTCTGGTGCAGCAAACACCAAGACTCTATTAGGCTTATTCTGTACAGGTGGATCAACTCCTGCCATAAATTCTATTGTAGAACCTGACACAGTATCTAGTATAAACCAATCAGATGTTATACAGCACCATTCATCATAAAACAATTGTAATCTACCCCAAACCAGAGGTTGTTCCCCAGAAGTTTTTTCTGTAATGGAATGAAGTTTCTGTACCTCAGTAAACGACTGAGAAGGTTTCCTTCTTCCAATATAAGGGTTGATGTTGGGCTGTACTGGGTAATAGTACTTTCTACCTATTGCCCTGCCTCTGCTCATCCCTGCCCCTGAATCATAAACCCCTTCGCATCCAGCCTGCTTGTTTTCTCGGAGCAGGGATAAAAGGTTTCATGAGGCCAATCATTTTTGCCTCTTCATCAATGTCTTTGATTTGTTTTGGCAGGTTTTCACCAAATAAGTAATCTGGTGCCTGAGTGTTGCTTGCCCTGCACAATCCTGCAAATTTAGGGTGCAATGTTGGCTGAATGGCGATTTTTCTCATGCAATTTAATTCAAAATAAGCATTGCAAAATAACGCCAGCATTTCCTTCTGAATCTTGGACATAGTCGACCCTTGTGTCTGTTTTCCAAAAGCAGTGATGCCAGCTGATGACACGCTGGAAACGCATTTTCTGCCCTCGCATCGTTGCACTCATGGGTGCCCAAATTGCAGAATTCACTGTTGGCACCGTGAGCGAGGCACAATTAACGGGTGTCTTATATAACTCTGCTGTTCCAGCCATGACAGTGTCTTGGAGCTGGTGAGAAACCAAGTAATTAATGTTGGCAGCCAGTCCCTTCCGGTATAGCAAAACTTTGCGCTACATCGGGTACACCCGGAGCGTGGCTCCTGTGCTCTGGTGTGTACACATGAGTATGGGACACCAGCTTCAGGGTCAGTCTCCCCCTGCCCTGGTACTCCCGAGTCTTGCTCGAAGGAGACCCCCTCCACACCTAAACAAGGCACTGGAGAGTCACATTCCCAATCTGGATAGGCACCATATTCATTGTATGGAACTCCTTCGAAGGCTGCCTGGGAATTTTCTGGGTCTTTGAACCCTTGGCTGATCAAAGTTTGGAGCATTCTCTCCATTTGTTCCATCCTCCCCCACATTGTTTTCCTGTCTGGAAGAGAATCCTCTTCATAAGACCCATCAGACAAAACGGGCCTGACAGAATTTCTCTTCCTTTTTCTGCCTATAGTTGTGGCCTCAGTGCCCTGCAACACTGGAGCAGCTGGAGGCTCATTAACAATGGGAATAACGGCCACCGGTATCGGAACCGGCACTGCACTTAACTCCCGATCACTGCGATGGGACCGCATCGCTGCACGACCCACGCTTGGCTACGAACTGATTTCTTCGCACCACTCTCCATTCCACAAGCTCCTCCTGACTCACAAGCCAGCATTATGGAGCTTAAATACCCACTGGGAAGTAGTTTAAACCACTTACCTGCAAGGTTTCTACTTATCGCTGGTGGAGCTGCGCTCTCCAGCCCGTTCCTAGTGACATGCATCGACGTAATGACACACATGTGCCTGGCAGGGCTTCTTCACATAGTCACTCATGTGACTCCAGGCACGTGCCGTCAGGGTAGGCAAGGTAGGCACTGCCTACCCTGACTAAAATTATGAAATGGGAATTATTAAATATAAATAGTAAAGGCATGGGAGAATTATGCCTATGTAAGAGACTGATCTCTTAGGTAGGCATAATTCCCTGTGCCTTTCACCCGCAGTGCTTGTGACATGGGAAGCTCTGTGCAGCCCCCGTGCCGTCAGCGCTGCCTGAAGCCGTCAATTTTAATCGGGGCTGAAGGCAGCAGAAATCCTGCCTTTGTAGCACTGCGCATGCGCAGCATCATACTGCGCATGCGCATCAGTCTACCGCGCATGCGCAGCGCAAGTTTATTGGCGGGGTTTTCAACCATGGTTTGTCATGTCCCAATGATATGGTAAGTACATTTTGTGATTTTTTTTTTAATACCGTATTTGCCGGGGTGTGGGGGGGTGTGGGAGTCAGAGTGGGGAGAGAGCTCCTTTCACAGCGTGTGGGGAGTCTGGCCCGGGGTAACGTTGCGGGGAGGGCACAAATGTTTTGAATGAGGGGTCATGGGCATCCACTTGCGATGCTCCTTGCAAGGGGGCATGAAATGACACTGCTCTGAGGCCGGGGTGGGGGGGGAGAGAGAGAGAGTAGCTCGAGCGGCCGCCGGGCCAGACAGCGGAACCAGCCGCCACCTTAGCTCCAGAACCACCCGCCCACCTCTGGCAGCTCTCCATCTAAAAACCTCTCTCCTGCCGCTCGCTGGCCTCACTCATGTCCTTAAATTCCAACAGCGCGATTGAGGTTACTCGGCTGTGGGAATTTAAGGATTTGCAGGAAGCCGCTGACATGAGTGAAGTTGGCGAACGGCAGGTGACAGGTGTTCAGACAGAGAGCACTGCCAAAGGTGAGTGGGCCGGCAGAAGGCGCTGAAGTGCTGGCCAGTTCAGCGGTGGCCACTCTCCGAGCTGCTTCTATCCCCAGCTACAGTCCGTGGCTTCGCACCCGGAGAGCTGCGGCAGCGGTGAGGCAGTGAAGATTCAGCACTTTGTGATAAGTCACTGTTTTTATTTATTTATTTATTTAACGGGGAGAACAATCTGCGCATGCGCGGTTTACATTTTTTTTAAAGCGGACTGAGTGCCTACCCAGAGTAATTACTCACGGCACGTGCCTGCGTGACTCCGAAGTAAAATGAAACTGAGATGAGTTGAAATGAGCCTGCCCATTGCTTGAAATTGAAATGGCAATGGAAATGAAATGAAATGAAAATGAGATGCGATGTTTGCCCTGCCCTGTGTTGGAAACAGAAATGGGAATGGAAATGAAATGAAATGAAATGAAACTGAGATGAGTTGTTTGGCCTGCCCATTCCTTGAACCTGAAAATGTAATGGAAATGAAATGAAATGAAACTGAGATTAGTTGTTTTGCCTGCCCATTGCTTGAAACTGAAATGGCAATAGAAATGAAATGAAAATGAGATGAGGTGTTTGGCCTGCCTTATGCTTGAAATTGAAATGAAACAAATTAGTAAAATTAAATGAGAACTTGCCAGTTTGAAGTTTGATCTTGATTTTATGAGGCGTTACAATGAGCAATTACGTGAAGAAGGCCGTCAGTCCGCATGCGCATCAATTCTCAAAGCAGCTGTGTAAAATCACAGATAAGAGAAGTTGACCTGAAGATAGTAAGATTTGGAGAGAACTAGAACTACCAGATGACATTTATAATATGAGGGTTGGAGCGGTTGGGCATGTAATCGCTCATCGTAACTCATAAAATGAATATCAAACGTCAAACTGGTAAGTTTTCGTTTAATCTTCCTATTTTACTTCGGAGTCACGTGAGTGACTACGTGAAGATTTCAAAGCTCTGTTATTTCATGCCGGATACGAGTCCAAGCGTCACACACTGAATGGATTGACCATGGATGAGTAAAAAAGATTAATGCATTCAGATATAACATAGTTAGGTAATAATACTGATGGTTTAATCAAGAAAATAAAATAATAGTAACCCCTCCCATCCTGGGGGGAAACTATAGAACAGAATCTAAAATGGTACTAGCAAACACCCCCGGTCCGGCAATTAGTTTGTTGTAAAACCTGTGGAACATCTGTTCATTGGCCCATCCTGCAGCCACTAGGATGTGTTCGAGAGGGACGTCCATTGCCCTCTCTGCCGACGTTGATGCAACCCTGTTGGAGTGAGATTTAAAAGTGTCAGTGTTCACTCCTGCACTTGCCAGAACCTCTTTTAACCATCTAGAAATGGTTTGTACTGATACCTAGTGGAAAGGTTTCTTATAACTGATCAGAACAGATAACTCGGAGCCTCTGAGGCTCTTAGTGACCGTTATGTATTGTTGAATATGAGATACTACACACAACCGTGGATCCACAGGGTATGCCAAGAACAATAGCTTGAGCCCTGACACCCCCCGGTCTTCTCTGTTTGATCAAATCATAAAAGGTTATATTATTTACATAAGTAGTCATGTTGTCCAGTCGTAACTTGTGCAACGTCTGGACCCTTTGCGCTGTGACCAGTGCCATTAGCAGGACCACCTTGAGTGTGAGTCCATTAGCTTCCCATCCACAGACCTGGCAAAGGCCGTGATGCGTGAGGCAAGCAATTAAAAAAATGTCTGGAGCTTTATCTCCTGGGCTCTGACACCCGCTCCAATATGACCCCAGATCGAATGGTTTACAGCCGGCACATTCAGGGAGGCACAGTTGGCAGGAGTATAGCACCTGTTGGTGGTCTCCTCCATTGCCAGATCTTTCAGTTTGTGGGAGGCCAAATAACTGATGGTAATGGCCAGGTCTTCATCCAGGGGTGCTCCTGATGACGATGGTATGACAACTTTTGATGCCAATACTGGCACTACAGACCCATGCCCCCGGGCGTGCTCACCTGCTGTGCCTCCAAACTCCGAGTCAGCTTGATACTGACCCCGTGTGCTCCCCTCCCCAGAGAGGGAGACACTTTACAGCCCTGTAAAAGGTGCCGCTGGCGCGGGCCCCCATGGAGACCTGCGCTGATATTGCTCTCTCCTTTGGAGCATATCATTCTGGAGCCACCTCTCCATTAGGTCTTCCATATGGGTTAGTCATCCATAGACGCTACCCAATGAAGGAGGGGAACCCTCCTGGCCCGACTCATCCGAGTCTACAGGCCTCGCACACTTCGGTATGGCCTTCCGCCCCCGCGTGACTGCCAGGGTACTTTCTTCATGCACCAAGTCTGCTGTCGCTGGCTCCACCGCCAGCGACATTGAAGGCGATATGGACAGTCACCCGCTACCCACACTCCCGCGGTCTTCGGTAGCCGGCTTCACCTTTGACATCGCAAGGTTCAAACTAGGAAAACAAGAATTGTAGAACCAGCCAAAAACGACCTCAGAGTAGGTTTCAAAACATTTACCTGAGGTTTTTAAACTTACTGCAGGAAGGAGTGAAGTGCCTGCCAGTCAGTCGTTGGCGCATGCTTCAGGAATAATGGCGTGCATGCGGACTGATGGCCTTCTTCACGTAGTCACTAACGTGACTCTGAAGTAAAATGAAAATAAGATGAGTTGAACTGAAATGGCAATGGAAATGATATGAAATGAAAAGGAGATACGTTGTTTGGCCTGCCCTGTGCTGGAAACTGAAATGGGAATGGAAATAATTGAAAATGAGATGAATAGTTTGGCCTGCCCTGTGCTTTAAACTGAAATGGCAATGGAAATGAAATGAAATGAAAATGAGATGTGTTGTTTTGCCTGCCTTGTGCTTTAAACTGAAATGGCAATGGAAATGATATGAAATGAAAAGGAGATGAGTTGTTTGGCCTGCAATGTGCTGGAAACTGAAATGGTAATTGCAATGAAATGAAATGTTGATGAGTTGAGTAGTTTGGCCTGCCCTATGCTTGAACATGAAATGGCAATGACATGAAATGAAAATGAGATGAGTTGGTTGGCCTGCCTTGTGCTTGAAGCTGAAATGGCAATGGGAATGAAATGAAATGAAAATGAGATTACTAGTTTTGTCTGTGCTTGAAAATGAAATGACAATGGAAATGAAGTGAAATGAAAATGAATGAGTAGTTGGCCTGCCCTGTGCTTGAAACTGAAATGACAATGGAAATGAAATGAAATGAAAATGACATGAGTTGTTTGGCCTGCCCTGTGCTTGAAACAGAAATGGCAATAGAACTGAAATGAAATGAATATGAGATGAGTTGTTTGGCCTGCCCTGTGCTTGAAACTGAAATGGCAATGGAAATGAAATAAAATGAAAATGAGAAGAGTGGTTTGGCATGCCCTGTGCTTGAAAATGTAATGGCAATGGAAATGAAATGAAATGAACGTGAGATAAGTTGTTTGACACAACCATTCCTTGAAACTGTAATGGCAATGGTGAGGAAATGAAATGAAAATGAGATGAGTAGTTTGGCCTGCCCTGTGCTTGAAACTGAGATGGCAATGGAAATGAAATGGAATGAAAAAGAGATTATTTGGTTGGCCTGCCTTGTGCTTGAAACTGAAATGGCAATGGAAAAGAAATGAAAAGAAAATGAGATGAGAAGTTTGGCGTGCCCTGTGCGCCAAACTGAAATGGCAATGGAAATTAAATGAAAAGAAAACGAGATGAGTTGGTTGGCCTGCCTTGTGCTTGAAACTGAAATGGCAATGGAAATGAAATGAAATGAAACTGAGATTGATTTGTTTAGCCTGCCCTGTGCATGGCAATGGAAATGAAATGAAATGAAAAGGAGAAGAGTTAGTCAGCCTGCCCTCTGCTCAAACTGAAATGGTATTTGGAAATGAAATTAAAATGAGCTTAGTTGTTTGGCCTGCCCTGTGCTTGAAACTGAAATAGCAATGGAAATGAAATGAAATGAAACTGAGATGAGCTGTTTGGCCTGCCCATTGCTTGAAATTAAAAAGGCAATGGAAACAAAATGATATCAAAATGAGATGGGTTGTTTGGCCTGCCCCGTGCTAGAAACTGAAATGGCAATGGAAATGAAATGAAATGAAAATGAGAAGAGTTGGTTGACCTGCCCATTGCTTGAAATTGAAATGGCAATGGAAATGAAATGAAATGAATGTGAGATAAGTTGTTTGGACTGCCCATTCCTTGAAATTGAAATGGCAATGGTAGTGAAATGAAATGTAAATGAGATGAGTAGTTTGGCCTGCCCGTTGCTTAAAGCAGAAATGGCAATGTAAATGAATTGAAATGAAAATGAGATGAGTTGTTTAGCCTGTCCTTCGTATGAAACTGAAATGGCAATTGAAATGAAGTGAAATGAAAATGAAATGAGTAGTTGGCCTGCCCTGTGCTTGAAACTGAAATGGCAATGGAAATGAAATGAAATGAAAATGACATGAGTTGTTTAGCCTGCCCTGCGTATGAATCTGAATTGGCAATGGTAATGAAATGGAATGAAAATGAGATGAGCTGTATTGCCTGCTGTGTGCTTAAAAATGAAATGGGAATGGAAATGATATAAAATAAAAATGAGATGAGTAAATGAGCCTGTCCTGTGCTTGAAACTGCAGGAGCAATTTAAATGAAATGAAATGAAACTGAAATGAGTTGTTTGGCCTGCCTTCTTCTTCTTCTTCCGTGTGGCATGCACATCGTAAAGTTGTAGGACAACGTGTTCTATTTGATCTTCCATTTGTGCACATCGAGTTGATTGCATTAGTTGAAACAGGGTGGACCACGTGAAGGTTGTAATCTTCCACCCCGTTTGGCCTGCCCTGTGCTTGAAACTGAAATGGCAATGGAAATGAAATGAAATGAAAATTAGATGCGTTATTTGACCTGTCCTGTGCTTGAAACTGAAATGGCAATGGAAATGCAATGAATTGCAATTGAGATGAGTTGTTTGGCCTGCCAATTCCCTGAAACTGAAAAGGCAATTGAAATGAAATGAAATTAAACTGAGGTGATTTGTATGGCCTGCCCATTGCTTAAAGCTGAAATGATAATGCAAATGAAATGAAATGAAAACAAGATTAGTTATTTGGTCTGCCACGTGCTTGAAACTGAAATGGTAATGGAAATGAAATGAAATTAAAATACGATGAGTGGTTTGGCCCACCCTGTGCTTGAATCTAAAATGACAATGGAAATGAAATGAAATGAAATTGAGATGAGTAAATGCTTGAAACTGCAAGAGCAATTGAAATGAAATGAAATGAAACAGAGATGAGTTGTTTGGCCTGCCCTGTGCTTGAAACTAAAATGGCAATGGAAATGAAATGAAATGAAAATGAGATGAGTTGTTTTGCCTGCCGTGTGCTTGAAACTGAAATGGCAATGGAAGTGATATGAAATGAATCTGAGATGAGCTGTATGGCCTGCCTATTCCTTGGAACTGAAATGGCAATGTTAATGAAATGTAATGAAAATGAGATGGGTAGTTTGGCCTGCCCTGTGCTTGAAACCAAAATTGCAATGGAAATGAAAGGAAATGAAAATGAGATGACTTGTATGGCCCACCTTGTGCTAGAAACTGAAATGGCAATGGAAATGAAATGAAAATAAATTGAGATGAGTAGTTTGGCCTGCCCTGTGCATGAAACTGAAATGGCATTTGGAAATGAAATGAAATGAGAATGAGATGAGTAGTTTGGCCTGTTCTGTAAATGAAACAGAAATGGCAATGGAAATGAAATTAAATGAAAATGAGATGAGTTATTTGGCCTGCCCTGTCCTTGGAACTGAAATGGCAATGGAAATGAAATGAAATGAAAATGAGAACAGTTGTTTGGCCTGCCCGTTGCTTGAAATTGAAGTGGCAATGGAAGTGAAATAAAATGAAACTGAGATGAGTAAATGGGCCTGTCCTGTGCTTGAAACTGAAATGGCAATTTAAATGAAATGAAATTGAAAATGAGATGATTTGTTTGGCCTGCCCTATACTTGAAACTAAAATGGAAATGGAAATTAAATTAAATTAAAATGAGATGAATAGTTTGGCCTGCCCATTGCCTGAAACTGATAGCATCTGCCTCAACTACCTCTTCTGGCATTTGTGTAAAAAAGTTACCCCTCCAATTTCTATTAAATCTTTCCCCCATCACCTTAACCCTCAGTCCTCTGGTTCTTGATGCCCCTACTCTGGGCAACAGACTCTGTGCACTTAACCAATCTATTTATTTCATGATTTTGTAGACCTTCACAAGATCACACCTCATCCTCCTGCTCTCCAAGGAATAAAATCGTAGCCTGCTCAACCTCTCCCTATAGCTCAGGCCCTCGAGTCTTGGTAAATCTTCTCCGCATCCTTTCCAGCTTGACATCTTTCCGATAACATGGTGATCATAACTGAACACAAGATTCTAAATGTGGCCTCACCGATGCCTCATATAACTGTAACATGACCTCTCAACTTCTATACCCAATAAGGACTGATGAAGGTCAATGTGCCAAAAGCCCTTTTACCACCCTATCTACCTGTGATGCCACTTTCAAAGAACTATGTACTTGCACTCCTAGATCCCTCTACCCATGTTCTGCCCATGTTAGTGCTCTCAAAATGCAACACCTCACATTTCTCTGTATTAAATTCCATCAACCATTGCCCAACCAATTAGATCCTGCTGCAATTTTTGACAACCATCTTCACTATCTACAATACCACCCACTTTAGTATCATCTGCAAACTTGTTAATCATGCCTTGTACGTTCTCATCCAAATCATTGATGTCGATGACAAACAGCAATGGACCCAACACCGAATCCTGAGGCACACCATTCGACACAGGCCTCCAGTCCAAAATTAACCTTCCACTATCACTCTGCTACCTTTCATGAAGCTAATTTTCTATCCAGCTGGCGAGATCTCCTTGGATCCCATGTGATCTGACCTTCCAGAGCAGCCAACCTTCCAGATTCTTGTCAGATGCCTTGCTGAAATCCATATATACAATGTTTACTGCTCTGACTTCATCAAACCTTTTGGTCACATCTTCAAAAACTCAAACAGATTTGTGAGATACGACCTCCCACATGTAAAACCAAGCTGACTATCCCTAATCAACTCTGGCCATCTAGGTGTATGCACATCTTACCCCTCAGAATACTCTCTAGTAATTTTCCAACCACAGATGTTAGGCTCACTGGCATGTAGTTCCCAGGATTTTCCCTGCAACCCTTCTTGAATAAAGGCACAACATTTGCCACTCTCCAGTCTTCCGGCACCTCTCCTGTATTTAATAGCCAAGGTACCTGTAATTTATTGTCTAGCTTCCCACAATGCATCAGATCTGGCACAGGAGATCTGTCTATCTTCATATACGCCAGGACCTTCAGCACCTCCTCGACCATAATCTTACTGCTCTCAAGACACTTCCATTGACTGCCCCAAGTTCCTCAGTCCTCATGTCTTTCTCCATCGTAAGAACAGAGAAGAAATTCTCATTAAGGGTCTTACCCATCTCTTGTGGCTCCACACAGTTGATCGCTTTGATTTCTGAGCAGTCCCATTTTATTTCTGGTTACAATTTTTCCCTCAATGTTCTTGTAAAATCTATTGGGATTAACCTTAATATTATCTGCCAGAGATACCATTATTCTTCAAAACAGAACAGAAAAGAATAGAAATTCTTCACTAATTTAATCAGTTGCTTTCTTTATTTAAATGTGTCAAAATGTAATATTTGGAACAGGATTTTTGAACTATTTTCTTTAAATTGATTGACGTATTTAAATGCAGGTGAATTTCTAGTGCAAACTCTGTCAACCTTCACAAAAATTAACTATAACATTCACATACAAATTATATTTTATCCCAGAAATCAGACTGTAAAATAGTAACATTCCATGCAAAAAGAAAATCCAAATTCTTCATATAAAATATATCAATATATCAATATATATATATTAAAGTGCTCTAAAATACATACAATTATGTACTTTTAATTATATTTGTACGTTTCAATAGTTAAAACAAATGTTGAGGGATTATACTACATTATCAGGGCTGTGTGCAGCATTAAAGTGTATCCATTTCGTTTCCCAAAAACATTTCTTTGCAACTTTTACGAAGTAATTAATGATCACGACTATAAGTGATAAGGTGCCGGTATGGATAGAAGGCAGGAATAAAATTAGTCTTTATACGATTCGAAACATAAAAATTCCAAAAATAGTAATTATTTGAACATCGGTATCAGTAATTTAAAACAAGACAAGAAAATAATATTGATTTAAAGCATAGGTAATTTCAAATATATTGAAGTACATGTATTTGATGAACCCAGATCCCCGTGATGGTTTCACGGTGGAATTGAAAGGTCACACCTGTGGGTCACTTGTGGCACAAAAAAAGAGCATCAATGAAGTTCTTAAAAGGCAGGTTGGTGGATTTATGGTATTTTGGACTCATCGCCGTTCCTTTTGAGTGATGGTCTTTCAATTTTAATCTTAAAAAAAAGGAAAATGTTACTGGGTATGGTAGGTAATGTTATTTGAATTGCTAAACATTAGAGAAAATTAGAGGGGCGGCACGGTGGCGGACTCTGCACGTTCTCCCCGTGACCATGTGGGTTTTCTCCGAGAACTTTGGTTTCTTCCCACACTCCAAAAGACTTACAGGTTTGTAGGTTAACTAGCTTGGTATAAATGTAAAATACTGTCCCTAGTATGTTAATGTGCGGGGATCACTTGTCGGTGCGGACTTGGTGAGCCAAAGGGCCTTTTTCTGCACTTTATCTCTAAACAAAACAAGAACTAAACTAAATCTAATAACTGATTTTGATTTGAATAGGAAGCTATATTCTGAACAGCAGGAGAAAATATTTAGTTTTATTGCTAAAAGTGCTGAGAATGGATTATGGAAACATTCCAAAACTACTGAGGTGGCTACCTTCTGTGCTTTATTGTACTGATAATTTTTAGACTATTGTTCAAATCAGCAGTCATCATCAAACATGGATACATTAAATGGTGTCATACTGTCAGATATACAGTGAAAGATAACAATTACTTGAAATCTCTAAATTTAATTAGACTACAATGTTTGGCTATTTCACCATATCCTGTGGAAAATAGATGTTGGTATCCCTTTCATTGGAAAGGAAATGTTATGAATAAATCTAATCAAGATGCTGAATCTATACAGGATTATAAAGTTGTAAATCAGAAAACGGGGTAGCTAAACAGATTTCACAAATTACCAGAACACAGTGAGAGATTAGGAGAATTTCTATCACTGACGTGTCCACATGGTGCATCGGAAGCCTCATTGTTTTGTGGCTCTGAAATACCAAACTGAGCTGAAATGTGAGCCCTGGTTGATTCCACCATCCCTGAAGCAGGGTGGTTGAGTGGCAATAAGGCCTCTGCTAAAGAATTCCACTACCCTGCTGTGTATGCCATATAAAACAAATAATTAAAACCAGCTATCTCTGTAGTATAGTTGAAGGATCAGATACGAAATACGCCTGTCCTTCAGAAAACGATTGCGTGGACTCGTTGCTGAGTCCAGTGTCCGTGTAGGAGTTCAGATGTGCCTATATATCTAAACTCTAGACTGTTCCTGACTTGTTCAATACAATGTCCATGAGTAGGCTTCAGATATGAACTGGCCTGCATCAGGTCAGCAATTCTCTACTGAACCATCAGCTGAAGCATTGTGTGGAGTGACCACCAGGTATGAGAACAGCTTACAACCCAGCGGTATAAATATTGATTTCTATAACTTCAAGTAACCCTTGCTTTCCCTCTCTCTGTGTCCCTCCCTCACCCTAGTTCTCTGATTTGTGTTTCTATCCTCCTGATTAATTTTACTGTTTGTACACCTTGTTGTCACATTCAATCCTCAGCCAATTCTACATTTCCTTGACATTGTCTGCTTTGATCTGTCCTTTTCACACCTTGCGCATCCATATCTCTAGTCTCCCTCTCCACGACACCCAGTCTGTAGTAGGACCTCGACCCGAAAAGTCTCCCATTCCTTCTCTCCATATGTGCTACTCAACCCACTGATATACACCAACATTTTGTGTCCATCTAATATGTAAAGCCTCTATCCCACTTAGGAAACCTGAACGGAAACCTCTGGAGACCAAGTGCCCCACTCAAGGTTTCCGTGAGGTTCCCAGAGGTTCCGGTCACTCTCCATGAGTCACCAGAGGTTCTGGTCACTTGCCTGGAAAGCCTCGACCGAAGCGTGAGCTGCATCTACTGACCAAAGATCCTATAGGACCTTTGCTGCCGACCGCACACACACACAGATACAGACAGACAGACAGACAGACAGACTGACAGACAGACAGACAGACAGACAGACAGACACACACACACACACACACACACACACACACACACACACACATTGCAAAGGTGGGGGCCAGGGGCAGCGGAGGAGCGCTTTCTGCGCGCCGAAGAGGAAAGTAAACCGCTGTCACAGAGCACGGTAAGTCCTTTAGGGAGCGCGGTAGGCAGGGAGAGAAGGGGCGAGAAGGACAGAGAAGAGGGGAGAGAAGGAGAAAGAAGGGGAAAGAAGGGGAAAGAGAAGGGGGAGAAGGGGAGCAAAGGGGAGAGAGAAGGGGAGAGAGAAGGGGAGAGAGAAGGGGAGAGAGAAGGGGAGAGAGAAGGGGAGAGAGAAGTGGAGAGAGAAGGGGAGAGAACGGGGGGAGAAGGAGTGGAGACAGTTTTAAGAAGTTTAATAAAGTTAGCGGGCATTTTACCTTCCGGCGGATCTTCTAGGTCCTGAAAACCAAAGAAGATTTCTTTGCTGAAAACTCCAGTGAGCCAATCAAAATGGCTGGTCAGCGAAGGAGATTGCCTTCGACTGCCTGTACATAAATAGCAACCCCACTCCACTGGCTTCGACCAAACGGCAACCTATTTTTAGTCGAGGTCGGATTTGTTTTTTTTGAAATAATCGCAGGAACATAGAAGAAGCGGAAACCACTTTCCACCAAAAGGGAGAGTGACCGGAACCTCCGGGAACCTCATGGAAACCTTGGGTGGGGCGCAAGGTCTCCAGAGGTTTCAGTTCAGGTTTCCTAAGTGGGAAGATCCGCCGAAAGGTAAAATGCCTGCTAACCTTATTAAACTCCTTCTCCACTCCTTCTCCCCACCGTTCTCGCCCCTTCTCCCCCCTTCTCTCTCCCCTTCTCCCCCCTTCTCTTTCCCCTTCTCTCTCCCCTTCTCTCTCCTTCCCTCCCGTGCTCTCTAAAGGACTTACCATGCTCTGTGGCAGCCGTTTACTTTCCTCTTCAGCGCACAGACAGCGCTCCTCCGCTGTCCCTGGCCCCCACCTTTGCGATGTGTTTGTTTGTGTGTGCGGTCGTCAGAAAAGATCCTATAGGATCTTTGGTCAGTAGATGCAGCTCACGCTTCGGTCGAGGCTTTCCAGGCAAGTGACCAGAACCTCTGGTGACTCATGGAGAGTGACCGGAACCTCTGGAAACTTCACGGAAACCTTGGGTGGGGCACACGGTCTCCAGAGGTTTTCGTTCAGGTTTCCTATGTGGGACAGGGGCTTAACTATTGTATAATTCTGAAAATCAAATATGCTGCTTCTATAGTTGTCAGGAAATAAATGTCAGAAATACTTGGCTGCTAACCTGTGAGCAACTATGGCTACATGTTCCTAAAGATCTGGATGTCTTTTTTATGGAAAAATAATTAGGAGTTGGAAAACAAACAGTGAAAGGCGTAAGGTCATAAGTGATAGGAGCAGAATTAGGCCATTTGGCCTTTCTAGTCTACTCCGCTATTCAATCATGGATGATCTATCTCTCTATCCTAACCCCATTCTCCTGCCTTCTCCCGATAACCCCTGACACCTGTACTAATCAAGAATCTATCTATCTCTGCTTTAAAAATATCCATTGACTTGGCCTAATTAATTAAAACAGGGATAAAGATTATAACACAGAAACATAGAAACATAGAAATTAGGTGCAGGAGTAGGCCATTCGGCCCTTCGAGCCTGCGCTGCCATTCAATATGATCATGGCTGATCATCCAACTCGGTATCCCATACCTGCCTTCTCTCCATACCCTCTGATCCCCTTAGCCACAAGGGCCACATCTAACTCCCTCTTAAATATAGCCAATGAACTGGCCTCAACTACCCTCTGTGGCAGAGAGTTCCAGAGACCCACCACTCTCTGTGTGAAAAAAGTCCTTCTCATCTTGGTCCTAAAGGATTTCCCCCTTATCCTTAAGTTGTGACCCCTTGACCTGGACCTCCCCAACATCGGGAACAATCTTCCTGCATCTAGCCTGTCCAATCCCTTAAGAATTTTGTAAGTTTCTATAAGATCCCCTCTCAATCTCCTAAATTCTAGAGAGTATAAACCAAGTCTATCCAGTCTTTCTTCATAAGACAGTCCTGACATCCCAACTGAGAATAATCATGGAAGTTGTCAATATTATCCTTTTGGTTTAAACTAAAAGGAATACAAAAGCCTGTAATCATGATGAAGATGTTCTTTAATATTGCAGTTTGTGAGGTTAATGCTTTTGCCATAATGTTACCAAACCCCAAATATTAAGAAATATTCTATTATACCTCAAGCAAAACAATATTTACACCCTTATGCAAACTATGGGCTAATCGTTTATTATTTTTGTACCTCAGCCATAGTGTTGACATTTGCAAGATGTGGTTTCCATGCTAAAGATGACAGATTATTTTCAGCCAAAGTAGGCAAGATGCTTGTATCTTTTATTTTAAAAGAAACTGAAATAATAAATACATTTCATTAGTTTTTCATGGACTATTGTTCAAAGAGCACGAGTAAACATTTCCAATAGCATCTATTTACAATTGTCATGTGAAAATTTAAAAAAAAACGTGCCAATATAGCTGCAAATAGTTGCACGACTAATGGTTTGCTCATCTCTGATAGAGGCAGATAAATCAGTGCAATACTGTACGGTAGTTTGGTTACTGATGTTTGCTGAGCTTTAATTTTCCCAGCTTGTCTATTACATTTGATCCCCTTGCAAAAAGTAAGTCATCGCCATGTGTTTTAACGTCCACTTTAGGTGTTGCAAAGCTAGATACCAGAACCATGAGAGAGAGTGATACAGCATGAAAACGGGCTATTTGCCCCAACTTACCCACATCGGCCAACATGTCCCAGCAACACTAGTCCCACCTGCCCGCATTTGGTCCATATCCCTCCAAATCTGTCCTATCCATGTATCTGTCTAAGTGTTTCTAGCCATTCAAACTATTCTAGTCATTTTTAAGCTAAATGGTTCCTTGTTACTGATGAAGGTAAATCTGTCAGATAGAACTCCCTCTTCTTTAATATCTTGTTTTAATCTTCTAATGGAATATATTAAAAGTTGTAGTTTAATTTTGCTGTTTCTTCCAATAGGAAATCTTGGGAAAGATGGACGATTCTGGGAAGCAGTGGAAACTCCAGTAGCATTCCATGCCCCAACTTCATAACTACTGCTTAGATGTTGGGCAGAATATTGAGCTATACAAATATTATGGTGTTTATATCAATACAAAACAATTTATTTCAGTAATTTGAAAATTAGATTCGACAGAATAACAATCTTATAACATGGCCCAACTAAAAGTGATCAATCTTTGTTTGTGCTACGTCAGCAACTATCAATGTCAAGATTTCTGAATTCATTCAAGGTATGTGGGCTGTGCAGGCTGGCCAACATTTATTGCCCAGTTTTAATTGCCATTGAGAAGGTGGTAGTGAGTTCCTTCAGTAATCGCTCCAGTCCTTGATGTGTGTATATGCCCGGGATTTTGATTCAGTACACCGAAGGAATGGTGATTTATCTAATAGCTCTTAGGGCTAACAGAATCAAGCGACATGGGAGGAAAGCAGAAACGGGGTACTGATTTTGGATGATCAGCCAACATCATATTGAATGGCTGGAAGGGCCGAATGGCCTACTCCTGCACCTATGTTTCCATATTTCCAAGTCAGGAGAGTGTGTAAATTGGAGGGCAACTTCCAGGTGGTGGAGCTCCTATGCTACAGACTATGAGAACCGGTAATAACAATTGGGCAGCATGGTGGTGTGGCAGTTGAGCTACTGCCTTACAGCGCCAGCGATCCTGACTACAGGTGCTTGTCTGTACGGAGTATGTACGTTCTCCTCAAGATCTTCGGTTTCCTCCCACATTCCAAAGGCATACAGGTTTGTATGTTAATTGGCTTGGTATAAATGGTATAAATGCAAAAATAAATGCTAGTGTAGGATGGTGTTAATGTGTGGGGATCACCGGTTGGTGCAGTCTTGGTTGGCCGAAGGGCTTGTTTCCGCACTGTATCTCTAAACTAAACTAAAAGTGCTTTTGCCTTGCTAAATAGTTGAAATGAACCCCACTGTTCAGTTAATCCCTCATAAACTCCACCATGACAAAATGTAAAAGCATTTAAAGCAATGCAATAACTATACAATGGCAACATTTAACATGAGATCAAAGATCAAATATCGACCTGGAGAGGTCCGTGTATCAACAGCTAAAATTGTGATTTAAAATACCTACATGGACTAGTTTGCCAAGAGAACATTTGCCGATTCTCATCTCCAATGCTGCAAAACAAAATTGAGCCGTCAATAAACCTAACGATTCAACTATCAGAAGCCTGCCTAGAGCTTCAGCAGGGTTTTTGCATTATCTGCCCCAAGAGGAAGAGGTGGGTCTCTTCAGAAAGTTTAGAACCCTTTGGGGATCAAACATTTCTCGTTCATGAAAGGTTAGTTGGATAACGATTTTTGGTCTATGGGGAGGGTCAAATATGGAATACTTGGGATAACTAGATAATGTCCAAGGTCACAACCATGTAGACAATATGGAGGGTGGACAGAACGTACCACACTTACAAGAACATTGATTAAATATGAGATAATATGAAATTCAGATGTAAACTTGCCCCAAAACATTTTCAGTATCTGCTATCTACTGCTCATTGCCGATTCCCTTAAAAAATCTGCTGGGAGCTGCCCTGCTAAGAAGCCATACATTTTCTCATGAAGGTACACCTCAGCAATATTGAGTGAAATCCAGCAATGATGTTGAAACTGAAAAACATTTCCATGTCAGGATGGTCTATGGTGTGGTGTCCCCATGCACTTGCTGTATTTGTCCTTCATGTGTTAGAGGTCTTGGTCTTTGAGGGGGGGGGGGGAGGTTATAATGGAATAGCTTTGCAAGCAAGTGCACTGCAGTGTGTTGAGATACCCATTGAAGCAACTGCACGGTGGTGGTGCTAGATGGCATACTGCTCAAAATAGCTGCTTTATTCTGGTTACTCTGCCTTGTTGGAGGTGGGTTCTGCCATGCAAATAGAGAATATCCTGTCACATTCCTGACTGATGTCTGAGATGATGGAAACTTTGAGGCGCAAGGAGCATTGGCACTCATGTTCTTAAAAGGGCTCATCATGGCATAACATACAGAGATGCATCACCTCGTGTGCTGGGGTGTTGGTGCCAACACATGGGCTTGCAACAGCTGAGCTGGCGTTATCACAATTAGCATTGAGTTTGTTAAATCTCTGTCCGGGGAAAATGTGTAGCCAGACAAAGAGGAGGAGACACAAAAAGCTGGAGTAACTCAGCGGGACAGGCAGCATCTCTGGACAGAAGGAATGGGCGATGTTTCAGGTCTAGACCCTTCTTCAGACTGGTTAGGGATAAGGGAAACATATTTTGCTTGGGAAGCTTACAGCCCAGTGGTATGAATATTGATTTCTCTCACTTCAGGTAGCCCCGGCATTTCCTCTCTCTCTAAACCTCCCCCACCTAAGTCACACTAGCTTCTCATTTTCACCCTAAAAACAGCTAACAATGGCCTGTTTCCTTATCATCATTACTTTTTTTGCATATCTTTCTTTCATTGTCCTTTATCTCTCCACATCATCATCTGCATCTCTTGTTTCCCTTATCCCTAACCTGTCTGAAGAAGGGTCTTGACCTGAAACTTCACCCATTCCTTTTCTCCAGAGATGCTGACTGTCCTGCTGATTTACTCCAGTTTTTTATGTCTATCTTCGGTTTAAACCAGCATCTGCAGTTCCTTCCTACACAAGAGGAGACGGCGGCTTCTATCAGATCCAGTATGGGGTGACGAGGGTGACTTTAGGACTCAAAAGACAGAGCAACGCTATCAGTCCTCACTAATGGCCAGCATATAAGTTGCTGACCTGGATGAAGCCCCGAGTCCCATGTACCATCATCATGTACCATGCACTTCTGCTCCTTTCTCCTTCTCCCCCTATACAGCAGAGGGTACAGAGGCTTGAAAGCACACACTACCAGACTCAGGAACAGCTTCTTCCCCACTGTTATCAGACTTCTGAATGGTCCTTTCATAAGCTATGGTACTGTCCAATTCACTACTCGATTATGAACTTTGGGCTTTGTCTGTAAAATTGATGCACTACAATGCTGAGAACCATATTCTCAATTCTGTATCTTCCCCTATGCTCTGATTATTGCGCTTGTGTTTTCTTGATTGTATTACCTCATCTGTTTGGATAGCATGCAAAGCCCAGCACTTTGGTACACATGACAATAATATATCTAAACCTAATTTTTGAGAAATGTATTTTCATTTGTAAACAAAATCAAAACCTGCGGTTAATTGTTCTTTCATTATCAACTGTTGTAATTACAATTCTGATTGACTGCAGTTTTAATTTACAGCACACTCTGGTTTTGGTGATGAACAGGGAAATTAATAACATTGGATACACAGTAACAAACGTGCATCTTCCACGTAATTCTGCATAATTTGAAGCAATATAAAGAATAATATACCTGTTTGTGTCATTTGTCAATCTGTTCCGTCCATTTGATTTGCACTTCCACACAATAAAAAATATGGCTAACATCAGTAACAACAAGAATGCTAAAGCTCCGAACAGAATGCCAAAAAATGCCCTGAGATTCATTGATAGATGTTCGCAGCGGTCACCAGAGCTAGAATATATTGTGCGTGGAACGCATCTGGAAAAAACACAGCGGCATTAGGGACTGGCAAGATATCATGTAAAAAGATTAGCATGTTTATCTTAACTTCTGAGTTCCTAATGGGCCTGTCCCACTTACGTTGTTTTTTCGGCGACAGCCGGCACCCGTAATAGGTCGTTGCATGTTGCTGAAAATTTTCAACGTGCTGAAAATCCAGTGGCGACCAGAAAGACGCTACGACTCTTTGGGCGACTGAGGAGACTACTCACGACCATACAGGCGACATGTCATGGGTGAAGCCAGTATGGTCGTTAAGTAGTCTCCCAAAGAATTGTACCTTGTTCTGGTCGCTGCTGGATTTTCAACATGTTGAAAATTTTCAGTGGCCTACAATGACTTATTACCGGTGCTGGCAGTCGCCAGAAAAATCGCGTAAGTCAGGCCCATAAGAGTTTTTCAGACAACAAAGGTGCTTTTTAAGTATTGTTCATTAGCTCACAGCTTCGTCAACAACAGCAACGTAATAATAACTAAAATAAACTTGTTTAATTATGTTGATTGAGACGTATATTTTGTCCAAGAAACCAAGTTTAACTCTGCACTTTTTCCTTGAAATAATGCCTGGGATCTTTAATGCCACCTGAAGGGGCCTCATTTCAATGTTTTCACCAACAGATCAGTGCAATACTGAACAGCTGAGGTTTATGTGCTTTTTTTTTAATGTGATTTGAAAATTAACATTCTGATTTAGAGGCAGATCTGAGGCAAACCCATTGATCTTCAGTGGCATTTGATATATTTTAAACTTCTGTTTGGAAATGTTTAAGTGATGAACTTAGACATAATAATGGGATGAATCTGAAGGCATGGAAACAAACTCTTCATCCCAACTTGGCCAAGCTGACCAACTGAAGAAGGGTCTCGACCCGAAACGTCGCCTATCTCCTTCGCTCCTTAGATGCTGCTGCACCCGCTGAGTTTCTCCAGCTTTTTGTGTAAACCCTGACCAAGTCTCACTTGCTGGTGTCTGGCTCATATCCCTCTAAACCTTCCTATCCATGTAACGAATGTCTTGTAAATGTTTTATTTGTACCCACCTCAACCACTTCCTCCGGCAGCTCGTTCCATATATGCGCCATAGTGTGTGTCCCTAATGTTCCTTTTAAATCTTTCCACTCTCACCTTAAACCCATGCGGTCTAGTTCTAGACTGCCCTTCCCGGGAGGAGAGACAGTGGCTATTCACCTTATTGATGCCACTTATGATTTTATAAACTTCTGCAAAGGCACCACTCGCCTCTTCGCTCCAGGGAGAAAAGACCCAGCCTATCCAGCTTCTCCTTATAACTCAAACCTTACAGACAAAATAACATTGTAAGAAATCACCTAAGCGAATTTTCAGGCAACTGCCGGCGACTGTCAAGTGGAACACACACACACACACACACACACACACACACACAAACACATTGCTTCCTTCACCAGCCCATTATGCAGGCGGGGGACAGGGGGGGGGGCCTCTATCTGAGTGAAATTCACACAGTCCAAAGCCAAGATGAAACAGACACACACACCGCGATGAACAGGAAGGTTGGTGCTGTAAAAAGCACAGTGCACGGTAAGTCCTTTAAAAGAGGGTGCGAGGGGGGGGGGGGGGGGGGGAGAAGAGGGAGAGAGGGAGGAGAAGGGGGGAGAAGGAGTGGAGACAACTTTTAAGAAGCCAGTGATAGATGGCTGTGAAACTCGGTGGACATTTAACATTACCGGTCGGTTATCCTTGGTTCTGAAAACTACTGCTTACCTTTTTTTTCCCAATGAGCCAATGAAATTCTCCGGTCAGCACCGGCTACAACCTACAAGAACCTTTGACCTCATGGCAACCCATTAGGATCTCCTGGCAACCCACCTACGGCACGAGACTGCTCGCTACTCTCCATGGCAGCTTCATTCTAGTCGCCGCTAATTTTTCAACACGTTGAAAAATTCACGATCACCATAATGAGGCCGCAACTACTTCCCAGAATGCAGGAACTCCTCACAACCATGAAGGCGACTCCCCGGCAACATGTGGCGACTGCAGAGTCTCCTGCAATCGCCTAAAAAGTTGCCTAAGTGGGACTGGCCCATTAGTCACCACCCTGTCTGACTGTGTTGCCAATTTCATGGGAATATATATCTTCACCTCTATGTCCCCCTGTGCTACAGCAATCCTTAGGCCCTACCATTTACTGTGTAAATCATGCCCTGGTTGTTTTAACAAATATAAACACTTGAATTAAACTCCATCTGCCATCAGATAGAGCCATACAGTATGGGCAGCCACGGTGGCGCAGTGGTAGAGTTGATGCCTACAGTGTTTGCAGGGCCGATGACCCGGGTTCGATTCCGACTAAGGGTGCTGTCTGTATGGAGTTTGTAACTTCTCCCTGTGACTGTGTGGGTTTTCTCTGAGATCTTTGATTTCCTCCCACACTCCAAAGTATGTGTAAATTGTCCCTAGTGTGCATAGGATAGTGTTAATGTGCGGGGATCGCTGGTCTTTGCGGTCTCACCAAAGGACCTGTTTACACGCTTAGTTTTAGTTTTAGAGATACAACGCAGAAACAGGCCCTTTGGCCCATCTTGACCATACCGACCAAGATGCCCCATCTAAGCTGGTCCCATTTGCCTGTGTTTGTCCCCTTATCCCTCTAAACCTGTCCTCTTCACCTAGCTTTTCAAGTGTCTTTTAAATGGCGTTATAGTTCCTGCCTTAACTATCCCTTCTGGCAGCTTGTTTAATATACCCACCATTCTCTGAATGCAAAAGTTGCCTCTCGGGTTCACATTAAATATTGCCTATTTCCCTTTAAACCTATGTCCTCTGGCTCTTGGTTCCAGGCCCTGGGTAAAAGACTCACTGTATTCACCCCATCTATTCCCATCATGATTTTATACACCTGTATAAAGATCACCCCACAGCCTTCTACAGCAGGATGACCAAAACTGAACACAATACTCCAAATGTGGCCTTCTCCAATGTCTTGTACAATTGTAACATGATGTCCCAACTTCTATACTTTATACCCTAACATGATGTCCTGACTTCTATACTTTATGCTGTGAAGGCCAATGGATCACCATCCTTCTTTACTATCCTATCAACCTGTGATGCCACTTTCAAAGAACTATCTACCTGTTGTAGATTCCTTTGCTCTATTACACTCCCCAGGGCCCTGCATATTCACCGTGAAGATCCTGGCCTGGTTTGACTTCCCAAAATACACGTATCTGCATTAAACTTCATTTGCCACATCAACCCTATTCCACAGCTGATCAAGATCCTGCTGTAAATTTTAATAACCATCTTCACTGTCTACGATATCATCTACTATATTTTAGTGTCATATGCAAACTTACTAATAATGCTTTGTACATTCTCATCCAAATCATTAATAAAAACCACAAACACAACGGACCCAGCACTGATCTCTGAGGCAAACCACTAGTCACAGGTTTCCAGTCTACAACACAACCTTCCACCGCCACCCTCTGGTTCCTTCCATGAAAACAATTCTGTGTTCATGAATTCTTCATGAATGCCGTGCAATCTAACTTGCCAAACCAACCATGCGGAACCTTATCAAAGGCTTGTTGAAGTTCATGTAGACAATATCTACAGCCTTGCCTCTGCCTTTTTGTTTACTTCTTCAAAAAAGTCAATCAATATCATAAAACGTTATCTCCCACGTCAAAAGCATCCCTAATCTGCCCCTATCCATCCAACTGCATATATATCTTATGCTTCACAATTCTCTCCAGTCAACTACCTACCACCGATATGAGGCTCACTGGCCTATCGTTTACAGGCTTTAACTTACAATCCTTTTTAAACAGAGGGACAGCATCAGCCACCTCCAGTCATCCCCTCTCGAACTCTTTCTCTTCCCTCTCGAACTCTTTCTCTTCCCTCTCAAACTCTTTCTCTCCCCTCTCGATCTCTTTCTCTCCCCTCTCGATCTATCTCTCTCCCCTCTCGATCTATCTCTCTCCCCTCTCTTCTCGATTTCCCTCTCTCCCTCCCTTCCCTCTGTGTGAGAGTTGGCAGCCCTGCTATGCCTTCGGCCCAAAAGAGGATAGAAAGAAATTACATAATGGTCTGTGTAGGAAGATTTTAATAAGCTCTTCTATCCAAAGATTTGCTTCTATCTGTCCCACCATATATTTATATGAATGTGTGTTTGTGTGTGCCTGGAATTTTGTGCACAGTGTGTGTTAAAGCAATACAAGGGAAGCTGTACAATGCAATGCAAGGTAAACTACGCAAAGGAGGGGCTGGGGAGGAAAGATGCGAGGGAAATGGGGGAACAGGGAGAAAAGGGAGGGGGAGAGAGAGAGGGAAGGAGGGGGAGAGGGGAGGGAGGGAGATCGAGAGAAGATAGGGGAGAGAGGGATTGAGGGGAGATAAAGAAGAGAGGGAGATCAAAAGAGAGGGAGAGAAAGATTGAGAGAAAGAGGGATCGAGAGGGAGAGAAAGATCGAGAGGGGGAGAGAGAGGGATCGAGAGGTAAGTAAAGATCTATTACAAATAAATCTAATAACTTTCTAATGCATCTTGCTCCTCTATAATCTTTGCTTACAACTGCTCTGTAGCTTTGGAGCGGATTACACATGGGGAGGCAATCCGCCAAAATGGCGGCCGTGACGTTCCGTTACGTACTACACACCAGTCCATTGGATTTCCACTGAGTGGCGCATCTTGCTCCTCTATAATCTTTGGTCAACAGTGCTCCACCCGACAATTACATCACTATGGGATCTCATTTACATGTGCTGCCAATCAACACGTTCCACCCAGTGCAATGAGAGATTTGTTACATTGTTTCAAGGAGGGGGGGGGAGTGGGGGAGGGGAGGACAAGAAATGTTATTTAAACATTGTGTTTAGAGGGGGAGTGCGATAGGGGTGACGTGAAGGAGGGAGTGCCTGATGGTAGGGAAAAGGAGAGAGAGAGAGAGAGGTGAGGGACGGAGTGGAGGAGGGGAGGAGGAGAGGGGAGACAAGATGGAAGAGGGAGGGTGAAGTGGTTGGGGAGGGACTATATGAGTTGCGTCTGCGCAGTTGGGGGCTATGGATGAGTGGTGGAATATTGCGTTGGGGGAATGGGTTGTGTTGGGGGAACAGGTGAGTGGTGGAATATTGTGTTGGGGAACATGGCCCAATGGGTCAGGGGGGTAGGGAGGGGAGAGGAGTTAAGGAGGGTGGGGGGAGTGACTGAGGGTAGGGGAAAGGAGAGGGAGGGAGAGGTGTGGAGGGAGTGCAGGAGGGGAGGAGGAAATGGGAGAGAAAAGTGAGGGTGAAGAGGAGGGGAGGGAGTGTTGGGGGATCAGGGGAAATGAGCCGTGCCTGCGCAGTTGGGGGCTATGGGTAAGTGGTGGAATATTGCGTTAGACAAACGGGTTATGTTGGGGGAACGGGTGAGTGGTGGAAACGGGTTGCGTTGGGGGAATGGATGAGTGGTGGAATATTGTGTTGTGGAACAGGGCCCAATGGGTCAGGGGGGTAGGGAGGGGAGTGGGGTTAAGGAGGGTGGGGGGAGTGACTGAGGGTAGGGAGTGACTAAGTGTAGGGGAAAGGAGAGGGAGGGAGAACTGTGGATTAGGGGAGGAGGAATTTGGAGAGAAAAGGGAGGGTGAAGAGGAGGGGAGGGAGTGTTGCAGGATCAGGGGAAATGAGCTGTGCCTGCGCAGTTGGGAGCTATGAGTGAGTGGTGGAATATTGCGTTGGGCATACGGGTTATGTTATGGGAATGGGGGAGTGGTGAAAATGGGTTGCGTTGGGGGAATGGGTGATCGGTGGAATATTGCTTTGGGGGAATGGTGCCCAACGGGTCCCACTTGGTCTAGTATGTTATAACATTGAGAAATGCAGCTGCTGGCTCAGTTACTAGAATTATTTCTGGAAACCTTTTCGGGCATCATGCAATGATCTTTTTATTATGCAATAGAGAACAGCTATGGAAAAGATACGTACAATTTATTAATGAGATTAGCTTATAACACGACAAAATGCATGCACTTAAAATTAATTTTTTGCACTCTCAAACAACTACTCAATATTAAAAAATGTCTTTATACTTGCACGAAGGTCCAGTCAGCAGATGCTGGCACTCTGCTTGATTCAAACAGTAATTCATGTCACAGGGTGATCGGCAAACAACTCCATTTTGCTCATCCCACTCAACCACATAACCAGCATATATAGAGTCGTTGCAGCTAAAGTAACCCAATAACTCTTCGTTCGATACTGAAATAAAAAAGAAAATGTTCTGTATTTTAAGGCTGTGTGTCAATTCAGAATCGGGAAATAATGGATTTATTATCAATAATATTTCGGAAAGGGAAACATTTAGAATAAGTTCTTTGAAAAGTAATTGTGGAAGTTTGTGTATTTCCAAACTTTTTACAGCTAATATCAAAGGAAAATCTGTAAGAATGTCATCTTGATTCTGTTGTTCTCTGGCATGTTGGTTGTTTACTAAAGGGCATGTCCCACTTACGTGTCCTTGGCATGCAAATTACACAACCTCGTCGTCGCATTGAGGCGCAAGGGCACCGTGTGCCCACGTGGGGCCAGTCCCACTGAGAAGTGCGGAGGGGTATGGAGTTGTGCGCGTCATCGCGCAGGGCTCCAAAATTTTTGTAGCGAACAAAATCCTTGCGTGCCAGCGGCCTGTCGGTAACTGACGGCCAAAGTGGGACAGGCCCAAGACCCTGGTGCGACGCAACGTCTCACCTCCAACAGCAGCAGAAGGAGGCAAACGATCGCCGAACTTGGCCTGGGGCTCACAGCCGTTGCGGATCCGGATCCGCCCCCACTTCTACTCCCAGAGCAGGGCCAAGAAAATTGAAGATAGACACAAAATGCTGGAGTAACTCAGCGGGACCGGCAACATCTCTGGAGAGAAGCAATGGGTGACGTTTCGGGTCAAGACCCTTCTTTCAGACTGAAGAAGAGTCTCGACTCGAAACATCACCCATTGCTTCTCTCCAGAGATGCTGCCGGTCCCGTTGAATTACTCCTGCATTTTGTGTCCATCTTCAAATGACATCACGCGCTCCAGATGGCTGTGCGGGCGCATGAAATCGCGCATGACCTTCGCGGAATCGTCGCGCCTCAACGTGACCACGAGGTCGCGTAATTAGCATGCCAAGGACATGGAAGTGGGACAGGGGCTTTAAAACAAATTTCATGCACACATTTGCTGAAGTATAAAGCAATACTAACCATTTGAATCTAATTTAGATTTATTTTTACAAGATTAAGTAATTACAGTTTTTTTTGTTTGACAATGACCTATTTGATGTTTGCCTGGGGGGACCCGCGTTAATAAATCAGACAAAAATCATTTTATTCCATTTTACCCAGACCTGGACATTGTTGACATTGGTGACATAAATTCCCCAGCCCTACCCTTGCTTAAGAAGGTGACGGTGAGATACCTACTTGAACCTCTGTGGAATATCTGGTGAACGTACTATCAACGCCCAAGGTAGACATAAAATGCTGGAGTAACTTGGCAGCATCTATGGAGAGAAGGAATGTGTGAAGTCTCAGGTCGAGGCCCTTCTTCAACATGGAGTCTGAAAGCAATCTGAAGAAGGGTCTCGTCCCAAAACATCACTCATTCCTTCTCTCCAGTGATGCTGCCTGTCCCTCCAGCATTTTGTGTCCATCTCCGGTTTAAAGTATTGGGTCAGCAGTTCCAGGATTTAGACCCTGTGATGATGAAGAACTATATAACCATATAACAATTACAGCACGGAAACAGGCCATCTCGGCCCTTCAAGTCCATGCCGAACAACTTTTTTCCCTTAGTCCCACCTGCCTGCACTCAAACCATAACCCTCCATACCCTTCTCATCCATATGCCTATCCAATTTATTTTTAAATGATACCAACGAACCTGCCGCCACCACTTCCACTGGAAGCTCATTCCACACCGCTACCACTCTCTGAGTAAAGAAGTTCCCCCTCATGTTACCCCTAAACCTCTGTCCCTTAATTCTAAAGTCATGTCCTCTTATTTGAATCTTCCCTATTCTCAAAGTGAAAAGCTTGTCCACATCAACTCTGTCTATCCCTCTCATCATTTTAAAGACCTCTATCAAGTCCCCCCTTAACCTTCTGCGCTCCAGAGAATAAAGACCTAACTTATTCAACCTATCTCTGTAACTTAGCTGTTGAAACCCAGGCAACATTCTAGTAAATCTCCTCTGTACCCTCTCTATTTTGTTCACATCCTTCCTATAATTGGGCGACCAAAATTGTACACCATACTCCAGATTTGGTCTCACCAATGCCTTGTACAATTTTAACATTACATCCCAGCTTCTATACTCAATGCTCTGATTTATAAAGGCTAGCATATCAAAAGCTTTCTTTACCACCCTATCTATATGAGATTCCACCTTCAAGGAACTATGCACGGTTATTCCCAGATCCCTCTGTTCAACTGTATTCTTCAATTCCCTACCGTTTACCATGTACGTCCTATTTTGATTTGTCCTGCCAAGGTGTAGCACCTCACATTTATCAGCATTAAACTCCATCTGCCATCTTTCAGCCCATTTTTCCAACTGGCCTAAATCACTCTGTAGACTTTGGAAATCCTCTTCATTATCCACAACGCCCCCTATCTTGGTATCATCTGCATACTTACTAATCCAATTTACCACCCCTTCATGCAGATCATTGATGTACATGACAAACAACAAAGGACCCAATACAGATCCCTGAGGCACCCCACTAGTCACCTGCCTCCAACCCGACAAACAGCCATCCACCATTACCCTCTGGCTGCTCCCATTCAGCCACTGTTGAATCCATCTTGCTATTCTTGCATTTATACCCAACAGTTGAACCTTCAGTTGAACCAATTACATATTTCCAAAGCACGATATTATGACCGTTGCAGGGAAACTTTGAGATGGTATTCCCATGCACCTGTTCCCTAATTTCCTCTAATATAACAGGAGGTCACATTTTTGTTAAGCACTGTCACAATTGCCCCAGAGTAACTACAGTATCTTTTGTAGATGGCACACACTGCAATCACCACGTGTCAAAATGAATGGGGGAAGGGGTACCCATCAAAGGGGCTGCATCCTCTCAGATGCTTCTTGAGAATTCTTGGAACTGCATTCATCTAGCCCTTTGTTAAGAATCCCATTATATTCCCGACTTTCATCTTGTGAAAGGTCGAACGTCCTTGGGCAGTCAGTGGTGAGTCACTCACTGCAGAATAAACATTCTATGATGGCATTGATGTGGCTGCTCCATTTTCATGTCTGGTTAGTGGGAACCCCCCAGGATGTTTATGATAGGTTACTTTATAAGGGAACCTAATTACTAAATTAAACCCTTTATTAAAGGCCTTTACCTGGCCGAGATAGGAAACTACCCTGAGGATCTTGAGCAGTGATAACCTAGAGCTGACGTGATTTTTCTTTGATATTCACAATCATAATTCTTTACATCAGAACTCAGTTGGGGGCACTGTGAGTCGGCTGCCTTGCCAGCAACGAGTTTGTTATTTCGACTTTTTTTTTCGTTTATCTAAGTGTTTGTTTCGTGGTGTATCTTATGTGGGGCTGGTGGGGGGGAAAAGGGGGAAACCGTTCTTCAGTCACCCTCAACAGAGAGGCAGCTTTTTCCATGTTGCTTCTCCGCCTCCCCTCTCGTGGCCTAACAGCTTGGATTGAAGCGGCCTTTCCCGGAGTCGGGCCCAGAGCCGCAGCAGCCGGCGTAGCATGGAGTTTTCAATCGCGGAGCGGGTGAACCCTTACCAGGATTCACCAGAAAGGAGTGCTCCGATCACTGGCCTGGTGACTTTGGCATCATGGGGATGTGGTCTGCCGAGCTTCTAGCCGAGGGCGTGGCGTGGACTTGCCATCTGGAGTCTGGGATTCCTTGCCAGGGATCACCGCAGAAGAGCTCCGAACACCGGCCTGCGGCCTATAACATCCTGAAGCCGCGGTCTCCAGTAGGAAAGTGCCGATTCAGGCGCTCCAAGTGTGTGTTCAACCGTCCCGACATCGGAGTTTAGATCATCCTGACGAGAGGGCCTGTACAATGGGCTGTCTGTAGCGGTGACTACGGAGGGTTCATGGCCCTGACCACGGATGAATAAAGGAGGAGAACAGACTGAACTTTTTTGCCTTCCACCACAGTGAAGAATGCTGTGGTGGATGTTTGTGTTAAATTCTATGGTGTTTGTGTGATCTTTTTTAAGTGTATCGCTGGTGGCAAATTCATTTCACTGCACCTTCGGTTGCATGTGACAAATAAATTTGATTTTGACTTTGATCAGTTATGACTGCAATCACTTTAATATTTTACCTGTGATGTCAGTTGCTTTAATAATACAGGGCAATCTGAATTTAAGCTCTTTTGTCAATGTTTGAACCAAGGTTGTGATGAGATTTGCAGGCAGCAAGTCCTGACAAAATCCAAACTGCACAAATTGACAGCTTTGTTGATGACACCTTTGATCTCCTTGACTGGACAGTAATTTACCAAACTGAATTTGTCCTGAAGGGGGGCGAGAGGTTCTGACTGTCTACACTATCCATGTCGCACATAATTTGATATATTCTATCAGGTCTCCTCTCAACATCCAATGTTTCAGAGAAAACAATCCAAGTTTGATCTGCTTCTCCATATAGGTAATACCTGCTAATTCAGGCAGCGTTCTGGTAACCGGACAGGTAAGAATGACAGGACAGGCATCTTCCCCGAAGGATATTCATGGACCAGATCGATTTTTACAGCAATTTGGTAAATTTCAGGGTTCATCATTACCAAGCCCGATTGTTCTTTTTCCAGATTTAAGTTTCACCTCCGATGTGGTGAGATTTAAACTCTGCTCCCTAGATTATTATATCACTGTGCCACCATAGTACCATATCACTCAATAAACATTGAAATCTTGTACTTACATATAGTTATATCTTGAATATCAGTGCTACTCAAAGTTCCAAGGGCAACAGGTACCACGACACGCTGGACACGTGTGACATTGTTGAAAGCCTTCAGAATTGCAGGATGTAATTCATTATTTAGAAAATTAATTACTCTCAGCATTGCAGTGTATTCAAATTGAAGCTCCGCAGAAGTAACCATAGTTCCGTTCCGTACCCTGTTTGTGGATGGCAGATGCATAGATTAGTCATCGTATTTATTATATGAATTTATAACGTATTTACTTATCAACAGTACAATAAAAAATTAAAAATCTGTACATCTTAGATGGATAGGACAGGTTTGGAGGTATAGTATAAGGGCCAAACACAGGCAGGTGGGGCTAGTATAGTTGGGACATGTTGGCCGATGAGGGCAAGTTGGGCTGATCGGCCTGCTTCCACACCGTAACACTCTATGACTCTATGTTCAGATTAAAATAACAATTCCTATATGAATGAACTGTTTCAAAAATAAAACACTCAAACTTGAGCAACTTGAAAGCATTTCTAAAAGTTGTCGTATGGATTTTAAGCTTTCTGACTGCCGTTCGTTGTTGTGGGAATAACTGGTTCATTTAAAACAGACACAACACATTATTATTATTTATTATTAACCAATTCCCTGGGCAAAAGGAGTCTTAAAAGCATGATAGACACAAAAAGCTGGAGTAACTCAGCGGGACAGGCATATCTCTGGAGAGTAGGAATGGGCAATGTTTCGGGTCGAGACTCTTCTCCAGACTAGTCAAGGGAAAGGGAAACAAGAAATGCAGACAGTGATGTAGAGAGATTTAGAACAAATAAATGAAGGTATGCAAAAAAGTAACGATGATAAAGGAAACAGACCATTGTTAGCTATTTGAGAACGGGAACCTGGTGTGACCTGGGTGAGAGAGGGATGGAGAGAGAGGGAATGCAGGGGTCAGAGAATGACATCAGATTTTGACCAGGATTGATTGGAAGGCCATGGAACTTTCCAGGATCATTCAAATAAAGCTCGAGATGTTTATAAAGGAATATAAAGTGTTTCTCCAGGAATGAGTGGGTTAACATATGATGAGCATTGACGCCACTGGGCCTGTACTTGCTGAAGTTTAGAAGGATGAGGGGTGACCTCATTGAAACTTACCGAATGGTGAAAGGTTGGATAGAGTTGATGGGAGATGATGTTTCCACTAGTGGGAAAGTCTAAGAGTCATAGCCTCAGAATTAAAGGACGTTCCTTTAGGAATGAGATGAGGAAGAATTTATTTCTTTACTCCATGGGTGATGAATCAGTGGAATTCTATACCACAGAAGGCTGTGGAAGCAGAGTCAATAGATATTTTTAAGGCAGAGATAGATAGATTCTTGATTAGTATGGGGGTCAGGGGTTATGGGGAGAAGACAGGAGAATGGGGTTAGGAAGGAGAGATAGATCAGCCATGATTGAATGGTGGCGTAGACTTGAAGGGCTGAATGGCGTAATTCTGCTCTTATCATTTATGATTTCATGACCTTATAAGAGCTGGGGATTGGGGAAGGAGGGAGAACTTAAGACAACAATGGCTTTTGACCCTTGCATTTGCTGCATTTATCATACATGTGTCGATGCTTTTGAAGTGGAACAGTCTGTGGAGAGCAATCTGAGGTTGTACAATCTGAGACCTTGATCCAGCACCAACCACCCTGATACCCACTGACTGCTTTTAAGAAATTGAGGCTCTAGTCAGGTAAAAGAGGGAGGCATGGGAGAGGTATCGACAGCTGGGATCAACTGGAGGAGTCTCAAGAACTAAGGAGACACTTAAGAAGAAAATCAGGAGGGCAAAAAGTGAGTAGGACATAGCTCTGGCAGATAATATTAAGCGTAATCCAAAGAGATTTTAAATTAAGGGAAAGAAGGTGACGAGAGAGAGAATAGGGCCCAATAGAAACAAAAGCAGTCATCTCTGTGTGAAGCCGCATGAGATGGGCAAAGTTTGTAATGAGTATTAAGTCAGCATGGTTTTGTATGTGGGAGGTCATGTCTCAGAAGCCCAGTCTGAAGAAGGGACTCGACCCGAAACGTCACCCATTCCTTCTCGCCACAGATGCTGCCTGTCCCACTGAGTTATTCCAGCTTTTTGTTTCTAAGTGGGAGGTATTGCATTTTGAGAAGTGAAAGCATGATAAGACCTTCACAGTGAATGGAAGTTCTGGAGAGTGTTATTGAACAGAATGATCTGGTGTACAGGTACATTGTACCTTGAAAGTGGAATCCCAGGTAGATAGGGTGGTCAAGAAGATTTCTGGCACATAGGCCTTCATCAGTCAGCATACTGGGTATGGAATTTGGTATGCTATGTTACCGTCGTACAAGACGTTGGTGAGGCTGCATTTGGAATATATGTGTTCAGTTTTGGTCACCTCGCTAAAAGAAAGACGTGGTAAAGCTGGAAAGAGCATGGAGAAGAGTTACAAAGATGCTGCTAGGATTTGATGGTCTGTGGGCATTGTTTTAGGTGAGAGTGGAAAGATTTAATTGGAACCAACTGAGGGGCAACTTTTTCCATACAGATGGTAGTGAGTATGTGGTCTATGGAGGATGAGGAGGTAGTTGAGGCAGGTTCCATAACATTTAAGAGCGATTTGAACAGGTACATGAATAGAAAATATTTAGAGGGATATGGGACAAATGCAGGCAGGTGTGACAAGAGTAGATCAATCATCTTGGTCGTTATGGACCAGCTGGGTTGAATGGCCAGTTTTCATGCTTTATGACTCAATGCTTATATCACCAGTTTTAAATTTCCAATGTTTCTATATGTTTGATAATATCTTTAGAAACTGCTGGTGGATTTCAATAGTTTAAAAAATGTTAACAGAGAAAAAATATTACTTTTAAAATTCATCGAACAGTCTATCATTAAGACATTAGTATTAACTAAATGAACTATTTAGTGGCAAGGACAGCATGGTGGTACACCGGTAGAGTTGCTGCCTTACAGCAACTGGAGGCTTGGAGACCCGGTGGAATCACTGGAGACCCGGGTTCGATCCCGACTACAGGTGCTGTCTGTATGGAGTTTGTACGTTCTCCCAGTGACTTGGTCAAGAAGGACCAATATCCTTGTAGATCAGCCTAGATCCTGAATCAGTGCTTGAAAGTATGATGACGTGGCCATTATGGAGACTTGGTTACAAGAGGGACAGGACAGGGCTGGCTGCCCATTGATCCATGGTTTTGATGTTTTAGATGTGATATGGAGGTAGGTAAACGAGATGTGTGGGCCAAGTATTTTTACACAGAGATTGGTGGGTGCCTGGTACATGCGGCCAAAGTCTTCGCTGACAGCAAGTAGCAGCAACAGGTGAGAAGCTGCCCCAAGGTGATCAAGAGCTTATCCTGTCGGTGGGGGTGGCCTGAACAAAGCGCTGTCCCCAGGGGCTACAATGTGAGCCACAGCAACAGCCGTGTCACCGGACCGTGCAGCGTGTGAAGAAATGCTTGCTTGGGCACCTTGTGAGTCGGGGCTGGGGTCGGAGGCCGGGGCTCTAAACAACTGGGGAGACAGTGAGAGTTGGAAGTGGCATTGGCAGCTTCATCGACTGTATCTGAAATCGGTTATAAAGGGGTCCATTAAAATGAGGGTTTCCAGTATAGAATACGACAAACTATACCAACCATATTAGAGGTTCCGTAGCATTCTTAAAGTGTCCCACTTTTTTTGCCTTTTCATAGATCTATAAAAATTAAAGTATTTTTTGTTTATTTTCAAGGATAACATTGATCGATGTAATGAAGCAGAAATTGGCACTGTGCTGTGTTATTCTAATACAATGTGTTGAACACAGAAATCACAAATCCAGGGACTCTGTACAACTACACAGATGTGTCAGAAGGGCGCCACAATGGCGCAGCAGTAGAGTTGCTGCTTTACAGCACTTGCAGCGCCAGAGACCTGGGTTCGATCCCGACTACGGGTGCTGTCTGTACGGAGTTTGTACGTTCTCCCTGTGACCTGCGTGTGTTTCCTCCCACACTCCAAAGACATGCAGGTTTGTAGGTTAATTGGCTCGGTATAATTGTAAATTGTTCCTTGTGTATGTAGGATAGTGTTGTTAATGTGCAGGGATCACTGGTCGGTGCAAACTCAGTGGGCCGAAGGGCCTGTTTCCACACTGTAGCTCTAAACTAAACTAACCATCAAGGTCCCTAGAAGCAGTGTGAACCCTGACTTACAATCTCTCCCTGTGGTTCAATTTGTTAAAGTAGTGGGTTCCAGTGGGGGTTGCTACTTCAACTGGTGCCTTGAGGTAGAATAGCACTTTAGTGGCAGGTGGTTATTGGAGGTAGGAGTCTAAGTACTCATGGAATATTTGTCCATTAGAGTGTAGGATTAGGCATCATTTGGTTTCGATCTCCAGCAACAAAGAAATTAAAATGCACCAGAACATTATAAAATCTCTCTTCCCAGAATCGAGTCAAGACGTGGCTCAGGAATGAATGGATTGTTTAACTAATGCAGGTTGAGATCTTCAGTCTTCAGTAAAGACCTGCTCTTGCAGTTCAGGTCGCCAATGCTTTCAGAGCCAGTGATCATGGTGTAGCTTTGCAACATGACGTCACTGCTATGCACTGATTGGTCTCAGTGAAACATGGCAAAATAAATCTCTACAGAATGCATGGTTGGTGGATTTATAATTGTCGCATGTGCCAAGATACAGCAAATTACTTTGTGTGCTATCTAGTCAAATCATGAGAACAATGAAGCCATATACGAGTACAATGGATATGGCAAACAGTAAAATGCTGGTGTTCAGAATATAGCATTACAGTATTGTAGCCTCACAGTTATGTGCATTAAAAACGCAAGTGCTACAATGAGAGGTTGGGAGATTGGGTCCATACCCTTAGTTTGTGAGAGGACTATTTTATAGTCTAGTAATATGAGGAACAAATTCTTCCTGAATCTGGTAGTGTGGGTTTTCATATTTTTGTACTGTCTGCCTGATGGGAGCGGGTTGAAGAGGGAATGATCAAGGTGTAACAAGCTCATTTGAAACATATTATCCAGCTTTTTAAACTAATAATAAATGATTCATTAATCATTAACCATCTGTGGCCACTATCATAATTTCCCTCAGAACAGATATCTGCAATGCCCAGCTGGTGCCACTAACACTGCTTGCTCCAACATGGCTTCTGACCCAGAGCCAATGGAAAACACTAGCTACAGTTCTATTCAGTGGCTTCCAAATCTGGTTTACATTTTCAATGCTGTTGGATAAGTCATGCAGGCTGACGGATTCCGAGTTTGAAAAGGATGCCTAATCCCCCATGGACTGATGTAAGAATGTTTTAATCTTGATTTTGTGTGAAACCCAGCAACGTTGGGCTATTTAGTGTTCTTGATTTTGAATAATCTAACATTAACTTGTTGAGACAAAATCTTATGTTATACTTCTGCATCACATTGGTGTGCTGTTAATTATTGTAAACATCTTGAAGAAATTATCACTCTTAACCATTTTACATTTATATAGAATACTTAAATACTCTCTACAAATAAAAAAGTTCAAACAGCAAAGGAAGGAAAATAAAATCGGCATACCTTTTCATGAACCTGACCTGAAATAATTGAACTCCTACTACTGCTGCTTACAGGCAATGTAATATTGACTCTTCTGTCAGGAAGAGCTGAAAGAAAGCATTGAAATAGTTTATTAAATGTCTAATTACAAAATGAAAATAAAGTCATGAAGTCTGACCAAATTGTTTAATGTATCTGTTAATGATAATATAAACTATTAAGGGGATATGTTTGTGCATGTTAAGAGGTAGGGGGGAGGACTGGTTGCATCTTTCATTGTTCAGATGACAGAAAGACGTACAAATTTGTAGGTTAATTGGCATGGTGTGAATGTAAAAATTGTCCCGAGTGGGAGTTGGATAGTATTAATCTGTGGGGATCGCTGGCCAGCGAGGATCTGGTGGGCAGAAGGGCCTGTTTCCGTGCTGTATCTCTAAACTAAACTAAACTAAAATATAGTTCAACTCCATTTCATTTCGGAGTCACGTGAGTGACTTCGTGAAGAGCCCGCCGGCGCGCATGCTCGACATATCGTCGTAACGCGTTGCTGCGACGGCTGGCGGTGGAGCGCGCTCCTCGCCAGCCCTTCATAAGGGGCCACGGAGGTAAGTATTCTACCTTTAGTTGGTGGTCCTTGTTGTCTGATTATGTCTTGCAGCAAGGACATGGATGGGAGTTCGAAGGGCCGGAGGACGTCAGGACGAGTTCGCCGGTCAACAGTTCCGGGGCCTTTACCATCGGCAGTACCTGCAGCGCAGGCCGGGACTCAGGCGGAGATGTGGGTAAGCCCTGTGTTCACAGGTCCAGATCCGCCAGCACACCACAGCTCGGAGGAGTTCGACGAGGAGGAGTGTGGTGTGCCGCCAGAGCAGGGGGACCCTGCCATGGCAGTCAGGTCGTCAGCGGGCTCGCTGGCGACCTCGAGCAGGGCACGTGCCGTTGCACGGCCTGTTCCACTCAGCCCTCCGAGAAGGGGGAGGGCAGGAGCCCAGAAGCCTAACCCTGTTAGGGCTAAGGCATTGCCTGTCGCGGAGGAGCGGTCAGGTTCCAGGGCGAGACCTGGGGCGGCTGTGAGGTCCAGCCGGCACACCCCAACTCTCGACACTGGGACGGGTCGGTCGAGTCGGGTCTCGTCACGGTCGCCGAGCCCCCCATGGATGGGTGGGCGAGACCATGCGTCGGCAACGTCCACGATGTGGGCAGCCGGCAAGACTGCGCGGGCCCCAGGCAGCCATGCTTCGGCTGGTGCCGACACCTCGCCGCAAGTGCCCTCAGTGGCAGCGGCTTCAGCTCCCGCTAAACGGAGGCGGTTGAACACGCCCGCGCAGGAATCGCGCAGTTTCGCCTCGGCGGCTGTTAGCGACAACTACCGGCACCGGCAGGGCCTCGACGAGGTGCGGGCCGATGACAGGAGCCCGGTTATCTTTTCAGAGCCGGAGGACTCCGACCACCTGAGTGTTCAGGGTGAAGGGCGTATTGACCGTATGGAGCGGCTGCTGGAGCTCCTGCTTCAACGTCAACAACAGCAGGGCAGCAACAGGCACAGGGCGCCTTCACCAACATCATCTATCAGCCTGGAGCGGCAGGAGGAGGAGGTTCTGGTGGATCCCGTACCACCTCCGTTGGAGGTGCCAGCGGAGGAACTCTTGGATGTGGCGACCAAATTCGCGGCCCCACATAAGGCTGGTCTTCCTCTAAATACAAAGCTGGCAGCCACAGTGGACTTTCTTAATAATCAGGTGCTGCAGGAAGAAGTCCTCATCCAGGCTATGAGCCGTCACAAGGCTCCATCAAACTGCAACTCCCTCAACGTGCCTGTGGTCAATACGCCAATATGGGGCAACATCAGTGCGGCTATCCGTCAACAAGAGCTAAAATTGCAGCGGATCCTGAAACTCCTCACGGCCGGTATTACCGCCTTTGCGCGGTCGGTGGACGGGGACGAACTGAATTTGGACCAGGAAGATGCTCTGGCCTTATTGTGCGCGACCCAGCACGAAATCAACGGGTTTCGCAAAAACAGCATCCGCCCAGCACTCAACCCGAAGTTTGCAGGATTGTGCAAACCACCGCCGCCGCCGCCGCCCCGTCAGCTCTTTGGTGAGGACCTCTCGAAGAGAGTCAAAGAGCTTGACGAACAAGCCAAAACGGTGGGGATCATGCGCTCTCAGAGTGCCCCCACACCGTCAGGCTCAAAGGCTCCATACATTCGCTCACGAGGGTCGGCCAGTGCCTCGACGAGGACTCACCCTCTAGCTCCACAACGACAACAGCACCAGAACCAGCACCAACGGTCTTTTTTAGGACAGGGTCGGCAGAGACCTTTGTGGAAATCGAAGACGCCGCGCCCTCAAGCCAACCCAGCACCTCCACGGCCACCCACACGTGTCAAGGACCACCGGTAACCACGGAGGTGAGGGGGTCTGGTTCTGTTTTTTCTCTCTGTTTAACTTCCCATGTTGGTGGTCGTTTACGGTTGTTTTTGGGTGCATGGGGTAATTTTACTGATGATGAGTATGTGTTGCGGAATATTCAGGGGCATAAAATTGAGTTTATTAATGGCGACATTCCTCCATCCCAGCACATGCCTGGTCGTACATTCAAATTGTCTGCTGCAGAACAGGCAGCAGGTTATAAGGAAATTTTAAGTCTGGAACAGAAGGGTGTGATTGAGAAAACGGTGCATGAGCCAATTGAATTTGTTTCGAACATATTTACTAGACCTAAGAAGGATGGAGGCTGTCGTGTCATTATTGATCTAACCCGTTTGAATACGTTTGTAACATATACTCATTTTAAAATGGATACGTTTGAAACAGCCAAATCATTGATTTCTCATGGCTGCTTTATGGCATGCATTGATTTAAGGGATGCATATTATTCAGTATCCATCCAGAAATATGATAGAAGATTTTTGAAATTTATCTGGATGGGGCAACTTTGGCAGTATAAGGCTTTGCCTAATGGGCTCACTACAGCCCCTAGATTGTTCACTAAATTGGTGAAGCCAATCATGGCTTATTTGAGACAACGACATCATATAGTTATGGCCTATTTAGATGATGTCTTTATTGTGGGCCACACCCTGCAATTGGCTGAACAGGGTGTTGCAGCTGCTGTCAATATATTTCAACAATTAGGATTCATTGTCCATCCAGAGAAATCGAAGTTCTGCCCTGCCCAGGTAATTAATTTTTTTTTTTTCTTTTTTTTTTTTTTTTTTTTTTCATAATTAATAGACCCTTTAATAAATTGCACCAAATTGACAATCATTACAGAAAAGGCATATATTCAATATATCCATAGTAATTTGCAAACATTAGTAGGTATATTCATTTCATGGATTGATGTGTAGAAACGTTGAAGCTATATAGACACTTTATGAACTTGTTAAAAATATCTGATATTTGTTAGTAATGGTGCTTCTTGTTGAGAAGAATTAATTGGGTGTCCTTTACCTATCACCGGACAAGAGGCATGGACAAGGAAGCAATGAGGACAGCATGACCCTGATGTCCTGCAGGCAGGGTTGCTATGCTCCGTCTCATAAATTCAGAAGTGATAGGAGCAGAATTAGGCCATTCGGCCCATCAAGTCTACTCCGCCATTCAATCATGGTTGATCTATCTTTCCCAATTAACCACATTCTCCTGTCTTTCCTCCTTAATGCTTGACACCAGTACTAATCAAGAATCAATCTATCTATACCCGCCTTAAAAATATCCATTGACTTGGCCTCCACAGCTTTCTGTGGCAATTAATTCCACAGATTCCTCAGACTAAAGAAATTCCTCCTCATCTCCTTCTATACTCCAGCGAGAGGAGGCCCAGTGCTGTCAAACGCTCATCATAAGTTAATCCACTCATTCCTGGTATAGGTAAGGCTAGAGAAGGTGTGGCCCACAACGTTCAGTCCAATACAATCATACGTGCGGGTCCTATTGGCCTGCCAGCTGCTCCTTGCAAATAACAGAGGTTAATTCTCTGAAAGCTCCACAACACTCTGCCATACTCAGCATCGTCCTACTCTCACTATCCTCAACTATCCAAATCCCTCTACATAATTCCCATAAGTTTTTGGACCAAATGCCTGAAACAGTGCAATTTGTATTGTGACAGGGCCAAAAATCTATTTGAAGGGTAAACTTGAAAACAAGTTCTTGTAAAAAGTTCTACATGCCAAGTTATGGTCAGAAGGAGGATACAGTCTTTGGAAAGTAAGAGGAAGTTAGAGGGTAGGTAGTAGTTTGAAAGACCCGAGGATGGGGGTGATGTGGAGGTATTGCAGGCACTATGGTTTATTGAGCAAAGGAGAATTGACAGCAAGTTTGAGCTTGCAGATGGAGGTAGGGGACTGGGGTGCAGTGCTCAAGGGCAGGGACTTGTTGGTGATATCAGCTTACAAAAATCAGCTTTACTGAGATAACATCGATAACCTTTGTAAAAATACTTTTTAATCTAACGACTTTTCAGACCATATAAGCTTTTGACCAAATTAATATTCCTGACATTAAAATCATTTTCAATTGGCCGTAAGAGAATATTTTTGGGTGTATTTTGGGAATTAACCAGACATCAAGATAATTGTTCAGAGTGAGATGGTTAACATCTCAGAGGAACTTTTCACCAGCTAATTTCTTTCAGTGGCGCTTTCTGATCTGCGGGTCTATCAAAAGCTGAGCGGGGTATATTCGTTTTTTTTTTAAAGAGTCATTAAAAGGAAGTCATTATCTGTTCTCAATGCAAAGATGACTTGCCTCCACTCTATTTCTGAGGACTTTATAGAAAGGGAGAAAAAAGATATGAGGTGAATTGGTGAGTGTGTCGGAAGGAACTTCAGATGCTGGTTTACACCAAAGATAAGACACAATGCTGGAGTAACTCAGCAGTACAGGCAGCTTCTCTGGAGAGAATGAATGGGTGATGTTTTGGGTCGAGACCCTTCTGTGTGGGAGGAGAGAGTGGGAGCTTCCGGTTGCATGTCATTTTAGTTCTCTCAAACCGACCACTGCTCTCGGACTTCTCTATTGCTATGGAGAGGCCTAAAGCAAACTGGAATAATGCAATAACACGTTCCGCTTGGGTATCTGCAACCTAATTGTATGAACTTTGAATTCCCTATTTTCATGTAACCCACACTTCCCGTAATCTCCACCAACACACCTGTCCACATAAAAGCCACTTCCCCCACCGCAAACAACTGCTTCCACCAGCCCCCCATCTACTCATCTGACTCCACGCATCACATATCAGCCTGTATCCCACCATCCTAGTAATGCTCTACACCGCCAATCTTTCATCGCAATCCTGATGCAGGTCTCTACTCGACACATCTTTTCCTCCACAGACGCTGTTTGACCCACTGGGTGCAAGTTCACATTGATTGTCACATGCACCAATTGGTACAGTCTTCCAGCCTTTTGCCTGTTCATAAGATCATAAGTGAAAGGAGCAGAATTAGGCCCATCAAGTCTACTCTGCCATTCAAACATGGTTGATCTACCTCTCCCTCCTAACCCCATTCTCCTGCGTTCTCCTCATAATCCCTGACACCGATACTAATCAAGAATCTATCTATCTCTGTCTTTAAAATATCCATTGACGACCTCTACAGCCTTCTGTGGAAAAGAATTCCACAGATTCACCACCCTCTGACTAAAGAAATTCCTCCTCATCTCCATCCTAAATAGTCCTTTAATTCTGTTGTTAAAAAAACCCATCCTTGATTTCAAACATCTTTATGGCTTCAACACTGTAATTGTCCTAGTCGAACAACTCAGACGTAACATTACTCCTCTTTCTCATCTCTTGTGAATACCTTTTTTTTTTTTTTTTTTTTTTTTTTTTTTTTTTTTTGTTTTTGAATAATTTTTTTTATTAGCAATAAACAATTCTCAATGTTTAAAACTGAGTTATAAACATCCACTTAAATCAATATTTGTACTCTAATGATTATTATCTTATTTTTTTTTTTGAAAATAAAAGTGGGTAAAGAGAAATACCATTATTAATCAATAAAATTATAATTCCTTAATAATTATTTGGTATAAAAGAAAAAGAAAAAATGAAGAAAAAGAAAAAAGACATATTATGTATATATATCAATTAAAAGCCACAAAATATATTATAAATGAAACAACTACAAATAATAATATCAGTAAAGACATGCATATATCCTGGTATACCAATACATTATTTTCATCAAATCCCGCAGGGTGTCAGTCGAGCCGTGATGCCAAGAACAGCTACTTCTCTAAATACTGCCCAGGTAATTAATTACCTAGGGTTCACGGTGAACTCAATGAGCATGAGGATAACTATACCAATTAACAAAATTGAGGAAGTCACTCAGGTGTGCAGAGATTTAATTGGCACCAATATACCATCGATTCGGCATACAGCCACAGTAATTGGCAAGCTAGTGGCTTTGTTTCCGGCAGCACGATATGGACCTTTGCATTATCAGAATTTGCAAAGAGCTAAAATTATTGCGTTAAAACGGAACGCTGGTCATTACGATCGATCAATGCAGCTGCCGTCCGAAGCGATAACTGAGTTGCAATGGTGGGTGTGTCACATTAGCAACTCATTTAAGCCTGTTAGGGAGGCTAATCCGGTGGTATATTTACAGACTGATGCAAGCTCCAATGGCTGGGGAGCTACTGATAATTGCTCTAGTTGTGGGGGCAGATGGGACACCCTTGAGGCATCGATGTTGTTGACTCAAGGGATTAACTATTTGGAGTTGCTGGCAGCGTTCCACGGACTTCGTGCATATTGTTCCAAGCTTGTTGGAGCACACGTCCGTCTCCAAATAGACACCACAGCTGTGGCATATTTAAACCATATGGGTGGTACCAGGTCAGTTTCGTGTGACAAATTGGCTAACTCAATTTGGCTCTGGTGTGTTCAAAGAGACATTTGGATTTCAGCTACCTATTTGCCAGGGGAGCTTAATACTGTGGCGGACACCAGGTCACGCAAATTTAATGACAACATTGAATGGATGTTGCATCCTGAGATTTTTTTCTAAAGTCACAGCCAAATTTGGTAAACCGGACATTGAACTTTTTGCGTCACGGTTGAACCATCAGGTACCAGCCTACGTTTCATGGGAACCAGATCCTGGGGCAATAGCGCTAGATGCATTCTCGCTGGACTGGGGGAATTGGTTTTTCTATGCCTTCCCTCCGTTTTGCCTCATCAGTCGGGTATTGCGAAAGATTCAGGCAGATGCTGCCAAGGGCATCCTTATTATACCCGACTGGCCCACACAGCCTTGGTATCCGGTGGTCTTTGACATGCTCAACGAACCTTGGGTCCTTTTGAAGGGTTGCCCACAATTGGTTACTCACCCTGTCTCAGGGGAGCCACATCCCTGCCATGGCTATTTAAATTTGTTGGCTTGCAGGTTCTGAACAGGCCGTTAGTCCAATACAGCCTCTCGGCTCGGACCATGGATACCATCGGGGCGTCGTGTCGAGAGTCCACAAGGCGAAGATACCGCTCGCATATTAAGAAGTGGGAAGCCTACTGCAGCCGCTCTCGCATCACGTACGATGACGTGACAATAACCGACGTCCTGGAATTCATCGCGGGGTTGCACCATGATGAACACTTAAGTTACAGTGCCATCAACAGCGCCAGAAGTGCGCTATCATTCTACCTCAAGATTGGGGTAGGATCCAACAGGCTAGTGTCCAGACTCATGCGGGGTATATTCAATATGAATCCGCCTACACCACGCTATAATATCACCTGGGATGTCAGGGACGTATTAACCCTGCTCAGGACGTGGTCTCCCATGGAAGGGCTCCAACTGGACCAACTCACCATGAAGCTGGTGATGTTACTAGCGCTGACTTCAGCTCAGAGGGTACAGACACTACACAAACTTCGTGTCGACAGAATGACATCTACCCTACAGAAGTAGTCTTTTTCATTGACGAGCTACTAGAGCAGCATAGACCTGGGTGCACAGGGCTGCAGCTGAAGTTCCCGGCATACCCCGCAGATGCTAGGCTATGTTTAGCCTCACATATCCGCCACTATGTCAAGGTGACGGCACGCATCAGAGGAATGGAGAGATACCTGCTTGTCACTCATAAGAGACCTCATCATCGAGTGACAGTCCAGACGATATCCAGGTGGCTTCGAGTTGTCTTGGGTAAGTCAGGTATCGACACTAATGTGTTCAAGTCTCATTCCACCAGGGCTGCATCGACGTCAGCGGCGAGGGTCATGGCGGTGCCCATGGACCAAATTCTCGCCACAGCAGGATGGGCGAATGAAGCTGTGTTCCAGCGTTTTTATAACAAGCCTGTTGCTGCTCCTCTACAGTTCGCAGAAGCCGTGCTGAATGCAGGTCAAGAACGTGGAGATGTCCCCGCATGAGGGGTTTTTGATTTGTTATTAATAAATATGCTCTTGTTTTGCAGTATGAACTATTGAGCAAGTTTGTTCCTCCCATCCATCCCTGGTAGTGGTGTGTCAGCATGGACGTGGTCCAGGGCGTGTAATCACAGAAGCTTTGAAGTCTTCACGAAGTCACTCACGTGACTCCGAAATGAAATAGTAAGATTGAACAAGAACTTACCAGTTCGAAGGTTGATCTTTATTTTATGAGGAGTCGAAGTGAGGGATTTCGTGCCCTCCTCGCCCAACCCTCAATCACCTTCATCTGGTAATCTTAGTCAATTCAATCATACTATGCAAAGTCATTTCTATTGTTGGTTCTGTGATTCCACGCCGCTACTTTGAAGTATGTCGAGCATGCGCGCCGGCGGGCTCTTCACGAAATCCCTCACTTCGACTCCTCATAAAATAAAGATCAACCTTCGAACTGGTAAGTTCTCGTTCAATCTTACTATTCTCTCTCTACCACCATTATTGAACTATCTAATAATATGACCCTCTTCTAACAGAGTTGTATTAGCAGCTAAATCCAGGTCAATTTGAAACAAAATACTTGATTCTTATTATTCCAATACCAAGGCGCATCATTTCCCCCTTGAACAGAATTTTTTTTTTCAAACTCCTTCAAAACATATATATTTAAATAAACCATTTATAATTAGAATACTGAATATAGGCAGAACATATTTTCGGGCACATTCAGTCCCATCTAATTGGCTACATCTGTGATCATTTTGTGGTAATAAAATTGTAAGTCTGACAGATATATCTGCAATAAGAAGAAACGAGGAACTGCTCTGTTAATTCAATATCGAGCATGTGTATTATCGTAACTTCCACCTTGCCCTCAAACTTACTGAACTATCTCTGACACTCTCCCCTTTCTCAATATCTGTGTCTCCATCACAATACACCCACTGATGTCTACTACAAGCCTAGCGACTCCCAGTTATTTTCACAACACCTCCTCCCATCCTGCCTCTTGCAAGCATGCCAGCCACCGCCTCTCAATTTTTGCAGCTCCACCACATCTTTTCCCAAGATGAGGCTTTACACTCCAATATGTCCTCTTTTTTTCATAATCGTGATTTCACCCCCTGCTGTTATTGATGGATCCCTCTCCTCACTGTCCAGCAATTATACTTGCACTCCCCCCCCCCCCCCCCCCCCCCCAAACTGGATCAAAGGTGGATGCATCTCGGCATCAACTTTCAGCCCACCAGCCTCTTCATCAACACACCCTTTTCCGACATTTGCCCCACATTCAACGTGATCCCAAGCAGAATCTTTCCATCCGCACCTTCCCTTCTGCATAGACCACTCCCTCTTCAAATCCTTGCTTCAATCATCCCTTCCCACTCAATCCCACCCCTTTCCCTGGTACTGTCCCTTACAATCACTGGACATGTAACACCTCCACCCATACCTTCCCACCTCAGCTACTGCATTTGCTGCTCCGGATATGGTTTCCTTTACATTGACGAGACCAAACATAGACCATGCAAGCATTTTGCCAAATGTGTGTACTCAGTCTGCCAAGGCCTGCTGAACCTCCCAATTGCCAACCATTTTAACACCCACTCATGTACTGTCCTATCTGTCCCATGTCTCCTCCGTTGTCAGTGAGGCCACAAGTAAACTGAACGAACAGCACCTTATATTCCGCTTACAACCCAATGATATGAACATTGCATTCACCAATTTTAAGTAACAACCACTTTCCTCTCCTCTCATCCCTGACCATCATTACCACAATTTCTTTCACTATCCCATCTCCCCCGTTCTCATCCACCATTATCCCACCCTTTGTCTTTATATTTCACTCCTCTCCTTATCAGGCCTCCTTTTGTCTAATTTTCTTCTCTAGCTTTTGAACATCCATTTGCTAATAAAACCCCCCTCACCTGTATCCGCCTATCACTTTGTTTTGCTCACACCTCTTGTCTGGGTATCTCACCCAGACTATAATCAGTCTGAAGAAGAATCCCATTTTATTCAGAGATGCTGACTGACCTGTTGAGTTATTCCAGCACTTTGTGTTTCACTCAAGATTCCAGCATCTACATTTCCTTGTGTCTCTAGTCTCATTCCTTTGTGTACAGCAGAAAATAAACATTTTTCGATATATTTATTCCTTCTGAAAGCTACTAGTGAATTTGCTCGCACCATCATTTCAAATCATGCTTTGAAGATCATTACAGTTCTCTTTAATGTCATATTAAATATGAAATATTTCATTATATATGATGTTAAATAAAAATATTATTTTCATTGTTCCTTAGAATTTAACTTGTTTCGTTGTTCCTTAGAATGTAACAGTTCTTTAAATATGCTTCAAAACGATTTAACTTATTCCAAGGGGATATCACTTTTTAATATCATCTTAATTTCATATCATCATAAATAATTCATGCACTTACCTCTATTAGCAGATGGTGATGGCACGATTGTTGTAGTTGCCATAGTGGAGCTTGTCGGTAATGAGGTAATAGCCGTGGTATTGGTGGGTTCTGATGTAGTGGTGGTGATGTTGGATGGTGCTGAGGCCGCAGCAGTGGTATTGGTGGGTTTTGAAGTAGTTGCAGTAGTGTTGGATGGTGCTGAAGTAACAGCAGTAGTATTGGTGGGTACTGAGGCAGTTGCAGTAGTGTTGGATGGTGCTGAGGTAACATCAGTGGTATTGGTGGGTACTGAAGTATTTGTGGTTGTCCTTGCTTGTGCAGATGTATTAATAGTGGTATGGGTGGGTACTGATGTAGTTGTAGTGGTGATGGATGGTGCTGAGGCAGCAGCAGGGGTATTGGTGGGTACTAAAGTAGTTGTGGTGGTGATGGATGGTGCTGAGGTAACAACAGCGGTATTGGTGGGTTTTGAAGTAGTTGTGGTAGACCTTGCTTGTGCCAACGTAATAGCAGTGGTATCGGTGGTTTTTGAAGTAGTTGCAGTGGTGATGGATGGTGCTGAGGTAACCGCATTAGTATCGGTGGTTTTTGAAGTAGTTGTGGTGATGTTGGATGGTGCTGAGGCAGCAGCAGGGGTATTGGTTGATACTAAAGTAGTTGTAGTGATCCTGGCTTGTGCCAATGTATTAATAGCGGTATTGGTGGTTTTTGATGTAGTTACAGTGGTGATGGATGGTGCTGAGGCAGCAGCAGTGGTATTGCTGGGTTTTGAATTAGTTGTGATGGTCCTTGGTGGTGTAGAGGTAATAGCAGTGGTATTGGTGGGTTTTGAAGTAGTTGTGGTAGACATTGCTTGTGCCGATGTAATAGCAGTGGTATCGGTGGTTTTTGAAGTTGTTGTGGTGATGTCGGATGGTGCTGAGGCAGCAGCAGTGGTATTGGTGGGTAATGAGGTCGTTGTGGTGGTCCTTGGTGGTGCAGAGGTAACAGCAGTGGTATGTGTGAGTTTTGAAGTGGTTGTCGAGGTGCTTGATGGAGCCAAGGCAACAGTGGGGGTACTTGTTTGATTCAATGCTCCCTTTGACGGACTTGCTGTTGTATTGGTAGTGGAGGTAATCTCTGAAATGCAATCAACTATGTAATGACTAAAATGCCGAGATATCCAAACAAATTTCAACAGTTAGGAAAGTTAATATCTCAGTTAAGAAAATATATTTGCCGTTTTGAAGCAAAGTAGATGCATGCAGCAAGGAAGAAGCATGGAAACGTTTCTTTGTCACCCATCAAAAACTGCTCAAATTTGAAAATATTTCCCCATATTTGGGAGTCACCTCCAGATGACACATCAGAAAAGGGAAACCAGCCATTATTTTACATTCCAAATTAACCTTGGGACGTCGATGGGGAGGTACCTACAATGGTCCCTCTGGTGAAAGTATTTCAACATTGCCGTGGGAACGGAAGCTCTTGAGAGACTTGAGATGACAAGTCTGAGAATATTTTGAAGACAAGATGAACAACACAGAGCCAGAGCCTATCGACAATAATTAGGTAGCAAATATTAATAAACATGCAACGGGGAGTGGAGGAAACCTGAGAGAATCTGAAACAATGGAGGAGACGACAAGTGGAAAATAGACAGAGGAGAATTGGAGGTACTTGCAAATTTCAAAACAGTGGACTGGTATAGTCGACAAAATAAATTGTAGAAAGAAAATCTGTGCTAATCCTGATTAAATTGGGTAAACGTTCGCACATGAAGGGCAACCGTAGTCTTATCCACCCAACAGCAACGAGAATAGAATGCTTAGATCGACTGAACTTTTATTAATTTGTGGCAATTGGACATTACTGGCATGGCCAGCATATATTGCGGATTATCACATATTGTCCTCAATTAAGTGATAATGAGCTACCTTCTTGGTCTGCTTCTCAGAAGGGTCTCAACGCAAAACATCACGTATTCCTTTTCTCCAGAGATGCTGCCTGATGCACTGAGTTACTCCAGCTCTTTGTGTCTGGTGTAAACCAGTATCTGCAGTTCTTTCCCATACTATACTTTATAAGCTTATTTTCAAAAATCTTGTGTAAATGCCCAATGACAAATATATATTTATGGCATCCATACCTTCACAGAATGTCCCATTTCCTTTGAATCCAGACCTGCAGATGCAGTTGAATGAACCAGGTATATTCTGACAGTCAGCCCTACGATGACAGTTATCCATAAATCTGGAACATTCATCAATGTCGGCGCAGTTTGAACCTTCATATCCACTATTACATGTACATGTATATGAGCCATCCGTATTGAAGCACTTAGAATTCAAAACACAATTGTCCAGATCTCTTGCACATTCATCAATATCTGCATTTATTTGAAATAAAGACAAAGATATTACATTTTGCAAAAGAAAAAAAAAGAGGCAATATTTAACAGTTTTGACATCGCAATTAATTTTCATTTGCTTTTTTGTCATACATATCCTTTAATACAACCCTTCTTTCTGGGGAAAAGGAGACATGTACACACACAGAAAGGCAAAACGTTAATCAGAGTGGATTTGCAATTGGATCAACAGGTGTTAATGGCTTCTGATAAGTGTCAATTTGATAAATACAACATTGAGAGGAAACGTGTATCAAAGAAAGAATGTATGAGGTGACAATGAAGAAAAATGAGTTGAAATGACTGTGAGAGACTTGAGACAGCAAATCTTGATCTGCTTCTCAGAAGGTTCTCTACCCAAATCGTCACCAATTCCTTTTCTCCACAGATGCTGCCTGACCATATATATTCCTATTACATTTCAAAATATTTATTTTTGGACCTGTGTAAACATAATGTAAGAGACATGTGATTGTTGTCATTCATAAATGACCCCGAATAACTGTGTTAGGTCACATTTTCTTCCAAAGATACATCTAGAGTTCTTCTAGAGTTGACCTACCTGTACAGTTGGACCCTTCATATCCTGTTCTACATGTACAGTTAAAAGAGCCATCAGTATTTACACAGATAGAATTAATTCCGGAACACTCAGTAAAGCATTCATTCACATCTAAAAAGATAAACAATTGAACACAAGAATAGTTAGCTAAATTATAGAATCACATATACCTGGATTTTGCACTCAACAGAGAATCAGCAGAGAACTGACCAACGAGTTTACACCGCTGGTTGATTATTGGAAAATCTGGTCCATTTAGTAAATAATTTGATTTAAATCAGAAGAAGAGAATAGAAGTTTATTTACATGAAATGACTTTCAGGAGCTTTAACCTGTTCAGTGTCACCTCCGAGTACACCCGGGTCAGAGTATACAAGTGAAAATAAATCTTGGCAGTGAACAGGTTAAAATTATTTTTAGGGCATATTTACAGCTCAAGATTTGCTACTGTCACAATATGAACGTATTTCTAGGAATGCAACGCATGCATAATTTGGGTTTCCACTATACCATTAGAATGACTAGTGTACTAAACAGAAATCACAAGACAGATCTCGGAATGATCTGTAATCTGCCATTAAATTATACAAACCAGCATCTGTAGTTTCTTCCTATACATTCAATTGTAATATTGGGAAGGTGCAGCAAGATTCTTACCCATTTAATCACGTATGCAGTGCATGACTTAAGTGCTTGAGTGTCACACGTGAATTGTCTCCCAGATAAAAGGTAAGTTTGTAGAAATAAATTAATTTCCAAGATTGTCGGCCCAAAGGATTGAAATGAATCATCAGAGAGAGTTAGATTTAGCTCTTAGGGCTAAGGGAATCAAGGGATGTGGGGAGAAAAAGGAACAGGGTACTGAATTTGGATGTCCAGCCATGATTATATTCAATGGCGGTGTTGGCTCGAAGGGCCGAATGACCTACACCTGCACCTATTTTCTATGTTTCTATCTAATGCGATTGACATAACCAATTAAGGGAAGCTATTTATAATTATTTTCTTGCTGCAAGGTATAACAATCAGCTCATGGATTATATTTTAAACGCACAAGTAATTTAATTTAACATGGGAGAGGAAGTAGCAATACTGTAAAAATATTTGCATGAAACAAATGCAATTCAAGATCTGAAACTTCAACCATGTCTTGTTTTATCAATTTAAGTGTGTAGTCAAGTACTCTACAGAACTTCTATAGATGTACGTTCGAGAGCATAATGACGACTGGCTACATCACAGCCTGGTTCTCGAATACCCAGGAACAAAGGAGGCGGCAGAAAGTAATGGATATTGCCCAGGCCATCATGAATACTAACCTCCACATTATCAATGGCATAGACTGAAAGCGCGGCCTCAGAAAGGCAGCTAATATCATCAAAGACCCACAACATCCTGCCCACATCCTCAACTTGCTGCTACCATAACGGGGGGGGGGGGGGGGGGTCCAGGTACAGGAACCAGAGAGCTGTCACCTCAAGCTAAGAATTTCATTGTTCTGCTTCCGCACGCACATGGCAATGAATAAATGAATATTAATTAAAAACATATTAGCCAATTATGTACACATACAAGGTATTTAAAATGAAACAGTCTTGAGCATTAGATTGTATCTCAAAAGTTAATAGGAATAGATTCTTCTTAGAATGGTTTGAGAGACTACTGTAGTAAACATTTCACAATATTTTACCAAACTATTCATATTGTTTTAATTATTCTTCATTATTTTTATATATTAAATGGTGATATTAAAAAAAGTACCGTACCAACGCAGAAACTGTCTGGCTTCCCAGTATATCCTTCCTTGCACATACAGGAGTAACCTCCATTTGAATTGATGCATTTTGCATTTTGGGGACAGCCAGATGTATTACGACATTCATCAATGTCTGAAAGAAAAGATTTACATTAACAGTGATTGCAGTTTATGTAACTAATATTAGTGATTAGAAGTAATGAACATGCATAATTGTGTAAGATTAGATTTTATTTTTGCTTGTCATATTTTTACATGGTAATCTTTAACAGAATGCATACTTCCACTGCTGTAATTGGAGAACATTCTGATATATAGTGTTGATTTACAGATGAATTAATTATGGAGCTGTGGGACATTGTAGATGTGGAACTCTGATTTCTCCACGGAGCAAAATACTTTGGCAGAGACGATGGATCTCGACCTGAAACGCCACCCACTCGCCAGAGATGCTGCCTGTCCCACTGAGTTACTCCAGCATTTTGTGTCCATCTTTGGTGTAATCCAGCATCTGCAATTTCATTTCGGAGTCACGTGAGTGACTTCGTGAAGAGCCCGCCTGCGCGCATGCTCGACATATCGTCGTACCGCGTTGCTGCGACGGCTGGCGGTGGAGCACGCTCCTCGCCAGCCCTTCATAAGGGGCCACGGAGGTAAGTATTCTACCTTTAGTTGGTGGTCCTTGTTGTCTGATTATGTCTTGCAGCAAGGACATGGATGGGAGTTCGAAGGGCCGGAGGACGTCAGGACGAGTTCGCCGGTCAACAGTTCCGGGGCCGTTACCATCGGCAATACCTGCAGCGCAGGCCGGGACTCAGGCGGAGATGTGGGTAAGCCCTGTGATTACAGGTCCAGATCCGCCAGCACACCACAGCTCGGAGGAGTTCGACGAGGAGGAGTGTGGTGTGCCGCCAGAGCAGGGGGACCCTGCCATGGCAGTCAGGTCGTCAGCGGGCTCGCTGGCGGCCTCGAGCAGGGCACGTGCCGTTGCACGGCCTGTTCCACTCAGCCCTCCGAGAAGGGGGAGGGCAGGAGCCCAGAAGCCTAACCCTGTCAGGGCTAAGGCATTGCCTGCCGCGGAGGAGCGGTCAGGTTCCAGGGCGAGACCCGGGGAGGCTGTGAGGTCCAGCCGGCACACCCCGACTCTCGACGCCGGGACGGGTCGGTCGAGTCGGGTCTCGTCACGGTCGCCGAGCCCCCCATGGATGGGTGGGCGAGACCATGCGTCGGCAACGTCCACGATGTGGGCAGCCGGCAAGACTGCGCGGGCCCCAGGCAGCCATGCTTCGGCTGGTGCCGACACCTCGCCGCAAGTGCCCTTAGTGGCAGCGGCTTCAGCTCCCGCTAAACGGAGGCGGTTGAACACGCCCGCGCAGGAAGCGACAACTACCGGCACCGGCAGGGCCTCGACGAGGTGCGGGCCGATGACAGGAGCCCGGTTTTCTTTTCAGAGCCGGAGGACTCCGACCACCTGAGTGTTCAGGGTGAAGGGCGTATTGACCGTATGGAGCGGCTGCTGGAGCTCCTGCTTCAACGTCAACATCAGCAGGGCAGCAACAGGCACAGGGCGTCTTCACCAACATCTACTATCAGCCTGGAGCAGCAGGAGGAGGAGGTTCTGGTGGATCCTGTACCACCTCCGTTGGAGGTGCCAGCGGAGGAACTCTTGGATGTGGCGACCAAATTCGCGGCCCCCCATACGGCTGGTCTTCCTCTAAATACAAAGCTGGCAGCCACAGTGGACTTTCTTAATAATCATGTGCTGCAGGAAGAAGTCCTCATCCAGGCTATGAGCCGTCACAAGGCTCCATCAAACTGCAACTCCCTCAACGTGCCTGTGGTCAATACGCCAATATGGGGCAACATCAGTGCGGCTATCCGTCAACAGGAGCTAAAATTGCAGCGGATCCTGAAACTCCTCACGGCCGGTATTACCGCCTTTGCGCGGTCGGTGGACGGGGACGAACTGAATTTGGACCAGGAAGATGCTCTGGCCTTATTGTGCGCGACCCAGCACAAAATCAACGGGTTTCGCAAAAACAGCATCCGCCCAGCACTCAACCCGAAGTTTGCAGGATTGTGCAAACCACCGCCGCCGCCCCGTCAGCTCTTTGGTGAGGACCTCTCGAAGAGAGTCAAAGAGCTTGACGAACAAGCCAAAACGGTGGGGATCATGCGCTCTCAGAGTGCCCCCACACCGTCAGGCTCAAAAGCTCCATACATTCGCTCACGAGGGTCGGCCAGTGCCTCGACGAGGACTCACCCTCTAGCTCCACAACGACAACAGCACCAGAACCAGCACCAAGGGTCTTTTTTAGGACAGGGTCGGCAGAGACCTTTGTGGAAATCGAAGACGCCGCGCCCTCAAGCCAACCCAGCACCTCCACGGCCACCCACACGTGTCAAGGACCGCCGGTAACCACGGAGGTGAGGGGGTCTGGTTCTCTTTTTTCTCTCTGTTTAACTTCCCATGTTGGTGGTCGTTTACGGATGTTTTTGAGTGCATGGGGTAATTTTACTGGTGATGAGTATGTGTTGCGGAATATTCAGGGGCATAAAATTGAGTTTATTAATGGCGACATTCCTCCATCCCAGCACATGCCTGGTCGTACGTTCAAATTGTCTGCTGCAGAACAGGCAGCAGGTTATAAGGAAATTTTAAGTCTGGAACAGAAGGGGGTGATTGAGAAATAGGTGCATGAGCCAATTGAGTTTGTTTCTAACATATTTACTAGACCTAAGAAGGATGGAGGCTGTCGTGTCATTATTGATTTAACCCGTTTGAATACGTTTGTAACATATACTCATTTTAAAATGGATACGTTTGAAACAGCCAAATCATTGATTTCTCATGGCTGCTTTATGGCATGCATTGATTTGAGGGATGCATATTATTCAGTATCCATCCAGAAATATGATAGAAGGTTTTTGAAATTTATCTGGATGGGGCAACTTTAGCAGTATAAGGCTTTGCCTAATGGGCTCACTACAGCCCCTAGATTGTTCACTAAATTGGTGAAGCCAATCATGGCTTATTTGAGACAACGACATCATATAGTTATGGCCTTTTTAGATGATGTCTTTATTGTGGGCCACACCCTGCAATTGGCTGAACAGGGTGTTGCAGCTGCTGTCAATATATTTCAACAATTAGGATTCATTGTCCATCCAGAGAAATCGAAGTTCTGCCCTGCCCAGGTAATTAATTACCTAGGGTTCACGGTGAACTCAATGAGCATGAGGATAACTATACCAATTAACAAAATTGAGGAAGTCACTCAGGTGTGCAGAGATTTAATTGGCACCAATATACCATCGATTCGGCATACAGCCACAGTAATTGGCAAGCTAGTGGCTTTGTTTCCGGCAGCACGATATGGACCTTTGCATTATCAGAATTTTCAGTGAGCTAAAATTACTGCGTTAAAACGGAACGCTGGTCATTACGATCGATCAATGCAGCTGCCGTCCGAAGCGATAACTGAGTTGCAATGGTGGGTGTGTCACATTAGCAACTCATTCAAGCCTGTTAGGGAGGCTAATCCGGTGGTATATTTACAGACCGATGCAAGCTCCAATGGCTGGGGAGCTACTGATAATTGCTCTAGTTGTGGGGGCAGATGGGACACCCTTGAGTCATCGATGTTGTTGACTCAAGGGATTAACTATTTGGAGTTGCTGGCAGCATTCCACGGACTTCGTGCATATTGTTCCAAGCTTGTTGGAGCACACGTCCGTCTCCAAATAGACAACACCACAGCTGTGGCATATTTAAACCATATGGGTGGTACCAGGTCAGTTTCGTGTGACAAATTGGCTAACTCAATTTGGCTCTGGTGTGTTCAAAGAGACATTTGGATTTCAGCTACCTATTTGCCAGGTGAGCTTAATACTGTGGCGGACACCAGGTCACGCAAATTTAATGACAATATTGAATGGATGTTGCATCCTGAGATTTTTTCTAAAGTCACAGCCAAATTTGGTAAACCGGACATTGACCTTTTTGCGTCACGGTTAAACCATCAGGTACCAGCCTACGTTTCATGGGAACCAGATCCTGGGGCAATAGCGCTAGATGCATTCTCGCTGGACTGGGGGAATTGGTTTTTCTATGCCTTCCCTCCATTTTGCCTCATCAGTCGGGTATTGCGAAAGATTCAGGCAGATGCTGCCAAGGGCATCCTTATTATACCCGACTGGCCCACGCAGCCTTGGTATCCGGTGGTCTTTGACATGCTCAACGAACCCTGGGTCCTTTTGAAGGGTTGCCCACAATTGGTTACTCACCCTGTCTCAGGGGAGCCACATCCCTGCCATGGCTATTTAAATTTGTTGGCTTGCAGGTTCTGAACAGGCCGTTAGTCCAATACGGCCTCTCGGCTCGGACCATGGATACCATTGGGGCGTCGTGTCGAGAGTCCACAAGGCGAAGATACCGCTCGCATATTAAGAAGTGGGAGGCCTACTGCAGCCGCTCTCGCATCACGTACGATGACGTGACAATAACCGACGTCCTGGAATTCCTCGCGGGGTTGCACCATGATGAACACTTAAGTTACAGTGCCATCAACAGCGCCAGAAGTGCGCTATCACTCTACCTCAATATTGGGGTAGGATCCAACAGGCTAGTGTCCAGACTCATGCGGGGTATATTCAATATGAATCCGCCTACACCACGCTATAATATCACCTGGGATGTCAGGGACGTATTAACCCTGCTCAGGACGTGGTCTCCCATGGAAGGGCTCCAACTGGACCAACTCACCATGAAGCTGGTGATGTTGCTAGCGCTGACTTCAGCTCAGAGGGTACAGACACTACACAAACTTCGTGTCGACAGAATGACATCTACCCCTACAGAAGTAGTATTTTTCATTGACGAGCTACTAAAGCAGCATAGACCTGGGTGCACAGGGCTGCAGCTGAAGTTCCCGGCATACCCCGCAGATGCTAGGCTATGTTTAGCCTCACATATCCGCCACTATGTCAACGTGACGGCACGCATCAGAGGAATGGAGAGATACCTGCTTGTCACTCATAAGAGACCTCATCATCGAGTGACAGTCCAGACGATATCCAGGTGGCTTCGAGTCGTCTTGGGTAAGTCAGGTATCGACACTAATGTGTTCAAGTCTCATTCCACCAGGGCTGCATCGACGTCAGCAACGAGGGTCATGGAGGTGCCCATGGACCTAATTCTCGCCACAGCAGGATGGGCTAATGAAGCTGTGTTCCAGCGTTTTTATAACAAGCCTGTTGCTGCTCCTCTACAGTTCGCAGAAGCCGTGCTGAATGCAGGTCAAGAACGTGGAGATGTCCCCGCATGAGGGGTTGTGATTTGTTATTAATAAATATGCTCTTGTTTTGCAGTATGAACTATTGAGCAAGTTTGTTCCTCCCATCCATCCCTGGTAGTGGTGTGTCAGCATGGACGTGGTCCAGGGCGTGTAATCACAGAAGCTTTGAAGTCTTCACGAAGTCACTCACGTGACTCCGAAATGAAATAGTAAGATTGAACGAGAACTTACCAGTTCGAAGGTTGATCTTTATTTTATGAGGAGTCGAAGTGAGGGATTTCGTGCCCTCCTCGCCCAACCCTCAGTCACCTTCATCTGGTAATCTTAGTCAATTCAATCATACTATGCGAAGTCATTTCTATTGTTGGTTCTGTGATTCCACGCCGCTACTTTGAAGTATGTCGAACATGCGCGCCGGCGGGCTCTTCACGAAATCCCTCACTTCGACTCCTCATAAAATAAAGATCAACCTTCGAACTGGTAAGTTCTCGTTCAATCTTACTATTCCTTCCCACATGAGTTCCCATGACCATTCATTGTAATAAAATAATGATTACGAACAAAATTTGAGATTTTATTATAAAATGCACACAGAGAATTATCAATTTTGTCAGTGTGTTTGATCTGAGGAGCAATTTTTCTGCCTTTGATGATTCATTGAAAAGTTCCCTGCAGTGCATTTGATGAACTACATCTCGAGATGATTAAAAAATTAATTACCTTTTCTTCAGTTATATCACAAATCAACTGCATTGGGCTTTGGGCTTTGTTTTGCACCAGTATTGGGGTTATTAATTAGGTTTATTATGTTATTTATGAGTATTGTGTTTACAGGCCTGTTATACTGCTGCAAGTAAGAATTTCATTGTTCTGTTGTCAGTATATGTGACAACTAAACACTCTTGATTCATGAAAACTAATTTTAAAACCAGTTGCAACAACAATTGTCAACAAAACCATGTGCAATAATGAATATTTCAAATCGGTTGAACAGTATTTTTCTTCTGTTCCTTTGTAAAAGAGGACGGCATGGTGGCGTAGCAGTAGAGTTGCTGCCTTAAAGTGTTTTCAGTGCCAGAGACGTGGGTTTGGTGGGCTGAAGGGCCTGTTTCAATGCTGTATCTCGAAAATAAACAAAACAAAACTCTAAAACGTAATATTTCTTCAGGTAATAAGCACTGGCAGCTTACCATCACACAAGGAACTGTTTGTTTCATTTATTGCATAACCTTCATTACAGCTGCAGATGTAACCTCCCAACACATTGGTACAGATCTGCTTGCAAGAATCCGTTTCGTTCTGACATTCATCAAAATCTACAATAGCAAACCAACAAGACATCAAAATTGTTCAAATTTGTAACAACAAAAATCTGTAACAAAATCAATCATTTGTGAGACACTTTTTTCTTAATCCATTTATTCAGGCAGGCACATGAATGAGTCACACCCCGGCCATTCCCTTTTCTCTCCTCACCCATCGGGCAAAAAGTACAGAAGTGTGAAAATACACTCCTCCAGATTCTGGGACAGTTTCTTCTCTCTGTTATCAGGAACTGAATCACCCTACCTCAACCAGAGTGCAGCCCTGAACTACTTTTCATCTCATTTGTAGGCACTCTGACAATCTTTGATCAGACTTTACTGGTTTTATCTGGAACAAAACGTTATTCCTTTATCATGTATCTGTACACTGTGAACGGCTCGATTGTAATCATGTATTGTCTTTCCGCTGTCCGGTTAGCACACAAGAAAAGCTTTGCATTGTACCTGTACACTGTAAACTAAACTAATCTAAAATTTCCTGTGCAAACTGATGTGATTAGTGGCATAGTGTTATTTAGAATTATAGGTCTGTAAATTGGTTGAACTAGTAGAGTTTTTGCTTGCTATATAATGCAATTTCAGTTTAAAATGGGTGTTAAAATTATGGTGTATTCTAAGTTACAGTTTCCCCTCGAAGGTCACGTAATGTGATGTGTCAATGCACAGAGGATGCTACATGCATGCACTTGCATTCACTGGGCAGCATAATGGTACAGCTTCTGCCTTAATGCCAGTGATCCAGGTTTGAATCTGACTAATACTCGGGTGCTGTGTGTGGGGAGTTTGCACGTTCTTTCTGTGACCGAGTGGGTTTCTTCCATGTTCATTTGATTCCTCCCATGTTTTAAAAACATGCAGGTTTTTAGGTTCATTGGACCTAAAGTGTCAGGAGTGGATGAGAAAGTGGGTTAAGATAGAAATAGTGTGAATAAGTAATCAATGGTTGGCATGGACTCAGTAGGCTGAGGGCCTGTTTCAATGCTGTGGCTCTAAACTAAACTAAACAATACACAGTTGAATACCACTCATTTCAAAACAGACCTTCACAATACTTGAGTGATACTTCACCCTCACTTAAAAGGGACCTTTCCCTCATGAAATATATATTAAATCATGTTAAAGTTTGGTGGAAGGCTTACTAAATAGTAGGCCTTAAGAGCCCTTGCACCTGCTCCAACTTTCAATAACATCAAATATGTTCATCTCAGTTACACTTACACCCAGTGACTGAGCAACCTCAGGCAATTTTAGCAGAATAATACAGTTTATGTTCCTGAAATCTGAGTTTAAAAGTCAACTCTTCTGTTTGGATCTGCAAGATCTTAAGTAGAATAATTGAACTAATATAAATAGCCAAGTACCAGCTCAGATCTATTTTGCTATCCTGCCAACAATAACAGAGCAACATGAAAAAGATCAAGTTAGTCTCTATTTTCTGAATATTAGCCAATTCTCCCTCATACATTCATACAATGTTATGAGTTTTGTGCAACAATCATGTTGGGAGCATCTTACAGAATACCTTTTGAAACTCTACAAATGCCACCAACCAATTCCCCCTTCTCCATACTGATAATTACATTCTCAGCAATGATTTAAGGTCATAATTTCATAAGTGATTGGAGCAGAATTAGGCCATTTGGCCCATCAGGTCTACTCCGCCATTCACTCATGGCTGATCTTTCTCTCCCTCCTAACCCCACTCTCCTGCCTTCTCTCCATAACCCCTGACACCCGTACTAATCAAGAATCTATCTATCTCTGCTTTAAAAATATCAATTGACTTGGTTTCCATAGCCTTCTGTGGCAAAGAATTCCACAGATTCACCACCCTCTGACTAAAGACATGTCCTTAATAAAACTCAACGTCTCTTTATAGTCTGATTATGATGTTCAAATTTACAAGTATCTGAATTACAATTTCAAAATTTTGCTGACAAATATTCACTTATACATTCAATAACATTCAGAACATTTCAATGATAAGATTGTTGTATCAATGCACCTTTGCAGCACTGATCCATTTTCAACATCAAATAGAACTGTTATACACATATTTCCTATTGAAGGATTATTATCTCAAGTATGGCCATGTTGTTTGTATTATTGCATACATAGAATGAGCAGACAACAATGGACATTTTAATTACCATAACATTTCTCTCCATCTCCTATTAAATTGGTGGGACATGGACCACAGGTATAACCCTCGAGAGGTGCAGTTTGATCTTTGCAGGTGTCGTTTAGGAAACATTGGTTGTCTTGACAGGCATCAAAATCTTCAGTGCAGTAATCACCAATATATGCAGGAGTACAGTTACATGCTGCAACCTAAATTGTCAACAGAAATTATATTGATTGATAAATGATCCAAAGAGCTTTCATGTTCCAATTATTACTTTTTTTCACTTGCCACGCCCACATCCAAATATTGCCACAACAGAATTTTCTACATCAAGACAGCATAGTCTATTTAGTTTTAGAGCTTCCAATAAAAGGATAAACTATTCAGAGCAATAACTAAGTTATTAAGCATGCCTATGATTTAACTTACCACAAACATGGCATTATCTGATTCCATGCTGATAACTGATCTGGAATAATCACAGGTTGAATTGATGCTGCAGTTGCATATTGTCAGTGTCAATCCCAGCTCAGAAGTGACCTTTGAATCATTGGCTTGTATTATGGCAAACACTGGAGTGGAGCTTGTTGGATGCCAAGAAAAGTTCCCATTTTCTATAGGTGTAAAAGACAAAATCCACAAGTCATTTCTAAAACATTATGCGTTCACATTGTACTATGTTGATTGAAATTATAAAATGTTAGTTCACTCAACGTCAAAAATATTTCATACAATTTAAACTGACAGACAAATTATCTGCAATAACCAAATGTTTACTGGAGTCCTCATGCTAACTTCATTGTTTTAGTTTTTGAGATACAGTGCAGAAACTGGCCCTTCAGCCCACCGAGTCTCAGCTGACCAGTGATCCCCATACACTAGCACTATCCTACATACTACGGAAATGTTTACATTTTTAACAAAGCCAATTAACCTACAAACCTGTACATCTTTGGCATGTGTGAGGAAACCGAAGATATCGAAAAAATCCATGCAGGTCTCGGGGAGAATATACAAGCTCCGCACAGACAGCACCCATAGTCAGCATTGGGCCCAGTCTCTGGTACTGTAAAGCAGTAGCTCTGCTGCTGCGCCCGCATGTTGCCCCTCATAGACATATCAAATACCTTCACGTTTACTTTAATACTAGCTGCTAGTGATATTTTCTCTGCGTTCACGATGTCCTTTTCATCCTACATAATCCACACACCAGATGGGTCTCCCCATATTCAGTTTTCTATGTCAGCTAAATGTAGCAATGTGACACAATTTTGAGATTTTAAAAATCAAGTCTGCAATTTATCCCATCAGATAAAGCATAAAAAGTTTAATTTGAACCTAATTCACTTTTATATCTTCAGTATTAAAAAATGTTATGGCCATTTTCATACTCGGAAATTAGCATCTTGTTCCCCATTGCCTTTCCATTGACTTAACATAAAAGCTGTGATCTAGAACAGTCAAAAGCCCATAACTTTCTTAAAAATTAAGAGAACTCAATGAAATGTTCAGTTATTATAGATTGGAGCATTCTGAAACAAATATGAAACAATCTTACTTGGATGACCTGAAATTAAAGCATATAATTAGTTAGTTATCTAATTGTAGCTAATTACAAAATTCAATTACTAGATCTAAACATCTATCCATTTCACACAATAATCCACAATATAACATGATTTTTAAATCTAATTTTCATGAATTTATAGGCCAAATGGAAGGAATTTAGTGTTTAATGCCTGTAAATTAATGGCCATTTAAATCAACTAACGAGTGGGTTTTAGTGGAATGCGGTGGATTGGAACGTTGCGGTTTGCGGTGATGTCAGTATGAAAAATACAGCCGGTTCATCCATTTTTTTAGTCCCCTTTTCGCAACATGAAAATGTGATTAAAGCCTTCCTAAATTCCAAGTTTTAATGTAAAAATAAACTGCGCACTTTATTTTCTCCCCTTCGTTAGGTCCGTTCTGCTGTCGGCGTTCAGAGCTTTAGAAGATGATTTTTTAACTACTCTAGTTAATAAATAATCTAGCGTAGTTTAAAAATACCTTCATGAATGAAAATCGCCCGACATGGATCGATTTGGACTGTCTGGGGAAAAACGGCATTTTAAACACACCCCCCTCTGAAAGGCACCAAAGTCACGCACACGGGGAGCGGCAGAACTGCAGCGCTGCTAAAGGTAGGTATTGTAACATACCTACTAAATGCTTTCATTGTCATCATCATCCAATACTCAATATCCCTCAACATCCTAGTGTTCTCTGTTATTGTTGCCCTTGTTTTTCATCTTTGCAGAAAATCTCTTCACATGTGATGACCCTGAACTCTTGTTATTTCTCCATTGAATGCTGTCCTCTGTGTACAAGTACATGCTCCCACAGCCCACCTTTACCAGATCATAGAGTCATAGAGTGATACAGTGTGGAAATAGGCCCTTTGGCCCAACTTCCCCACACCGGCTAACATGTCCCAGCTACACCAGTCCCACCTGCCTGTGTTTGGTCCATATCCCTCCAAACCCGTCCTACCCATGTTTCTTAAACATTGGGATAGTCCTTGCCTCCACTACCTCCTCTGGCAGCCTGTTCCATACACCCACCACCTTTTGTGTGAAAATGTTACCCCTGAGATTCCTATTAAATCTTTTCCCCTTCACCTTGAACCTATGTCCCCAATTCCCCTACTCTGTTGAAGAAACTCTGTGCATCTACTCGATTTATTCCTCTCATGATTTTATACACCTCTATAAGATCACCCCTCATCCTCCTGCTCTCCAAGGAATAGAGACCCAGCCTACTCAAACTCTACCTATAGCTCACACTGTCTAGTCCCGGAAAGATCCTTGTAAATCCTCTCTTGACAATATCTTTCTTATATCATGGTGCCCAGAACTGAACACAATACTCTCAATGCAGTCACACCAACGTCTTATGCAACATGACCTCCCAACCTCTATACTCAAATTTTAATGACATTTTTATGAAATTATCTTAATGAAATTGACTTTCTGTGATGGATCAGGAAGTGGGGCATGGCAGCTGGGACATATGAAAGCAGAGGCTGACGACACTTGCTAAGACTTTGGTAGTCGTGGTGTTTGCAGCAACAGCTGCTGGAGTCCTTACAGCCACTGGGTGTGCATTCAGATCGAGCAAAGTTGCATTGCACTGCAGTGGAAGGAACTGACTGCAACACCAGGGCCAGGCCAATCCCCACATCACCATTTAATGCTGCCAGGAAACCAGCCCTGAACATGGGATTACAAGAAATAGTGTATCTCCTTGGGCGAAGATTAGACTTTTCAGAGACTTGGAAGTTGTAAGATGATGCCAGAACTTGATTATTCCAGATGAAAATATATAATACTGATATATAATGTGATTTGTCTAGATAGCATGCAGAACATGTTTTTCACTGTATATCTGTACATGTGACAATAATAATAAACTAACTATAAACCCCTAAATGTTCATTCTCTTTGCCATCAGTGCACAGAGACCACAATTTTATCAGGATACATCACAGCTTGGTTTGGGAACAGCTCCATCCAAGACCGCAAGAGATTGCAGCAAACTGTGGACCATCACACAAACCATTACGCTAGATTATTTATTAACTAGATTATTTATTAACTTCCATTGACCACAAATGTACCACACGCTGCCTCGTCAAGGCCAGCAGCATCATCAAGGATGAGTTGCACCCTGGCCACTCCCTATTCCCCCATCTCCCACTGGACATCTATATTACTAAAAGTAAGATCTTGACCGCTTTTGACTCACTGCAATGTGATTTCCGAGAGAACGACGCCACTTATGGCTGTCATTTTTGGCAACCTCACTCAGAGCCCACCTCCGCCGGAATGGACTGGAGGATTTAGTCTAGTAATGTATGGAAGTATGAAAACACACGCCTCCAGATTCAGGGACAGTTTGTTCCCTGCTGTTTCCTGGCAACGGAATCATCCTACCACAGCTAGAGAGCAATCCTGAACTACTACCTACCTCATTGGTGATCCTCAAACTATGTTTGATTGGCCTTTATTGGCTTGACCTTGCACTAAATGGTATTCCTGCATGTACCTATACACTGTAAATGGCTCAATTGTATTGTCTTTCCACTGACTGGGTAGCATGCAACAAATATTTTCAATGTACCTCGGTACATGTGACAATAAACTAAACTGAAATGAAACTGATATGTAGCATCCACAAAATGCAATGAGGTTTCTTGCCTGGGCCACTCCAGCAATACATATCATACCCACATGCTTTACTGTCAAGATTGGAGACACCACCATCTGTAGATCCTCCTCCATGTCACACAATCTTGGCAATACCAATCATTCATCACCACTGGATTCAAATCCAGTAACTCCATACTGAACAGCACTGTGACAATATCTTCAACGGAAAGGATGCAGTGGCACAAGAATGTAGCTCATTCCCACCTTCATAAAGGCAATTATGGATGGTCCATAAATACTGGTTTGGCCAGTAGAGATCAAAAGTTAACTAAAGAAGGTAACCAATCATCCAAATTAGATCTAATTTCTTTGATTCCAGAAAGAATCATCTTAATTCTCGGGAGAACTACATTAAAAACATGAAAAACCACTGGGACTCCAATACGTTTTGAAGACTTTTAAAATAAATTCTGTACTAAAACATAAATAGAAACATGGAAACATAGAAAACCTCAAGCCATCACCGCCATTCAATATGATCATGGGTGATGATATTAAATCAGTACCCCATTCCTGCTTTCTCCCCATATTCCTTTATTCCGCTAGCCCTAAGAGCTATATTTAACTCTTGCTTGAAAACATCCAGTGAATTGGCCTCCACTGCCTTCTGTGACAGGGAATTCCACAGATTCACAACTCTGGGTATAAAAGATTTTCCTCATTTGTCGTAAGTGGCCTACTCCTTATTCTTAAACTGTAGCACCTGGTTCTGGACTCCTCAACATAGTGAACATTTCCCCTGCATCTATCCTGTCTAATTCCTCAAGAATTTTATATTTCTATAAGATTCGCCCTCATCCTTCTAAATTCCAGTGAATTTAAGCTGCCTTCTTGTTCTTGCCACCAAATTGGATAACCTCACATTTATCCATAGATTGCATCTGCCATGCATCTGCCCACTCACCCAACCTATCCAAGTCACCCTGCAGCCTCATAGCAGCCTCCTCGCAGCTTACATTGCCACCCAGCTTTGTGTCATCCGCTGTGTCAAATATGAGCTAAACAGTTGTATTCCTCCACTCTTGAGTTCCCAATTTTCCTCAAGTATCCGCTTTGCTACTACATGCAGATGGTCAAGCACCCATATTCAAAATATCATCTTCGGTGTCGATTGAATGTCAACCTACTACGTAACTAGAGCAGTAAATATATGTGACAAAAGTCACGAATATCCAATCCTTACTTGTCATTGTGATATCTGATGAATTAGTCAAGACTGCAAATGTCACATCATCATTGTTGGCATCAGTAGCAGTAAACAGAATGAAAACTGGTTCATTGAGACGAGTCTGAAGGGATGATTCTCCAGTGATGTTGGGAGGGAAATTATCTGTTAAAAATACACAACTGTTATTCAAAGTCTTCAGTCTTATGTTACCTTCAATGTGCAAACAAACTTAAGGCATTATACTCAAAATCATGATGTATGTGGATTTCATTTATGAAAAATTTAAACCAACTCAGTGTTGGGAACGCAGAAATTCATCAGTGGTTTAAAATACACAATGGTTTGGTGACTCGTAAAGAATCCAGGTGAGATTTGTGGATGGCAACACAATTTATAATAGTGTGCTGTCTGCTCACAACTGCCAATTGCTTTAAGCGAGCTATTGCTTTTTTTACAAATTAAAGTGTTTGGCATGCAACAGAATTTCCAGCTTGGAAACATTTCATTTGGTTTCGAAGTTCACAGTAACATAGATATAAAATTGCAATATCATGTTTCGTGCTACTTTTCAGATACTGAATACTCAACTGATTACCTCATTATATTTACTTCCTATCACTTACATTTATTGCATTAAAATTATTTGTCACAATACAGTGCGGCATAGTGGTGCAGCGGTAGATTTGCTGCCTTGAGGGCCTGTCCCACTTAGGCTATTTTTTAGGTGACTACAGGCAACTAGGCTGTCGCCACATGGTTGCCGGGCTGTCGCCTGTGTGGTCATGAGCAGTCTCCTCAGTCGCCCAAACAGGCGTAGTATCTTTCTGGGGTGGGAGATTGCAACCTTCACGTGGTCCTCCCTGTTTCGACAAATGCAATCAACCTGGTGAGCACAATCAAATAAGATCAAATAGAACAAGTTGTCCTACAACTTTAGGCTGTGCACACCATATGCAAGATGAAGGAGCGTCTTTCTGGTCAATGCTGGACTCTCAACATGTTCAAATATTTTTAGCCACAGTGGGTTGACGCCAATGAGCATCGCTGGACTTCTCCGGACGTAGGTGCTGTCGTAGGTTGTCACCAGGTGACTACTTTGGTCAATTCCATTGGCGGCTACCTACGTCAACCGGCGACAGGTACCGGCGACTGAATTGTCTTCAGTTGTCGCTTACAGGGTCACAGCTTATCGTAGCTTGTCGCGGGTGGACGTAGGTTGACTTCGGTTGTTGTAGGTTGTCGCCTGTGTCGTCGTAGGTAGTCGTAGATGTGATCTCAGGAATCAAAGCGGTCAACTCTGTGTGGAGCCACAGGAGATGGGCAAGGTCATGGAGAAACCATGGAGAAAAACATGAGGAATGAGCAGCAGCAGGCTGTAGATTGGAATGTTTTGTGACCTTTTGTAACTTTGTCAACACCAAATGTGCCGAGGTCACTGCTTAGGTTACGTCTGCTGCATGAAAAACAAAGCTTTTCACTCTACCTAGGTACACGTGACAATACATTATCATTGATTATTCAAGAACGGCTACAGGAAAAAGCCGAGGATCAGTTAATAGAGCAGTTAAGCTAACATTTGTGATCGGACAGATACTGGAGAGTATTCTAAGGTATAAGACATACATGCATTTAGATGGACAATGGCAGATTAGGGGATAGTCAGCATGGGTTTGTATATGTGAGGTCGTGTCTTATGAATCTGATTGAGTTTTTTGAAGACGTGACCAAAAAGGTTGATAAGGACATTGCTGTTGATATGGATATCAGCAAAACATTCCACAAGTTTCCGCATGGTAGGCTGCTCTGGAAGGTTAAATCGCATGTAATGCAAGATAGCTGAATGGATGGAAAATTGGCTTCATGGAAGGAAGCAGAAGGTGATGGTGGAAGGTTGCTTTTCAGGCTGGAGGCCTGTGACTAGTGGTATGTTCAGTGCTGGGCCCATTGCTGTTTGTCATCTATATCAATGATTTGGATGAGGGATACGTTTCCATCACTACATTGTAAGCAGCCCACAATTTCAACAATTTACCATGCAAAAAACCCCCATCTAACCTTGCAAGCACTAGTGTATCAAAACAAATGTGCCATTGAGAATAAATAAAAATCGGAACTAATAATCCATCACCAGCTACAACATTATGAATAACTGTGCCTATGATAACATTAGCAAAGAAACAATACATACTCATTGTGCTGTTCTGTGCTGCAAACGTATTCACGCTTTGTAATGTTGCTGCTCCAAAGGAAAAATCGTTTGTACTTAAAATATCAAAAATGCAATCATCACTTCCTTGGCACGTTTTATTAGCTTTGTCGATTTTTTCTTTGTCTGTAGTTTGCAAAAGCTCATCATAAAATTTAGGCACAAAACTGTTGTTGTTGTAAGTGTACCAAGTCTCTCCAGCAGTTGTGTTATACGTAAATATACTGCCATTCGCTGTTGTTTTCCCTAGAAAACACAGAGAAATGTAATCAGAATTAAGATATAATTAGGAAATTAATTAAATACTAGACAATCATTTCATTAACCAGAACAATATATTGAAGTACATGAAAACTGTGACTTACATGTAAGGCCAAAGTCAAAGAAAATCTGAGTGTCATTGGGCAATTTAATTCCATTATATTCAAGGTATCGTCCATCAGCAGTTTTAAAGTCATCTGTTTTGTCATCATTCCAGACTCCTAGAAACAAATCCAGGAAAGAATTTTGTAGTTATACGACCTATTCCTATACTTTACTCTGGTTCAAAACTTCTAAAATTACTTTACACTACCAACTAAATTGTGGAGAAATGAACTGTAAAATGAAAACTGTAACGTCCAGGTTCAGGAAAAGCTTTGTCCCAACAACCATCAGGCTATTAAACACTGCAACCTCCAAATAAGCTCTGAACTAAGAATTGGGGGCATTGGTTTTGTTGTTTTGCACAATTATTGTTTGTTAGCTTTTATGTGTGCGTTGGGGGACCAGGCCTCCTGTGTGACAGGGACCCAATGGGTCCCACTTAATCTAATATGACAATAAAACACTTGAACATACAGGAAATGGGAATTTAGAAGCAGTCAAAATTAGGCAAGACATGAGAAACCGTTTGCTACAGGTCAAACCTTTCATGACCTAATTTCAAAGAACTATATAGCCATTGTGTTTGATTGTAGTTATTTTTCTAATGGGAGCAATGTGTGGTAATTTGAACAGGGTCCTCTAACCCTAAATGTGATCCAAGCCAGATAATTTCATTTTGTTACTTAGGTGAAAACATAATCGAGGGAACTGCACCAGTACATCGAGCATGTTTCTGGACTGAATAATGGCACCAAAGATGGCGGCACCCACGTTCTAATACAATATATGCAAAATAAATGTCACTGTGCAGTTGCATATGTGACAAACAAAACACTGTTGAACCATTGGAACATATGCTCAATGTTAGCAAGCTGGAGTTCCAGACATTGTGCTGTATCAGATAAAGGAAAAGTTTCCAACAGACAGGAGACTTACCTTGTCACAAGATTAAATAAAAAAGGATTATGAGGTAGATTTTAACAATTTGATTACTTTGTTAATATTCATGGTTGTTGCTTTTGTTCTTTAAAACAAAATGTTGTTCCTTAATATGGTGATGTTACTCACCCAAGAGTCCCTCTGTCCTATTTTTAAAAGCATTATCCATTGAAGTAGTGAAAGTCAAAGCTCCCATTTTTCCTGAAACTGTGAGAGATATTCCACCCTCAAAATTGGCAACTGTCTCGTTGTTGGTTGTCCTCTGCACGGTTACTTGATTTATATAGGTAGAATTTTCTGTTCAAAAAAATAAAAAATTCTTAAGCTATATTACATAGAAATCATAGACAATAGGTGCAGGAGTAGGCCATTCGGCTCTTCAAGCCGGCACCGCCATTCAATATCATCATGGCTGATCATCCAAGATCAGTACCCCGTTCTTGCATTCTCCCCATATCCCTTGATTCTGTTAGCCCCAAGAGCTACCGTATATCTAACTCTCCTGAATACATATTGACCGACTCTGGAAAATAAATATTAATTGAATTAATTTAACAACAGGACTTCTTAAGGAACAATGACAATATCAAAACCCACTTAAATTTAAACATATGAAAGAGAAAAAAATGTCAACTAATATTGTGTTGCGACATTATGATCAAGCTCGACTGCAGGTCCTTGTCAGCCCTGCAGATTGCAGCACCACTGAAGAGCATTTGCTGGAGACCTGCTGAGTCAGTCAGGCCTGAAGACATTTCTAGTTTGTGTGCCAATGTTCATGGTCACATCCACCAACATGTCTGTGTCTGACTACTGTCTGCTGCTGGTAGGCTATCACCTACTGAAAGACCAGAATCCAGCAGGGATATATTGAACCTGAACACAAATCTCAAGAGCAGAACTGCAGAAATTGGGTAATGGGTGGAAACTGACAAACATTTCAGCGGAGAGCAGAACGAGAGGACACAGAGGACCCATCAATGGCACGGGGTTGGGGGGACCACAATCACTAAAAAACGAGGATAACTCAGAAGCCCCTCTATGGAAAACCTCATCTTGGGAACAGATGTGGCGGGATTGAGCAGCGGGCTGGGACATCCCAGTGAGCAGGCCCGACTCGATGCTGCGGTCAGACGATGGGGAGAACTCATCTCACGGACACCGTGGCTGAGCGGTGCAGAGCGAGTGGTCAAGAGGTGATGGTCGGGTCGGAGCCCTGCTGTGGAGTTGGGCCGGGGACGTGTTGGAGACCCTGTAGACGAGGTCAGGGCAGAACCTTGAGTTCGGGTCAGGGTCTCAAACAGAGTTGGGCTAGGGGGCCTCAAGGTCATGGACAGACCGAGGTCGAGCCGAGGTGGACGGGATCTGTCGCCAAGACAAAGGGGGACCCGGCATAGGGGGGGGGGATTGAGGATGGGGGGGACAGACAAAGAAGGGATGAGTACTTTGTGTAACTTTGTTGGTGCCTTTATGGCAACTCTTTTGTGTACTTTTTGTACGGAAAAACAATGAATTTCACTGCACTTAGTTTTCATCATCATTATCATTATCATCAAAGTGAGCAGAGTACCTGACTAAATCCTTGTTTCCTTCAGTGCCAGGTTGAATTACCTAAAGGTACAGGTTTCAGAGAAGTCAGGGTATGCACCAAGATGTGGGTGCATCGTGTGACTGTGGAGAAGCAGGAACTGGAATTATGGCAACAGAATTCCCTATGAAACAGGGAATGAACCTGGTTAACTGGTTTGATGTGCCCTTGCGATGGCTGATGTGATCCATAGCCAATGCCTGTGCTGAAGCATGTTCTTGATCTATATTCCAGTTTATCCAAAGAGCAAAAAGGGGCTGCGTCTATAAGGAAAGGAGAGGAAAAATGTGTCTGTGGCCCTCACAGAGAAACCAGGGATCTTTGCTGCAGGAGGTCATTAGAATATTTGAAACGAGGAAGAAACGTGAAAGAGATTTTGATCTGTCCAACCAGTGGATCCTTTGATAGGGTGATACGCATTTGATTCTGAAACCGAACCTCTATTGTATACATTTCTGCTAAATATCTGTTCAGGATTATTTCATCATTGTAATAGCTATTTTAATGTAATGGTGCAATAGGAATTAATTAAGGCAAGGATTATTCATTCCAACCTGTTACATTTACAATATTCCCATCGACCAGAAGAGTTATTTCATCTTCATTCTCAAGATTCCACTGAACCTGTAAACATAAAATTATTTCATTACTTGTATCTAAAAAAAATGTGCCAATTATTTGCAAACATAATTGTATCATAATATCATAAGTGATGGGAGCAGAATTTGGCCATTTGTCCCATCAAGTCTACTCCGCCATTCAATCATGGCTGATCTATCTCTCCTAACCCCATTCTCCTGCCTTCTCCCCATAACCTTTGACACCTGCATTAATCAAGAATCTATCTTTCTCTGATTTAAATACATCCATTGACTTGGCAAAGAATTCCACCCTTTGACCAAAGAAATTCCTCCTTACAAGTTTATTCATGGATAACCCCTTGAGATGGACAGTCATCTCGTTTTCGAGGGGGTCCAACATGGAACATACAGCACAAGACATAACATACATAGAGGCTCTCATTGACCCACCTACCCACACACCAATCCCAAAACCCCTTCATCCCCACTTGTTATAGTTTCTAACAATTGTTAATTGACTTTACATATCCAATAATAATAAGTTATGTGTTACAGCATAATGTTGATGCATAATACCATATACCACCTATCATACATCGTACGTTAATACATACTATCAACATTATTACATGATATATTATTTCATAGTATTGTGACATAATACAATACAAGACCATGTTACACTATGCAATACAATAATACATAAGTGTAATGGCCATGTATATACAATAGCTATGCCAAATGATCACACACAGAGCAAGCTAGATAAAGGAGCTCGAAGACTCTAATACTAGAAACAGGTACATGGTTTTATAAGTAAGTGTAAAAGTGTATTTTTCAATAGACGAAATGAGCTAATAGTTCTTTTGGTACTAGGCAGAGTGCTCCAGTCAGAAGGAGCTTTGAATTTAAATCCCAATTTCTTTGTTAGTTCTTGGAATGAAAAAAAAGGGTTGCTGAATATGTCTTAGTGAATATGAGGGTGTGTATGGTAATAGGTCTTGTTTTAAATAAGAAGGGTAATTGAGATGGATGCATTTAAAGATGAACAGAGACTGTTATATCTCCTTCTGATCTATCTCACCTCCTTCCTGAAAGAACGTCCTTTTATTCTGAGTCTATGACCTCCAGTCCTAGACTCTTCCACTATTGGAAACATCCTCTCCACATGCACTCTATCCAAGCCTGTCACTATTCTGTACATTTCAATGAGGTTCCCCCCTTATTCATCTAAACTCCAGTGAGTACAGGCCCAGTGCCATCAAATGCTCATCATATGTTAACAAACTCATGCCTGGGATCATTCTGGTAAACCTCTTAATTAAATTCTCTTAATTCTTTTTTTTAAAAAGTGTCTTGAAAATGTTGAAGAAAAAGCTTAATATAACATTCTCTGGTCATTCGGAATAGATATTCTGAGCACACACTGATGTCTTGACTTTAACCTAGTCACCTGGGTGAAATTAGTTTGTGTTGAGGCGAGGGTGGTGAATGATTTAATGGAATGTGGGGAAGAGGGGGGAGAGGGATTACTGCAACAGATATCCCCCTTCATTCAGTTAAAATTCTTTTATTCCACACTGAGAAGAATCCAGCAGAATGTTTTTTAAAAATGGTTGGGCCTTGATTTTATTATGGTCCAATTTGCCATGTTAATGTGAGACCAGAGTGAAGACCCATAATACAGTTAATTTAACACCGATCTGATTTGAGGACCAGGAGTGTGAATTTACTGACGGAGGAACAAGAGGAACAACAATGCAGTGTGCTTGTGATATTGTGATAGTTACTGCTGGCAAATAAGGTTGCTCATTGCCAAGGTTACAATCAAATTCTAAATTGTTTTCAAACCTAGTTACAGAGTCATTGCGATACAACAAGCAATCAGGCCCTTTGGCCCAACTTGCCCGTGCTGTCCATCTACATAAGTCCCCCCTTCCTGCATTTGGCCCACATTCCTCAAAACCTTTTCAACCCATGTACCTGTCCAAATGTCTTTTCAATATTGTTATAGTACCTGCATCAACTATCTCCACTGGTAGCTCGTTCCATATACACATCACCCTCTTTGCGGAAAATGTTGCCCTTCATGTTCTAATTCCATTTTTCCCCTCTCACCTTATACTTATGTCCACCGGTTATTGATTCCCATACTCTGGGTAAAAAACTCTGTATATTCACCATATCAATTCCCCTCATGAAAACTGTAACATCCAGGTTCAGGGCCATCTTTCTTTCCAACAACCATCAGGCTATTAAACATTACCACCTCCAAAATTAGCTCTGAAGTACACACACATGGAGGCATTGTTTTTGTCTTGCATTAATTTCATTGTTCTATATTGGGAAATATGACATTAAAACATTTTTGACTCTTGACTACATACCTCCGTCAAATCACATCTTGTCCTCCTGCACTCCAAGCTATATAGTCCTAGCCTGCCCAGCCTCTCTCTATAGCTCAACCCCTCAAGTCCTGATAACATCCCCGCATATCTTCCCGGCTCTTTCCAGTTTAACAACATCCTTCCTAAAACAGGGAGAATAAAACTGAAGACAATACTCCAAGCTATACAGCCCGACCATCATATTGTACAACTGTAACATAACATCCCAACTTTTTTACTTAATGCCCTGACTGATGAAGCCCAATGTGCTGAAAGTCTTCTTGATCACGCTACCTACCTATGCCAGCACTTTCAAGGAACTCCTACGTCCCTCTGCTCTATAATGCCGCCCAGGGTCCTGCCATTCACCGTGTAGGTCCTGCCACGGTTTGACTTCACAAAATATAATGCCTCACACTTATTTGCATCAAATTCCATTAACCATTCCTCAGCCAACTTGCCCAGCTGATCAGGATTCTGCGGTAATTTTTGATGTCCATTTTCGCTTTCTACAATACCACCCTCTTTAATGTCTTCTGCAAACTTACTAATCATGCCTACTACTTTCTCATCCAAATCATTGATATAAAGAACCAGCAGCAATGGGCCCAGTAGTGATCCCCGAGACATATCAGTAATCACAGGCCTTCAGTCTGAAAAACAACCTTTCACTTTCACCCACAGCTTCTTTTCATGAATCCAATTCTCCATCCAGTTGGCTAGCTTTTCCAGGATCCAATGCAATCTAACCTACTTGAGCAGTCTACCACACGGAATCCTATCAAATGCCTAGCTGAAATCCAAATAGACAACAGCTACAGCTTTGCCCTTATTAACCTTTACGCCTACTTCTTCAAAAAGCTCAGATTCTTAAGACATGACTTCCCATGTACAAAACCAGCATGCTGACTTTCCCTAAACAAACCTAGCCAATCCAAATGCATATATATATATATATATATATATATATAACCTCAGAATACTCTCCAGTAATGTGCCTATCACAGATATTAGGCCCACTGGTCTATAGTTCCCAGGCTTTTCCTTACAGCATTTCTGGAATAGCGGCATAACATTAGCCACCCTCCAGTCTTTCGGAACCTCCCCTGTGTCCAATGATGATCATATATCTCAGCAAGAGCACCTGCTATTTCCTCTCTAGTTTCCCAAAGTCTACTGCACAGTAGCTATGTCACAAACAATGGGCAATATTTAAACACATCTTTACAATTGACCTCTAAGTTTTTTACTTCATGGTGTTGAATTGATTGGAAACGTTTATTTAGTTGTGTAACCGTCCTAAGAAAGGTTATTGCCAACCGTATGAAAAAGCATTCTCTGCAGTGCAAGCGATCTATGACATTCCAGCTGCCAAGGAATGAGTGCCTGAACAAAAATGTCACTTCACAGATGGCAAGATATTTATTAGAATAATGCAGAATACTATGAACCAATATAACTAGTACTAATCACCTTTGTTCCACTGGGTCCTTGTGCTGCCAGTGCTACAAAGTTTGTAGCCTCTGATGTTCTATTTTCTCCAGCTCTGAGGGTTCGACCATGTAAACTGAACGTAACTGTATTATTTTCATCTTTCACATTTAATATAACAAATTCACCCAGACCATTAAATGTGTATTTTGTTCCATCCAGGGTCACCACATGAGGATCTCCGAATAAGAAACCTGGTAAGTGTAACAAAAAAGTAACTTTAAAGTCTATTATTAAAATTAAGATGAAGCCATTTGTTGTATTTAAATAGCATCAGTAAGCAATTAAATTGGAGCGGCTCCATATTCTGTTAATTTTGCACTGATTTTGAAATTGTTGGTTTTGGAAATAGCTGAAGTGCTAGCAGCACTCTGTCAAGAGCACCTTGCAAAAAATATGTTAAACAACATTGTTTGATTTATTTTCAATTAGGGTTTAGGTGGCAGCATCATAATTTTCTCTCAGCATCTGCAGTTCTTCATTCACATTGTTTTGTCACTGAATGTCTGTTGTAAATAGCAGTTGCAGTTTAGTTTAGTTTAGAGATATAGCACGGAAACAGCCCCTTCGGCCCAACAGGTCTGCACCAACCAGCAATCCCCGCACATTAACACTATCCCACACACTATTGGGGCAATTTACAGGTGTAGGAAAGAACTGCAGATGCTGATTTAAATCGATGGAAGACACAATATGCTGGAGTTACTTAGCAGGACAGGCAGCATCACTGGAGAGAAGGAATGGGTCTGAAGAAGGGTCTCAATCTGAAACGTTACCCATTCCTTCTCTCCAGAGATGCTGCCTGTCCTGCTGTGTTACTCCAGCATTTTGTGTCTACCAGGGACATTTTTTACATTTACCAAGCCAATTAACCTACAAACCTCTACGTCTTTGGAGTGTGGGAGGAAACTGAAGATCTCAGAGAAAACCCACGCAGGTCATAGGGAGAACATACAAACTCTGTACAAACAAGCACCCGAAGTCAGGATCGAACCCGAGTGTCTGGCACTGCATTCACTGTAAGGCAGCAACTCTACTGCTGTGCCATTATGCTTCCCTATCAACAACGATGTGTTGAATACTTATTTTTCAATATTCTCCGTAGCTGCGATAAGTCAGGTAGAGGATATGTTGTGCTCATTAGGTCATATGCTCATCAGTGAGAGGAGCAGAATTAGGCCATTCGGCCCATCAAGTCTACTCTGCCATTCAATCATGGATGAACTATCTCTCCTTTCTAACCCCGTTCTCCTGCCTTCCCCCTATAACCCTGGACACCTGTACTAATCAAGAATCACTGCCTTAAAAATATCCACTGACTTGCCCTCCACAGCCATCTGTGGCAAAGGATTCCACGGATTCGTGACTAAAGAAATTCCTCCTCATCTCCTTCCTAAATGTTGGAATTATTATTGTTACCAACACCTTGTAGTAAATGAGTGAAAAATAAAAATGGCCGCAGCCCATGCAAACACGTGGTTGTTGGTCTCACAATGATGTATCCGCATTCCATTCCAAAACAGGATACTCTCAGCCATCAAAAATCCATGAGGAACGGGCTCGCAGTTTCATGAAGATGCCAGCTGCATGAGAAACGCTCAAAATATGCAAACAAAAGCCTATTTTATGCATAAATTACAGTGACCTATAGTGGAATCCAGTGAGATTACATCATAAACTTTAAAATAAATTCCTGAACTTGATGTCATCTTCTTATCATTTAAATAACAATCGGCCATGCTGCAATTCTATATTTAAAGTCTAAACGGTATTAATATAAAATTCAGCAAAAATAAACCAAATTGATAAATATTCTCACCACCACATGAGATGCCAGATCATCAAAGAGGATGCTGCTGCTTATTAGACTAAAACTGCATTTCCCTTATTGATGTAAATAAAATAAATATGCTTTTTAAGGTCATAAGGTCATAGGGAACAGGAGTACAATTAGGCCACTCGGCCCAATCTACTCTGCCATTCAATCATGGCTGATCTATCTCTCCCTCCTACTCCCATTCTCATGCCTTCTCCCCATAACCACTGACACCTGTACTAATCAAGAATCTATCACTGCCTTAAATATATCGAATTGCAAATTTTCACACTTATTTTGTATAACACTTTCCATAAAATACACCATTTGAGCTTATTGTCTTAAAAAACGAATCAATCTAATATAGGCCATCTATGGACTTTTATTCGTAGATTGGTTTTGATTAGGCTATTACTTAATCCCAAGAGCGCAGTGGAACGTATTCACTGTATTCTGGACACTCCAATGGTATTGAGCTGAAGTGGAAAGCTGAGGAGATTTAGACTTGTTAGAAATTGTTGTTAGTTGCAAGAGAATTTTGATTGCATAAATACCAGATAAATTGGAATGTCCTCTACTACTCATGATGGGGATTCATTAAAGAATGCAGTTATACATGCATCTATACTATGACTAAAACTCTCATCTTGACCACTTCCGGTCTGCATTGTAAATAAATTTGCACAAAAATGCTACCCTATATCGCAAGGATTTTTTTGCCACCTTACTCACCATTCTCCTCTGCTCCAAGCCACCAAGTTTTTTTCCGATCGGTGAAATATGAGAAAAGTTACGAAAGTTTTAAAAATCATGAGATCAGCAGATTGGTCTTGTCGCCTTTCTGTCACCATGAAGGTAACTCCTTCCGGCACCCGCTGGAGAATACTATGTGGAGTCGGGAAAGCCGGTGTGTCGATTCGGGAGATGCTGTGTGGTGCCGCTCAGCCGATGGCCGCTGAGTGGAGTTCCTCCCCCCCACACACACCCCACACACCCCTTCCCCCTCCCCTTCCACCCTCACCCTTCCCCCTCCTCCACACACACCCCCTCCCCACCACACATCCACACCCCCTCTTTAAACGCCCCTATTTCACCCCCATTCCACACCCCCCCACACCACTCCACCCCTCCCCCCACACCACCCCTTCCACATACCACACTACCCCTCCCCCAACATCCCTTCCCCCTCCACACCACCCCCTCCCCCACATCACCCCCTCCCCACATCACCCCCTCCCCCAAACCTCTCCCCCCCCCCCCCCCCCCTACACCACCCCTCTCCTCCACACCACCCCACTCTCCCACATATTGCATTGGGGAATGCGTTGCGTTGGGGGACCAGGCCTCCTGTGTGACTGGGACCCAACGAGTCCCACTTAGTCTAGTATCTATTTAAAATCAAGTTGAACACTTGCTGATCTCTGTAAAAATAATGATTGAGAAATAAAAAAAGACCAAATATTGATGGCTGATCTGTTCACTTGCTGTGACTCCAGAATTACAAATTCAGAGGGCCAAACATCCCCCCCCCCCCCCCCCGCGGATGAATTCCACGGAAGAAGGGTCTAAACCCGAAACGACATCCATTGCTTCCATCCAGAGATGCTGCCTGTCCCGCTGAATTACTCCAGCATTTTACGTCTATTTACGCCGATTTAAACCAGCATCTGCAGTTCTTTCCTACACAATTTATACATATACCTTAAATTAAATACAGTACCTATCCGTGGAGGTCTGTATCCAAAGCAATAGTCGCTAGGTCTCACCAGCCGGTACAGTAAACAGAAAAAAAAATCATCAGAGTCTCTGCAGCAGTCATGGTATGGATCAACTTCCATTTCTATAGTTTAACAGTGAAAAATGATTAATGATAGAAAGCATTCATATTAACATGAAACATGTTCAACACCCCTTGGAAAAATGTTGATCAAATATATTTGCAATATTCGTTATAGAGTCATAGTGATATAGTGTGGAAGCAGGCCATCCAGCCCAACCTGCCCAAAATGGCCAACATGTCCCAGCTACAACGCCTGCCCACGTTTGCTCCATATCCCTCCAGACCTGTCCTATCCATGTACCTGCCTAACTGTTTCTTAAATGTTGGGATAGTCCCAGCCTCAGCTATCTTTTCTGGCAGCTTGTTCCATACACCCTGCACCTTTTGTGTGAAAAGGTTACACCTCAGATTCCTATTAAATCCTTTCTCCTTCACCTTAAACATATGTCCTCTAGTTCTTGATTCTCTGACACTGGGCAAGAGCCACATCTCATGATGTTATACACTTTTAGGAGATCACACCTCATCCTATCGTGCTCAAAGGAGTCCCAGCCTACTCAATCTCTCCCTATGGTTCAGACCCTCGAGTCCTAGCAACATACTTGTAAAGTTTTGCTAACAAAGGAGAATTTTCCTTAAATACATACAAAAAGGTGGAGTAACTCCGTGGGTCAGACAGCATCTCTGGAGAAAAGGAATAGGTGACATTTCTGAAGAAGGGTCTCGACCTGAAACTGCACCTATTCCTTTCCTCCAGAGATGCTGTCTGTCCTGCTGAATTAGTCCAGCTTTGTGTGTTTATCTTTGGTTTAAACATACGTATGCAGTTCCTTCCTACAGAATTTTCTTTAAAATGGATGCCTTCTCCTAAAGAAGAGAACCCCAATAAAAATACTGGAGTCAGTTTTGCATCTGCAGATAATTAGAGCGACTCTCAGATCCCGAGCCCCACATAACTATTGTGGTACTTCCTTTGATTGTCTCCATCCCTTCAGGTTTTACATCAGACAGCCATGAGTAATTACCGTAAATACTGATTGATTAAAAAAATCATCAAGATTCTACCCTGACTGGGACAAGAGAACATGGATCTTTATTTAAAACATCTGAAAAAAAGAGGTCGGTGAATTGAAAAGAACCAAGGAAAATAAAATGTTATTATGACCAAACAAGATTTATACCGATACATGTGTAAGAAACGTCAGTTGTTTGACCTGGATTGTTTGCTAGTTCTCTTTCCATTGATATTGACCGGCCTACTGTGTGTTTCCAAAATCTGCACTCCCTCAATAGCAAGAATGTCCTTCCTCATATTAGGGGACCAACACTGCACACAATACTTCAGGTGTGGTCTCACTGGGGCCATGTACAACTGCAGAAGGACCTCTTTGCTCCTATACTCAACTCCTCTTGTTATGAAGGCCAACATGCCATTCACTTTCTTCACTGTCTGCAATACCTGCATGCTTACTTTCATTGACTGATGAACAAGGTCCCCCAGATCCCGTTGTACTTCCCCTTTTCCCAACTTGACACCATCTAGATAATAATCTGCCTTCCTGTTTTTGCTACCAGTGGATAACCTCACATTTATCCACATTAAAGTGCGTCTGCCATGCATCTGCCCACTCACCCAAACTGTCCAAATCACCCTGCATTCTCATAGCATCCTCCTCACAGCCACCCAGCTTTGCTTCATCTACAAAGTTGCTGATGTTACTTTGAATCCCTTCATCTAAATCATTGATGCATATTGTAAATACGGGGGGGAGAGGGCGAATGCGCCAATGGAAATGACCTGGGAAGGGAGGATGAGGGGGTGGGGGAAATGGTGGGTGGGGGAAATGAGGGAGGGAAATGAGCGGGCGGGGGGATGAGCGGGGGGGATGAGGGGGGGATGAGGGGGAAGGTGGGGGAAGGGGGAAGGGGGAGGTGAGGGGGGGATGAGGGGGGGAGGGGGAAGGGGGGAAAGGGGGGAATGGGGGAAGGGGATGGGGGAGGGGAGGGGGAGGGTAAGAGGGGGAATGAGCCAATGGAAATAACCTGTCAGCAACGGCGATTAACAAAAACTACCTCGAACTACCTCGACTACCCATAACTACATGGTGACCCCACTACAACTGCACCTACAACTACAGGATTATCAATTTTCTCCATGGCAATCAATTTTTGGTCGCAGAAATTTTTTCAACATGTTGAAACATTTACGGTGACCATACTGTGGCTGCGACTAGTTCCCTGAATGCGGGAACTCCTCGCAACCATGAAGGTGACTTACCAGAGACCATCAGCGAGTATGTGGCGACCATGTGGCAAGCGCAGAGTCTCCCTGCACTCGCCTAAAAAGTCGCCTTAGTGGGACAGGCCCTTTAAAGTGCATAAACTGGATGCAGAAAACTCAGTTACATCTGTTTTTCTTACCTTTGTAGGTAGTTTGCAGCCTTGGTAAAACGGTGTTTAAATAATTATTCCTTCTGAAAAGATAATATGGGAATCCTCTCCAGAGCCAAGCAAATGGATTGTAGCTAGTCCATGGTGTTGGAAGGAATCGTTCATTTTGACCGTAGATTAGACCTCCACTTCTTGAATAGTAACATCTCACTCCTGAACCCAACCTGCTTGGAAATCGGCTTTGGAATGTGATAAATCTCTCTAAGAAAGAAATTAGCACATTTGATTTGCATGAGATGTTCTATCTGCTCACCTGTCTTGCCTTACAGTATACATTAATTCATCTTCAAAATATCTGTTGCAAGTGACTGCTCTCACATAGAACATAGATCAGTGTAGCACGAAGAGGCCCTTCAGCCAATGCTGTATATGCCAAACATAAAGCCACATTAAACACATCTCTGCCAGCATGTAACTGATCCAGGCAGCTCTTGGAAACTTTAACTTGTCCATCAAGTCATTCTAAACTTAATTTGCAATAGCCCGTGTTCCGTCAATGTTTCTAATTCAACGTGAAAGACATTCAGACAGCTACTTCGATAGGAGAGGTTTGCAGGGCTATGGGCCAGGTGCTGGAAAGTGGGAATAGCTGAATTGCACCACTTGGTCGGCATGGATGAGTTGGGCCGAAGGGCTCTGTGACTCATTCCCTGATCAGTCTGAAGAAGGGTCTCGACCTGAAACGTCACCCAATCCTTCTATTGCCTGTCCTGCTGGGTTACTCCAGCATTTTGTGTCCATGTAAACCAGCATCTGCAGTTCCTTCCTACACACTCTGTGCTGTACTGTTGGATTCTATTCTATGTTCCATGAATGCAGTATTTGCAGTCTTCAGTGCAGAAACAATGGTGCTGTACACATCTCTAATAAACATCTGTGTTACAAGGCTGGAAAACAAAATAATGTCCTTTAACTCTTATAGGTGCTGGTATGCAGTAACGGCAACTCCCGTCACAAAAATGCACTGGCTGCCTGTGAGCATTGGAGATGGGTTTCAACTGTCGAAAGGGAATCGGATAGATAGTTAAAGGGTGGAAATGCGCAGAGGAATTGTAAAGAGGAATTGCTGGATATCCCTTTCAAAAAGCTGGCCATTTTGTTGTGTACCTTCTATTGTTCTATCTGCTGCTATACTTGTGTTGGACTGATATCTATTGATTCACAGTCTTATGTTTCTTTACATAAGTGCTTGGCAACAACTTGTCCGAATGGGTTAAAAGCAAATGACATGAATGTAAATTTGAAATAAGAAAAACACAATAATTTATTGAGCATGAAGGCTCAAATACATACTATTAAATGCTGGAACATTCAGAAAGTGCACAAACCTAAAATATTTCAAGTGGAAAAGTCAGATTTTGGATGTTTTCTGCTATTCAGCATTTCTGCTAATATTTCTGATTACAAATATATTAAATAATAAAATGAATGATTACCTTGAGGTCTTTTCACTTCAAATCCAAAAGCATTGATAAAGTTTCCAAATATAAAGGCATTATCAAATAAAGCTTGCCAAAATGAACAGGGACAAGGTGAATTGAAGAAGCTCCAATATGGGAAGGGTTCGTGTAAATACCAATCAATACATTTTTGTCTTGGGTTTCTGGTATGGATATCATTTTTTTCCAAACGATAGGCTACGCGTCCATTTTTATCTAAGAAAAGAATAAGATTGCAAAAATTAAAGGAAAACAAAAACCATGTGATTTTGGGACATTTGGGTTGTTATTTGAGACTTAGCTTGAGCATCAGCTTATCTGATATTTAAAGATACAGCATGGTAGCAGGCCCTTCAGCCCACTGAGTCCACACTGACCATCGATCACCTACCACATGAGTTCTATGTTATCCCACTTTTGCATCCTCTACCTACACACTAAGGGCAATTTACAGAAGCCAATCAACCTACAAACCTGCATGTCTTTGGGATGTGGGGGAAACCGGAGCACCCAGACGAAACCCATGCAGTCACAGAGAGAACATACAAACTCCACACAGGCAGCACCCAAGGTCAGGATTAAGCCCGGGTCTCTGGTTAAGGGTCTTAACACACCAAATTATGATGGCAATATCATTCAGTGTTCTTAATGTGTAGAAGATTCAATCACTGGAGAAACACTGGACAAACAGTGATAAGATCACTGGACAAACACAATGCAGAGAGTTTGGCAAACATTTATCAGGGTCAGGTCAACGTAATTAATTGAATAATACTTTCAATTATTTTTCACTTTTGGAAATAATTAGCAATTACAAAGAATTACTTGGTCTCTTGCCAAATATCCCTTCAGGACCTATTCAGCCAAAAAAATGCTTCAGAGGGATGGTCACTTCTATAATGCAGGAAGCACAGCAACCAATTTGCATATAATCACTTCCCATAAATAGTAATATGACTAGAATAATGTCCCATGATTTTATAAACCTCTATAATGTCATCCCTCAACCTACTTCACTCCATGGCAAACAGTCCCTGCCCAAACAGTTTCTCCTAATAACTCAAATCCTCCAGTTGTGGCAGAAAAGATGCACAAGGATGTTGCCAGAACGAGAGGGGCTGAGCTATAGGGAGAGGGTAGGCGGGCTGGGTTTTTATTCTTTGGAGTGCAGGAGGATGAGGGGTGATCTTATAATGGTGTATAAGACCGTGTGGGAAATAAATAGAGTAGATGCACTGAATATTTTACCCTGAGTAAGAGAATCAAGTACCAGAGGCCAGAGGTTTAAGGTGAGAAGGGAAAGATTTAATAGGAACCCGAGGGGCAACTTAGGTATGGTGGATATATGGAGAGGGCTGTTAGAGGAGGTAGTTGGGGCCAGTACTACAACAACATTTAAAATACATTTGGACAGGTACATGGATAGGAAAGATTTAGAGGGATATGGGCCAAACATGGGCAGGTATGGCGAGTGTAGATGGGGTATCTTGGCCCGCATGGACAAGTTGGGGTGAAGGGCCTATTTCCATTCTGTATGACTGTGACTCATTGACTCTAAGATGCAAGAGAGTATAATTGAAGAATAACATTGATCTCATTAACGAGCAAATTCTAGTGGACATTTTACACAGTGAAAATAGTTGTTGGAAGGGAGATTCAAAGATACAATCAAATTATTATTGCAAGCATTGTCCACTAATACCAAATTGTATTATATCCTGAACATCTTTAAATAATTGACAACTTTACAAATGCAGATTGCAGTAAACTCTCGTTAAAATGGACCATGGAGAGGTGGTGGGGGGGGGGGGGGGGGGGGGGGGTGGGAGGAGGGGAGGGTTGGTCTCCATTATTGCCAATTGTCTGTTACCAAGTCAGGTATTATCATTGCATGCAGTTGAAACAATTAAATTGGTGCAGACCAGCGAGCCCGTCTTCACCAGCTGCCATGGCTGTTATAGCAGCAATGTTACAAAATTTTGAGATTTTAAAAATCAAGCCTGCAATTTTCCCATCAGATAAAGCATAAAAAGAAGTTTAATTTGACACCTAATTCACTTTCATGTCTTCAGTATTAAAAAAGTTATGGCCATTTTCATACTCGGAAATTAGCATCTTTTTCCCTATTGCTTTTCCATTGACTTAACTCAAAAGCTGTGATCGAGTACAGTCAAAAGCCTTTAATTTTCTTAAAAATTAAGAGAACTGAATGATAAATCCAGTTATTATAGATTGAAGCATTCTAAAACAAATATGAAACAATCTTACTTGGATGATCTGAAATTAAAGCATATAATTAGATAGTTACCTAATTGTAGCTAATTACAAAATTCAATTATTACATCTAAACATCTATCCATTTCTTAAGAAAAGGTTAACATTTTTAAATAGCCTGTGTCCAAATAACATTCACACAAGAATTTACAATATAACCTGATTTTTAAATCTCATTGTCATGAATTTAGAGGCCAAATGGACGGAATTTAATGTTTAATTCCCGTAAATTAAAGGCGATTTTAATCATCTTGCGGATTTTGTGGAACGCAATCGTTTGGAACGTTACATTTGCGATAAATTTAAAACCCATATCAGCAGGAAAAATACTGCCGGTTCGTTTATTTACATAATCACCTTTTCGTGACGTGAAATTTTGATTAAAGGCATCCTAAGAAGCATGTTTATATGTAAAATAAACGGCTTTCTTTTACCTGTCCCATACGTGAAATCCGTCCCCGTTGTCGGCATTGACAGCTTTAGAAGATGCTTTTTAATTTACTCCTGCTATTAAATTATCCAGTACAGTTTTTAATAAAATTAATAAAACCGATGTCGGAGCGATTATTCTTCAGCAGCTAAACAGCGTTGACAAAATTCGATTTGAATAGGCTGGAGAAAAATTGCATTTTAAACCCCTCTCAAAGACACCAAAGTCACGCACACGGGCAGTGACAGAACTGCAGCGCCGCTGAAGGTAAGTTTTGTAACACACCTAGTTATTGCAGCTCATGTTGCAGCCCTTGGAACAGCGCTCTCGTCAGGACGCTGCCGACAACAGGACACGCTCGGTCACCGTGGGGCCTCTCCCTCCCCTCTCACCTGCTGCCGCTTCCAAGGTGGGGTATGTTGGCAACTCCAGGGAAGAAGAAGGAGGTGGTATGGAGTGGGGGTGGGGGGAAGTGGCCGAGTGGACAGAGAGACGAGAGGAGCGGCCAAAGACACTGCTAACAGCAAGAAGCAGCTGGTGAGAAGGGACGGAGCTCCACAGCACTCTGTTGGGTGTGGCAGCCAAAGGAAGCCCTGTCCCTCGAGGCTACAATGTGAGCCGCAACCACAAGTGCTGTGTCACTGGACCGTGAGGTGGGTGAAGAAGAGTTTTGCTGGTGCGCCTTGCGAATCAGGAGTGGTCGGAAGCCGGGGCTCTAAGCGGCCATGGAGACCAAAGAATATAGAGCGGAGCTCTAAATCTTTGATGTAGACGGTATAAGCCGGGGTGGCACTGGCAGGTCCGTGCACTATATCCCTCGAGTATGTGGGGACTACGCTTGAGCATGAAGGAGGGTTTACAAAGACCTCCTAGGACCTCGTGTCGACCATGCTGCGAGTATGAGTCGAGGGCAAACTCCTCTGACCTTGCAGAGGACAGCCCCTTAACAGTTGGGAAGAAACTGTCCCTGAATCTGGAGGTGTGCATTTTCACACTTCTATACATTTTGCCTGATGGTAGAGGGGAGAAGAGGGAGTGGCCAGGGTGTGACTTGTCTTTGATTATGCTGCTGGCCTTGCCGAGGCGGTGTGAGGTATAAATGGAGTCAATGGAAGGGAGGCTGGTTTGTGTGATGGTCTGGGCTGCGTCTACAATTTCACATCAGTGGATCTTCCTGCATTTTACTTTTATGATGAATCAGACTTACTTGTTTTATGGCCAGGATATTGATCTGGACGATAGATTTGTTCAACTGATGCACCAGATCTGGTGTTTGGGCCATTAAAAAATAAGGATGTTGTTTCACTGTAACCAGAAACAAATGCAATGGTATCAATTTGCAAGACAATGACTGTTGACCAAGCAGAAAAGTTGAAGAAACAATTGTTCCACAGAATGAATTAACATTTCTAACAATGGAACATTCCAGACAAATTATCACGGTATAACTTTTAAATATATATCCGAATATTTGTCAGAAATGTGATTATTTTAGTTTAAATTCTTATCTCAACTGCTCTCCCAATGCACAATTGCCAGGGAAGTCATTCATCTAACGTTACGAATGAATTCTAGAAAAAAATGGGATTGAAGAATATTTACAAGAACAACTAGCTGGAGTTGAGATCTTATTTCTTATAATTAGAACCTGCTGCAAATAAAATAATGGCCAAGATTTTGCAATCTCTGGTGAATTGCCAAAGCTCACCTTTGACTTTTGATGAAAGCAACATTTTTGTTTATAAGGGAGGAACTGCAAATGCTTGTTTAAATCAAAAGTAGACACAAAATGCTGGAGTAACTCAGCGGGACAGGCAGCATCTCTGGAGAGAAGAAATGGGTGACGTTTTGGGTCAAGACCATTCTTCAGACAGACAGATCAGTCTGAAGAAGGCTTTCAACCTGAAACTTCACCCGTTTCTCCTCTCTGGTGATGCTGTCGGTCCCGCTGAGTTACTCCAGCATTTTGTGTCTACCATTATCTTTTGTAAATTGCTGGGAGAGATTTTTCTATGACCATCTTGACATTGCAGATGTAAAAATGTCATCCTCTCAACCCCCCCCCCCCCCCCCCCCCCCCCCCCCCCCCACCCTCTGTACGTCCCTCTCTACCCCCTCCCTCTCCAAGGATTAAAGAAAGAGGGTGAAGAGGAGGAGGTGGGAGTGCTGGGGGATGAGGAGGAATGAGCCATGCCTGAGTAGTTGGGAGCTATGCGTTAGTGGTGGAATATTGCGTTGGGGGAACGGGATGCGTTGGGGGAACGGGTGAGTGGTGGAATATTGCATTGTGGGAGCAATGTACAGGTCCAGTAATTTATTAAAACCATGAAAAACCTTCCTAAAGTAGTAAGATGTAATTTAAATGCTGTTATCTGGGTCTCTTACAGACAATCTCTTCCATTAAAATCAATGGGTAAAAATCTCCTACAGTTCCTCAGATCTGATGTAGGTTCTTTAGTGAATTACTGTCATAGGTTCTTGATTACCACATAATCAAACTTGAAGAGTTTCAGAGGTTAAGTGGAGAAGGTAGGAGAATGGGGTAAAAGAGAGAAAGATAGATCAGCCATGATTGTATGGCGGAGTAGATTTGATGTGCCGAATGGCCTAATTCCGCTCCTATCACTTATGCTCCTGTCCCACTTAGGAAACCTGAATGGAAATCTCTGGTGACCTTGCGTCCACCCAAGGTTTCCATGAGCCGCCAGAGGTTTTGATCACTTGCCTGGAAAGCCCCCACTGAAGCGTGAGCTGCATCTACTGAATAAAGATCCTACAGGGGACATGCACACACACACACACACACACACACACACACACACACACACACACACACACACACACACACACACACACACACACACACACACACACACACACACACAGTGGGGGCCAGGGACAGCAGACGAGCGCTGTCTGCGCGATGAAGAGGAAGGCAAACGGCTGCCACAGAGTATGGTAAGTCCTTTAGAAAGCGCGGGAGGGAGGGAGAGAAAGGGAAAGAAGGACAGAGAGGGAAGATGAGAGAAGGGGAAAGAGAAGGGGAGGGGTAGAGAGAAGGGGGAGAGAATGGGGGGGGGGAGAAGGAGTGGAGACAGTTTTAAGAAGTTTAATAAAGTTAGCGGGCATTTTACCTTCCGGCAGATCTTCTAGGTCCTGAAAACCAAAGATCTTATAGGATCTTTGCTGCAAACTCCAATGAGCCAATCAAAATGGCTGGTCAGCGAAGGAGATTGCCTTCGAATACCTGTAAGTAAATAGCAACCCCACTCCACTGGCTTCGACCAAACGGCAACCTATTTTTAGTCTAGGCCAGTTTTGAATTTGTTGAAATAATCACAGGAACATAGAAGAAGCCTCGACTATGCGGAAACCACTTTCGACCATTAGGGAGAGTGACTAAAACCTCCGGGAACCTCACGGAAACCTTGGGTGGGGTGCAAGGTCACCAGAGGTTTGGCGTTCAGGTTTCCTAAGTTGGACAGGGGCTTTTTGAACTTATAAGTATCGGACATTTAGCCTAAGTTGCGAAGGCCCTGAAGATTCTATGTTCAACATCTGAGCTCAGTTTGCAGCATTGGTTTATGTCTCTGATTGCAGAATCAATATTTCTGCAATCAAACACGTGAAGATGCTGAAGATTCCCCAATTAGAAAACAAAATTGTGGCTCACTGATTATTTCTCCATCATTGATATTGAAAATTCATAGCAATATTAATCTGAGGAAGGGTCTTGACCAAAAATGTCACATTCCGTTTCTCCAGAGATGCTGACCGACCAGCTGAGTTATTCCAGCTTTTTGTGTCCATCTTCGATGTAAACCAGCATCTGCAGTTCCTTCCTGCACTAGCAACTTGTGACTCAGTAATCCCTATTACAATACACACATCCCGATTGTGTTCTTGTACCTGTAAAATCCCATCAAAGCATTAGGTTGTCCTCTCGGTCTTGCTAAATATTTCCAGTTCATTCCACCATCTTTGAATTGAATTAAGCAGAAGGAGAATATACCATCAGTTACTAAAGTTGCTTGGTACGTATTGGTCTGAAAAAGAGAAAAAGTCAGCCGTGTCATTTCATTAATGTAGAGTTAAGGTGTCGGTGGGCCAATGTTGGAATGCTTCCACTGGAATTCATGTTGGAATGCTTCCACTGCCCAGAAAACACTTTCCATGGTTCCAGCACATCTACACTTGTGTGGAACCAAATACTGAATCATCAGTTCACAAACTCTAGCAGAATGGGCTGCAGACAGTATAGTGCAGAGGCCCCACCCCTGCTATGTCTTAGCAAGCTTAGACAGCTGGCAGTGCCAAGATGGATGGGCGGAGGTGGTGAGGAGATTTTGGATCTTTGAACATTTTCTAGTTTTGATTAGTTTACTTTAGAGATACAGTGCTGAAACAGGCTCTTCGGCCCACTGAGTCCGCACCAACAGCGATCCCCGCACACTAACATCATCCTACACACATGAGGGACAATTTACATTAATACCAAGCCAATTAACCTACAGACCTGTATATCTTTGGAGTGTGGGAGGAAGCCAAAGATATCGGAGAAAGCCCACGCAGGTCACGGGGAGAACATACAAACTCTGTACAAACAACACCCGTAGTCAGGATCAAACCTGGGTCTCTGGCGCTGTAAGGCAGCAACTCTACCGCTGTAGCACCGTGATTGATTGATTGATTTTACGATCTTCAAAAGATATCTAAAACTATTATAATTGGTTTTTTTACTGGTAATATTTTAACTATTGTTAAGTTACAGACATAAATTTATTAAAAATATTAAATTAAAGAAAAACAGTTAAAGATAGTTTTGTTCTCCTTTACATCCAAATCCACACATGTAAGATCATAAATGAAACCAGTGATTCTCAGACCCAGAACATGACAGTACTCAGAATCTATGAAAGGATCACCAATTATAACACAGGGGATGTCAGCAGGACTGACCTCCATGGTTGGTTTGCCATGTGGCTGGGAGCCTCAAACAGTCTCACAATAACGTATGGTCTTTCAGGACTGACATGAGCAGAAACCTTTGCACCCAGAGTATAGTGAAACTTTGAAATGGTCTATCCAAGGCGACTGTGGTGTCTTGGTTATTTAATATATTTAAAGCAGAAAGTGATAGATTTTAGGATATTAAAATAATTAAGAGATGGGATTTAGTGAGAGAAGTGACACTCAAGTGAATGTCAATCTTCATAAAGAGCACAGAAAACATGAGAGGGTGGACACAAAAAGCTGAAGTAACTCAGAAGGTCAGACAGCATCTCTGGAGAAAAGGAATAGGTGATATTTTGTGTCAAAACCCTTCTTCAGACAATCTGAAACGTCACCTATTCCTTTTCTCCAGAAATGCTGTCATGCTCGCTGAGTTACTCCAGCTTTTTGGTTCTATCGTCAATTTAAACTAGCATCTGTAGCTCCTTCCTACATAGGTATGAGGAGGTATATGGCCTACTCCTGCTGTCATTTCTCATGTTTTTCTTCTTTTATGTGGCGTGCACAGCCTAAAGTTGCTGGACAACTTGTTCTATTTGATCTTCCATTTGTGCACGCCCAGTTGATTGCATTAGTCGAAACAGGGTGGACCACGTGAGGGTTGCAATCTTCACCCCGTCATGTTCGAGTGTATGCTGAACAGTAATGTTTATTATCGTTACGTACCAAGATGCTGTGAATAAACTTGGTTTTGTGTTCTGTCCAAGCAAGTTAGACCACACACTAGTACAACAGGTGGCGCAAAAGAGAGTGCAGAATATAATGTTGCAGGTGTATGGAAAGTGCAGATAAATATGTACAAATGCCGCAACAAGTTAGACTGTAAAACTGGGCTCTGAGCAGGTCTCCTACCTAATGGTATATCTGATCCTGTTGAAGTTTGTTTAAATTCAGCCAGAAATGGGAATGTAATTAATAAATACATACCCCTTGAGCATCATCATTGGTATATCCAGTGAACGGAAGTAGATTTTCCCAGGTGATCCTCAGTGCCCATGTAGGTTCAAAGCTCTGGAAGTCAAGTTCTGATCCATAAAGTTCATTGACTACTGTCTTAAGTTGTGCCTGAAAATTCTGACTGTGAATATCTTTCCTGACTTGAAAATTAAATGCCTAAAACGTAATTGAAAATATGCTGTGGTTAGTTTACTTCTGCCATGTACATATACTGAAGTATTTTGTGAATCATGTAAAGTTGCTAACTGCAAGCATTATTATGGGCAATAATTTGTATAAGGCAGGGCAGAAATTATTTCAAACATAGAAGAGTAGAAATGTATGTTTTGGTGTAGCATTATATCTACAATAATGTCGGCAGATTGAGCTATCCTTCTGAAATTCTGTCCTGAAATTCAGAAGTGAAGTTCAAGAAACAAATATTACTCTATACAGGTATTATTCGATGGATTGCTTCGCTAGTTAGTTCAGTAGCCTTTTATCCTTAAGTGCTCATTTAGACACTTCTCAAACGCTATGAGCATCTCTGCCTCTACCACTCAGGTACTTCACACTCTCTGGTTGAATAGTACCCCACAGATCCCCTCTAAATCTCTTATTCCTTATCCTAAATCTATGTCTGACATTGTTATTCATATCTGTTTCTGAAGACTGAAGTTTTCTGGAGTCAACCCTGCCTATACCCCGTTTAATGTTATATACCTTTAGTTATATATATCTTATAATGTTATATATAGTTAGAAGGATGAGAGGATATCTTACAGAAACATATAACATTCTTAAGGATTTGGACAGGCGAGATGCAGGAAAAATGCTCCTGATGTTGGGGGAGTTCAGAACCAAGGGTCACAGTGCAATAGCCTTGTCCCACGGTGCGGGTTCATTCCAAGAGCTCTCCAAAAAAATCAAACTCGTGGTAAGCATGGGTACGTCGGAGCTCGGGGACGTCTCTTAGTGCTAACGGCAGGTACTCGGGAAGATTCGCTTATGGCAGGTAAGCACGGGAAGACTCGTGAAGATTTTTTAACATGATGAAAAATGTCCACGAGAGCCCCGAGTACCGACGAGTGGCCATTACAGTAAATCTCCGAGTTCGAATCAAGGCAAACTCGGGAGAACTCTTGAAATGAACTTGTACCGTGAGACAGGGGTTTAAGAATAAGGGGTAGGGCATTTAGGACTGAGATGAGGAAAAACCTTTTCACCCAGAGAGTTGTAAATCTGTGGAATTCTCTGCCACAGAAGGCAATAGAGGCTAATTCACTGTATGTTTTAAAGAGAGAGTTAGATATAACTCTTAGGGCTAACAGAATCAAGGGATATGAGGAGAAAGCAGGAACGGGTACTGATTTTGGATCATCAGCGATGATCATATTGAATGGCGGTGCTGACTCGAAGGAGCGAATGGTCTACTCCTGCACCTATTTTCTATGTTTCTACCTCATTCATGTCTCCTCTTAACCTCCTTCACTCTAAGTAAAATAGACCCAGTCTCTCCAGTTTCTTCTCAGCTAAACCATTCCATCCCAGGCAACATCCTGATGAATCTGCTCTGTACCCTCTATTGTACTATCGCACCCTTCCTATAGAGTGCTGACCATACAACCATATAACCATATAACAATTACAGCACGGAAACAGGCCTTCTCGGCCCTTCCAGTCCGTGCCGACCACTCATATTCCCCTAGTCCCATCTACCTCCACTCAGACCATACCCCTCCATTCCCTTCCCGTCCGTGTACCTACTTTTAAATGTTAAAATCGATCCTGCCTCCACCACGTCTGCAGGAAGATGATTCCACACAGCCACCACTCTCTGAGTAAAGAAATTCCCCCTCATGTTACCCCTAAACTTCTGTCCCTTAATTCTCATGTTATGCCCTCTTGTTTGAATCTTCCCTACCCTCAATGGGAAAAGCTTATCCACGTCAACTCTGTCTATCCCTTTCATCATTTTAAAGACCTCAATCAAGTCTCCCCTTAACCTTCTGCGCTCCAAAGAATAAAGACCTAACTTGTTCAACCTTTCTCTGTAAATTAGTTGCTGGAACCCAGGCAACATTCTAGTAAATCTCCTCTGTACTCTCTCTATTTTGTTGACATCCTTCCTATAATTAGGCGACCAAAATTGTACACCATACTCCAGAATTGGTCTCACCAATGCCTTGTACAATTTTAACATTACTTCCCTACTCCTATATTCAATGCTCTGATTTATAAAGGCCAGCACACCAAAAGCTTTCATTACCACCCTATCAACATGCGACTCCACCTTCAGGGAACTATGCACAGTTATTCCTAGATCCCACTGATCCACAGCATACCTCAATTCCCTACCATTTACCATGTACGTCCTATTTTGATTTGTCCTGCCAAGATGTAGCACCTCACACTTATCAGCATTAAACTCCATCTGCCATCTTTCAGCCCACTCTTCCAAATGGCCCAAATCTCTCTGTTGACATTGAAAATCTACTTCATTATCCACAGCACCAACTATCTTAGTATCATCTGCATACTTACTTATCCAATTTTCCACCCCATCATCTAGATCATTGATGTACACGACAAACAACAGTGGACCCAACACAGATCCCTGAGGCACCCCACTGGTCACCGGCTTCCAACCTGACAAACAGCCATCCACCATTACTCTCTGGCATCTCCCATTCAGCCACTGTAGTATCCGTCTTGCTACTCCGCCATTAACACCCAAAGATTGAACTTTCTTAACCAACCTTCCATGGGGAACCTTGTCAAAGGCCTTACTGAAATCCATATAGACAACATCCACTGCTTTACCCTCATCAATCTTCAAAAAATTCAAGGTTTGTCAAACATGACCTTCCAGGCTCAAATCCATGTTGACTGTTCTTGATCAGACCCTGTTTATCCAGATGCTTATATATATCTTATCTCTAAGTATCCTTTCCATTAATTTGCCCACCACTGACGTCAAAGTAACAGGTCTATAATTGCTAGGTTTATTCTTTGAACCCTTTTTAAACAATGGAACATGCGCAATACGCCAATCCTCCGGCACTATTCCCATTTCATGTACCAGTACCATGCAGTACTCCAGATGGGGTCTGAGCAACATGTTGTAACATTGGAGCATTGCTTCCTGCTCTTTTATTCAATGCCTCATCTATGCTTTCTTGCTCCGATCCCTTTACCAAAAAAATGCCTTGTACCTTGATTCTCACCGTGTTGGTCATGTTTTTTTGGGGATTCGATTTTCCTCTCTATACTCATGTGCCTGTAGAGCTCCTCCTCTTCCTCAACACATGTGCACGTAGAGTCATAGAGTGATACAGTGTGGAGTCTGGCCCTTTGTCTCAACTTGTCCACACTGGCCAACATGTCCCAGCTACACTAGTCCAATCTGCCAGCGTTTGGTCCATTGGTCCTATCCATGCACCTGTCTAACTGTTTCTTAAATGTTGGGATAGTCCCTGCCCAACTACCTCCTCTGGCAGCTTGTTCCATACACCACCACCCTTTGTGTGAAAAAGTTACCCCTCAGATTCCTATTAAATCTTTTCCCCTTCACCTTAAACCTATGTCCTCTGTTCCTCGATTCACCTACTCTGGGCAAGAGTCTCCGTGCATCTACCCGGTCTATTCCTCTCATTTCTTCCCTTTTTTTTAACCATCATAACATATGCCATCTAACCCCTTCTGTCCCCAAATGATCTCCAACAACACTATAATATTGCTGTACTGTGCCAATGTTGATCTTTATTAGTCCAGCCTCAGGAGTCAACAACTAGGTGACACAATGGATTGCAGAATTATGCAATGCCTGGTTTCTTGCAACCCAAGCTCAGGTTGAAAGTGAACTTTGATGCAAAAGAATGATTTTTCCAATCCCTTTAGAGTGCAGCGTGATTTCCCAGAAAGGGTTTATGGAATGTTGAAAGCTTAAATATGTTTTAAAACATAATCGACTTATTCATATATCTTCAAATTGTTAAAAAAACAATTCCCGGTGAAAGGTGCAGTGTGATCTTCCTTACCTGATAGTACATACATCCTGTTCCTCTTCTCATGTCAGCATCATCCCAGAATACAGCAATCATTGATGGGGTGTTAGGCAGAAAACGATTGAATTCATTGAATGGATATGAATATACCAATTGTACATAATAATTTTTGCGTTGAAATACAATCAGCCCATTATCTGAAAACTATACAAAGACAGTTTGTTACACAATTTTGCTTCAGATGGATGAGGAGGAAAATCATTGCTTATGTTCTCTTGAGAATCATCAGTAATACTGTTGCCATGAATAAAGACAGGAAAAGTTTAGATTTCTCGAGCTGGGCAGCTAATTCTCCTCAAGTGACTTTTTAGGGCCTGTCCCACCAGCATGCAACTCCATGCGATGAGCGCGACCTAACGTGGTCGCTTGAGCCGTCCGGCGTTGCGGGGCCAGTTCGATCGCCGGTACCTCCGTGACCCTCTCTGTAGGTGCCTCCATGACCCTATCTGTGTGTGGCTCCATGGCCCTCTCTGTGTGTGCCTCTGTGCCCCTCTCTGTGTGTCCCTCCCTGTCCTGGCGAACTTACCTTTAAGACTTCGCTCCAAGTTCGCCTCACTTTGCGCCACGTTGCGCCACTCACCCGACCTCCGCGCGGCCCCCGCTGCCGGTTCGGTTGCGCTCATCGCATGGAGTTGCATGCTGGTGGGACAGGCCCTTTAATCATAGATTTTGCCAGCACAGGAAAGGGCAGCCATGCAAAGCCCACCAGTCTATTGTAACAACAGCACATTTCACCCCGCAACATCACTGAAGGCCAAATGCAGTTTTTACTTCTAATGTGTCTGAAGAAGGGTCTCAACCCAAAACGTCACCCATTCCTTCTCTCCAGAGATGCTGCCTGTCACGCTGAGTTACTCTGGCATTCTGTGTCTATCTGCAGCTTTTACTTGATGGCCTGCATGAGAGGAGACTGGAAATTTCCTATCAGGTCAATTGATTGATGTGATTGATTAAAACAGGATGATGGCTAAAAAGACATCCTGTTACTTACTTGCTAACCACAACTGGAATTAAATCATTATCTTTTTGTTTATCCTTGGCAATTACAGTTTTGCTGAGAATCCATCGGGCATATGCTCTAATTATAGGCTCCATAGAAAATAGAACAGAACAACACAGGAACAGGCCCTTTGGCCCCCAATGTGTGTGCCAAACATGATGCCAAGTCCAACTCTTATCTGCCTGCAGATAATCCATATTCATCTATTCCTTCATATGCATGTGCCTATTCAAAGGTCTGCTAAATGCCACTATGGTATCTGCCTCTCCCACCATTGTCCGCAGAGCGTTCTAGACACTTACCACCCTCCTTTGCCTTACCCCACACATCTCCTTTAACATGTGCCCCTCTCACGATAAAGCTATGACCTCTAGTGTTTGACAGTTCCATCTTGGGGACAAAGTTCTGACTGTCTAACCTTTCTATGCCTCTCACAATTTTATGTACTTCTATCAGGTTTCGCCTAAATCGCCATCATTCCCGACAAAACTATCTGCCCAACCGCTCCTCTTAATCCAAGCATCATTCCCGTAAAACTCCTCTGTACCAGTCCAAAAGCCTCCATCTCTTTCCTGTAATTTGTGAGACCAGAACATAATATTCCAACTGCGGCCTATCTGAAGTCCTATAAAACTGCATCATAATTTCATTTCGGAGTCACGTGAGTGACTTCGTGAAGAGCCCGCCGGCGCGCATGCTCGACATATCGTCGTATCGCGTTGCTGCGACGGCTGACGGAGGAGCGCGCTCCTCGCCAGCCCTTCATAAGGGAACCACGCAGGTAAGAATGCTACCTTAAGTTGGTGGTCCTTGTTGTGTTTGCTTCACAGCAAGAACATGGATGGGAGTTTGAGAGGCCGGAGATCGGGGAAAAGTCGCCGGCCAGCAGTTCCGGAGCGAGTTGTCGGGGGTACCTGCAACACAGACCGGAACGAGGGCGGAGATGTCGGTGAGCTCTGTCTTTGCAGGTCCGGACCCGCCCGCACATCACAGCACAGTTCGACGAGGAGGAGTGTGGTGTGCCGCCAGAGCAGGACGACCCTGCCATGGCAGTCAGGTCGTCAGCAGGCTTGCTGACGGCCTCGAGCAGAAGGGTCCATGTGGCTGCACGGCCCGTTTCACGCAGCCCTCTGAGGAGGGGAAGGGCAGGAGCCCAGAAGCCTAACCCTGTCGGGGCTAAGGCTCTGCCTGCCGCCAAGGAGCGGTCAGGTTCCAGGACGGGACCCGGGGCAGCTGTGAGGTCCAGCCTTCGCCCCCCAACTTTCGACGCCGGGACGAGTCAGTTGGGGGTCCCGTCACGGTCGCCGAGCCCCCCATGGATGGGTGGGCGAGACCATGCGTCGGCAAGGTCCACGATGTGGGCAGCTGGCAAGCCTGCACGGGCTCAAGGTATCCAGGCTTCGGCTGGTGCCGACACCATGCCGCATCTGTCCGTAGAGGCAACGGCTTCCGCTCCCGCTAAACGGAGGCGGTTGAACACGCCCGTGCAGGAATCGCGCAGTTTCGCCTCGGCGGCTGTCGACGACAACTACCGGCACCGGCAGGGCCTCGACGAGGTGCGGGCCGATGACAGGAGCCCCGGCCAATTTTCAGAGCCGGAGGACTCCGACCACCTGAGTGTTCAGGGTGAAGGGCGTATTGACCGTATGGAGCGGCTGCTGGAGCTTCTCATACAAGGTCAACAACAACAGGCATCCAGCAGCGACAGGCACAGGGCTTCATCACCAGCTTCGTACACCAGCCTGGAGCAGCAGGACGAGGAGGCAGTGGTCGACCCCATCCCACCCCCACCTGAATTACCGGCGGAGGACCTCCTCGATGTGGCCACCAAGTTTGCAGCCCCTCATTCCTCGGGGCTTCCCATCAATACGAAATTGGCAGCCACTGTGGACTTCCTAAATAATCACCAGCTTCAGGAGGAAGTTCTACTACAAGCCATGAGCCGTCACAAGGCTCCATCAAACTGCAACTCCCTCAACGTGCCTGTGGTCAATACGCCAATATGGGGCAACATCAGTGCGGCTATCCGTCAGCAGGAGCTGAAAATTCAGCGGATCCTGAAACTCCTCACGGCCGGGATTACTGCCTTTGTGCGGTCGGTCGACGGAGAGGAGCTTAATTTGGACCAGGAGGATGCTCTGGCGCTTCTGTGCGCTACTCAAAATGAAATAAATGGCTTTCGCAAAAATAGCATCCGCCCAGCGCTCAACCCTAAGTTTGCAGGGTTGTGCAAACCACCGCCGCCGCCGCCGCCCCGTCAGCTCTTTGGCGAAGACCTTTCCAAAAGGGTCATAGAGCTTGATGAACAAGCCAAGACCGTGGGGCTCATGCGCTCTCATAGTGCCCCCACGCCATCGAGCTCGAAAGCTCTGCTTGGCCGCTCACGAGGGTCTGTCAGCACTTCTACCAGAAATTACCCTCCAGCTCCAAACCGATATCAACCACCCCAACACCAGGGGTCTTTTTTAGGACAGGCTCGGCAGAAGCCGAGGTGGAAAATGAGGACGCCACGACCTCAAACCAACCCAGCACCTCTACGTCCACCCACTCGTGTCAGGGACCGCCGGTAACCACAGAGGTGAGGCGGTCTGGTTCTCTTTTTTCTCTTTGTTTAACTTCACATGTTGGTGGGCGTCTGCGGTTGTTTGCGGGTGCATGGGGTGACATTACCAGTGATGAGTATGTGTTACGGAATATTCAGGGCCATAGCATTGAGTTTATTAATGGGGACATCCCTCCGTCTCAGCATAGACCGGGTCGTACTTTTAAACTAACGGCTGCGGAACAGTCCGTAGGCTATAAGGAAATTTTAAGGTTGGAACAGAAAGGGGTCATAGAGAGAACGGTTCATGAGCCCGTTGAATTTGTTTCCAATATTTTTACTCGACCTAAGAAGGATGGAGGCTGTAGAGTCATTATTGATCTAACCACTCTGAATAACTTTGTAACATATGCTCATTTTAAAATGGACACGTTTGAAACGGCCAAATCATTGATCTCACAAGGGTGCTTTATGGCATGCATTGATTTACAGGATGCGTACTATACCGTACCCATGAAAAAATATTACAGAAGGTTCTTAAAATTTATCTGGATGGATCAGCTGTGGCAATATAGGGCGTTGCCTAATGGGCTCACCACAGCCCCTCGATTATTTACTAAATTGGTGAAGCCAATTATGGCTTATTTAAGACAACGACATCATATCGTTATGGCCTATTTAGATGATATTTTAATTGTCGGCCACACCTTGGAATTAGCTCAACAAGGGGTTGCAGCTGCGGTCAATTTGTTCCAACAGCTTGGGTTCATTATTCATCCAGAAAAATCTAAGTTCTGCCCCACCCAGGTAATTAATTATCTGGGGTTCCAGGTGAATTCCATTAGCATGAGAGTCACCATACCAATTAACAAAATTGAGGAGGTAACACAGGTGTGTACAGATTTAATCAATACTCGTATACCATCGATTCGTCACACAGCTACTGTCATTGGCAAAATTGTGGCTTTGTTTCCGGCAGCCCGGTATGGACCTCTGCATTATCAAAACTTGCAGAGAGCCAAGATCGCTGCGTTGCGACGGCATGCTGGTCATTATGATCGATCAATGCAGCTGCCGCCTGCAGCATTGGACGAGTTACGATGGTGGGTTTGCCACATTAGTAACTCGTTTAAAACTATTATTGAGGCGAAACCGATGATATACTTACAAACTGATGCGAGCTCTGATGGCTGGGGAGCTACGAATCAATATTCTAGTTGTGGGGGCCGATGGGATACCCTTGAGAATACGATGTTGGTATCACAAGGGATCAACTATTTGGAGCTGCTTGCAGCGTTTCACGGACTTCGTGCATATTGTTCCAAGATCATTGGAGCACATGTCCGGCTCCAAATAGACAATACCACAGCGGTGGCGTATTTAAACCACATGGGCGGTACCAGGTCAGTTTCATGTGATAAATTGGCTAATTCAATTTGGCTCTGGTGTGTCAAGAGAGACATTTGGATTTCAGCTACCTATTTGCCAGGTGAGCTTAATATTGTGGCGGACGCCAGGTCACGCAAGTTCAATGATAATATTGAATGGATGTTACATCCTGAAATTTTTGCAAAAATCACAGCCAAATTTGGGAAACCGGACATTGACCTTTTTGCGTCCCGGTTGAACCATCAGGTACCAACCTACGTCTCGTGGGAACCAGATCCTGGGGCTATAGCGTTAGATGCATTCTCGCTAGACTGGGGGAATTGCTTTTTCTATGCATTCCCCCCGTTTTGCCTCATCAGTCGGGTATTACGTAAAATTCAGATGGATGGTGCCAAGGGCATCCTTATCATACCCGACTGGCCTACACAGCCGTGGTATCCGATGGTCTTTGACACGCTCAGTGAACCTTGGGTCCGTTTGCAGGGTAGCCCAGAATTAGTTACTCACCCTGTTTCAGGGGAGCCACATCCCTGCCATGGCTATTTAAATTTGTTGGCTTGCAGATTCTCAATCGGCCTTTAGTTCAATACGGCCTTTCTACCCGGACCATGGATACCATTGCGGCGTCGTGCCGAGAGTCTACAAGGCGAAGATACCGCTCTCAGATCAGGAAGTGGGAAGCCTTCTGCAGCCGCTCTCGCATCACGTACGATGCCGTGACTATAACCGACGTACTGGAATTCCTCGCGGGGTTGCACCATGATGAACACTTAAGCTACAGTGCCATCAACAGCGCCAGGAGCGCTCTATCATTCTACCTCAATATTGAGGTGGGATCCAACAGGCTAGTGTCCAGGCTCATGCGGGGTATTTTCAATACGAATCCGCCTACACCACGTTACAATATCACCTGGGATGTCAGGGACGTTTTAACTCTGCTCAGGACGTGGTCCCCCATGGAAGGGCTCCGGCTGGACAAACTCACCATGAAACTGGTGATGTTACTAGCGCTGACTTCAGCACAGAGGGTACAGACACTCCACAAACTACGTGTCGACAGAATGATGTCTACCCCCACAGTAGTAGTTTTCTTTGTTGACGAGCTACTAAAGCAGCACAGACCTGGGTGCACAGGACGTGGTCCCCCATGGAAGGGCTCCGGCTGGACAAACTCACCATGAAACTGGTGATGTTACTAGCACTGACTTCAGCACAGAGGGTACAGACACTCCACAAACTACGTGTCGACAGAATGATGTCTACCCCCACAGTAGTAGTTTTCTTTGTTGACGAGCTACTAAAGCAGCACAGACCTGGGTGCACAGGGCTGCAGCTGAAGTTCCCGGCATACCCCGCCGATGCTAGGCTATGCTTAGCCTCCCATATCCGTTACTACGTCAAGGTGACGGCAAGCATCAGAGGAATGGAGAGATACCTGCTTGTCACTCATAAGAGACCTCACCATCGAGTGACAACACAGACGATATCCAGGTGGCTTCGAGTCGTCTTGGGTAAGTCAGGTATCGACACTAATGTGTTCAAATCTCATTCCACCAGGGCTGCATCGACGTCGGCGGCGAGGGTCATGGAGGTGCCCATGGACCATATTCTCGCCACAGCAGGATGGGCTAATGAAGCTGTGTTCCAGCGGTTCTACAACCGGCCCGTTGCTGCGCCTCTACAGTTCGCAGAAGCCGTGCTAAATGCGGGGCAAGAACGTGGAGATGTCCCCGAATGAGGGTTTTTTTGATTTGTTTGTTAATAAATATGCTTTGTTTTGCAGTATGGACTAGTCAGCAAGTTATTCCTCCCATCCATCCCTGGTAGTGGTGTGACAGCATGGACGTGGTCCAGGGCGTGTCATCACAGAAGCTTTGAAGTCTTCACGAAGTCACTCAAGTGACTCCGAAATGAAATAGTAAGATTGAACAAGAACTTACCAGTTCGAAGGTTGATCTTTATTTCATGAGGAGTCGAAGTGAGTGATTTCGTGCCCTCCTCGCCCAACCCTCAATCACCTTCATCTGGTAATCTTAGTCGTTTCATTCTTACTATGTGAAGTCATTTCTTTTGATTGGTTTCTGTGATTCCACGCCGCTACTTTGAAGTATGTCGAGCATGCGCGCCGGCGGGCTCTTCACGAAATCCCTCACTTCGACTCCTCATGAAATAAAGATCAACCTTCAAACTGGTAAGTTCTCGTTCAATCTTACTATTCCCTGACGTTTATATTCAATCCCCCGCACCAATGAAGGCAACCATACCATATGTCTTCCTTACCACTCTGTCTACTTTGTCGCTGCTTTTAGGGAGTTATGGACTTGGACCCCAAGATCCTTCTGTACATCAATGCTATTAAGGGTCTTGCCATTAATTCCATGTTTTCCCCTTACATTTGATGTCACAACATCCAACATCTCAGGACTTGCGTGGATTAAATTTCATCCGCCCATTTCTGTAGCTCCACGGATAGAGCTGAGGTTCAATTTCTGTCCCACCCAATACTATCTCAAAGTAACATCAAAATTTAAACCTGTTAGGGTTGTATTAGAATTATGTAAGAAGGACAAAATGACGCCAAATATATTTTGCAGATTATTGAAAAGTGATGTACCATCAAACTTTAAATTAGTCTCCAATTGGATTACAATCTTAGCATAAGCATGGGGACAACATCTACCTTCTCGCTATTTTGTCCTCTATTATCCTGGTCAGTAATTGGACTGATGCTTTTAAAACAAAGTAAAATGGGGAAACCGAGTTACAATCCACTTCCCTTTTTCTCTCCTTTCACTCAAACTACCTGTCCTTTTCTCGACATTCATCAGCAAACCTGAACCCAGGTGTGAATCATTAGGGAAGTTTAAGGGAATGGTGAAATTTATGTGAAGATTTCAATACAACAGATTGGGGAAACCCTTTTCCAATGGTGTAACCAAAGTACAGAATAGTTGCCTAAACATCAAGGAAGCGAATGAGGAAAATTATGTTTATGCATCACCCCTTTCATTTAAGATGCTGAAAACATTTTCAATATTAGCTCTAAAAGATTTCATAGATTTAAAATTGGAAAGGAGAACTTTGTAGGGATCGACAGAAAGTAAAATAATTCATATTGCCTGTAGACTCAGGAAAGTTCAAGTGGTCTTTCTCTGTGCTATATGATAATGTGACAAGTTATACAGCAGGGGTCAGCAAATGGTTAGGAAGAAAGTGCAAATGCTGGTTTGCACCGAAGATAGACACAAAATGTTAGAGTAACTCAGCGGGACAGGCATCATCTCTAGAGAAGGGTCTCGACCCCAATCGTCACCCATTCCTTCTATCCAGAGATGATGCCTGTCCCGCTGAGTTACTCCAGCATTTTGTGTCTATCTTCAGCAAATGGTTGTATCATTTACCCAAATTTAGCAAGTAACCCTTTCAAAAGCTAATAGATGATGCTTAGGACTGGAAAATCTGTGTTGCCTACAGTAAAGTTTTCGTATTCCCATGCTTTGTTCTAATCATACCTATATTCTTGTGTTGTGGATATGAATCTGACCATAAAATAAATAGATGCACTGAGGTGGGTTTTAAATAAGCACTAGACCAGGAGTGGACCAGTTGGGCCTGTCCCCAAGGCAATATTCTACCACTGACACACAGCCCCCACCTGCCTAGGCGTGGCTGAGGGTTTCCAGTTGTGACGCCAGAGATCTCCGTTATGAAGCTATCTCGGCAACCCTCCCGCTACTGTGCCTTGCCATCCCTCTTCCTACCTCTATCCTCCTCCATTCCCCCTCATCCCCCACTTCCCCTTGTTTTCACCCTCCCTCTTCTTTCCCCTCTCCTCCTCCCCTCCCCAATCCCTCCTTCACCTCTCCCTCCCTCTCCTTTCCCCTACACACAGTCACTCCCTCTCTCCCTCCATAATGCCTCTCCCCTTCCTACCCACCTCCTCTGCCTCTACCTCCCTGTTTCCACATTCCTCACCTCCCCCTATCCCACTGCCCCACTCACCCTCCTCACCTTCCCTACTCCCTCCCTCCCCACTCTCCCTCTATCCCCCCTCATCTCCCACTCTCCCTCGTCACCTCCCCCACTTTCCCTTCCCTCTCCCCTCCCTACCCCCTCCTCCCCCTTTATCTCCCTGCTCCCCCACTCTTCACCTCCCCCCTTTCCCAACCCCCCACAATGAAAAATGCGATGTTTTTATAAAAATGTTTTTTAAAACCCCTCTATTGAAAATTGATTTAAAAAAAAAATGTTAATAAGATTCAGGATCCCATTGTGACATCATTGTAATGTGGCTGCTGGGCAGGGCAAATGGAAAAGTGGTTTGAAAAGTGATTTTTATAAAGTTTAAAATGTCAATAACTTGTAAAATATAACATCAATCTGAACAAAACATAGCTGTTGCACACCCCAGGACAATGGTGAGTAACGTGGGCCTAAAATTGTCGCAATATCGCGTACTATTTTGACGGAGTTTCCAAGACTCACTCACATGCAAACAAACAATCAAGATGAGTGTTTTAGTAATATATAGATTTAAATAAGCAAATGAGTGTTCAGTTCGTATTATAAAATTTGCTATTGAAAATAAAAATCTTAAACTTACATATAATCTGTAATAAAAGACATTATCAAATGGAAATCCATATGGGATGTTGATGATCGGGGAATTAAGGTCCAATGTCCTTCTGTTGATTTTTGTATCTCCAAATGATGATCCATAAACAAATAGTCGTTTCTCTGTTTTAAGAAGAATTGAATGTAATTGCCATTTAAATACAGCTGCAAGTACATACAAAAGCAATACATGGAAGATGGTGGAAATTTGAAATAAAAATAGAAACTGCTATAGCTATTCAGCAGATCAGACAGCATTTCCGTGTTATCTGACCTGCTAAATATTGTCGTAATTTTCAGATTATATTTAAAATTAATTTACATAATTAATATAAAATCACATTGAACATTAACCCTGCACGGAGTGAGAAATGAAAAAGCAGAACTTTTTATTTTTTTATTTCAAGAAAGTCTTTGATAACCTCTTAGGAATTATAGGTAATTACTTTAAATGTCAAACAGAAATAGACTATTCAGTCCTTTATATGTGATTATCAAAAAAATTCAGTTCCACATTCTTTAAACTAAACCAAACTGAACTAAACTAAACTGGTGTAGGAAGGAACTGCAGATGCTGGTTTAAACCAAAGATAGACACAAATGCTGGAGTAACTCAGCGGGTCAGACAGAAAAGGAATAGGTGACGTTTCAGGTCGAGACACATCTTCAGAACTGAACCGAGCTGGTAATGCATTACAGCCTCTGAGTTTGCCGCAGTGATGTTGATTATGTGCAATGCACATTTTGTGTGCTTTGCGGCACAAATACAGAGTTGGCAAATGGTGTTGGCTTTAAACATTGGAGCAGGCCTTCACACTTTAGTGGTCATTTGGCTTATTTTTTGTGTCATTAATTATGACATGTGCCTTTAAATTTTAGACTGCCCGTTGTTATGTCGGTGGGATTTATTACGTTTTGAAGGGCATGTTTGGAGCTAAGTATCTTGTGCAGAAGCCTAGTTTTTAGTTTAGTTTTGAACTTACATGGGGAAGGTTTACTCTTAGACCATGTGACGTTTAACCGAGGCATGAGGAGTTTTCTAACGTTTTAAGGGCCTGTCCCACTTTCACAACCTAATTCGTGACCTTTTTAACTTGTGGACATTTTTCATCATGCTAGAAACCCCCCCCCCCCCCTCCCGATCTACTTGTTGACACGAGTACCTACGACTAGCATCATGGCCTGCTATGACCTCCTACAACCTCCTGCAACCTTGTGATGACCATGATGCGAGTTTGAGTCAAGGGAAATCTTTGCCAGAGGTCGTGAATTAGGTCGTGATAGTGGGACTAGCCGTTAAGAGATATGCTGGATTTTGTCGAAGATTAGTGTGTACGAGTCGGAGTATAAGGTCGGATGTATACCTTATTGTTTTTCTTCAACAAATAAAGAAACTATTAATCAAAAGAATGAGTTCTGAAGATTTTTCTGTGAAGAAGCTCTAAAGGTCTCATTGAGAGCTCACATGCGTTTTACGACATTCTCCTTAACCATGCAGTTTCCTTAGTTGCTAGAGGGAGTAATCTTTTGAACGATATAAAAATCTGCCGCTACATAAAGTTGAAGAATACCTCTGTCAGGAGGTGAGAGCCCATCCCAAAGAGTGGGACAGAAGATAGGCTGGGATCTCGAAAGATGTTTTGGCCAGAAGACCGGTTCCAGCTGGGAACTGATGACAATAGATGTTGGCCAGAGATGGCCTAGAGGTTTATCGACAGTGACACGGGACTTATCTGAATATCTGAAGACATTATCAAGAAATCATGAGTAGATATCGACTATTATTTCTTTTAATTGAAGCTGCAAAGCTTTAATTTTTAAACGGCTTCTGTAAGAAGAGCCAGATAAATTAATGTGAGCCACTAGTTTGGAAGATAGCCAAGAAAGTGTTTTTTCACTGTCTGGAGAAATCCAGTGGAATGGACAGTGACACGGGACTTATCTGAATATCTGAAGACATTATCAAGAAATCATGAGTAGATATCGACTATTATTTCTTTGAATTGAAGCTGCAAAGCTTTAATTTTTAAACGGCTTCTGTAAGAAGAGCCAGATAAATTAATGTGAGCCACTAGTTTCAATGGAATCCAAAACACCTTGGATTGTTTTGAAGTCAAGATAAATCACACATTCCTTTTGAACTAATGTCACTATTAAGCCAATGGATGTTGAAGGGATGTTGTCTACATATTCCGTTTCTTCTTGGTTCTTGGTTCTTGGTTATTGTTCTGGGGAAGATGTTGACAATACAAACTAAAGCAGAGCCAAGAGGAATTTGTTCATTCAATTTAACGACATGGCAATCTGCCAAGACCTGTTTAAAATCATGGAGCAAGAAGATGAAGAAAGCCCGAGGAACCACAAGGTGGCGAAGGACAAGCTGCCTACCTGAAAGAAACCAAGAAGGAGGAAAACCCGATACGGGGACATGTTAACAAGTCAATTGAAAGCTACAGAAAACGTATGTATCGAGAGGAAACAGATAATTCTCAAGCTGCCTACCTGAAAAAAGCCGAGAAGGAGAGAAACAAGTTATGGCAACAGGTTACCAAATCAATTAAAAAAAACAGAAGAATAATGGAATTAGTTAAGAACGCGATCAAAGTAGAATCTAGTCTGAGCCAACTATGGAACCTCTGCCAAGAGGTTGGAAATAAACAAAATGTGCCGCTGTGTTGACAGCCACCTTGGGAAGAAAGCAAAAGACATACCCAGTCTTGCGAAGACAGGGTGGAAATATTCAATGGTTTAATGGATAAGGCAGAGGAGTGGTTATCTGAAATTATACCACAACTTACGCGCTTAACAGCTGGAGGTGCGATGCAACCAGGTGCCGGAATGGAAGATGAAACGACATTATGAGATAGTATCTCAAAGACATCTACATGAAGATCAGGACATTAATCTGGTTCTACAGCCAGTTCGGTATCACGGGTTTCTGCTCGATTGGCAGTTGAAGCTGTTCTAGCCACTCTCTCAATAGAAGCGGATGCCTTGTAGAAGAAACATGAGATTGAGCGACAAGAAGAACAGATGAAAAAAGAGAGGACACGACAAGTAGAGATGAGGCGACAAAAGGAACAACTGGAACTCGACACAAAGATGGCGGTAGTCATATTTGAAAGATATTGGAAAGTGAGAGTTCAAGATGCAGATCTAGAGCATTGTAGAGAATGAACTCCGGACCAAGAGGAAAAACTGCTCCAATTGAGTCCAGTTAGATAAATTCCACAATCAAGGTCCACTGGGTTTCGAGGCTTTGAAAAGAGGAGGATGGGTAAAACTTCATCTCAGCAAATGAGTGCTAGATCGAAGCCAACAGCGGACTATGCTTTTCCAAGGCCTAGTGCACAGGCTCAAGCAAGCCAGTTAGAGTCACAGAGGCCTGCCATTGTCAGTTGGAGCCAAGCCAAGGTTATCAGGATGGATTATTTGCAAGGGCAAATAGGCAAGATGAATTAATCCAGATCATAGCTCAACAAAATATCTACCACTCGACCACCAGTAGAAATTCCTACAGATGATGGAGATCATATGAAGCTTTCATAAGGGCATTACAAGAAGTATTAGTAACAAAAATTATGGATGAAAAGGAGCGCTTACGATTTCTGGTGAAGTACACGAGTGGAAGTGTTAAGGTACTTGTAAAAAGTTGTCAAAATGAGCCTGGCAGCCAAGGCTATAAAGAGGCGAGAAGATTACTTAAAGAACATTATGGTAATGAACAAAGACTTCCTAATGCATACATGGAGAAGGCCCATGCTGGAAAGAGATTAAGCCAGATGATAGGGTGGCATTAAGTAATTATGCAATTTTTCATAAAGGGTGCTGCAGCTTGATGAAAACTCTCGGCCACATGGAGGAAATGAATCTTGCAAGTAATACTAGAGTCACCACTAGTAAGCTGCCCAGAAGATTGAAAGAAAAGTGGAGAGATAAAGCAGGCAGGATATTGGATAAGAAGAAGCATGTAGCCAGGCTACCAGACCTGGTGAAATTCTTGGACAAGGAAGTACGGTACATGTTAGGGCCACACCACGGGACTATTGAAGATTATAAACCAATTGGAACTAACAAAGGTTCTACCTTTTCGAAAACGGAAGAAGATCAGAACCTAAGATAAGCAGTTTTGCTACCACTATAATACCGGTGGAAATGATAGATGGAATGAAAGAAGATGTATAAACTAGCAAGCAAATTGGATTTTATTTGATATGTGATGAAGTTGGTCACACCATAAGATGGTGTCGAAGATTCAAGATGAAATAATATGATGCATTTCTTGAAAGAGAAGGGAATTTGTTTTGCAATTTTGAAAAAATGACATATGGTGAGAGACTGTAAGAGTGCTATAATTTGTTATAAGTGCAGGCAAACCCATCCTGAAGCACTTCACATTGTAAATAAGCTACCAGAACATTGGGAAGAGGAAGAACCAGAACAAATAGATTAAGAACTACCAGAGCAAATAGAAGAGGAGGAACCGGAGCAAACAGAACAGAATAGTGATGCTATCAGCTCGCCTCAAATAACTGCTCATATTGGGGTCAGGGTTGAAGCCTGTATCTTTTCTACCTTACCAGTACAGGTAAGAAATAGCAAGACAAATACAGTTTTGCAAACATATGCTTTTTTGGATCACGGAAGTTCGACTACCTTTTGCACAGAAAACCTGAAGAGAAGGCTGAACATCGCAGGAGAAGAGACTAAGATTCGATTGCGTACCATGAATAATAATAAAGAGAGCATGAGTCAATACATTACAAGTATGGAGATATCCAGTTTGGATGAAGCGAATTTTATACCATTATCTGAAGTGTTTACACATGAAATCATACCTGTTGGTTGTCAAAATATACCCAGACATGAAACAATGGCCTTACCTGAAGGATGTCAAAATATCTGAAATAAATTCTAGTGTTGACCTACTTATCTGAACAAATGTTTAGAAGGCATTGGAACCTATACAGATTGTAAGGAGCCAAGGTGATGGACCATATTCTACAAAAACCCGACTTGGATGGGTTATCCAACACCGCAAGTTGGAGGAACAGCACCTCATATTCCGCTTGGGGAGTCTGCATCCTCTGGGCTTAAACACTGAATTTTCTCAATTCTGTTAACCCTGGCTGCCTCCTCCACTTCCCACCTCTCCCTCTGCCCTCGGGCCCTGGCATTCCTTCTCTCTCTATCTCTCCCCCACCCAAGTCGCACTAGCTTCTCATTTTCACACTACAAACAGCTTACAATGGCCTGTTTCCTTTATCATCGATACTTTTATGCATATCTTTTATTCATTGTTCTTTATCTCTCCACATCACCATCTATATCTCTCTTTTCCCTGATCCCTGACCAGTCTGAAGAAGGGTCTCGACCCGAAACGTCGCCTATCTCCTTCGGTCCTTAGATGCTGCTGCACCCGCTGAGTTTCTCCAGCTTTTTGTGTAACCTTGGATGGGTTATCTATGGCTTCTTGTGAAGGAATAACGGAAACGGGATTCAGAAGAACTATCCTACCATTGCTGTTAATCAAATATCTACTGGTAAATTAGAAAAGCTGGTGATGAAGCCATACAACCATGACTTCAATGAAAGTACCAATAAGGAATTTGAAGAAATGTCGAATGAAGAGTTGAAGTTCATGGATATTGTGAACTACTCAGTAAAGATTGACGGACACTATTGTCCGGACTTATCTTTCAAACAAGAAAGTGTTAATCTGCTGAATAATCGTCGTATGGCAGAGCAACGCACCCAGAATTTGAAACACAAGTTTGCGAGAATACTAAATTTCATGAAGTAATAATCTTTCTGCAGAATAATTTCTACATGGATGATTGCTTAAAGTCTATGCCTACTGAGCAGTAAGCAATTCAACCAGTAAAACATCTGACTTCCTTCTGCAATAAGGGAGGATTCACACTTTCTAAGTGGATTAGCGACAATTGTGAAAGCATTTCACCAAATGATAGAGCAAAATAAACCAGAGAGGTGGATTTGGACAGAGACAATCTGCCAATGGAAAGAGCATTGGGAGTTACTAAAGTTGCACAATTGAAATATGGTAACACAAAAGAAAATCCTGCAGATGAAGTCTTTAGGGAACTGACTGCGAACCGCTTCTTAAGCGATAAGAGATAGATTAATGAACTAAAGTCTCACTGTAAGCCAGACAGAGAACGGCCAAAACTTGAGCTGGGATTTGAAATCTCTGCTAATGATCCGGAATTAAATCAAACCTAATGGTGAACATTATTGGTAAAATTCCTGTTATTCTCTCAAAGGATTTTCACACTTCAACATATCCATGAGTTGATCGGATATGGAGGAAGAAGTTTCATGCTATCAAAGCTTCGGACTGGTATGGTTTGGACTCTTCTGGGTATCTTGCATGATTTTAAGGGTTTGGTGCACACGGTACAACTTTAAACTAAAAATAGTGATTTAATAAGATCAATAATCAAGTTATGCTTGTTTCTAGAATGCGTAAGTGAAGATGGAAGAGTCGATGAAAAATTCTGATTGCGGATATGTAGTGCATGCTATTTTTCTCGTTAGTATAGTGGTTAGTATCCCCGCCTGTCACGTGGGAGACAGGGGTTCAATTCCCAGACCTTTTGCTTTTGATATGTTAAGCCTTCATGCCTTCCCTTTTTGATGTTTATTAATAATTGCCTCGTTATATGCTCGGAACAATTAGGGGGTGGGTATGTAGTGACCATTTGGCTTATTACGTATTCAAGGGTGTGTTTGGAGCTAGGTTTCTTGTGCAGAAGCTTAGTTTTTAGTTTAGTTTTGAACTTACATGGGGAAGGTTTACTCTTCGACATTGTGACGTTTAACTGAGACACGAGGAGTTTTCTAACGTTTAAGCGATATGCTGGAGTTTGACGAAGTTCAATGCTGGAGTTTGACGAAGATTAGAGTATACGAGTCGGAGTATAAGGTCGGATGTATACATTGTTTTTCTACACCAATAAAGAAACTATTAATCAAAAGACTGTGTTATGAAGATTTATCTGTGAAGAAGCTCTGAAGGTATCACGTAGAGCTCACATGCGTATTACGACATTCTCCTTAACCATGTAGTTTATTTAGTGGCTAGAGGGAGTAATCTCTTGAACGATATAAAAATCAGCCGATACACACACTAGGTTATTAGTTCAAAGGTCCAAGCATCTGCACCTACTGAGAGGTAGCAGTTTGATTTGTTTTGATAATGCTGAGAGATTGTGCAATAAGTATATGTTTTTTTAGTTCAATTTTTCTGTTTTATTTGAAATTATATAAAGGGGGCCTAAAGTTCACGACTCTCATGCACATAATGCATTTTGCATCATGTACGTCAAATTAAAATTTCCAAATTAAAAAGTATAACATTTCATGAATGATCTGTGAGTTATTCATTATATTGTCAGCGTTTTTAAATGCAATGTTTTGTCAAGGATGATCATAGATCAATATATGCCGATAAAAAGGGCACAGTGTTCATTCATAAATTATCTACTACACCAATGAAATATCAAAATTTAAAAATAATAAGTTACTCATATTAATTAACTTCATTATTTTCTTCAGAACTTTTATTTACTTTTTCTCATTTGGCCATAATGTTTAGGGTGCTATTTGGCACTTTAAATTTCAATTTCAAATCAGCATAGAAACAAAAGATAGGTGCAGGAGTAGGCCATTCGGTCCTTCGAGCCAGCACCGCCATTCAATATGATCATGGCAGATCATCCTAAATCAGTACCCTGTTCCAGCTTTCTCCCCATATCCCTTGATTCAGTTAGCCCAAAGAGCTACATCCAACTCTCTTGAAAAATCAGGGAATTGGCCCCCACTGCCTTTTGTGGCAGAGAATTCCACAGATTCACACATTTCTGGATGAAAAGCAGCACCAAAAGTTAAAAACAAATAATATTGTATATATATTTTTAGTATATAAAAATTACAATTTATCACCAAAGATTTGTAATCATAAAACAAAACCCTGAATACATTGTTCCAATAATTATATTAATATTGCAATGAAACTATACCTCTGCAAATTATTCCATCACCTTCGTACCCTTCCCTGCAGGAGCAATTGAACGATCCATTTGTATTTGTACAGATTCCAGCAGGCCGATCACAGTTGTGAGTATTTATAGCACACTCATCCACATCTGAATTAGAACATAATGATGTTAAAAATGTAAAGATATAATAAAATACATTGATTTAGATGCTTCATTTATGAATTAATAATGTTTCAAAAAGTATGATTAAAAAAGTTATGCTCCAAATTACAACCATTCCTAGGATGAGAGATTAAAAATCAGAGCAATAACTTGCAATATGTCAAAGCAATAAAACTCGTACACAGTTATGGAAGGCTGCTTTTAGGATAGGATCGTTAAACATTTTATTTTCTATCATAGCAGAGTTTCTGGGTTCTCCATATTCTGCATTATTATTTGTGACAAGAACACAAGTGATGCATGAGTGAGAATTACATGAAGCTATTTCCCATTAGAGTCCCAGACCCACACTGCATGGCATTCACCCACTGACCCACAGTTTCCATGTCAGCCATAAATTACCTATCTAAATTACCTATGTCTCTAACCTTCTCATTTACATACTGCACTATTACTTCAGGAAGTGCACTCCAGATTTTACTCATCCTCTTGGTAAAAAAATCTTCCTTAAGTCCCTTCAAAATCTCTTACGCCTAACGTTTACTGATGCACTTTATTTATAGGCACCCGCCCTAATGGGAGATGTTTCTCACTGCTTACACTATCCAAGCTCTTCATAGCTTTGTATATCTGAATCAGGTCACCCACAGCCTTCTCTCCCGGGAAAACAAATCCTTGTCTTTGTTTCTCTGATAAATAAATATGACAATATTTCTTGCTTGCCTTTTTCTTCAGTTAAAAGATGCCTTCGAAATTCATAGATTCAGAGTCCAGATCATTGAACTTCGATCACAAAATGTCTGATATAGATATGTTGCAATAGATACAGAGGACACTCAGTTCCACCTCAAATATGCCAAATTTAAATTTCTGATTCTGGATCTGGATCTTGATCTCCAACCTGTCTCTTACATGAAGGTGGAATTCAAGCTTTGCGCGATTCAAGCAAGATGAACCTACACCAAATAATTCTGAATATTTGAGCCATTCTGAATTCCCAGAAACATTCACTAAAATAAAAACATTTTTGTTAATATTTTTAATTAGAAGTTAATGCATATTGATGCATATTAAGACAATTTAAAATGTAAGAAAAAAAAGAGAAACAAAATAATTTACTATTCATCACATACATTCTTAATATTTATAAAAATTACAGTCATTCTTGTTTATACTTCTACATATTGTTTTTATTATTTTTAATAAAGAAGGAAATTAATAAAAAGAAATAATAAAAGAAATTAAAATAATAATAAAAATAGAAAATCAATAATATGAGTGGAGTTTTAAACATTCTATTCTACATTGGAGATATATCAGTGATCTATTATATATAATTCTTCATCCATTCCCCGTCCAGGTTTCAGTCAGGCCCTCGAACCGAGCCCATTTGTCCCTTTAGATAATCAATAAATGGAGACCATGTTCCTCTAAACTGATCTAGCCTGTCCGAGAGGACAAGTCTTAATCTTTCCAAATGAAAATAAATTAACAGATCTTGGAGAGAGTTAATCTTTTATTGGAGTGGCTTCATCTAATGATGGATTATGAATCATTTTGTATATTGACCAGTTTGTCCTCTGCAGAGTTTTGTTTGTACTTGGAAGAGCTGATTAGTTATAGCTAAGCCAGCTGCTAATTATATGCTTTTTTAGGCATCAATAACAGCTCCTGTTATACAAATGACCTTGTCCATTATTTGAAAGTGAAAGTAAGTTTTTAGTATTGCACTTACATTGGTGGAGTGGAATCCAAAACATTTTTGCGGTATACCTGTATATATTCCTAACAATGGATTAGCTCTGCAGTAATTCCTATTTAAATGCATTTAATAATAAGTAGTAGTGAATAGATGTACAATTGATTGCTTTAAGAAATAACAAAAGTGTTGTTATTTTTGCTTTGGGTAGCAGGCGCAGTGATGCAATTGATAGACCGGCTGCCTCACAGTGTCAGAGGCCTGGTTTCAAACTTCAAAGTTTGCTTTGAGCTTGCACGTTTTCCCTGTGACTATGTGGGTTTCCTCCAGGTGCTCCGGTTTCCTCCAACGTTCCAAAAATGCATGGGTTGGTCGGTTAAAATTACCATTGCGAGTTATCCCTAGTGTGTAAGTAAATTGTAGTAAGAGGGGAATGTTAATGATAATGAGGGGAGAATAAAAGTGTAGAGTTCATGTAATTTGATGATTAATAGTGGGCAAGGATGGGCTAATTTCCATGCTGTATCTCTCGCTGATTCCTTGACTATGTTTTCATTGTGATTTCTGTGAGCATTGCTTCCATTGTATTTATGTTTAAATAATAGTAAATCTGTTTATGTACATAAAGTATAATATTTATTTGAACAAACCTCTTGTGCAGTTTTGACCTGTCCAATTGTCAGGACATATGCATGTATAGTTGTTAATTCGGTCCTGGCAGGAACCTTCATTTTGGCATGGATTGCTAACACATTTACTAATTACTGTTTTAAAAAAAGAGAAATAAAAATTATTCAGGTAATTGAAATATAGAAAAGGATTTGTTAAATTAACAAGGCAAATTATTTTAGTCAGCAATTGTTTACCAAGTAGATATACATTTGATAAATTCATTCTGCACACTGCATTTTCCTCTTTGCTGTGATCTATTGTGTTTGAGTTTGGACAGCTTGATTTCATGTAAGATATATCTGCTCTGTTTGGATAGCATGCAAAATGAAGCCTTTCACTATCTGGGTATATGTGAAATTAATAAACCTAAACCTAAGCAATTGTTTAAATTCCCTTTTAATTTCTTTTTTTGTAATGATCTGCATTTTTATTACCTTGCACTATCAGACTCTTCCATCAGTTTTTATGGAAGGTCATTAACCTGATACATTGATTTCCTCACCACAGTTGCTGATCCGCTGATTGTTTTCAGAATTTCTGTTTTAATTTCAGATTGTCAGCATCTGTGATATCTGCTATATACTTCTACATGTTGAAAATATTGGAAAAATTCAGATGTGTTCCATTCTTGTTCCTGAGATCAGCATTACTTAAAATCGGAAAGGCATTGGCATTAATGTTATTGATAATTGTCATACTGAAATTCATATTCAAGAAAGTAAAGAAGTCAATCTGCCTTAAAAGCTGCTGCAAACAATATTTTTGATTCACCATACTTTGTATTGTAAATAGCAGTATTGGAAAGTCAGATGTCAAGAGCGAGAGAGAGCAAAAGACTGTTGATGTTTCAAAGCCAAGACTTTGCAGCAAAACTTGAAACAGTAAAAAGATGTTGCAGTTTTAAGGATATAGAAATATTGTGAAGAGGGTGAGGAAGCCTAAATGAAAGGCTTGTGAGAACTCAAAAAGCAGAAGATATTAAAGAGTAAAATATATGATGGCAGATTGAGAAAAAGGGAGGAACAGACAAAATAAATTATGGATCAGGATGAGATGTAAATGTGAAAAAGCATTAGAATAATGATGCTACAAGATGAATTATCTTCAATAAGATGAATTATTACAAAATTCAATGAGTAGATCTAAACATCTATTCATTTCTTAAGAAAAGATAAACTTTTTTTAAATTGCCTAAGTGTCCAAATAACATTCACACAATAATCCACAATATAACATAATTTTTAAATCTCATTTTCATGAATTTATAGGCCAAATGGAAGGAATTTAGTGTTTAATGCCTGTAAATTAATGGCCATTTAAATCAACTAGCGAGTGGCTTTTAGTGGAATGCGGTGGATTAGAACGTTGTGGTTTGCGCTGAAGTCAGTATGAAAAATACAGCCGGTTCATACATTTTTTTGTCCCCTTTTCGCAACATGAAAATGTGATTAAAGCCTTCCTAAAAACCGCCCGTGGGTGCACGAGCATCGTGGCCCTAGCTAGGGCCTCCTTGGCCTGATGGAATGCCGCCTGGCCACGGACGGTACAAAACAGTGGTAGAAGGCCACCATTCCATTCATGGTGGCCAGTCGTGGTAACTGGCGCACAGTGTGTAGCTTGGCCGGATCCTGCTGCTGAGGGCGTTTAGGCGCGGCGGAGATGCGGTCGATTGAAGCCCCGACATGTTGTCCGGCCCCTGGCGCCGACGGGGTGATCTCCAATGCATCCAGTAGGTATGTTACAAAACTTACCTTCAGTGGTGCTGCAGTTCTGCCACTGGCCGTGTGCGCGACTTTGGTGCCTTTGGGGGGGGGGGGGGGGGGTATTTAAAATGATGTTTTCTCCTGCCTCTCCGAGATATATTTTTTCGGGCTGGTAGGTAATGCTAAAGAATTGTGCCGACTGCCGTTCTATCAATTTTTCTTTATAAACAATTTCAGTGCTGGAGTAAAATAAAAATCAACTTCTAATGCCGACAACGAAGACGGATCTCCCATATGGGACAAATAAAGGTAAGCCTAAATCCAAATTTTACGTTACGAAAAGTGTTTTTCCTGCCGATATGGGGTTTAAATTCACCGCAAACCGCAACGTTCCAATCGATCGCGTTCCTCAAAATCCCACTCGCAAGATGATTTAAATGGCTATTAATTTACGGGAATTAAACACTAAATTCCTTCCATTTGGCCTATATGTTCATGACAATGAGATTTAAAATTCATGTTATATTGTGAATTCTTGTGTGAATGTTATTTGGACACTTAGGCTATTTAAAAATGTTAATCTTTTCTTAAGAAATAGATAAATGTTTAGATCTAGCAATTGAATTTTGTATTTAGCTACAATTAGGTAACTAATTATATGCTTTAATTTCAGGTCATCCAAGTAAGATTGTTTCATACTTGTTTCAGAATGCTTCAATCTATAATAACTGAAAATTTATTTCAGTTCTCTTAATTTTTTTTAAAGTTAAGGGCTTTTGACTGTCCTCGATCACAGCTTTTGTGTTAAGTCAATGGAAAAGCAATAGGGAACAAGATGCTGATTTCCGAGTATGAAAATGGCCATAACTTTTTTTAATACTGAAAATATGAAAGTGAATTGGGTGTCAAATTAAACTTCTTTTTATGCTTTATCTGATCGGTTAAATTGCAGACTTGATTTTTAAAATCTCAACATTTTGTAACATTGCTATATCCAGGGCCTGCTGACAGGCCATCCAAAGTTGATCGGCGCACTGTTGGTGAAAAGGTCGCTGGTAAGCTGCAGGCGGATGTCCGACTTAAGCTGCTGCAGGTTGGCATGCTTAAAAAGAAAACAGGGTTCATGGTCGCCCATAAGGGCCAGCATATCGCCCAGCCGGTCACCCAGGCCAGTCATCCGCAGGATTTGGGTTGCGGGCTCCGACTCGCTGAGGCCAAACTTACGAATGAGTCGGGACTTAAGGGTCTCCTACTTGTTAGCCACTGGGGGGGGGGGCGCAGAGAAAAGGCTTAAGCCGTCGTGCAGAGGCCTGGTCGAGGGCGCTGATAATACAATAGTACTAAGTGCTATCTGCCGTCACGTCCCATAGTGCAAACTGCGCCTCAGCCTGGTCAAACCATATTTCTGTCTCATCGGTCCACAGGGTAGGCAGCTTCAGCGCGACGGCGTGGAGATCGGCGGGGCCGGCCTGGGCCAAGGGCAGTTGACTGGGTTGTGTGTCCTGAAGCATATTCGGGTCCATCACGACTTGCGACAAAATGTCGAGGGTCACCAGTGTAGCTGGTGCGTGGAAAGCCCGGAATGAAGGCAAGGAGCAAGGTGAATTCTGTAAAGGCTTTAATTAGTACAGCACACTATTCTCTGCTTCAGAGTGAGACTGAAGACCAACTGCCTTTTTTCCTTTTTCCTTTTATTTCGGGTTCTGGCAGTGTAGACGCTGCTAAGCGTATTACTGCCTTCCACAGTTCAGAATTTACAATTAGTTTTCCTCAATAAAGGGACAGGCACCCACCTCCCTCCCTCCCTCCCTCCCTCCCTCCCTGCCTCCCTGCCAATCGGTTGTAGCCCTTCTACCCCAGGCTGGAGCTCCCCAATCTAACCAAGCCCAACTGCCACTGAGAGCCCCTGCTCTTATACTCGTACTGGGCCCCGCCCTCGGACCAGTCCATTAAGTGCTGAGGGGGATGAACCAGGGAGTAGTCTACTTCCAGGAACCGCCACAACATCATGGTTTGAGTTAATAGCAACAAAATCAGATGACAGATCATCAGATGACAGATCATGTTGGAATTGGTGAAAGATTATAAATATTTTGCAGAAATACAGAGAGCGGCAATAAGATCATGCAAAGGTCAAATAAAATTTGCAGCAGTTATAGGTGTAATTGGGAATATTATTTATGAAGCTAATAATATATTTTATGAGTATTCTTTGCACGCTATCTAACAATGAATCGTTTCCTTAATAAATTGTACTGAAAATAAATATATTCCCACCACTTTGACAATATCGATTGGTATATCCAGGTAAACAGACGCATTGAATGCCATCTATCTGATCGATACAGGTCGCTCCATTCAGACATGGTTGGCTGATACAGTTATCAATATCTGAGAAGTGAAGAGAAATAAAATTAAAACTATTCAAAATTATTTGTTTCTACCAAAAAGTAAGTGACCCCCAATAAACCTAATATGTATGATTAAGTTACTCAGATCTCTCCACAAAATTAAATATTTGTTGTGCCATCTTGGGTACAGATAGTTTTCTCCACAGATCATCATTACCAAATACTTTGCAGATAGAGCTTTAAAATCTGATTACGGTTGTAATAAGACAGTGTCCTGATTAATGATTTTTTTCAAGCTTTACAAAAATGGTAGAATTCAGAATGTACGGCCTACCAATTTCACAGCGTGTCCCTGTGAATCCACTTTGGCATACGCATTGGTAACTTCCTTGTATATTTGAACATGTTCCATTCATACATGGGTTAGATAAACATTCATTTATGTCTGGAAAATGATAGTCAGAATTAATATCCATTTGGTTCAATGCTATACAAAAATAAAAAAAATCTGACTTGCCTATGTTATCAAAATGAATCCACAATAACATGGTTTGTAAATAGGAAGTCCATTTTTTATGTGAACAACATGTATGCCTGAAACTGATATAAAAACATCATAAAATTCCCTCTTTATTTTTCATGAAAAATAATGTTGATTTAGTGGGAATATCATTTTTAAACTTCCTGTAATGAAGTTTAAAGGGCCTGTCCCACTTGGGCATCATTTTTGGCGACAGTCTGGAAAGAGGTTGTTGCGTTGTGATCGGGACGTGACACGTGGTGACGCATATAGTGACGCGCAGTGATGTGCAGGTGACGCACGGTGAAACATAGGCAACGTGCGGTGTCTCTCTGTCGCCCCAGGTTTTTGGAATGTTCAAAATCCAGGGGCGACATTTGGGTGTCTCGTCATGTCATGCAACCTGTCACACGTTGATGTATGCTGTCCTGTGGGTGATGCCCAGTTAGGGCTAGGGTTAGGGTTGGGGTTGGGGTTTTAACATTAATATATTAAAATTAATACAATAAAATCAATTGTGCAAATGAAAAGATGTCTGAGTCGTTCAGTTTTATTTATAGATGTATTGGTCCGCTTCCAGATCCAATCACCATCTCTATAACTTTTCACAGGGTGTAGACTGAAGTGAGTGAGTGTAGACTGAACTCCCCTCTCCTCTCCACCCGCTCACCTGCCCACATCCCTCCTGGGGTGGGAGGGGGAAGGGGGGGTGGAGTGGAGAGGAGAGTTTAGTCTACACTCACTGAATCCATCACAAAGTGGGACAGGCTTTTAAGGTTATTGTGACCATTTTCGTGGATTTTTTTGTTTTTGCAAGAGGTGAAGCAATCAGTATAGAAAAGAATGATTTGTGGAATGGGATTAGGTCGTTAAAACCTTTATAAAACTTAAAACAAAAACAAACAAGTTAACTGCGAGTACAATAGCGCCTCATATTTTGCTTTGGCAGGTTACAACCCAGCGTTATGAATATTGATTTCTCTCAAATAATCCTTGCTTTCCCTTTCTCCTCATCCCTTCCCCATCCTAGATCAAGTAGTCTGAAGAAGGGTCTCGACCCGAAACGTTACCATTCCTTCTCTCCAAAGATGCTGCTTGTCCCGCCAAGTTACTCCAGCATTTAGGTGTAAACCAGCATCTGCAGTTCCTTCCTACACAAAGCTTCTTTTGTTGATGTCAAATCTCATTAAGCTTACCATCTAAACATAATCAGCCAGTAAAACCATCAACACAATCGAAATGAGAAAAAAATATATAGTAATGGTTAATTTTCAACCTATTTTTCCCTTGCTACCCTTGCTTCCCTTCCCTTTTCTTCCCTTATTACTAAAACTTTAGATACTATCATCATTAGTCAGCATGGTATGAAGCCAGTATGGTTAATAACATGTGCTGCTTGACAATATGGATACGCTCCTTGACCTCAGAAGGAAGTTTTGCTTATGTGCCAAACTGAACCGTTCAAGCTGTTTAACTAAAATTAGTTGGACATTTATGTTACAATGCTTAATCAAATTGAATGCTACACCTGACAGAAGCACATAAACTGATGAGAAGCATAGATAGGGTTGACAGGATGAAAATTGAAGTGGATGCAAAGGTGTCCATATTGATACATAAGAGACTGCAGATGCTGGAATCTGAAGCAACAACCAATCTGCTGGAGGAACACAGCAGGTCGAGCAGCATCTATGGAGAGAAGTAGGTCTGCAGCATTGACTGTCCATTTCCCTCCACAGATGGTGGTTGACCTGCTGAATTCCAACAACAGATTGTTTTTTGTTCATCTCCAGATCAAATTCAGTTTATATTTATTCAAGAAAGTAGATGATTTTCAGGCCACCCTAGTGAGGGAATGGGATTTAGAATGATTCAATGCCAGATGAAAGTGTGCCCAGGTGGGACCAAAAGTGCAGAAACCTTAACAGATTTGAAGGACAAGACATGCATTGTGTCAATAGAAACATAGAAAATAGGTGCAGGAGGAGGCCATTCGGCCCTTCGAGCCAGCATCGCCATTCATTGTCATCATGGCTGATTGTCCCCTGTCAATAACCCGTGCCTACCTTCTCCCCATATCCCTTGATTCCACTAGCCCCTAGAGCTCTATCTAACCTTCTTAAATCCATCCAGTTATTTGGCCTCCACTGCCCTCTGTGGCAGGGAATTCCATAAATTCTCATCTCTTTGGGTGAAAAAGTTTTTTTCTCACCTCAGTCTTAAATGACCTCCCCTTTATTCTAATAGGGATATAAATGGGAAAATGCTAACTGGATGGGACAGAGACAGAGAAACATTGTATATAATTGTGGTCATGGTGGGAATTCTTCCAGAGAGAACAGTGTCAGTAACAGTTTGGAAAAGAATGACTCAATCAACCTCCATAGGATGGAAGTAAACAACAACTGAACCCTTGTTATCATGTATGAAGTGGTACAAGTTCACAGCTTGAGTTGGTTGGAGTGAAGTAGAAAACATGGTAAAACAGATCTGTTAAGACCACTGTTCCTATAAACACATTTATATTCTGCTACATTTTAGAGCGGTTTCTCAAGATAAGCAACATGTCGTTGGTGAATGAATACTAAGTGCTAGTACTCATCATAGCTCCCCTTATTATGCTACCATTTTTACACTGCTTTGAGCACAAAAGCTTTATTGCAGATCAATTATGAAGGGATCCTCTCAGAATGGTCCTAAAGGAGAAAAATCTTAAGTATCAGAGTTTTTTTAATTTAAGTCCTCTCCTTCAGTGTGTCACTGTACCACAGTGTGTCAGATACCATCTTTGGGACTTCCTAGAATTTTAGAGGCATTGAGTCTTGAGATTTGCTTAGAGAAGTATTGAGTTTCCCCACTGCAGATAATAATTTGAATGAGAATTGGCAAAAAACAAAAATAGGCAAAAACAATGATCAAGCATCACCTATTGCTTGTTAATGTTAAAGTATGCTTAAACATACAGTGCTGAATGAAAGAGAAATGGCAAATAGAGAAAAGGAAAAACAGGTGCACCACATCGCAATGGGAATGTTAACATTGAATTCACCCAAAAACATTGAATCAAAAAATATCTAATATATTAATCAGATTTATACTGACAACACAATGCTATCATCAGATCCATTGTGCAATGATATTTATCATTGCAATAAAAAATGCTAAATGAATCACACTGAAGGTATACTTCAATTCTTCTGGCATGGAAAATGCAAATGTTGGAGTGCAATAGTGTAAAATAGCACAATACGTAATTCCAATAAAATTTATAAATAAGAAGGAAAAGCGTACGCAGTGTCTTTCTCTCACCTATGCAATCATAACCATTGGAACTTAATTGAAAGCCATCGGCACATTGACATTCAATGTTTCTTGAACTACCATATTCTTTGCAAAAATGGTGACATGGATTGTCTCCATTACGACATGGACCTAAAACTGAAAATAGAACAGAAAAGTTAATTCCTTTAGTTTTTCATTACTGCCATTTGCTTTGTTGCTGGGTAGCGAATTAAATGTTCACATCATGCTCTAGGGAGTAACATAGATTAATCTGGAATTCATATTATATGGTTCAGTGTTTCAATTGTAGCTTTCACCGTCTGCATGGTTTAGTTTAGTTTAGAGGTACAGCACGAAAACAGGCCTTTCAGCCCACCGAGTCCGCACTGACCAGCAATCCCCGCACATTAATGCTGTATAGACACATTGGGGACAATTTACACTTCCAACAAGCCCTACAAAAATTGACACTTATACCAAGCTCTAAAAAGCCGCACCAAACCCACAAATCTGTAAGTCTTTGGAGTGTGGGAGGAAACCGAAGATCTCGGAGAAAACCTACATGTCGTGGGGAGAATGTTCAAACTCTGTACAGACAGCACCCGTAGTCGGGATCGATTCCGGGCCTCCGGCACAGCAAGCATTGTAAGGCAGCAGCACTACCGCTGCACCACCGTGCATGGTGATTCTTTCAGGCAAACTCTGAAATTACCTTTGGGCCAATCCTAGGCAATACCTACACGTAGTGAAGTTTCACCTATGCTGCATAGTGGCATAACAATGCCTCACTGTGCCATGTCGTGTGAAAACGTATATACTTATTGAAGAATTAAAAGCCACAATTCAAAACAGGAAATACCTTGGCATCAGAAAAAGGGTTGAACATTTTATATTGATTTGGTGCTTTTTTGCTTGGAACATTTGAATTTGGAATTGCTAATGATGAACGAATATGTCAAGGGAGACTTGAGTGAGAGAAGTGTTTTGAACTGATCTGCTGGAAAGCAATGCCAATGTGACCTGATACTGCATAGTCAAAACCTAGTTGAGATATCACATATTAGATAAATGCTGGAGAAGTGATCAAATAAAACCCATGGCAGTAGTTGAGGCAAGCAACTTGCCAACCATATAGAATTCATATGAGGAAGGGACACGACCTGAAACGTCACCCATTCTTTCTCCCTGGAGTAACTCAGCGGGACAGACCAGACTGACTGACGTCAGCAATTTGTGTCTATCATAGCACGAATGTCCTCTCCATAATATGTTCGGAATGGTTAATAAAGAGGAGAAAACAATTGTGAGACATAGAAATTTACTAACCAAGACCTCCCAATGAGATGCTGAACAAACTTCTTAAAGCCTTGAGAATTCCACCAAATCTCTATACAAGGGGTCAATAAGTTTAAGAACCGTTGTGTGATTGGCAAGGCATTCAGCATGGTTGTCTGAATGGAACCTGCTGGCCGCAAATAGTATCTGGATAGACTAAAATGATTTGTGACAGGATTGTGTGCAGACATTTAAATATGTTTTGAGCTTGTGAGTGTAGGAGTGTTCTTTGAGAGAAACAGCCATAGATATGTAGTGCCCTGCCTCTGTGCAAAGTCAGAATTCATGAACAACAGCATGGGCAACAGTTGAAATATTAGATTCAGAGACTTAGAGTCATAGTCATAGCGTGATACAATGTGGAAACAGGCCCTTTGGCCCAACTTGCCCACACCGGCCAATATGTCCCAGCTACACTAATCCCACCTGCCAACATTTGGTCCCTATCCCTCCAAAACTGTCCTATGCATGTACCTGTCCAACTGCTCCTTAAATGTTGGCATAGTCCCTGCCTCAACTACCTCCTGTGGCATCTTGTTCCATACACCCTCCACTCTTTGTGTGGAAGAAGTTACCCCTCAGCTTCATGTTAAATCTTTTCCCCTTCACCTTAAACCTATGTCTTCTGGTCCTCGATTCACCTACTCTGGGAAGAAACTCTGTACATCTAGCCAACTTAATCCACTCATTATCTTATACACCTCTATAAGATAACCCCCTCATCCTCCTGCGCTCCAAAGAATAGAGTCCCAGCCTTCCCAACTTCTGCCTATAGCTCAGACCCTCTGGTCCTGGTAACATCCTTGTAAATCTTCATTATACCCTTTACATCTTGACAACATCTTTCCTATAACAGGGTGCCCAGAACAGAACACAATACTCTAAATGTTGCCTCATCAATGTCTGATATAACTACAACATGACCTCCCAACTTCTATACTCAATACTCTGGCTGATGAAGGCCAACGTGCCAAAATGCCTTTTTGACCACCCGATCCACCTGCGACTCCACCTTCAGGGAGTTATGCAACTGCACTCCTACATCCCTCTGATCGACAACACTCCCCAGAGAACCACCATTCACTGTGTAGGTCCTGCACATGTTAGACTTCCCAAAAAGCCACACCTCACATTTTTCTGTATTAAATTGGTGTGAAATGGGTGATTGATGGACGGCATGAGATCAAGTGCTTTGATTAGGTATGTTACAAAACTTACCTTTAGTGGCGCTGCAGTTCTGCCACAGCCCGTGTGCGCGACTTTGGCGCCTTTGGGAGGGGGGGCGGGTTTAAAATGCCGTTTACTCCAGACCATTCAAATCGATTAATCTCAGGGGATTTAGTTGCTGAAGAGAAATCGCTCCGACATTTGTTTTATGGAGGTATTTTTAAACTGCGCTGAATATTTAATTGATAGAGTTAATTAAAAATAATCTTCTAAAGCCGTGAACGCCGACAACGGGACGGATCTTACGTAGGGGACAAAAGAAGGTACACAGTTTATTTTTACATTAAAACGTGCTTCTTAGGAAGCCTTTAATCAAAATTTCATGTTGCGAAAAGGTGACTTAGAAAATCTACGAACTGACAGTATTTTTCCTGCCGACTGGGGGTTAAATTCACCGCAAACTGCAACGTTTCCACAAAAACCCACTCGCAAGTTGATTTGAATGGCCATTAATTTACGGGAATTAAACACTAAATTCCTTCAATTTGGCGTATAAATTCATGACAATGAGATTTAAAAATCATGTTATATTGTGAATTCTTGTGTGAATGTTACTTGGCTTGATCCAGTAATTGAATTTTGTAATTAGCTACAATTAGGTAACTAACTAATTATATGCTTTAATTTCAGGTCATCCAAGCAAGATTGGTTCATATTTGTTTCAGACTGCTTCAATCTACAATAACTGAAAATTTCATTCAGTTCTCTTAATGTTTAAGAAAGTTATGGGCTTTTGACTGTCCTTGATCACAGCGTTTGTGTTAAGTCAATGGAAAAGCAATAGGGAACAAGATGCTAATTTCTGAGTATGAAAATGGCAATAACTTTTTTAATACTGAAGATATGAAAGTGAATTAGGTGTCAAATTAAACTTGTTTTTATGCTTTATCTGATGGGATAAATTGCAGACTTGATTTTTTAAATCTAAAAATTTTGTAACATTGCTACTTTGATCGTGTTTTGCCATGTTAATAAAAATTGTGGGTGCCATGATCAAGCATCGTCTGTAGTTTTGTACTTGCGTAGTTAGTAAATATCACTCTGGGAAGATGAACAAGGGATACAGTTGATGCAAATACCTGTTGTGTTGCTGCTTGACGTGAGAGTGGTTATAGGTGCAATAATAGTTGTGGTTGGCTCTAGAATGGAAAAAGAAGAGAAAAGACACATTGATGTTCAAGGCAACACAATTCTTTGAAAGTAATACAACTCTTTATTCTATGACAAAGCATTTAAAATTCTGAATATATTTAAATTTGGTGAAGAATTGCTCAATAGGTTTTGAACAATATGCAGGTTTATTAGAAATTGGAGATCTAACTAAATTCATGCTAATGATTGTCAGGTAAGTGCTATCGAATGTAATTTGTTTTTGTTCTTAAGCATGAAAGGTCACCTTTTATTCCACAGCAAAAAATGTGGTTTTCAGGTAGTGAATGCTTTGAAATTCTGCCTGCAGGCTTAAATCTACACTGTGATGTTATTGTAACATGATGCATTTATTATGTAATTACATTCTTTACTGAATATTAAATTGCAAGTAAATTACTTGAATCAGAACTGTTAACTGGTTGAAATTTCACAGACCATACAACATTAAATGGTTTTAATTTGGGGGTGATAGTGAAAACGAGAACTTCGAATAACAACATAGTGGGCAACATGTTAATAAGACAACATTTTTACAACATTTGTTATTTGTTCTTTGCCCACTTTTGGAGTAACTATTTCCCACACAAGGTACCTCTCAAGGTTGCTGTTGACTCAGTTGCATATAATGTCAAACTGACCAAAGCTTCATCGGCACAAAAACATGCGAGTTAAAATACTGGGCAGTACTAGCATGTCTCCTTTGATAAACTATGCTTCCTGATTGGAGAGGAACTGGAGAAATATGATAATTGAGTGGTTTGCAAAGATGCGTCCGCATTGTATTTGACTATATGCCATGTGGCAAAGCAAAAGTACATTATAATTATTTTCTTTTAGAAGCGTGAATTTTTTTGTAAAAAATCTCCTGACTATATTTCGACACATTTATAGAATTGCTCAATTTTTTACATAATCAATGTGAAGTGATCTATGGTTTGGCATGTTGGAGCAAGTAGGCAAAAACATTGATCAGACTTTGCCAATAGCTTGTCCCTTGCTTTGCACATTGAGGATGAGAAAGCATGTCTACAGTTATTTGTTTTCCTTTTGAAGACAAATATTAGCATCTTGTAATCAGCTACCTGGTAATGTAGCCATGGAGCTGTTGCTAATTTCCAATTGACAAAGATTCCACGATACAGTGAGGGGTTTTCAATATTGACATGATTTCCATCTGCGTCAAATGTGTTTGGCATGAAAATTATTGCCTAGAAATGAGTCCATATATACCACCAATTACTACAGTCTAATGCGTGGTTCGTACTGATGAGCAGGGAAATTATGATACTTGAGTGGTTTACAGTGATGCCTCAGTTAGTGGTGTATTTGACTATATGCCATGTAACAAAACAAATGTACGTTATAATTTTCTTTGTTTAGAAGAAGGAATTTTGTTCTGAAAAATCTCCTGACTGCATTTAGCTACATCTATAAAATTGCACAATTTTTTTAACAATGATTAAGTGTGAAGTGATCTATAGTTTGGCCACTTGGGGTAAAGGGCCTGTCCCACTTGGCCGTCATTCGCAAGCCATTTACGTGACCTGCTAGAGTGTGGGTAGCATGTGGGTAGTGTGTGGGTAGCGCATGGAGTGGTGTGGAGGAGTGTGGAGTGGCGTGAAGGAGTGTGGATTTCGTCCTGCATGAAATCTTTGCGTGCCACTAGCGCGTAACTGAAGGCCAAAGTGGGACAGGCCAAAGACCCTGGCGCGGCGCAACGTCTCAGCTCCAACACCAGCAGAAGCAGGTAAATGATCGACGAGCTCGGCCTCGGGCTCATGGCCGATCCGGCTCTGCCCCCACTCCTACTTCCAGAGCGGGGCCAAGACGATTGGAGATATAATTCATTTAAAAATAAATTGGATAGGCATATGGATGAGAAGGGTATGGAGGGTTATGGTATGAGTGCAGGCAGGTGGGACTAAGGGAAAAAAGTTGTTCGGCACTGACTTGAAGGGCCGAGATGGCTCCGTGCTGTAATTGTTATATGGTTATATGGTTATACACAAAATGCTGGAGTAACTCAGCGGGTCCGGCAGCATCTCTGGAGAGAAGCAATGGGTGACGTTTTGTGCGAGACCCTTCTTCAGACCCAAAACATCATCCATTCCTTCTCTTCAGAGATGCTGCCGGTCCCGCTGAGTTACTCCAGCATTTTGTGTCTATCTTCAAATGACGTCACTCACTCCATACGGCTGTTGCAGACGCATGATGACGCACGCGACCGTCGCACATCAGTCACTACCGGCCTGTCGCTTAAATGACGGCCAAGTGGGACAGGCCCTTAAGTTGGCAAAAACAATGATCAATCTTTGTCTATTGCTTTTCTCTTGTTTAACAAAATGTGGATAAGAAAGTGTGAAATCATAGAACTAGTGTGAAATGGTTGATTGATGGTTGGCATGAGATGTGCTTTGATCAATTGTTTTGGCATGTTTTAGAAAAATTGAAGGAACCACAATCAAACCTCGCCCATGGTTTGGTAGTTGAGTCATAGTAAATATTAGTGCAGAAAATAACCACAGGCGCTGGTTTAAACCAAATGTGGACATAGAAAGCTGGAGTAACTTAACGGGTCAAACAGCATCTCTGGGAAAAAGGGATAGGTGATGTTTGGGATTGAGAACCTGCATCATTGTTTTCTTAAATATGAATCTGGGAAGGTGAACAAGGCATACAGTTGATGCAAAATTATACCTGTTGTTGTGCTGGTTGTGGTAGGAGTGGTTGTAGGTGTAGTAGTAGTTGTGGTTGGCTCTAAAATGGAAAGGGAAGAGAAAAGACAAATTGATATCAAAGGCACCATAATCTTTTGAAAGTAATAAATCACAATTCTATGACAAAAAATTTCAACTAATGAAGAGAAAATAAAAGTTGGTGAAGAAATGCTCAATAAGATTTGTGCAATATGTTGTTTTATTGGAACTTGGAGATCTAATTTAACGAATGCTCTTGATTTTCATGGACTGTTATTGCTATGGCTTGTAATTTGTTCTTGGTCTTATGCATGACAGGTCACCTGTTATTCCACAGCAAATCTGGTAGGGAATGCTTTGCAATTCTGCCTGCAGGTTTCAATCTACATTTGTGATGTAATTGTAATGTGATGAATTTATTAACATAGAAACATAGAAAATAGGTGCAGGAGGAAGCCATTCAGCCCTTCGAGCGAGCATCGCCTTTCATTGTGATCATGGCTGATCGTCCCCTATCAATAACTCCCCATATCCCTTGACTCCACTCGCCCCTAGAGCTCTATCTAACTCTCTCTTAAATCCATTCAGTTACTTGGCCTCCACTGCCATCTGTGGCAGGGACTTCCATAAATTCACAACTCTCTGGGTGAAAACATTAGTCTTAAATGACATCCCCATTATTCTAAGTGTGGCCTCTGGTTCTGGACTCGCCCAACATTGGGAACAATATTCCTGCATCTAGCTTGTCCAGTCCTCATATAATTTGATATGTTTCTATAATATCCCCCATCATCCTCCTAAACTCCAGTGAATACAAGCCTAGTCTTTTCAATCTTTCCTCATATGACAGTCCCGCCATCCCAGGGATCAATCTCGTGAACCTACGCTGCACTGTCTCAATTACAAGGATGTCCTTCTTCAGATTAGGAGACCAAAACTGTACACAATACTCCAGATGTGGTCTCACCAGAGCCCTATACAACCGTAGAAGAACCTCTTTACTCCTATACTGAAATCCTCTTGTTATGAAGGCCAACATTCCATTAGCTTTCTTCACTGCCAGCTGTACCTGTAAGCCAACTTTCAGTGACCGGTGTACAAGGACGCTTAAGTAGGGATATTCTTTACACATTGCTGAATATTAAATTGCATGTAAATTACTTGAATCAGAACTTGTAGCTGGTTAAGATATCACGGACCATACAACATGAAATGGTTTGAATTTGGGGATGACAGTCAAAAATAGAACTTTGAATAATAGCAGAGAAACACACGTTAACAAGACAATTTTTTTTTAACAGTTGGCCTGAGGAATAACCTTTGGAATAACTATTGGAATGTATTTTGGAATAACTATTAGCAATACAAGGAACCTCTCAAGGTTGTTGTTGACTCAGTTGCATAGGAAGTCAAAGTGACCAAAGCTTCAAATGCACAAAAAAATGTGAGTTCAAATACTGGGCTGTGCTTGGATGTCTACTCTTGTAAGTTTTTTAAAATACTTTGGTCAGTTTACATATAATGTCAAACTGACCAAAGCTTCATCGGCACAAAAACATGCGAGTTAAAATACTGGGCAGTACTAGCATGTCTCCTTTGATAAACTATGCTTCCTGATTGGAGAGGAACTGGAGAAATATGATAATTGAGTGGTTTGCAAAGATGCGTCCGCATTGTATTTGACTATATGCCATGTGACAAAGCAAAAGTACCTTATAATTCTCTTCTTTTAGAAGCGTGAATTTTTTGGTCAATAATCTCCTGACTATATTTCGACACATTTATAGAATTGCTCAATTTTTTATGCAATCAATGTGAAGTGGTCTATGGTTTGGCATTTTGGAGCAAGTAGGCAAAAACATTGATCAATCTTTGCCAATAGCTTGTCCCTTGCTTTGCACATTGAGGATGAGAAAGCATGTCAACAGTTACTTGTTTTCCTTTTGAAGACAAATATTAGCATCTTGTAATCAGCTACCTGGTAACGTAGCCATTGAGCTGCTGCTACTTGTCAATTGACAAAGATTCCACTATACAGTGAGGGGATTTCAATATTGACATGATTTCCATCTGCGTCAAATGTGTTTGGCATGAAAATTATTGCCTAGAAATGAGTCCATATATACCACCAATTACTACAGTCCAATGTGTGGTTCATACTGATGAGCAGGGAAAATATGATGCTTGAGTGGTTTACAGTGATGCCTCAGTTAGTGGTGTATTTGACTATATGCCATGTAACAAAACAAATGTACATTATAATTTTCTTTGTTTAGAAGAAGGAATTTTGTTCTGAAAAGTCTCCTGACTACATTTAGCTACATCTATAAAATTGCACCATTTTTTTAACAATGAAGTGTGAAGTGATCTATAGTTTGACCATTTGGGAGTAAAGGGCCTGTCCCACTTGGCCATTTTACATGACCTGCTAGAGTGTGGGTAGCATGTGGGTAGTGCGTGGGTAGCGCATGGAGTGGTGTGGAGGAGTATTGAGTGGCGTGGAGGACTGTGGAGGAGTGTGGATTTCGTCCGGCATGAAATCTTCGCATGCCACTGGCGCGTACCTGACAGCCAAAGTGGGACAGGCCAAAGACCCTGGCGCAGCGCAACATCTCACCTCCAACACCAGCAGAAGCAGGTAAACCATCGCCGAGCTCGGCCTCGGGCTCATGGCCGAACCGCATCTGCCCCCACTCCTACTTCCAGAGTGGGGCCGAGACGATTGGAGATATACACAAAATGCTGGAGTAACTCAGCGGGTCCGGCAGCATCTCTGGAGAGAAGCAATGGGTGACGTTTTGTGCGAGACCCTTCTTCAGACCCAAAACATCATCCATTCCTTCTCTTCAGAGATGCTGCCGGTCCCGCTGAGTTACTCCAGCATTTTGTGTCTATCTTCAAATGACGTCACTCACTCCATACGGCTGTTGCAGACGCATGATGACGCACGCGACCGTCGCACATCAGTCACTACCGGCCTGTCGCTTAAATGACGGCCAAGTGGGACAGGCCCTTAAGTTGGCAAAAACAATGATCAATCTTTGTCTATTGCTTTTCTCTTGTTTAACAAAATGTGGATAAGAAAGTGTGAAATCATAGAACTAGTGTGAAATGGTTGATTGATGGTTGGCATGAGATGTGCTTTGATCAATTGTTTTGGCATGTTTTAGAAAAATTGAAGGAACCACAATCAAACCTCGCCCATGGTTTGGTAGTTGAGTCATAGTAAATATTAGTGCAGAAAATAACCACAGGCGCTGGTTTAAACCAAATGTGGACATAGAAAGCTGGAGTAACTTAACGGGTCAAACAGCATCTCTGGGGAAAAGGGATAGGTGATGTTTGGGATTGAGAACCTGCATCATTGTTTTCTTAAATATGAATCTGGGAAGGTGAACAAGGCATACAGTTGATGCAAAATTATACCTGTTGTTGTGCTGGTTGTGGTAGGAGTGGTTGTAGGTGTAGTAGTAGTTGTGGTTGGCTCTAAAATGGAAAAGGAAGAGAAAAGACAAATTGATATCAAAGGCATCATAATCTTTTTAAAGTAATAAAACACAATTCTATGACAAAACATTTCAACTACTAAAGAGAAAATAAAAGTTGGTGAAGAAGTGCTCAATAAGATTTGAGCAATATGTTGTTTTATTGGAACTTGGAGATCTAATTAAATTAATGCTCTTGATTTTCATGGACTGTTAATGCTATGGATTGTAATTTGTTCTTGGTCTTATGCATGACAGGTCACCTGTTATTCCACAGCAAATCTGGTAGGGAATGCTTTGCAATTCTGCCTGCAGGTTTCAATCTACATTTGTGATGTAATTGTAATGTGATGAATTTATTAACATAGAAACATAGAAAATAGGTGCAGGAGGAAGCCATTCAGCCCTTCGAGCGAGCATCGCCTTTCATTGTGATCATGGCTGATCGTCCCCTATCAATAACTCCCCATATCCCTTGACTCCACTCGCCCCTAGAGCTCTATCTAACTCTCTCTTAAATCCATTCAGTTACTTGGCCTCCACTGCCATCTGTGGCAGGGACTTCCATAAATTCACAACTCTCTGGGTGAAAACATTAGTCTTAAATGACATCCCCATTATTCTAAGTGTGGCCTCTGGTTCTGGACTCGCCCAACATTGGGAACAATATTCCTGCATCTAGCTTGTCCAGTCCTCATATAATTTGATATGTTTCTATAATATTCCCCATCATCCTCCTAAACTCCAGTGAATACAAGCCTAGTCTTTTCAATCTTTCCTCATATGACAGTCCCGCCATCCCAGGGATCAATCTCGTGAACCTACGCTGCACTGCCTCAATCACAAGGATGTCCTTCCTCAGATTAGGAGACCTAAACTGTACATAATACTCCAGATGTGGTCTCACCAGAGCCCTATATAACCGCAGAAGAACCTCTTTACTCCTATACTGAAATCCTCTTGTTATGAAGGCCAACATTCCATTAGCTTTCTTCACTGCCAGCTGTACCTGTAAGCCAACTTTCAGTGACCGGTGTACAAGGACGCATTGCATGTAAATTACTTGAATCAGAACTTGTAGCTGGTTGAGATATCACGGACAATACAACATTAAATGGTTTTAATTTGGGGATGGCAGTCAAAAATAGAACTTTGAATAATAGCAGAGGAACACACGTTAACAAGACATTTTTTTTTGAACAATTGTCCTGAGGAATAACTTTTGGAATAACTATTGGAATGTATTTTGGAATAACTATTAGCAATACAAGGAACCTCTCAAGGTTGTTGTTGACTCAGTTGCATAGGAAGTCAAAGTGACCAAAGCTTCAAATGCACAAAAAAATGTGAGTTCAAATACGGGGCTGTGCTTGGATGTCTACTCTTGTAAGTTATTTAAAATATCCATAAATTTCTAAGCAGGCTACAGTTAATTGTTTTCCTTTTGAAAACAAATATTAATATCTTGTAATCAGCTACCTGGTAACATTGCCATGGAGCTGTTGCTAATTTCCATTTGACAAAGATTCCAAGATTCAGTGAGGGGATTTCAATACTGGCAGGATTTCCATCTGCGTCAAATGTGTTTGGCATGAAAATTATTGCCTAGAAATGGCTGCATATGTACCACCAATCACTGCAGTCTAATGTGTGATTTGTAATGTTTAAATTATGCTTCATAATTGGAGATGAGCTGGGAAAATATGATACTTGAGTGATTTAAAGTGATGCCTCAGCTATTGGTATCTTTGATTATATGACATGCAGCAAAACAAATGTACATTATAATTTTCATCATTAACTGAATTTTGTTCCGAAAAATCTCCTGACTATATTTAGCTACATCTATAGAATGGCACCATTTTTTTTACAATGATTAAGTGTGAAGTGATCTATGATTTGGCCATTTGGGAGTAAATTGGCAAAAACTATGATCAATCTTTGTCTATTGCTTGTCTCTTCCTTTACAAAATGTGGATGAGAAAGTGTGAATTCATAGAACTAACGTGAAATGTATGGTTGAAGGTCGGCATGAGATTGTGCTTTGAACAATTGTTTTGGCATGTTTTAGAATAAATGTAGGTACCACAATCAAACATCGCCCATGGTTTGAAACATTAGTGCAGAGTAAATATTAGTGAAGAAAGGGACTGCAGATGCTGCTTTAAACCAAATGTGGACATAAAAAGCTGGAGTAACCCTGCAGGTCGGACAGCATCTCTGGGGAAAAGGGATTGGTGATGTTTGGGATCGCGACCCTCGTTGAATATTTTCTTAAATATGAGTCTGGGAAGATGAACGAGACATACTGTTGTTGCATAATTATACCTGTTGTTTTGCTGCTTGTGGTGGGAGTGGTTGTAGGTGTAGCAGTAGTTGTGGTTGGCTCTAAAATGGAAAAGGTGGAGAAAAGACACATTGATTTCAAAGGCAACATCATCTTTTGAAAGTAATAAAACACTGTTTTACTTTGAAGTCACGTGAGTGATTCTGTGAAGAAGTCCCGCCAGAGAGCATGCGTGTCATTACGTCTGACGCATGGCGCACTGATGGGCTGGCAGGTGCGTAGCCCCACCAGAGGTTAAGTTTTAAACCCGAGGTAAGTGCTTTAAACTTAACTTCGGTTCTTTTGTGGTCTGTAAACTCTTGTCCACAGGAACAAGTTGACCGTGTGAAAATGCTGAAGGGAAAGTCGAGACGGTCCGCCACAAAATCGACTACGGTAGACCGCGGCATGTGCGGGTAGCGGGCGGCTGTCCATTTCCCCTACAGAGCCACTGGTGTCACTGCCAGTGGCTTCCTACTTGGTGCCGTTAGGCGGTACTATGGCTACTCCGGTGGGTCGGAAAGCTCCGGAAAAGTCGGTGCGGCCCGTAGACTCAGATGAGTTGGGCCAGGGGGACAGCCCTCCTATAATGGGTGCTGTTTTGGGGCGGCTGTCCAGAGTGGAGCTCCTCAATGAGAGGATGCTCCATGCAAATGTGCTCAGGGAAGACGAGCCTTATATCCACGGGTCCCCTCTTGGGCCTGTGGCAGCAGACCCTGTAGAAAGGCTGCTTAATGCACCCCTCATGGAGGAGGAGTGTGCCCAGAGTCAGTTTTGTTCTGACTCCGAGGTCGGGGGTGAAACCAGTGAGCATATCCCCAGACAAGGAGACCAGGAATCTGGGGTGCCACGCCTGGCATCCAGATTTGCTATTTCAGCTGGAAAAGCCGGTCCGCTGAATGAAGATTTGGCTAGGACCATTAATGATATGGTCTCCCACCAGTTGCAAGAACTCACCATGGAGGACACCTCCAGGAAGTACCTAACGCCTATGAATTGTGCTTCCCTTCGAGTTCCGATGGTAAACCACCCAATCTGGGGTCACATGGGTGCGGGGGTCAGAGCTCAAGAGTTGAGGTTCCAAAAAGTCCTGAAGCTGCTTGCCTCAGGAATCACGGCATTCGCCAGGTCCGTGGAGATGTCTCTCTGAAGAACAACAGGATGCACTTGCTCTCATGTGTAACGCACACTTTGAGATTAACTGTTTAAGAAAAAGTGCAATCCGCCCCATGTTAAACCACAAATATGCTGCACTTTGCAAAACAAGCAATGTGCAGCCGCCGAATTTGCTTTTCGGGAGGACCTGTCCAAACAGGTTCTTGAGTTGAATGATGAGGTGAAGACGGTTGGCCTCATAAAAGCTCAACCGGCCAACATAAATTCCCCCCCCTGCGCCAGCGCCCCTACCAACGGTTTGCTGCTATGGCTGCAGGCCAAGGACCAAGCCGGACCCAGCCTACTTTACGCAACTGGCGTACGCCAGATTTCCCCTGGAAAACACGAGGGCAGAAGTATACACCAACTATGGAGGTAGGTGCATCTGGTGTTCAAAAATGCATGGGCCAGTCACAAGTTGGTGGGAGGTTACATTTGTTTTTCTATGAGTAGAGTTGTGTAACCTCAGACTTGTTTATACTGCACAGTATACTAGGTTTCTGAATTGAGCATATTTTCAAATTAGGTCCACCCCCACAGCATACACCTAAATGGAAGTACTGTTTTTCACAACAACAGTCTTTAGATGTTCAAGCTGAAATTGAAACACCAGCTCAGAAAGGGGTAATTGAGAAATCTTTTCATCAATCTCACCAATTTGTGTCTAATATATTCCCTACACAAAAGAAAGATGGTGGGTGTCGCATCATTCTGGATCTGAATCGGCTTAACTCCTATGTGCAGTATAAACATTTCAAAATGGAATACTTTTGTTGCTGCTAAACAACTGGTTTCCAAAGGATGCTATATGGCATGCATCAAACTCAAATATTCATACTATTCAGTTCCCATTCATCATAATCACTGGAGATATTTGAAATTTAACTGGATGAAGCAATTATGGCAGTTTAAGGCATTGCCTAATGGATTAAATTTGGCTCCTTATGCTATTTACAAAGTTGTTAAAACTAATGTTGTGTCTACTCCGGGCTCAAAATCATATTGTCATGGCCTATTTCGATGATATCCTAATCATAGGTAGAACTAAACAGTCAGCTGAATTATCTGTTTCAGCTACCAAACTCATGTTTGAAAGATTGGGATTTCTTATCCATCTAGTTAAATCCAAATTGATACCATCAAAAGTCATTGATAATTTGGGGTTCACCATTAATTCAATTCACATGTCTGTGACTCTGCCTCCAGGCAAAAGGTCAGCATTAATGGAAGCTTGTAACAACCTCGTTGCTGAGTAACAAGCTTCTAATATACATGTGGCTAGTATAATTGGCAAATTAGTAGCATCATTTCCAGCTGCACAGTTTGGACCTCTACATGATCAAAATTTGCAACCTGCAAAGGAGCAGGCACTCATAAAGCATGCAGGTCATTTTGATAGGCCTATGCAATTACCAACTGAAGCTGTTGCTGAGTTACAATGGTGGATAACTAACATTCCTCACTGCTCAAACACAATTCAGATTGATGCACCTTCAGAGATTTTACAAACTGATGTTAGTGCTCTAGGATGGGGAGCAACTGATACTATTTCCAGCTGTGGTGGCAGGTGGAATATGCATGAGGCATTAATCCTTCAATCCCGTGGCATTAACTATTTAGAATTGTTGGGAGCATTCTATTGGGTTAAAAGCGTATTGTACTACTATGCATGACTTGCCTGTGCAGCTTCAGATTGACAACACTACAACAGTAGCATATGTTAATCACATGGGTGGAATCAGGTTGGTATCATGTGATAACTTGACTAACCTTATCTGGCATTGGTGTATTGCAAGAAACATCTGGATTTCAGCTACCTATTTACCAGGTAGATTTAACGAGCTAGCAGACACCAGATCACAAAGATTTAATGACATCAAAAAATGGATATTCAATGATATTGTCGCTCGGTATGGCGTACCAGAGATCGACTTGTTTGCATGCAGATTGAATCACCAGTTACCAAAGTATGTCTCATGTGAACCTGACGCTGGGGCAGGGGCGGTAGATGCATTCTAGCTACACTGGGGTGGAATGTTTTATATGCATTTCCCCCATTTTACCTCATCAGCCGGTGCTTGACTAAGATCGAGCAGGACACAGCCTCAGACATTTTGGTAGTTCCCAATTGGCCTACACAGCCATGGTTTCCACTAGTTCTGAGACTAATAACACAGCCTTTTATAACGATCCCCAAAAGCAGTAATCTGCTGGTTTATCCTGCAACTGGGGAGAATCATCCACTTCATGATCGTATTAATCTATTAATTTGCAGATTCTGAGGAGACCGTTCCTGGGGCTTGGACTTTCAGGGCGTACAGTGGATGTGATTTCTGTGGCCTGGAGGGATAGCACTAAAAAACAATATATTTCTCATATCACGAAATGGGAGGTGTTCTGCTTGCAGTCGAACATTTCATACCATACGGCAAGCGTACGTGACATGTTGGAATTTCTTTCCATGCTATATTTTGATGAGCGGCTTAGCTATAGTGCTATCATTAGTGCCAGAAGTGCTTTATTGTCCTACCTATGGCAAGGAAGGGGACAGCAATCTATTGGGTCTCACCCTTTAATATCTCGGTTCCTGAAGGGCATTTTTAACTGTAACATTTTTAACTCCAGGCCCCGGTACACGGAAATCTGGGATGTGAGTGTGGTTCTCGTATTGCTTCGTCAATGGGCCCCAGTAACATCTCCGTCATTGTCAAGACTCACGCTTAAAGTGGTTATGCTCATGGCGCTGATTTCAGCGCAACGTGTCCAGACATTGCAGAAACTTAGACTGGACAGGATGGTCTCATCTGTCAACAACATAACCTTTTATGTTTATGATTTACTTAAATAGAGCAGGCCAGGGACGTCAGGGCTTAAACTTGAATTTATGGCATACCCCATAGATCTTCGCCTATGTGTAGTTAAGCACCTACAGCAGTATATTGAGGCCACCAAGTGCCTTGGAGGCCCGAATTGGCTTTATTTATCAGTCACAAAAAGCCTCATAAAAAGGTTTTTAAAAAATCCTCGCAGCCGCAGGATGGTCCAAAGAAATTACTTTTGAACGGTTTTACCACAAACCTCTTGCCACACCTGGGGTGTATGCCCATTCTGTTTTGAGATGTGTTTCGTAGCTTCCCCCTGGGAGACAGTGGTCGCGATTGTTTTTTTATTTTGTTAAATAAAGCATCAACGTGTTTAATTCGGTATCATGGTTGAATTATTTGTTATTACTAACATTCTGTGTGAACCGAGGCAGTGTGCCATTTGGACTCGTATCCACGGCATGAAATCACAGAGCTTTGAAATATTCACGGAATCACTCACGTGACTCCGCAGTAAAGTAGTAACATTGAATGAGAACTTACCAGTTTGCAGTTTGATCTTTATTTTATGAGGAGTTACGATGAACGATTACGTGCCCACCGCTCCCAACCCTCATATCACAAAGGTCATCTGGTAGTTTCTAGATTTCTAATCTTATTATATTACTGAATTACCGTTATCTGTGATTTCACTCCGCTGCTTTGAAGATTGACGCGCATGTGCTCTGTCGGGACTTCTTCACGTAATCGCTCATCGTAACTCCTCATAAAATAAAGATTAAACTTCAAACTGGTAAGTTCTCGTTTAATCTTACCATTCTATGCTAAAAATTTCAATTACTGAAGAGAAAATAAAAGTTGGTGAAGAAATGCTCAATAAGATTTGAGCAATATGTTGTTTTATTGGAACTTGGAGATCTAACTACATTTATGCTCTTGATTTTCATGGACTGTTAATGCTATGGATTGTAATTTGTTCTTGGTCTTATGCATGACCTGCTATTCCACAGCAAATAATTTGGTCTTCCGGTAGTGAATGCTTTGCAATTCTGCCTGCAGGTTTCAATCTACATTTGTGATGTAATTGTAATGTGATGAGTTTATTAAGTAGTGATATTCTAAACACATTGCTGCATATTAAATTGCATGTAAATTACTTGAATCAGAACTTTTAGCTGGTTGAGACAATACAACATTAAATTATTTTAATTTGGGGATGACAGTCAAAACTAGAACGATGAATAAGAGCAGAGGAATACACAGTAACAAGACAATTTTTTGAACAATTGTTATTTGTCCATAGCACACTTTTGAAATAACTATTAGCAATACAAGGAACCTCCCAAGGTTGTTGTTGACTCAGTTGCATAGGAAGTCAAAGTGACCAAAGCTTCTTAGCAAAAAATGTGAGTTCAAATACTGGGCTGTGCTTGGATGTCTACTTTTGTAAGTTATTTAAAATATCCCTAAAATTCTAAGCAGGCTACAGTTACTTGTTTTCCTTTTGAAAACAAATATTAGCATCTTATAATCAGCTACCTGGTAACGTAGCCATGGAGCTGTTGCTAATTTCCATTTGATAATGATTCCAAGATTCGGTGAGGGGATTTCAATATTGGCAGAATTTCCATCTGCGTGAAATATGTTTGGCATGAAAATGATTGCCAAGAAATGGCTGCATATGTACCACCAATCACTGCAGTCTAATGTGTGGTTTGTAATGTTTAAATTATGCTTCCTGCTTGGAGATGAGCTGGGAAAATATGATACCCGAGTGGTTTACAGTGATGCCTCAGCTATTGGTATCTTTGACTATATGCCATGTAACAAAACAAATGTACATTATAATTTTCTTCATTAAGAAGAATGAATTTTGTTCCAAAAAGTCTGCTGACAACATTTAGCTACATCTATAGAATGGCCCCATTTTTTCCACTGATTAAGTGTGATCTATGGTTTGAACATTTTGGAGTAGGTTAGAATAGACAATGAACAATCTTTGTCTATTGTTTGTCTCTTACCTTGCAAATATTTGAATGAAAAAGCACGATAACATAGAATTAGTGTGAAATGGGTGATTGATGGTTGGCATGAGATTGTGCTTTGATCAATTGTTTTGGCATGTTTTAGAAAAGTTGTGTGTACCACAATCAAACATCACCCATGGTTTGGTACTTAAGTACATAGTAAATATTAGTGTGGGCAGGAACTGGAGATGCTGGTTTAAAGCAAATATAATTGTAATGTATTGCATTTATTAAGTATTGCCATTCTTTATACATTGCTGAATATAAAATTGCATGTAAATTACTTGAATCAGAACCTTTCACATTTGACGGACCATACAATGATTAAATGTGAAGTGTTCTATGGTTTGGCCATTTGGGAGTATTTTGGTAAAAACAATGATCAATATTTATCTATGGCTTGTCTCTTGCTTTGCAAAATGTGGATGAGAAAGCGTCATAACATTGAATTAGTGTGAAATGGGTGATTGATGGTTGGCATGAGATTGTGCTTTGAACAATTGTTTTGGCATGTTTTAGAAAAAAGGTAGGTAACACAAGCAAACATCGCCCATGGTTTGGTACTTGAGTGCATAGTAAATATTAGTGTTGAAAGGAACTGCAGGTGCTGGTTTAAACCAAATGTAGACCCAAAAAGCTGGAGTAACCCAGTGGGTCGGACAGCATCTCTGGCGAAAAGATAGGTGACGTTTGGGATCGACACCCTTGTTGAGCATTTCATTAACTATGACTCTGGGAAGATGAACGAGGCATACTATTGTTGAATAATTATACCTGTGGTTTTGCTGCTTGTGGTGGCAGTGGTTGTAGGTGCAGTAGTAGTTGTGGTTGGTTCTAAAATGGAAAAAGAAGAGCAAAGTGGTGACATTCTTTACACATTGCTGAGTATTAAATTGCATGGAAATTACTTGAATCAGAGCTTTTAGCTAGTTGAGAGTTCACGGACTATACAACATTAAATGGTTTTAATTTGGGGATGACAGTCAAAACTAGAGCTTTCCACAATAGCAGAGGAACACACGTTAACAAGACAAATCTTTTGAACAACTGTTAATTCTTCTTAGACCACTTTTGGATTAACTGCAAGCAATACAAGGAACTTCTCAAGGTTGCTGTTGCCTCAATTGCATAGGAAGTCAAAATAACCAAAGTTTCAAAGGCACAAAAAAATGTGAGTTAAAATACTGGGCTGCACTTGGATGTCTACTCATAAGTTATTTAAAATATCCCTAAAATTCTACGCAGACTACATTTACTTGTTTTCCTGTTGAAAACAAACATTAGCATCTTGTAATCAGCTACCTGGTAACGTAGCCATGGAACTGTTGCTACTTTCCAATTGACAAAGATTCCAAGATTTGGTGAGGGGATTTCAATATTGATTGGATTTCCATCTGCGTCAAATGTGTTTGGCATGAAAATGATTGCCTAGAAAGGGCTCCATATGTTTCACCAATCACTACCGTCTAATATGTGGTTTGTAATGTTTAAATTATGCTTCCTAATTGGAGAGGAGCTGGGAAACTATGATAATTGAGTGGTTTACAGTGATGCCTCCTCTGTTGTTGTCTTTGACTATATGCCACGTAACAAAGCAAATGTACATTATAATTTTCTTCATTTAGAAGACTGAATTTTGTTCTTAAAAATCTCCTGACAACATTTGGCTACATCTATAGAATGGCCCCATTTTTTCCACTGATTAAGTGTGAAGTGATCTATGGTTTGAACATTTTGGAGTAGGTTAGAAAAAACAGTGATCAGTCTATGTCTATTGCTTGTCTCATGCCTTGCAAATATTTGGATGAAAAAGCATGATAACATAGAATTAGTGTGAAATGGGTGATTGATGGTCGGCATGAGATTGTGCTTTGATCAATTGTTTTGGCATGTTTTAGAAAAGTTGTGTGTACCACAATCAAACATCGTCCATGGTTTGGTACTTAAGTACATAGTAAATATTAGTGTGGACAGGAACTGGAGATGCTGGTTTAAACCAAATATAATTGTAATGTGATGCATTTATTAAGTAGTGACATTCTTTATATATTGCTGAATATTAAATTGCATGTAAATTGCTTTCATTCCAGTCAGCCTACATTCCAGTCATGATCACATTGCATGGTGGTGCTGGCTCGAAGGGCCGAATGGCCTTCTTCTGCACCTATTGACTATGGACAAAGATTACAAGAGTTGGTGAGGGGATTACATGAGGAGATTGATTGGATTTCCATGTGCATCAAATGTGTTTGGCATGCAAATTATTGCCTAGAAATGGCTCCATATGTACCACTAATCACTACAGACTAATGTGTGGTTCATAATGTTTAAACTATGATTTCTGATTGGAGAGGAGCTGGGTACATATGATAGTTGAGTGGTTTACAGTGATAGCTCAGCTGTTGTTGTATTTGACTACATTGCATGTAACAAAGAAAATGTGCATTGTAATTATCTTTTTTTTAGGAGAGGTATTTTTTTCTTTAAAATCTCCTGACTTCATTTAGCCACATCTATATAATGGCTCAATTTTTTACATTGATTAAGTGGGTTAAATACAGTTTGGCCATTTTGGAGTAATTTGGCAAAAACAATGATGAATCTTTGTCTATTGCTTGCCTCTTGCTTTGCAAAATATGGATGAGAAAGCATGATAACATAGAATTCGTGCGAAATGGGTGATTGATGGTCAGCATGAGTTCAAGTGCTTTGATGAAGTGTTTTGGGATGTTTTAGAAAAATTGTATGTACCATGATCAAACATCGCCCATGGTTTGGTAATTGCACATGTAGCAAACATTAATGTAGGAAGGAACTGCATTTGCTGGTTTAAACCATAGATGGACACAGAAAACTAGAGTAAGTCAGTGGGTCAGACAGCATCTCTGGTGAAAACAAATAAATGACTTTTTGGGTGGTGACCCTTCTTCAGTATTATCTTAAATATTTGTCTTGGAAGATGAACAAGGGATACAGTTGATGCATAATTATACCTGTTGTTGTGCTGCTTGTGGTGGGAGGGGTTGTAAGTGCAGTAGTAGTTGTGGTTGGCTCTAAAATGAAAAAATAAGAGAAAAGATACATTGATGTTAAATGCAACATAAGTATTTTAAAGTAATAAAACACTTTACCAGAAAGGTCAGTGTGGGAATGGGAAGGGGCATTAAAGTGTTTGGCCAACCGGGAGATCAGGTAGGTTCAGGCGGGCTGAGCGAAGGTGTTCAACGAAACAATCAAATAGTCTACGTTTGGCCTCGCCGATGTATAAGTGTCCACATCTTGAACAATGGATACAGTAGATGAGGTTGGAGGAGGTGCAAATGAACCTCTGCCTAACCTGAAAGAACTGTCAGAATCCCTGGACAGGATCAAGGGAGGAGGTATAGGGACAGGTGTTGTACTGCCTGCGGTTGCAGAGGAAGGTCCTGGGGAGGTGGTGGTTTGAATGGGAAAGGATAATCAGGGATTTGCGGAGAGAATGGTCTCTATAGAAGGCGGAAAGGGATGAAGATGGGAAGATGTGGCTAGTGGTGGGATCCCATTGGAAGTGGCGAAAAAGTCGACCAGGGAGAGTCTGTCTCTCTTGCGACTAGGGGTAGGGGGAGCATGTGTGGAGCTGCGGGGTACTGAGGAGATATGAATGAGGGCCTCATCTATGATGGGGGAGGGGAACCCCTGTTCTCTAAAGAATTAGAACATCTCAGAAGCCCTGGTATGAAACATCTCATCTTGGGTGCAGAAGCAGTGTAGACAAAGGAATTGGGAGTAGGGGAGAGTCTTTGCTGGCAGCAAGGTTGGAAAATGTGTGGTCTACATAGTTGCGGGAGTCAGGGGGTTTGTAATAGATGTCAGTTGATTCTCTATCTCCTGTGATTGAGATGGTGATATCAAGAAAGGGGAGGTCGGAGATGGTCCAAGTGAATTTGAGTGCAGGATGGAAATTGGTGGAGAAGTTAATAAAGTCCATGAGTTCTGAGTGCAGGAGGTAGCACCGATGCAGTCGTCAATGTAATGGAGATGGAGTTCGGAGATCGGGCTGATAGGGAACAGGGATACATTGAACAGGGATTGTTCAATGTATCCTTCAAAGAGGCAGGCATAGCTGCATCTTGGACTTGGAGGAAGTGGGAGGAGTTGAAGAAGTTGTTAAGGGTGAGAACTAGGCGGAGTTGGGTGTTCGTAGAGGGCAGGAGAGATTAGAAGGTAAAAATGGGCCATGCATCGCTTGGAAACCATAAGGTTGGAGGCAAATATTAGTCTGGGAAGATGAACAATGGATACAGCTGATGCATGATTATACCTGTTCTTCTGCTGCTTGTGGTGAGAGTGGTAGCACGTGAGGTAGTAGTTGGGGTTGGCTCTAAAATGGAAAAAAATGAAAAAAGTCTCATTGGTGTTAAAGGCAACATAATTCTTTGAAAGTAATAAAATATTTTATTCTACAACAACACATTTAAAATACTGAAGAGATAATTACATTTGGTGAAGAAATAATTAATAGGTCTTGAACAATATGCTTTTATTAGAACTTTGAGATCTAACCATATATTTTAAATATTTGTATTTGTTCTTTGCCCACATTGATTTTAAACGCATCATTCTTTGAAAGTAATAAATACGTTTTGGTGAGTTTCCCCCTCATCCTTCTAAACTCTAGTGAGTACATGGCTGGTTTCATCAAAGGGACATAATATGATAACCCAGCCATAGCCGAGATCATTCTCGTAAACCTCCTCTGGACACTCTCCAAGGCCAGCACATCCCTCCTCACAAATGACACCCAAAACTGCTCATAATACCGCAAATGTAGTCTGGCCTGTGCCTCATAAAGCCTCAATATTACATTCCTGGTTTTATATTCTGGTCCTCCAAAATAAATGTTAACATTGCATTTGTCTTCCTTACTGCTAATTCAACTTGAAAATTAACCATTTGCGAATCCTGCAACAGCACTCCCCTTTACACCTCTGATTTTTGAATCCACTTGCTATTTAAAAAAATGTCTGTTCCTCATTCCTACTACCAAAGTACATGACTGCACATTTTGCTACACTGTGTTCCATCTGCCACTACTTTGCCCACTCTCCAAACTGGTTCAAGTCCTTCTGCAGAGTTTCTGTTTCTCCACATTAACTGCCCCTTCACCTATCTTTACATCATCCATCAACTTGGCCACAAAGCCATCAATTCCCTCATCCAAATCATAGATCTACACCGTGAAGAGTAGCGGCGCCAGCACTGGCCCTTGCGGAACACTGTTAGTCACTGGCAGCCAACCAGAAAAAGCCCCCTTTATTGCCACTCTTTGCCTTCTGCAATTCAGCCATCCTTCAATGTTCCTTATAATACCTGGGGATCTCATCTTCTTTAGCAGTCTCATGTGCGGCACCTTATCAAAGGCATTTTGAAAATCTAGGTAAATAATATCCACTGACTCTCCATTGCCTATCCTGCCATTTACTTCGGCAAAGAATTCCAATGGGTTCGTCGGGCAAGATTTCCGTTTCACTAAACCATGCTGGCTTTGGCCTAATTTATTGTGTGCCTCTAAGTACTCAGCCACCTCATCCTTTATAATGGACTCTAAAATCTTATGAATCTCTGAAGTCAGGCTAACCAGCCACAGTTTCCACTATTCTGCTTCGCTCCATTTTTTAACAGCGGAGTAATATTTGCGATTTTCCCTTTGTCTGGAGCCACTCGTGATTCCATGCTGACTTTGGACTATATTATCATGTCAGTTAAAATACATGGCAGCATTGTCATGGCTCCAATTGTCAATTGTGTAAAATGTCCCTGAAAGACCAAGCTGAATTTAAATATTTGAATTAGATCTGCTGCTATTTTACAAACAAAAAAGCATCCATGATATTACAAATGGTTATTGATTCATTGGCTGACATTATTAGCTAATTTGACTATTTGCGTGATGTTCCTACTTAACCTACTGAAGTGATTACAACTGCAATTGCTTTTCTAACTGACATCAACGTATTAGACAACAAAATTATACCCCAGTTATGATTTTATTTCGGTCATCAATTACAACAGTCTAATCTGGGATCCGGCTTTTTAACCCATGTTTAGTGATGGGAGAGACGTTTGAAAATGTGATCATTGAGAACCTCACAGAGAAGACTGCTCTGATGTTACCTTTGGCTTTACATGATGTATTATACAGGCATAAGAAAGCAAATTAACACAGACTTTTCTTTTTCATGTGAACTATTCTGCTCTTGTAATATTTTCCTGACCACATGGTGCAGTTGCGTTAGAATCGTTGAATGATACTCAACATATAACTGTGAATTGATCGATGATTGTGACCACTGCCCAGTCCATCTCTGGCTCTGACCTCCCCACCATCAAAGGGATCTATCGAAGTCGCTGCCTCAAAAAGACAGCCAACATCATTAAAGACCCACACCATCCTAGCCACACACTCAATTCATCATTGCCATCGGGAAGAAGGTACAGGTGCCTGAAAACTGTAACGTCCAGGTACAGGAACAGCTACTTCCCTACAGCCATCAGGCTATTAATCACAGCAACAAATAAGCTCTGAACTACAACACACTATTATTATTATTATTGCATAATATTTGCTTATTTATTGAGTAGGTGTGCATGTGTATTTATACACACGGAACCTTTTATCTTCCATTATGTACTAAGTTTACATATTCTGTTGTGTTGCAGCAAGCAAGAATTTCATTGTCCTATCTGGTTCATATGACAGAGAAATATTTGGTTGATATTAAGATCAAGCATTATCTATTGTTTGGCACTCGTGTTGGTAATTAATGAATCATTTTAAAATCTGATCAGTGAATGCTGGTGTTGTATTATCCTCATACCTGTTGCTTTGCTGCTTGTGGCAGATGTCGTCGATGCAATGGCAGTTGTACTTGGTTCTGAGAATGAAATGAAGATGTGACATTAATGGATATTGAAAGGGAATTAGACTATTTTTGTTTCACAAATATGTCAAGTGCAGTAGTGCAAGTTGAATTGATGAGAATAAATGTTAACAAAGCATTCAAGGAATAATATCAACAAATAATATTTGGAGTTGTGATGAGATTTTGGTCTGTAATTGTTTTCTCTGTGTTATGCATGAAATTGTCACTGTGCTGTTGCACAATGTCTCATATGGTTGTCATCAACTGAGAATATTGAATTTGTGCCTGTAATTTTGATTGAGTACTTGCTGTTAATGGTAGAATTTTCATCCAGTCGATACCTGAATTGGCCAACTCTGAGCATTCCACTGCCCATAATTTATTTGCACGAATCATTAACTCTTTCAAATTTCCATAGATATTTTGAATTTGGCTAGTTTCATTTTACTGTTGTTATTTATGGCCAGAATCATGGACAAAACTGAAATGTTTGACGATGTAGACACAATCAAGAACTGAAATATTCACAAAAATGTGTAGGTCTGGACTATACCTCTTGTATGAAAGGAGGCTGAATGTTGAGCTTTATAGAGGTGTATAAATGACATAGGAATAGATAGGATACATTCTGAGTCGAAGGAAGGTTGACACACGTTCTATCATTATTGCTAATTTTCCTTTGCCCCATTTTGCGTACGACTTGTAATTTATGGTACCTGTCCTTGTTTATGTAGACATCAAAAAAAAATTAAAATTGACAACATATTTTTCTTGCCTTATTCTTCTCGTAATATTCCCCTGACTGCACTGTGGTGTTTCAATTGTTAGAATTGTTCAATAATAATGATCACCCTGTTATTGCATGGTTTCATGTAGTAGTCAACGACTGAAAATACTGAATTTGTGCTTGCAGTTGTGACTGAGCATTTGCTGTTATATTTAGAATTCAGCATCCATTAGTTACTTGAATTAATTTACAATTTCTGAGCAATCCACTGCACAAAATATTTTTGCACTAGACATTAATTCTTTCTAATTCCCACAGATATTTTGAACTTGGATAGTTTCATTAGACTGTTGTTATTCAAGGCATGAACATTGGACCAAACTACAATCATTTTGAGGATGTCACCCGTATGAACACTGGAAATTATGTGAAAGTTGAGCAGGCTTGGATGTTATTTCTTGGGTAAAATGAGGCTGAAGATACAACAACCTAACTTGGGATCCCGATATCTAGTGATGGAAGAGGCTTTTTGAAAATTTAATCAATGAGTGCCTCACAAAAACTGCCCTGTTCTTACCGTCAACTTTACATTATGCATCAATCAGGCATAAGAGAGCAAACTTACTGCACGCTTTTCATTTTTTGCAAATTATTTTCCACTTGGGATATTCTCACCACCACTCTGCGCTGTTTCTATAGAATCATTTAATAATATTCAGCAAATAACTGCAAACAGATCGATAGTTTGCATTTTTTAGGGACATTGGTTGATGTAAAGATCAAGCATACTCGATTGTTTGTCACTTGTGTTGGTAAGTAATGAATCATTTTAAAGTTTGACTAGTGAATGCTGGTGCTGCATTATCCTAGTACCTGTTGTTTTGCTGGCGGACGTAGTTGGTGCAGTGGCAGTTGTTGTGCTTGGTTCTGAGAATGAAATGCAGGTGTGACATCAATGAATATTGAAAGGAAATTGGACTCTTTTTGTGTCACAAATCATGTAAAATAGTAAGATTAAACGAGAACTTACCAGTTTGAAGTTTGATCTTTATTTTATGAGGAGTTGCGATGAGGGATTTCGTGAAGAACCCGCCAGCACGCATGCGCAACATCTCTTCAAAGCAGCGGTGTGGAATCACAGAACCAACAAACCAAAGGAAATGACTTGTGATAGTAAGATTGAAGAGACTCTAGTTACCAGTTGACTTTATGATCGAGGGTTGGGAGCGGAGGGCACGAAATCACTCATCGCAACTCCTCATAAAATAAAGATCAAACTTCAAACTGGTAAGTTCTCGTTTAATCTTACTATTTCATTTCGGAGTCACGTGAGTGACTTCGTGAAGACTTCAAAGCTCTGTGATTACATGCCCTGGACAACGTCCATGCTATCACACACGCCACGATAAGGATGGACAGGAGTATCAAAAATTTTCAGACTGCTAGTTCTGAAAAATAATAATATTTATTAATAATAACAAAAGAAAAAAACCCTCACTGGGGAACAGCCGAATGACCTCGGCCTGCATTTAGTACAGCTTCTGCAAACATTCCAGGAGCGGTAATAGGTTTATTATAAAACCGTTGAAAGGTGGCTTCACTGGCCCATCCCGCTGCGGCTAGAATATGGTCCATGGGCACCTCCATGACCTTTGCCGCCGATGTAGATGCAGCCCTGGTGGAATGGGATTTAAATACATTAGTATCTATACCTGCTTCGTTCAAAACGATTCTGAGCCATCTGGAGATAGTCTGTACCGTCACTCTATGGTGAGGTCTCTTATGGCTGATTAGCAAGTATTGCTCCATTCCCCTTAATTTCCGCGTCACTTTAATATAGTGGCGGATGTGGGTGGCTAAACATAGCCTGGCATCAGCGGGGTATGCTGGAAACACCAGCTGCAGACCTGTAAACCCAGGCCTGTGCTGTTTAAGCAATTCATCAATAAAGAAAATAACCTTTTCTGGGGTAGAGATCATTCTATCAATCTTGATCTTATGAAGAGTCTGTACCCTTTGTGCCGAAGTAAGTGCCAATAACATCACCAACTTCAGGGTGAGTCTGTCCAATTCAAGCCCAATCATGGGCGACCACGTCCTGAGCAGGGTCAGTACATTCCCAATATCCCAGGTAACGTTGTAACGCGGTCTAGGCGGATTGGAATTAAATATTCCCCGCATCAGTTTGGACACCAACTTATTGGATCCTACCTCCAAATTGAGGTAGTATGATAGTGCGCTCCTGGCGCTGATGATGGCACTATAGCTGAGGTGTTCGTCATGATGTAACCCCGCAAGGAACTCCAGCACATCTGTGATTGACACGGAGTCATATGCAATGACCAAGCGGCCGCAGTAGGTTTCCCATTTCCTGATGTGCGATAAATATTGCCGTCTTGTGGACTCCCTGCATGATGCTCCTATGGTGTCCATGGTCCTTGATGATAGGCCATACTGCAGTAATGGCCTGTTCAAATCCTGCAAGCCAATAAATTCAAATGACTATGGCAGGGATGTGGTTCCCCTGTAACGGGGTTCGTCACCAATATTGGGCAACCCTCCAAGAGGACCCATGGTTGACTGATCATCCCAAGGACCACCGGATACCATGACTGAGTAGGCCAGTTGGGTATGATAAGGATGCCATTAGCAGCATCTAGCTGGATTTTCCGCAATACCTGACTGATGAGGCAAAATGGGGGAAATGCATAGAAAAACCATTTCCCCCAGTCTAGCGAGAAAGCGTCCATCGCCATTGCCCCAGGATCTGGCTCCCATGATGCATATGTTGGTACCTGATGGTTTAACCGTGACGCAAAAAGGTCAATATCCGGCTTACCAAATTTGGCTGTAATTTGTTTGAATATTTGGGAATTCAACATCCACTCGATGTTATCATTGAATTTCCGTGACCTGGTGTCCGCCACTATGTTGAGCTTACCTGGTAATTAGGCAGCTGAAATCCAAATATTCCTTTGAATACACCAGAGCCAAATTGTATTAGCCAATTCATCACATGAAATTGACCTGGTACCACCCATATGATTTAGATATGCCACCGCAGTGGTGTTGTCTATTTAGAGACGGACATGAGTGTCAGTAAAGTTTGAACAATAAGCTCTAAGTCCGTGGAATGCCCCAAGCATCTCCAAATAATTTATCCCTTGTGCTAACAAAAGGGTAGATTCTAGTGAGTCCCATCTGCCCCCACAACTTGTGTTGTTGTCCGTAGCTCCCCAGCCATGGGAGCTTGCGTCTGTTTGTAAGTATACCACCGGACGAGGCACAATGATGGGTTTAAATGAGTTATGGATATTATCAATCCACCATTGTAACTCAATTTTTGCCTTGAGTGGCAGCTGCGTGGGTCTATCAAAATGTCCAGCATTCAATATTAATGCTGAAATCTTGGATCTTTGTAGATTTTGATAATGTAAAGGTCCGAATTGAGCAGCTGGAAAAACTGCTACGATTTTTCCAATTACCTTAGCAGTTTGTCTAATTGATGGCATACTGGCGCAGACCAGGCTCTTGCATGTTTGGATGACATCCCCAACCTTGTTAGTTGGTATGGTGGCAATCATGTGATTGGAATCTATGGTGAACCCCAGATAGTCCATGATCTGTGAAGGACAGAACTTTGATTTATCTGGATGGATAATAAATGCCATTTTTTGGAATATATCCACAGTGGCTGAAACTGCCAAAGTTGCTGATTCCAATGTATGCCCAATAATGAGGATATCATCTAGATAAGCCATGACCATGTGATTTGCCCTCCTCAGTGTGGCTAACACTGGCTTGAGTAATTTGGTAAATAGTCTTGGGGCTGTGGTAAGCCCATTGGGCAAAGCTTTATATTGCCAAAGTTGATCCATCCAGATGAATTTCAAGAACTTCCTGTGATGTTTCTGAACGGATACTGAATAGTATGCATCTTTTAAGTCAATGCATGCCATGAAGCAGCCCTCAGAAATCAAAGATGTGGCTGTTTCAAACGTGTCCATTTTGAAATGGGTGTATTGTACAAAGGTATTCAAATGGGTTAGATCTATAATGACCCGACATCCACCATCTTTTTTGGTTTTAGTAAATATATTGGATACAAACTCAACCGGCTCATGTGTAATTCTTTCTATCACACCTTTCTCCAGGAGTCTTAAGATTTCAGCATAGCCTACTGCTGTTTCCTTCTTGGAAAGTGCAAATCTGCGATTCGGCATATGCTGAGGTGGAGGAATTTGGCCATTTGTAAACTCAATCTCATAACCCTGAATACTTTGTAGAATATACTCATCTGAGGTGATGGTTTCCCATGCCTCCTCAAACCCCCGCAACCTACCCCCAACATGTGAGGTTAGACATGCCAGTGTATGAAACCCAGACCCCCTTACCTTCATGGTTATCGGCGGTCCCTGACGTTTTTGGTGGGACGTGGAGGTGCTGGGTTGCGCTGGAAATACGGAAACCACATTTTCCATGCTGGCCGTTGAGGGCCCTGCCCTAAAAAAGGCCTGGGCTGTTGAGGCTGTTGGTACATAGGAGGCGCTGGAACGTAAGTCCTTGCTGGCCTATCGGTGGGACCTCGTGGCCTGAAATATGGTGTTTTCTTGGCCGTCTGTCTGGTCACGGGGTGTAACCTCATCAGACCCACTGTTTTGGCATGATCATCTAGGTCTTTGACCTGCTTCGGGAGGTCTTCACCGAATAGCTGCCTGGGCGGTGGTGTTGGAGGTGCTCTACATAACCCCGCAAATTTGGGGTTTAATGTCGGCTTGATAATACTTTTCCTAAAAGCATTAATTTCGTATTGCGTGTTGCAAAGTAGAGCCAGTGCATCCTCCTGATCAATGCTCAAGTCCACTCCATCCACCGACCTTGCAAACGCAGTAATCCCAGATGTGAGCAACTTCAGGATCCTCTGTAATTTTACTTCCTGAGTGCGAATGCCCGGGCTGATATTGCCCCAAATCGGCATGTTGACTGTAGGCACATTGAGTGAATTACAATTGCCCGGCGCCTTGTGTCTATCCATGGCCTTTGCAAGGACCTCCTCCTGTAGTTGATGATTCGTGAGGAAATCAATGGTAGCAGCCAGCTTGGTATCGAGGGGTTGGCCCGATGAAACGGGTAAACCAAACTTGGCTGCCACGTCCAGGAGCTCTTCCTGGGGAACTTCAGGTGCAACTGGGGCATGTACCAAAATTTCCTCCTCTTCTGGCCTCATGCTGCCCATAGATGATGGGGATATGTCCATAAGTCCCCTGGAACTGTGGGCTTCCTGTCTGTGATTAAGCAGGAGTTGTTCCATTATCCTCTCCATCCGGTCTATGCGCCCTTCATCATGCATGAATGGGCGATTAGAGTCCTCATGCCCGAAGGAACTTCTGAGGCTCCTATCGTCGGCCCGTACCTCATCGAGGTAATGTCGGTGCCGTGACGGTAAGTCGCTTCCAGCCGCCTCAGCGATACTGAACGACTCCCGCGTGGATCTGCTCATACGCCTCCTTTTGGCTGAGCTGCATCCGGCTGCCTCCGAGGGCATATGCGGTGATAAGTCGGCACCCGACGCCTCGGCGTGGTGACCCGACATCCGCGCGGGCTTGCCGACTGTCCTTTTTCTGGACCCAGACGGCGTACGGTCCCGTCCATCCCCCCGCGGGGGAAGCGGTGACCGTGGCGAGCCTCCACCTGTGTGACTCTTCCTGGTCCGACTAGGTGGTGAGTCTCTACTGGCCCTCCTTGGTCTGCCAGTGGACTCAGGTCTCGCTGCTACGCCAGGCCGCAATCTAGCGGCACCTGGTGAACCCTCTGCCCGAAAAGGGCTAGGTTCTCGAGCTCTATCCCTGGCCCTACTATGAGGGCTCAGGGAGAAGGGTCGTGCAGCAGCACGTAAACCCTTTTTGCTCGCCTCTGCCAATGATCCAGTTGGCGAGAGGGAAATGGAGTCAGGGTCCACCTGCTCCGGCGCTAATCCGACTTCTTGCTCTGCGGGAACCCCGCTAGAGCTCAGCTGTGTCGGTGATTCGGGTCCTGTGATTACAGGGCTCCCCGATTTGCGCGCCTTTTTCCCGGTCCTTCCAGCGGGCGCTGTAGAAGGGAGCTCCGGGCTTGGTGGCCTGCAGATCCTTCCGGACGTCCTGCGGCCCTTACTTCTTCTGTCCATGTTTCTCAGTAGGAAAAAATTACTAACAGACAAACCAACCAGCTCAAGGTTGATTATACTTACCTGAGTTGGTCCTTATGAGGGCTGGTGGTGAGCCGCGCTCCTCCTCCAGCCGTCGACTGCAAATGCGAGCGACGATATGTCGCGCATGCGTGCTGGCGGGTTCTTCACGAAGCCACTCACGTGACTCCGAAATGAAATACAGCAGCGAAAGTTCAACTGACGAGATGAAATGTTAAATAGGATGAAAGCAACCAATGAATAATTGGGTGGATAACATTTGGAGTTCTGACGAAACTTAAAAACAACAATATATGGAATTATTTTCTCTGTGTTATGCATGGACTTGTCACTCTGCTATTACACAATGTATCATGCAGTTGTCATCAACAGACAATTTTGAATTTGTGCATACAGTTTTGATTGAGTATTTGCTGTTGGCTTTAAGCCTCTGTCCCACTTAGGAAACCTGAACGTAAACCTGTGGAGACGTGTGCCCCACCCAAGGTTTCCGTGAGGTTCCCAGAGGTTCCGGTGAGGTTTTGGTCACTCTCCATGAGTCACCAGAGGTTCTGGTCAATTGCCTGGAAAGCCTCAACCAAAGCGTGAGCTGCATCTACTGACCAAAGATCCTATAGGATATTTGCTGCCGACCGCACACACACACACACACACTGTGAAGGTGGGGGCCAGGGACAGCAGAGGAGCGGTTTCTGCGTGTTGAAGAGGAAAGTAAACGGTTGCCACAGAGCATGGTAAGTCCTTTAGAGAGCGTGGGAGGGAGGGAGAGAGAAAGGAAGAGAGAAAGGGAGAGAGAAGGGGATAGAGAAGGGGAGAAGGACATTAAATGGTTTTAATTTGGGGATGACAGTCAAAACTAGAGCTTTCCATAATAGCAGAGGAACACACGTGAACAAGACAAATCTTTTGAACAATTGTTAATTGTTCTTAGCCCACTTTTGGATTAACTGCTAGCAATACAAGGAACTTCTCAAGGTTGCTGTTGCCTCAATTCCATAGGAAGTCAAAATAACCAAAGCTTCATAGGCACAAAAAAATGTGAGTTAGAATACTGGGCTGTACTTGGATGTCTACTCATAAGTTATTTAAAATATCCCTAAAATTCTACACAGACTACAGTTACTTGTTTTCCTGTTGAAAACATATATTAGCATCTTGTAATCAGCTACCTGGTAACGTAGCCATGGAACTGTTGCTACTTTCCTATTGACAAGGAGTCCAAGATTTGGTGAGGGGATTTCAATATTGATTGGATTTCCATCTGCGTCAAATGTGTTTGGCATGAAAATGATTGCCTAGAAATGGCTCCATATGTTTCACCAATCACTACAGTCTAATGTGTGGTTTGTAATGTTTAAATTATGCTTCCGAATTGGAGAGGAGCTGGGAAAATATGATAATTGAGTGGTTTACAGTGATGCCTCCTCTATTGTTGTCTTTGACTATATGCCACGTAACAAAGCAAATGTACATTATAATTTTCTTCATTTAGAAGACTGAATTTTGTTCTTAAAAATCTCCTGACAACATTTAGCTACATCTATAGAATGGCCCCATTTTAAGTCTAAAACACTTAATCAGTGGAACACTTAATTCTACTGATTAAGTGTTTTAGAAAAAACAATGATCAGTCTATGTCTATTGTTTGTCTCTTGCCTTGCAAATATTTGAATCAAAAAGCATGATTTAGTGTGAAATGGGTGATTGATGGTGTGCATGAGATTGTGCTTTGATCAATTGTTTTGGCATGTTTTAGAAAAGTTGTGTGTACCACAATCAAACATCGCCCATGGTTTGGTACTTAAGTACATAGTAAATATTAGTGTGGACAGGAACTGGAGATGCTGGTTTAAACCAAATATAATTGTAATGTGATGCATTTATTAAGTAGAGACATTTGTTTATATATTGCTGAATATTAAATTGCATGTAAATTACTTTCATTCCAGTCAGGCTATATTCCAGTCATGATCACATTGCATGGCGGTGCTGGCTTGAAGGGCCGAATGGCCTTCTTCTGCACGTATTGACTATTGACAAAGATTCCAAGAGTTGGTGAGGGGATTATATGAGGAGATTGATTGGATTTCCATGTGCGTAAAATGTGTTTGACATGCAAATTATTGCCCAGAAATGGCTCCATATGTACCACTAATCACCACAGTCTAATGTGTGGTTCATAATGTTTAAACTGTGATTTCTGATTGGACAGGAGCTGGGTAAATATGACAATTGAGTGTTTTACAGTGATAGCTCAGCTGTTGTTGTATTTGACTACATTGCATGTAACAAAGAAAATGTGCATTGTAATTATCTTCTTTTAGGAGAGGTATTTTTTTCTTTAAAATCTCCTGACTTCATTTAGCCACATCTATAGAATGGCTCAATTTTTTACATTGATTAAGTGGGTTAACTTCAGTTTGGCCATTTTGGAGTAATTTGGCAAAAACAATGATGAATCTTTGTCTATTGCTTGCCTCTTGCTTTGCAAAATATGGATGAGAAAGCATGATAACATAGAATTCGTGTGAAATGGGTGATTGATGGTCGGCATGAGTTCAAGTGCTTTGATGAAATGTTTTGGGATGTTTTAGAAAAATTGTATGTACCATGATCAAACATCGCCAATGGTTTGGTAATTGCATATGTAGTAAACATTAATGTAGGAAGGAACTGCATTTGCTGGTTTAAACCACAGATGGACACAGAAAACTAGAGTAAGTCAGTGGGTCAGACAGCATCTCTGGTGAAAAGAAATACATGACTTTTTGGGTGGTGACCCTTCTTCAGTATTATCTTAAATATTTGTCTTGGAAGATGAACAAGGGATACAGTTGATGCATATTTATACCTGTTGTTGTGCTGCTTGTGGTGGGAGGGGTTGTAAGTGCAGTAGTAGTTGTGGTTGGCTCTAAAATGAAAAAATAAGAGAAAAGATACATTGATGTTAAATGCAACATAAGTATTTTAAAGTAATAAAACACTTTACCAGAAAGGTCAGTGTGGGAATGGGAAGGGGCATTAAAGTGTTTGGCCAACCGGGAGATCAGGTAGGTTCAGGCGGGCTGAGCGAAGGTGTTCAACGAAACAATCAAATAGTCTACGTTTGGTCTCGCCGATGTATAAGTGTCCACATCTTGAACAATGGATACAGTGGATGAGGTTGGAGGAGGTGCAAATGAACCTCTGCCTAACCTGAAAGAACTGTCAGAATCCCTGGACAGGATCAAGGGAGGAGGTATAGGGACAGGTGTTGTACTGCCTGCGGTTGCAGAGGAAGGTACCTGGGGAGGGGGTGGTTTGAATGGGAAAGGATAATCAGGGATTTGCGGAGAGAATGGTCTCTATGGAAGGCGGAAAGCGGTGAAGATGGGAAGATGTGGCTAGTGGTGGGATCCCATTGGAAGTGGCGAAAAAGTCGACTAGGGAGAGTCCGTCTCTCTTGCGACTAGGGGTAGGGGGAGCATGTGTGGAGCTGCGGGGTACTGAGGAGATATGAATGAGGGCCTCATCTATGATGGGGGAGGGGAACCCCTGTTCTCTAAAGAATTAGAACATCTCAGAAGCCCTGGTATGAAACATCTCATCTTGGGTGCAGAAGCAGTGTAGACAAAGGAATTGGGAGTAGGGGAGAGTCTTTGCTGGCAGCAAGATTGGAAAATGTGTGGTCTACATAGTTGCGGGAGTCAGGGGGTTTGTAATAGATGTCAGTTTATTCTCTATCTCCTGTGATTGAGATGGTGATATCAAGAAAGGGGAGGTCGGAGATGGTCCAAGTGAATTTGAGTGCAGGATGGAAATTGGTGGAGAAGTTAATAAAGTCCATGAGTTCTGAGTGCAGGAGGTAGCACCGATGCAGTCGTCAATGTAATGGAGATGGAGTTCGGAGATCGGGCTGATAGGGAACAGGGATACATTGAACAGGGATTGTTCAATGTATCCTTCAAAGAGGCAGGCATAGCTGCATCTTGGACTTGAAGGAAGTGGGAAGAGTTGAAGAAGTTGTTAAGGGTGAGAACTAGGCGGAGTTGGGTGTTCGTAGAGGGCAGGAGAGATTAGAAGGTAAAAATGGGCCATGCATCGCTTGGAAACCATAAGGTTGGAGGCAAATATTAGTCTGGGAAGATGAACAATGGATACAGCTGATGCATGATTATACCTGTTCTTCTGCTGCTTGTGGCGAGAGTGGTTACATGTGAGGTAGTAGTTGGGGTTGGCTCTAAAATGGAAAAAAATGAAAAAAGTCTCATTGGTGTTAAAGGCAACATAATTCTTTGAAAGTAATAAAATATTTTATTCTACAACAACACATTTAAAATACTGAAGAGATAATTACATTTGGTGAAGAAATAATTAATAGGTCTTGAACAATATGCTTTTATTAGAACTTTGATATCTAACCATATATTTTAAATATTTGTATTTGTTCTTTGCCCACATTGATTTTAAACGCATCATTCTTTGAAAGTAATAAATACGTTTTGGTGAGTTTCCCCCTCATCCTTCTAAACTCTAGTGAGTACATGGCTGGTTTCATCAAAGGAACATAATATGATAACCCAGCCATAGCCGAGATCATTCTCGTAAACCTCCTCTGGACACTCTCCAAGGCCAGCACATCCCTCCTCACAAATGACACCTAAAACTGCTCATAATACCGCAAATGTAGTCTGGCCTGTGCCTCATAAAGCCTCAATATTACATTCCTGGTTTTATATTCTGGTCCTCTCAAAATAAATGTTAACATTACATTTGTCTTCCTTACTGCTAATTCAACTTGAAAATTAACCATTTGCGAATCCTGCAACAGCACTCCCCTTTACACCTCTGATTTTTGAATCCACTTGCTATTTAAAAAAATGTCTGTTCCTCATTCCTACTACCAAAGTACATGACTGCACATTTTGCTACACTGTGTTCCATCTGCCACTACTTTGCCCACTCTCCAAACTGGTTCAAGTCCTTCTGCAGAGTTTCTGTTTCTCCACATTAACTGCCCCTTCACCTATCTTTACATCATCCATCAACTTGGCCACAAAGCCATCAATTCCCTCATCCAAATCATAGATCTACACCGTGAAGAGTAGCGGCGCCAGCACTGGCCCTTGCGGAACACTGTTAGTCACTGGCAGCCAACCAGAAAAAGCCCCCTTTATTGCCACCCTTTGCCTTCTGCAATTCAGCCATCCTTCAATGTTCCTTATAATACCTGGGGATCTCATCTTCTTTAGCAGTCTCATGTGCGGCACCTTATCAAAGGCATTTTGAAAATCTAGGTAAATAATATCCACTGACTCTCCATTGCCTATCCTGCCATTTACTTCGGCAAAGAATTCCAATGGGTTCGTCGGGCAAGATTTCCGTTTCACTAAACCATGCTGGCTTTGGCCTAATTTATTGTGTGCCTCTAAGTACTCAGCCACCTCATCCTTTATAATGGACTCTCAAATCTTATGAACCTCTGAAGTCAGGCTAACCAGCCACAGTTTTGACTATTCTGCTTCGCTCCATTTTTTAACAGCGGAGTAATATTTGCAATTTTCCCGTCGTCTCGAGCCACTCGTGATTCCATGCTGACTTTGGACTATATTATCATGTCAGTTAAAATACATGGCAGCATTGTCATGGCTCCAATTGTCAATTGTGTAAAATGTCCCTGAAAGATCAAGCTGAATTTAAATATTTGAATTAGATCTGCTGCTATTTTACAAACAAAAAAGCATCCATGATATTACAAATGGTTATTGATTCATTGGCTGACATTATTAGCTAATTTGACTATTTGCGTGATGTTCCTACTTAACCTACTGAAGTGATTACAACAGCAATTGCTTTTCTAACTGACATCAACGTATTAGACAACAAAATTATACCCCAGTTATGATTTTATTTCGGTCAGCAATTACAACAGTCTAATCTGGGATCCAGCTTTTTAACCCATGTTTAGTGATGGGAGAGACGTTTGAAAATGTGATCATTGAGAGCCTCACAGAGAAGACTGCTCTGATGTTACCTTTGGCTTTACATGATGTATTATACAGACATAAGAAAGCAAATTAACACAGACTTTTCTTTTTCATGTGAACTATTCTGCTCTTGTAATATTTTCCTGACCACATGGTGCTGTTGCGTTAGAATCGTTGAATGATACTCAACATATAACTGTGAATTGATCGATGGTTGTGACCACTGCCCAGTCCATCTCTGGCTCTGACCTCCCCACCATCAAAGGGATCTATCAAAGTTGCTGCCTCAAAAAGACAGCAAACATCATTAAAGACCCACACCATCCTGGCCACACACTCATTTCATCATTGCCATCGGGAAGAAAGTACAGGTGCCTGAAAACTGTAACGTCCAGGTACAGGAACAGCTACTTCCCTACAGCCATCAGGCTATTAATCACAGCAACAAATAAGCTCTGAACTACAACACACTATTATTATTATTATTGCATTATGTTTGCTTATTTATTGAGTAGGTGTGCATGTGTATTTATACACACGGAAACTTTTATCTTCCATTATGTACTAAGTTTACATATTCTGTTGTCTTGCAGCAAGCAAGAATTTCATTGTCCTCTCTGGTTCAAATGACAGAGAAATATTTGGTTGATATTAAGATCAAGCATCATCTATTGTTTGGCACTCGTGTTGGTAATTAATGAATCATTTTAAAATCTGATCAGTGAATGCTGGTGTTGTATTATCCTCATACCTGTTGTTTTGCTGCTTGTGGCAGATGTCGTCGATGCAATGGCAATTGTTGCGCTTGGTTCTGAGAATGAAATGAAGATGTGACATTAATGGATATTGAAAGGGAATTAGACTATTTTTGTTTCACAAATATGTCAAGTGCAGTAGTGCAAGTTGAATTGATGAGAATAAATGTTAACAAAGCATTCAAGGAATAATATCAACAAATAATATTTGGAGTTGTGATGAGATTTTGGTCTGTAATTGTTTTCACTGTGTTATGCATGGAATTGTCACTGTGCTATTGCACGATGTCTCATATGGTTGTCATCAACTGAGAATATTGAATTTGTGCCTGTAATTTTGATTGAGTATTTGCTGTTAATGGTAGAATTTTCATCCAGTCGATACCTGAATTGGCCAACTCAGAGCATTCCACTGCCCATAATTTATTGCACAAATCATTAACTCTTTCAAATTTCCATGGATATTTTGAATTTGGCTAGTTTCATTTTACTGTTGTTATTTATGGCCAGAATCATGGACAAAACTGAAATGTTTGACGATGTAGTCACAATCAAGAACTGAAATATTCACAAAAATGTGTAGGTCTGGACTATACCTCTTGTATGAAAGGAGGCTGAATGTTGAGCTTTATAGAGGTGTATAAATGACATTGGAATAGATAGGATACATTCTGAGTCGAAGGAAGGTTGACACACGTTCTATCATTATTGCTAATTTTCCTTTGCCCCATTTTGCGTACGACTTGTAATTTATGGTACCTGTCCTTGTTGATGTAGACATCAAAAAAAAATTAGAATTGACAACATATTTTTATTTTTCATGTGCCTTATTCTTCTCGTAATATTCCCCTGACTGCACTGTGGTGTTTCAATTGTTAGAATTGTTCAATAATACACAACATACAACTGTGAGCTGATCAATGGTTTGGCCATTTCAGGAACATTGGTTGATATAATGATCACCCTGTTATTGCATGGTTTCATGTAGTAGTCAACGACTGAAAATACTGAATTTGTGCTTGCAGTTTTGACTGAGCATTTGCTGTTATATTTAGAATTCAGCATCCATTAGTTACCTGAATTAATTTACAATTTCTGAGCAATCCACTGCACAAAATATTTTTGCACTAGACATTAATTCTTTCTAATTCCCACAGATATTTTGAACTTGGATAGTTTCATTAGACTGTTGTTATTCAAGGCAAGAACATTGGTCCAAACTACAATCATTTTGAGGATGTCGCCCGTATGAACACTGGAAATTATGTGAAAGTTGAGCAGGCTTGGATGTTATTTCTTGGATAAAATGAGGCTGAAGATACAACCACCTAACTTGGGATCCTGATATCTAGTGATGGAAGAGGCTTTTTGAAAAGTTAATTAATGAGTGCCTCACAAAAACTGCCCTGTTCTTACCATGAACTTTACATTATGCATCAATCAGGCATAAGAGAGCAAACTTACTGCACGCTTTTCATTTTTTGCAAATTATTTTCCACTTGGGATATTCTCACCACCACTCTGTGCTGTTTCTATAGAATCATTTAATAATATTCAGCAAATAACTGCAAACAGATCGATGGTTTGCATTTTTTAGGGACATTGGTTGATGTAAAGATCAAGCATACTCGATTGTTTGTCACTTGTGTTGGTAAGTAATTAATCATTTTAAAGTTTGACTAGTGAATGCTGGTGCTGCATTATCCTAGTACCTGTTGTTTTGCTGGCGGACGTAGTTGGTGCAGTGGCAGTTGTTGTGCTTGGTTCTGAGAATGAAATGCAGGTGTGACATCAATGAATATTGAAAGGAAATCTTTTTGTGTCACAAATCATGTAAAATACAGCAGCGAAAGTTGAACTGACGAGATGAAATGTTAAATGGGATGAAAGCAACCAATGAATAATTGGGTGGATAACATTTGGAGTTCTGACAAAACTTAAAAACAACAAAATATGGAATTATTTTCTCTGTGTTATGCATGGACTTGTCACTCTGCTATTACACAATGTATCATGCAGTTGTCATCAACAGACAATTTTGAATTTGTGCATACAGTTTTGATTGAGTATTTGCTGTTGGCTTTAAGCCTCTGTCCCACTTAGGAAACCTGAACGTAAACCTGTGGAGACGTGTGCCCCACCCAAGGTTTCCGTGAGGTTCCCAGAGGTTCCGGTGAGGTTTTGGTCACTCTCCATGAGTCACCAGAGGTTCTGGTCAATTGCCTGGAAAGCCTCAACCAAAGCGTGAGCTGCATTACTGACCAAAGATCCTATAGGATCTTTGCTGCCGACCGCACACACACACACACACACTGTGAAGGTGGGGGCCAGGGACAGTAGAGGAGCGGTTTCTGCGAGTTCAAGAGGAAAGTAAACGGTTGCCACAGAGCATGTTAAGTCCTTTAGAGAGCGTGGGAGGGAGGGAGAAGGGGAGAAGGACATTAAATGGTTTTAATTTGGGGATGACAGTCAAAACTAGAGCTTTCCATAATAGCAGAGGAACACACGTGAACAAGACAAATCTTTTGAACAATTGTTAATTGTTCTTAGCCCACTTTTGGATTAACTGTTAGCAATACAAGGAACTTCTCAAGGTTGCTGTTGCCTCAATTCCATAGGAAGTCAAAATAACCAAAGCTTCATAGGCACAAAAAAATGTGAGTTAGAATACTGGGCTGTACTTGGATGTCTACTCATAAGTTATTTAAAATATCCCTAAAATTCTACACAGACTACAGTTACTTGTTTTCCTGTTGAAAACATATATTAGCATCTTGTAATCAGCTACCTGGTAACGTAGCCATGGAACTGTTGCTACTTTCCTATTGACAAGGATTCCAAGATTTGGTGAGGGAATATCAATATTGATTGGATTTCCATCTGCGTCAAATGTGTTTGGCATGAAAATGATTGCCTAGAAAGGGCTCCATATGTTTCACCAATCACTGCAGTCTAATATGTGGTTTGTAATGTTTAAATTATGCTTCCTAATTGGAGAGGAGCTGGGAAACTATGATAATTGAGTGGTTTACAGTGATGCCTCCTCTGTTGTTGTCTTTGACTATATGCCACGTAACAAAGCAAATGTACATTATAATTTTCTTCATTCAGAAGACTGAATTTTCTTCTTAAAAATCTCCTGACAACATTTGGCTACATCTATAGAATGGCCCCATTTTTTCCACTGATTAAGTCTAAAACACTTAATCAGTGGAACACTTAATTCCACTGATTAAGTGTTTTAGAAAAAACAATGATCAGTCTATGTCTATTGTTTGTCTCTTGCCTTGCAAATATTTGAATCAAAAAGCATGATTTAGTGTGAAATGGGTGATTGATGGTGTGCATGAGATTGTGCTTTGATCAATTGTTTTGGCATGTTTTAGAAAAGTTGTGTATACCACAATCAAAAATCGTCCATGGTTTGGTACTTAAGTACATAGTAAATATTAGTGTGGACAGGAACTGGAGATGCTGGTTTAAACCAAATATAATTGTAATGTGATGCATTTATTAAGTATTGACATTCTTTATATATTGCTGAATATTAAATTGCATGTAAATTACTTTCATTCCAGTCAGGCTATATTCCAGTCATGATCACATTGCATGGCGGTGCTGGCTTGAAGGGCCGAATGGCCTTCTTCTGCACCTATTGACTATGGACAAAGATTCCAAGAGTTGGTGAGGGGATTATATGAGGAGATTGATTGGATTTCCATGTGCGTAAAATGTGTTTGACATGCAAATTATTGCCTAGAAATGGCTCCATATGTACCACTAATCACCACAGTCTAATGTGTGGTTCATAATGTTTAAACTATGATTTCTGATTGGACAGGAGCTGGGTAAACATGACAATTGAGTGTTTTACAGTGATAGCTCAGCTGTTGTTGTATTTGACTACATTGCATGTAACAAAGAAAATGTGCATTGTAATTATCTTCTTTTAGGAGAGGTATTTTTTTCTTTAAAATCTCCTGACTTCATTTAGCCACATCTATAGAATGGCTCAATTTTTTCATTGATTAAGTGGGTTAAATACAGTTTGGCCTTTTTGGAGTAATTTGGCAAAAACAATGATGAATCTTTGTCTATTGCTTGCCTCTTGCTTTGCAAAATATGGATGAGAAAGCATGAAAACATAGAATTCGTGTGAAATGGGTGATTGATGGTCGGCATGAGTTCAAGTGCTTTGATGAAGTGTTTTGGGATGTTTTAGAAAAATTGTATGTACCATGATCAAACATCGCCCATGGTTTGGTAATTGCATATGTAGTAAACATTAATGTAGGAAGGAGCTGCATTTGCTGGTTTAAACCACAGATGGACACAGAAAACTAGAGTAAGTCAGTGGGTCAGACAGCATCTCTGGTGAAAACAAATAAATGACTTTTTGGGTGGTGACCCTTCTTCAGTATTATCTTAAATATTTGTCTTGGAAGATGAACAAGGGATACAGTTGATGCATAATTATACCTGTTGTTGTGCTGCTTGTGGTGGGAGGGGTTGTAAGTGCAGTAGTAGTTGTGGTTGGCTCTAAAATGAAAAAATAAGAGAAAAGATACATTGATGTTAAATGCAACATAAGTATTTTAAAGTAATAAAACACTTTACTAGAAAGATCAGTGTGGGAATGGGAAGGGGCATTAAAGTGTTTGGCCAACCAGGAGATCAGGTAGGTTCAGGCGGGCTGAGCGAAGGTGTTCAACGAAACAATCAAATAGTCTACGTTTGGTCTCGCCGATGTATAAGTGTCCACATCTTGAACAATGGATACAGTAGATGAGGTTGGAGGAGGTGCAAATGAACCTCTGCCTAACCTGAAAGAACTGTCAGAATCCCTGGACAGGATCAAGGGAGGAGGTATAGGGACAGGTGTTGTACTGCCTGCGGTTGCAGAGGAAGGTCCTGGGGAGGTGGTGGTTTGAATGGGAAAGGATAATCAGGGATTTGCGGAGAGAATGGTCTCTATAGAAGGCGGAAAGGGGTGAAGATGGGAAGATGTGGCTAGTGGTGGGATCCCATTGGAAGTGGCGAAAAAGTCGACTAGGGAGAGTCTGTCTCTCTTGCGACTAGGGGTAGGGGGAGCATGTGTGGAGCTGCGGGGTACTGAGGAGATATGAATGAGGGCCTCATCTATGATGGGGGAGGGTAACCCCTGTTCTCTAAAGAATTAGAACATCTCAGAAGCCCTGGTATGAAACATCTCATCTTGGGTGCAGAAGCAGTGTAGACAAAGGAATTGGGAGTAGGGGAGAGTCTTTGCTGGCAGCAAGGTTGGAAAATGTGTGGTCTACATAGTTGCGGGAGTCAGGGGGTTTGTAATAGATGTCAGTTGATTCTCTATATCCTGTGATTGAGATGGTGATATCAAGAAAGGGGAGGTCGGAGATGGTCCAAGTGAATTTGAGTGCAGGATGGAAATTGGTGGAGAAGTTAATAAAGTCCATGAGTTCTGAGTGCAGGAGGTAGCACCGATGCAGTCGTCAATGTAATGGAGATGGAGTTCGGAGATCGGGCTGATAGGGAACAGGGATACATTGAACAGGGATTGTTCAATGTATCCTTCAAAGAGGCAGGCATAGCTGCATCTTGGACTTGGAGGAAGTGGGAGGAGTTGAAGAAGTTGTTAAGGGTGAGAACTAGGCGGAGTTGGGTGTTCGTAGAGGGCAGGAGAGATTAGAAGGTAAAAATGGGCCATGCATCGCTTGGAAACCATAAGGTTGGAGGCAAATATTAGTCTGGGAAGATGAACAATGGATACAGCTGATGCATGATTATACCTGTTGTTCGGCTGCTTGTGGCGAGAGTGGTTACATGTGAGGTAGTAGTTGGGGTTGGCTCTAAAATGGAAAAAAATGAAAAAAGTCTCATTGGTGTTAAAGGCAACATAATTCTTTGAAAGTAATAAAATATTTTATTCTACAACAACACATTTAAAATACTGAAGAGATAATTACATTTGGTGAAGAAATAATTAATAGGTCTTGAACAATATGCTTTTATTAGAACTTTGAGATCTAACCATATATTTTAAATATTTGTATTTGTTCTTTGCCCACATTGATTTTAAACGCATCATTCTTTGAAAGTAATAAATACGTTTTGGTGAGTTTCCCCCTCATCCTTCTAAACTCTAGTGAGTACATGGCTGGTTTCATCAAAGGGACATAATATGATAACCCAGCCATAGCCGAGATCATTCTCGTAAACCTCCTCTGGACACTCTCCAAGGCCAGCACATCCCTCCTCACAAATGACACCCAAAACTGCTCATAATACCGCAAATGTAGTCTGGCCTGTGCCTCATAAAGCCTCAATATTACATTCCTGGTTTTATATTCTGGTCCTCTCAAAATAAATGTTAACATTACATTTGTCTTCCTTACTGCTAATTCAACTTGAAAATTAACCATTTGCGAATCCTGCAACAGCACTCCCCTTTACACCTCTGATTTTTGAATCCACTTGCTATTTAAAAAAATGTCTGTTCCTCATTCCTACTACCAAAGTACATGACTGCACATTTTGCTACACTGTGTTCCATCTGCCACTACTTTGCCCACTCTCCAAACTGGTTCAAGTCCTTCTGCAGAGTTTCTGTTTCTCCACATTAACTGCCCCTTCACCTATCTTTACATCATCCATCAACTTGGCCACAAAGCCATCAATTCCCTCATCCAAATCATAGATCTACACCGTGAAGAGTAGCGGCGCCAGCACTGGCCCTTGCGGAACACTGTTAGTCACTGGCAGCCAACCAGAAAAAGCCCCCTTTATTGCCACCCTTTGCCTTCTGCAATTCAGCCATCCTTCAATGTTCCTTATAATACCTGGGGATCTCATCTTCTTTAGCAGTCTCATGTGCGGCACCTTATCAAAGGCATTTTGAAAATCTAGGTAAATAATATCCACTGACTCTCCATTGCCTATCCTGCCATTTACTTCGGCAAAGAATTCCAATGGGTTCGTCGGGCAAGATTTCCGTTTCACTAAACCATGCTGGCTTTGGCCTAATTTATTGTGTGCCTCTAAGTACTCAGCCACCTCATCCTTTATAATGGACTCTCAAATCTTATGAACCTCTGAAGTCAGGCTAACCAGCCACAGTTTTGACTATTCTGCTTCGCTCCATTTTTTAACAGCGGAGTAATATTTGCAATTTTCCCGTCGTCTCGAGCCACTCGTGATTCCATGCTGACTTTGGACTATATTATCATGTCAGTTAAAATACATGGCAGCATTGTCATGGCTCCAATTGTCAATTGTGTAAAATGTCCCTGAAAGACCAAGCTGAATTTAAATATTTGAATTAGATCTGCTGCTATTTTACAAACAAAAAAGCATCCATGATATTACAAATGGTTATTGATTCATTGGCTGACATTATTAGCTAATTTGACTATTTGCGTGATGTTCCTACTTAACCTACTGAAGTGATTACAACAGCAATTGCTTTTCTAACTGACATCAACGTATTAGACAACAAAATTATACCCCAGTTATGATTTTATTTCGGTCAGCAATTACAACAGTCTAATCTGGGATCCAGCTTTTTAACCCATGTTTAGTGATGGGAGAGACGTTTGAAAATGTGATCATTGAGAGCCTCACAGAGAAGACTGCTCTGATGTTACCTTTGGCTTTACATGATGTATTATACAGACATAAGAAAGCAAATTAACACAGACTTTTCTTTTTCATGTGAACTATTCTGCTCTTGTAATATTTTCCTGACCACATGGTGCTGTTGCGTTAGAATCGTTGAATGATACTCAACATATAACTGTGAATTGATCGATGGTTGTGACCACTGCCCAGTCCATCTCTGGCTCTGACCTCCCCACCATCAAAGGGATCTATCGAAGTTGCTGCCTCAAAAAGACAGCAAACATCATTAAAGACCCACACCATCCTGGCCACACACTCATTTCATCATTGCCATCGGGAAGAAAGTACAGGTGCCTGAAAACTGTAACGTCCAGGTACAGGAACAGCTACTTCCCTACAGCCATCAGGCTATTAATCACAGCAACAAATAAGCTCTGAACTACAACACACTATTATTATTATTATTGCATTATGTTTGCTTATTTATTGAGTAGGTGTGCATGTGTATTTATACACACGGAAACTTTTATCTTCCATTATGTACTAAGTTTACATATTCTGTTGTCTTGCAGCAAGCAAGAATTTCATTGTCCTCTCTGGTTCAAATGACAGAGAAATATTTGGTTGATATTAAGATCAAGCATCATCTATTGTTTGGCACTCGTGTTGGTAATTAATGAATCATTTTAAAATCTGATCAGTGAATGCTGGTGTTGTATTATCCTCATACCTGTTGTTTTGCTGCTTGTGGCAGATGTCGTCGATGCAATGGCAGTTGTTGCGCTTGGTTCTGAGAATGAAATGAAGATGTGACATTAATGGATATTGAAAGGGAATTAGACTATTTTTGTTTCACAAATATGTCAAGTGCAGTAGTGCAAGTTGAATTGATGAGAATAAATGTTAACAAAGCATTCAAGGAATAATATCAACAAATAATATTTGGAGTTGTGATGAGATTTTGGTCTGTAATTGTTTTCACTGTGTTATGCATGGAATTGTCACTGTGCTATTGCACGATGTCTCATATGGTTGTCATCAACTGAGAATATTGAATTTGTGCCTGTAATTTTGATTGAGTATTTGCTGTTAATGGTAGAATTTTCATCCAGTCGATACCTGAATTGGCCAACTCAGAGCATTCCACTGCCCATAATTTATTGCACAAATCATTAACTCTTTCAAATTTCCATGGATATTTTGAATTTGGCTAGTTTCATTTTACTGTTGTTATTTATGGCCAGAATCATGGACAAAACTGAAATGTTTGACGATGTAGTCACAATCAAGAACTGAAATATTCACAAAAATGTGTAGGTCTGGACTATACCTCTTGTATGAAAGGAGGCTGAATGTTGAGCTTTATAGAGGTGTATAAATGACATTGGAATAGATAGGATACATTCTGAGTCGAAGGAAGGTTGACACACGTTCTATCATTATTGCTAATTTTCCTTTGCCCCATTTTGCGTACGACTTGTAATTTATGGTACCTGTCCTTGTTGATGTAGACATCAAAAAAAAATTAGAATTGACAACATATTTTTATTTTTCATGTGCCTTATTCTTCTCGTAATATTCCCCTGACTGCACTGTGGTGTTTCAATTGTTAGAATTGTTCAATAATACACAACATACAACTGTGAGCTGATCAATGGTTTGGCCATTTCAGGAACATTGGTTGATATAATGATCACCCTGTTATTGCATGGTTTCATGTAGTAGTCAACGACTGAAAATACTGAATTTGTGCTTGCAGTTTTGACTGAGCATTTGCTGTTATATTTAGAATTCAGCATCCATTAGTTACCTGAATTAATTTACAATTTCTGAGCAATCCACTGCACAAAATATTTTTGCACTAGACATTAATTCTTTCTAATTCCCACAGATATTTTGAACTTGGATAGTTTCATTAGACTGTTGTTATTCAAGGCAAGAACATTGGTCCAAACTACAATCATTTTGAGGATGTCGCCCGTATGAACACTGGAAATTATGTGAAAGTTGAGCAGGCTTGGATGTTATTTCTTGGATAAAATGAGGCTGAAGATACAACCACCTAACTTGGGATCCTGATATCTAGTGATGGAAGAGGCTTTTTGAAAAGTTAATTAATGAGTGCCTCACAAAAACTGCCCTGTTCTTACCATGAACTTTACATTATGCATCAATCAGGCATAAGAGAGAAAACTTACTGCACGCTTTTCATTTTTTGCAAATTATTTTCCACTTGGGATATTCTCACCACCACTCTGTGCTGTTTCTATAGAATCATTTAATAATATTCAGCAAATAACTGCAAACAGATCGATGGTTTGCATTTTTTAGGGACATTGGTTGATGTAAAGATCAAGCATACTCGATTGTTTGTCACTTGTGTTGGTAAGTAATTAATCATTTTAAAGTTTGACTAGTGAATGCTGGTGCTGCATTATCCTAGTACCTGTTGTTTTGCTGGCGGACGTAGTTGGTGCAGTGGCAGTTGTTGTGCTTGGTTCTGAGAATGAAATGCAGGTGTGACATCAATGAATATTGAAAGGAAATCTTTTTGTGTCACAAATCATGTAAAATACAGCAGCGAAAGTTGAACTGACGAGATGAAATGTTAAATGGGATGAAAGCAACCAATGAATAATTGGGTGGATAACATTTGGAGTTCTGACAAAACTTAAAAACAACAAAATATGGAATTATTTTCTCTGTGTTATGCATGGACTTGTCACTCTGCTATTACACAATGTATCATGCAGTTGTCATCAACAGACAATTTTGAATTTGTGCATACAGTTTTGATTGAGTATTTGCTGTTGGCTTTAAGCCTCTGTCCCACTTAGGAAACCTGAACGTAAACCTGTGGAGACGTGTGCCCCACCCAAGGTTTCCGTGAGGTTCCCAGAGGTTCCGGTGAATTTTGGTCACTCTCCATGAGTCACCAGAGGTTCTGGTCAATTGCCTGGAAAGCCTCAACCAAAGCGTGAGCTGCATCTACTGACCAAAGATCCTATAGGATCTTTGCTGCCGACCGCACACACACACACACACTGTGAAGGTGGGGGCCAGGGACAGTAGAGGAGCGGTTTCTGCGAGTTCAAGAGGAAAGTAAACGGTTGCCACAGAGCATGTTAAGTCCTTTAGAGAGCGTGGGAGGGAGGGAGAGAAGGACAGAGAAAGGGAGAGAGAAAGGGAGAGAGAAGGGGAGAGGGAAGGGGAGAAGGACATTAAATGGTTTTAATTTGGGGATGACATTCAAAACTAGAGCTTTCCATAATAGCAGAGAAACACACGTGAACAAGACAAATCTTTTGAACAATTGTTAATTGTTCTTAGCCCACTTTTGGATTAACTGTTAGCAATACAAGGAACTTCTCAAGGTTGCTGTTGCCTCAATTCCATAGGAAGTCAAAATAACCAAAGCTTCATAGGCACAAAAAAATGTGAGTTAGAATACTGGGCTGTACTTGGATGTCTACTCATAAGTTATTTAAAATATCCCTAAAATTCTACACAGACTACAGTTACTTGTTTTCCTGTTGAAAACATATATTAGCATCTTGTAATCAGCTACCTGGTAACGTAGCCATGGAACTGTTGCTACTTTCCTATTGACAAGGATTCCAAGATTTGGTGAGGGAATATCAATATTGATTGGATTTCCATCTGCGTCAAATGTGTTTGGCATGAAAATGATTGCCTAGAAAGGGCTCCATATGTTTCACCAATCACTACAGTCTAATATGTGGTTTGTAATGTTTAAATTATGCTTCCTAATTGGAGAGGAGCTGGGAAACTATGATAATTGAGTGGTTTACAGTGATGCCTTCTCTGTTGTTGTCTTTGACTATATGCCACGTAACAAAGCAAATGTACATTATAATTTTCTTCATTTAGAAGACTGAATTTTCTTCTTAAAAATCTCCTGACAACATTTAGCTACATCTTTTGAATGGCCCCATTTTTTCCACTGAAGTGATCTATGGTTTGAACATTTTGGAGTAGGTTAGAAAAAGCAATGATCAGTCTATGTCTATTGTTTGTCTCTTGCCTTGCAAATATGTGGATGAAAAAGCATGATTTAGTGTGAAATGGGTGATTGATGGTCGGCATGAGATTGTGCTTTGATTAATTGTTTTGGCATGTTTTAGAAAAGTTGTGTGTACGACAATCAAACATCGCCCATGGTTTGGTACTTAAGTACATAGTAAATATTAGTGTGGACAGGAACTGGAGATGCTGGTTTAAACCAAATATAATTGTAATGTGATGCATTTATTAAGTAGTGACATTTGTTTATATATTGCTGAATATTAAATTGCATGTAAATGACTTTCATTCCAGTCAGGCTATATTCCAGTCATGATCACATTGCATGGCGGTGCTGGCTTGAAGGGCCGAATGGCCTTCTTCTGCACCTAATGACTATTGACAAAGATTCCAAGAGTTGGTGAGGGGATTATATGAGGAGATTGATTGGATTTCCATGTGCGTAAAATGTGTTTGACATGCAAATTATTGCCTAGAAATGGCTCCATATGTACCACTAATCACCACAGTCTAATGTGTGGTTCATAATGTTTAAACTATGATTTCTGATTGGACAGGAGCTGGGTAAATATGACAATTGAGTGTTTTACAGTGATAGCTCAGCTGTTGTTGTATTTGACTACATTGCATGTAACAAAGAAAATGTGCATTGTAATTATCTTCTTTTAGGAGAGGTATTTTTTTCTTTAAAATCTCCTGACTTCATTTAGCCACATCTATAGAATGGCTCAATTTTTTACATTGATTAAGTGGGTTAAATACAGTTTGGCCATTTTGGAGTAATTTGGCAAAAACAATGATGAATCTTTGTCTATTGCTTGCCTCTTGCTTTGCAAAATATGGATGAGAAAGCATGATAACATAGAATTCGTGCGAAATGGGTGATTGATGGTCGGCATGAGTTAAAGTGCTTTGATGAAATGTTTTGGCATGTTTTAGAAAAATTGTATGTACCATGATCAAACATCGCCAATGGTTTGGTAATTGCATATGTAGTAAACATTAATGTAGGAAGGAACTGCATTTGCTGGTTTAAACCACAGATGGACACAGAAAACTAGAGTAAGTCAGTGGGTCAGACAGCATCTCTGGTGAAAAGAAATACATGACTTTTTGGGTGGTGACCCTTCTTCAGTATTATCTTAAATATTTGTCTTGGAAGATGAACAAGGGATGCAGTTGATGCATAATTATACCTGTTGTTGTGCTGCTTGTGGTGGGAGGGGTTGTAAGTGCAGTAGTAGTTGTGGTTGGCTCTAAAATGAAAAAATAAGAGAAAAGATACATTGATGTTAAATGCAACATAAGTATTTTAAAGTAATAAAACACTTTACCAGAAAGGTCAGTGTGGGAATGGGAAGGGGCATTAAAGTGTTTGGCCAACCGGGAGATCAGGTAGGTTCAGGCGGGCTGAGCGAAGGTGTTCAACGAAACAATCAAATAGTCTACGTTTGGTCTCGCCGATGTATAAGTGTCCACATCTTGAACAATGGATACAGTAGATGAGGTTGGAGGAGGTGCAAATGAACCTCTGCCTAACCTGAAAGAACTGTCAGAATCCCTGGACAGGATCAAGGGAGGAGGTATAGGGACAGGTGTTGTACTGCCTGCGGTTGCAGAGGAAGGTACCTGGGGAGGGGGTGGTTTGAATGGGAAAGGATAATCAGGGATTTGCGGAGAGAATGGTCTCTATGGAAGGCGGAAAGGGGTGAAGATGGGAAGATGTGGCTAGTGGTGGGATCCCATTGGAAGTGGCGAAAAAGTCGACTAGGGAGAGTCCGTCTCTCTTGCGACTAGGGGTAGGGGGAGCATGTGTGGAGCTGCGGGGTACTGAGGAGATATGAATGAGGGCCTCATCTATGATGGGGGAGGGGAACCCCTGTTCTCTAAAGAATTAGAACATCTCAGAAGCCCTGGTATGAAACATCTCATCTTGGGTGCAGAAGCAGTGTAGACAAAGGAATTGGGAGTAGGGGAGAGTCTTTGCTGGCAGCAAGATTGGAAAATGTGTGGTCTACATAGTTGCAGGAGTCAGGGGGTTTGTAATAGATGTCAGTTGATTCTCTATCTCCTGTGATTGAGGTGGTGATATCAAGAAAGGGGAGGTTGGAGATGGTCCAAGTGAATTTGAGTGCAGGATGGAAATTGGTGGAGAAGTTAATAAAGTCCATGAGTTCTGCATTGGTGCAGGAGGTAGCACCAATGCAGTCGTCAATGTAATGGAGATAGAGTTCGGGGATCGGGCTGATCAGTACATCGATCAGTACATGGCTGGTTTCATCAAAGGGACATAATATGATAACACAGCCATAGCCGAGATTATTCTCGTAAACCTCCTCTGGACAAGGCCAGCACATCCCTCCTCACAAATGACGCCCAAAACTGCTCATAATACCGCAAATGTAGTCTGGCCTGTGCCTCATAAAGCCTCAATATTATATTCCTGGTTTTATATTCTGGTCCTCTCAAAATAAATGGTAACATTGCATTTGTCTTCCTTACTGCTAATTCAACTTGAAAATTAACCATTTGGGAATCCTGCAACAGCACTCCCCTTTACACCTCTGATTTTTGAATCCACTTGCTATTTAAAAAAATGTCTGTTCCTCATTCCTACTACCAAAGTACATGACTGCACATTTTGCTACACTGTGTTCCATCTGCCACTGCTTTGCCCACTCTCCAAACTTGTTCAAGTCCTTCTGCAGAGTTTCTGTTTCTCCACATTAACTGCCCCTTCAGCTATCTTTACATCATCCATCAACTTGGCCACAAAGCCATCAATTCCCACATCCAAATCATAGATCTACACCGTGAAGAGTAGCGGCGCCAGCACTGGCCCTTGCGGAACACTGTTAGTCACTGGCAGCCAACCCGAAAAAGCCCCCTTTATTGCCACTCTTTGCCTTTTGCAATTCAGCCATCCTTCAATGTTCCATATAATACCTGGGGATCTCATCTTCTTTAGCAGTCTCATGTGTGGCACCTTATCAAAGGCATTTTGAAAATCTAGGTAAAAAATATCCACTGACTCTCCATTGCCTATCCTGCCATTTACTTCGGCAAAGAATTCCAATGGGTTCGTCGGGCAAGATTTCCGTTTCACTAAACCATGCTGGCTTTGGCCTAATTTATTGTGTGCCTCTAAGTACTCAGCCACCTCATCCTTTATAACGGACTCTAAAATCTTATGAACCACTGAAGTCAGGCTAACCAGCCACCGTTTCCAATATTCTGCTTCGCTCCATTTTTTAACAGCGGAGTAATATTTGCAATTTTCCCGTCGTCTCGAGCCACTCGTGATTCCATGCTGACTTTGGACTATATTATGTCAGTTAAAATACATGGCAGCATTGTCATGGCTCCAATTGTCAATTGTGTAAAATGTCCCTGAAAGTGCAAGCTGAATTTAAATATTTGAATTAGCTCTGCAGCTATTTTACAAACAAAAAAGCATCCATGATATTGCAAATGGTTATTGATTCATTGGCTGACTTATTATTAGCTAATTTGACTATTTGCGTGATGTTCCTACTTAACCTATTGAAGTGATTACAACAGCAATTGCTTTTCTAACTGACATCAACGTATTAGACAACAAAATTATACCCCAGTTATGACTTTATTTATGTCATCAATTACAACAGTCTAATCTGGGTTCCGGCTTTTTAACGCATGATTAGTGATGGGAGAGACGTTTTTAAAAATTTGATCATTGAGTGCCTCACAGAGAAGACTCCTCTGATGTTACCTTTGGCTTTACATGATGTATTATACAGGCATAAGAAAGCAAATTAACACAGACTTTTCGTTTTCATGTGAACTGTTCTGCTCTTGTAATATTTTCCTGACCACATGGTGCTGTTTGCGTTAGAATTGTTGAACGATACTTAACATATAACTGTGAACTGATCGATGGTTGTGACCATTGCCCAGTCCATCTTTGGCTCCAACCTCCCCACCATCAAAGGGATCTATCGAAGTCGCTGCCTCAAAAAGACAGCAAACATCATTGAAGACCCACGCCATCCTGGCCACACATTCATTTCATCATTGCCATCGGGAAGAAGGTACAGGTGCCTGAAAACTGTAACGTCCAGGTACAGGAACAGCTACTTCCCTACAGCCATCAGGCTGTTAATCACAGCAACAAATAAGCTCTGAGCTACAACACACTATTATTATTATTATTATTATTGCATTATATTTGCTTATTTATTGAGTAGGTGTGCATGTGTATTTATACACACTGAACCTTTTTTCTCCCATTATGTACTAAGTTTACATATTCTGTTGTGTTCCAGCAAGCAAGAATTTCATTGTCCTATCTGGTTCATATGACAATAAACGCTCTTGACTCTTGGTTTGGCCTCTTAGAGAAATATTTGGTCGATATTAAGATCAAGCATCATCTATTCTTTGGCACTCGTGTTGGTAATTAATGAATCATTTTAAAATCTGATCAGTGAATGCTGGTGTTGTATTATCCTCATACCTGTTGTTTTGCTGCTTGTGGCGGATGTAGTCGATGCAATGGCAGTTGTTGTACTTGGTTCTGAGAATGAAATAAATATGTGACATTAATGGATATTGAAAGGGAATTAGACTCTTTTTGTTTCACAAACATGTCAAGTGCAGTAGTGAAAGTTGAATTGATGAGAATAAATGTTAACAAAGCATTCAAGGAATTATATCAACAAATAATATTTGGAGTTGTGATGAGATTTTGGTCTGAAATAGTTTTCTCTGTGTTATGCATGATATTGTCACTGTGCTATTGCACAATGTCTCATATGGTTGTCAGCAACAGAGAATATTGAATTTGCGCCTGTAATTTTGATTGAGTATTTGCTGTTAACGGTAGAATTTTCATCCAGTCGATACCTGAATTGGCCAACTCTGAGCATTCCACTGCCCATAATTTAATTGCACGAATCATTAACTCTTTCAAATTTCCATAGATATTTTGAATTTGGCTAGTTTCATTTTACTGTTGTTATTTATGGCCAGAATCATGGACAAAACTGAAATGTTTGACGATGTAGTCACAATCAAGAACTGAATATTCACAAAAATGCATTGGTCTCGACTATACCTCTTGTATGAAAGGAGGCTGAATGTTGAGCTTTATAGAGGTGTATAAATGACATAGGAATAGATAGGATACATTCTGAGTTGAAGGAAGGTTGACACACATTCTATCATTATTGCTAATTTTCCTTTGCCCCATTTTGCGTATGACTTGTAATTTATGGTACCTGTCCTTGTTGATGTAGACATTTAAAAAAAATTAAAATTGACAAAATATTTTTCTTTTTCATGTGCCTTATTCTTCTCGTAATATTCCCCTGACTGCACTGTGGTGTTTCAATTGTTAGAATTGTTCAATAATACACAACACACAACTGTGAGCTGATCAATGGTTTGGCCATTTCAGGAACATTGGTTGATATAAGTGATCACCATGTTATTGCATGGTTTCATGTAGTAGTCAACGACTGAAAATACTGAATTTGTGCTTGCAGTTTTGACTGAGCATTTGCTGTTATATTTAGAATTCAGCATCCATTAGTTACCTGAATTACAATTTCTGAGCAATCCACTGCACAAAATATTTTTGCACTAGACATTAATTCTTTCTAATTCCCACAGATATTTTGAACTTGGATAGTTTCATTAGACTGTTGTTATTCAAGGCAAGAACATTGGACCAAACTACAATCATTTTGAGGATGTCGCCCGTATGAACACTGGAAATTATGTGAAAGTTGAGCAGGCTTGGATGTTATTTCTTGGATAAAATGAGGCTGAAGATACAACAACCTAACTTGGGATCCTGATATCTGGTGATGGAAGAGGCTTTTTGAAAATTTAATCAATGAGTGCCTCACAAAAACTGCCCTGTTCTTACCGTCAACTTTACATTATGCATCAATCAGGCATAAGAGAGCAAACTTACTGCACGCTTTTCATTTTTTGCAACTTATTTTCCACTTGGAATATTCTCACCACCACTCTGCGCTGTTTCTATAGAATTATTTAATAATATTCAGCAAATAACTGCAAACAGATCAATGGTTTGCATTTTTTAGGGACATTTGTTGATGTAAAGATCAAGCGTCCTCGATTGTTTGTCACTTGTGTTGGTAAGTAATGAATCATTTTAAAGTTTGACCAGTGAATGCTGGTGCTGCATTATCCTAGTACCTGTTGTTTTGCTGGCGAATGTAGTTGGTGCAGTGGCAGTTGTTGTGCTTGGTTCTGAAAATGAAATGCAGGTGTGACATCAATGAATATTGAAAGGAAATTGGACTCTTTTTGTTTCACAAATCATGTAAAATACAGCAGCGAAAGTTGAACTGACGAAATGAAATGTTAAATGAGATGAAAGCAACCAATTAATAATTGGGTGGATAACATTTGGAGTTCTCACGAAACTTAAAAACAACAAAATATGGAATTATTTTCTCTGTGTTATGCATGTTGTCATCAACAGACAACTTTGAATTTGTGCATACAGTTTTGATTGAGTATTTGCTGTTGGCTTTATGCCTCGGTCTCACTTAGGAAACCTGAGTGGAAACCTGTGGAGACGTGTGCCCTACCCAAGGTTTCTGTGAGGTTCCCCGAGGTTCTGGTGAGATTCTGGTCACTCTCCATGAGTCACCAGAGGTTCTGGTCAATTGCCTGGAAAACCTCAACCGCATTGAGCTGCATCTACTGACCAAAGATCCTATAGGATCTTTGCTGCCGACCGCACACACACACACATTACAAAGGTGGGGGCCAGGGACAGCAGATGAGCGTTTTCTGCGTGTTGAAGAGGAAAGTAAACTGTTGCCACAGAGCACGATAAGTCCTTTAGAGAGCGCGGAAGGGGGAGAGAGAAGGGGAGAGAGAAGGGGAGAGAGAAGGAGTGGAGACAGTTTTAGGAAGTTTAATAAAGTTAGCGGGCATTTTGCCTTCCGGTGGATCTTCTAGGTCCTGAAAACCAAAGAATATTTCTTTGCTGAAAATTTCGATGAGCCAATCAGAATGGCCGGTCAGTGAAGGCTTTTGATTGGCTGTAAGTAAAAATGCGACCCCACCACTGGCTTCAACAAAACGTCAACCTATTTTTTGTCACGGCCATTTTTTGTTTTTTTAAATAATCGCAGGAACACAGCAGAAGCCGCGATTACGCAGAAACCACTTTCCACCATTAGGGAGAGTGACCGGAACCTTTGGGAACCTCATGGAAACCTTGGGTGGGGCGCAAGGTCTCCAGAAGTGTCAATTCAGGTTTCCTAAGTGGGAAGATCCGGAAGGTAAAATGCCCGCTAATTTATTAAACTTATTAAAACTGTCTCCACTCCTTCTTCCACCTTCTCTCTCCCCTTCTCTCTCCCCTTCTCTCTCCCCTTCTCTCTCCCCTTCTCTCTCCTTCTCTCTCCCCTTCTCTGTCCTTCTCTCCCTCCCTCCCGTGCTCTCTGAAGGACTTACCATGCTCTGTGGCAGCCGTTTACTTTCCTCTTCAACATGCAGAAAGCACTCCTCCGCTGTCCATGGCCCCCATCTTCGTGATGGGTTTGGGTGTGTGTGCACGGTCGGCAGCAAAGATCCTTTAGGATCTTTGGTCAGTAGATGCAGCTCACTCTTTGGTTGAAGCTTTCCAGGCAATTGACCAGAACCTCTGGTGACTCATGGAGAGTGAGCGGAACCCCCGGGAAGGTCTGGGAACCTCACGGGAACATAGAAACATAGAAACCTAGAAAATAGGTGCAGGAGTAGGCCATTCGGCCCTTCGAGCCTGCACCATCATTAAATATGATCATGGCTGATCATCCAACTCAGTATCCCTTACCTGCCTTCTCTCCATACCCCCTGATCCCTTTAGCCACAAGGGCCACATCTAACTCCCTCTTAAATATAGCCAACAAACTGGCCTCAACTACCTTCTGTGGCAGAGAATTCCAGATTTTCACCACTCTCTGTGTGAAAAATGTTTTTCTCATCTCGGTCCTAAAAGATTTCCCCCTTATCCTTAAACTGTGACCCCTTGTCCTGGACTTCCCCGACATCAGAAACAATCTTCCTGCATCTAGCCTGTCCAATCCCTTAATGATTTTGTAAGTTTCTATAAGATCCCCCCCCTCAATCTTCTAAATTTAGCAAGTACAAGCCAAGTCTATCCAGTCTTTCTTCATATGAAAGTCCTGACATCCCAGGAATCAGTCTGGTGAACCTTCTCTGTACTCCCTCTATCGCAAGAATGTCTTTCCTCAGATTTGAAGACCAAAACTGTACGCAATACTCCAAGTGTGGTCTCACCAAGACCCTGTACAACTGCAGTAGAACCTTCCTACTCCTATACTCAAATCTCTGGGGAATCTCTGAGGAACCTCTGGTAACCTCACGGAAACCTTGGGTGGGGCACACAGTCTCCAGAGGTTTCCGTTCAGGTTTCCTAAGTGGGATAGGGGCTTTAGAATTCACATTCATTAGTTACCTGAATTAATTGGCCAACTCTGAGCATTCTACCGCCTATAATTTCTTTGTACTCAACATTCACTCTTTCTAATTTCCATAGATTTTTGAATTTGGCTGGTTTTGCGTTAGTGTTGTTATTCATGGCTAGTATCTTGGACAAAACTGCAATAAGTTTGAGGATGTAGCCACAATCAAGAACTGAAATATTCGTTAAAAATGGGTAGGGTTGGACTTTATTTCTTGGATAAAAGGAGGCTGAAGGTTGATCTTACAGAAGTGTATGAAATCATATAGGAATAGATAGGATAGGATACTCTCTGGGTCTGAGAAAGGTTGACACAAGTTTTATAATCTTTTCTAATTTTCCCTTGACTCATTTAAAGTACGAGTTGTAATTTATGGTACCTGACACTGTTGATGTTGATTCAGTTGTATCAGGCATCATTGTTGTACTTTGCTCTGTGGACCTGCTGCCTGCTGCGATTACAAAAGTTGTCGAAGCTTCACATGTACAGAGAAATATCAGTTACTATACATGGCAGCACTCTCATGGCTACACTTGTAAATTGTGTAAAATATCCCTGGGATTGCAAGCTAACTTTAATTATTTGTTTTTGTAAATCTGATGATGTATATTAGCAACATGTCAGTGGCAACTGGTTCATTGAATCTGCTGCTATTGTCCAAAACAAAGGAGCATCCTCAATATTACAAATAATAAATGAATTGTTTATTTATTTAGCAAGGATATATATGGAATTCTATATGAAATTCCACTTTGTCAGTTGTGTTGCTAAGTTATGGATCTTTTTATAGTCTGATCAGTGAATCCCGGTGCTGCATTATCCTGGTACCTGTTGTGTTGTGGCTATTGATGGAAGTAGTTGATGCAGTGGCAGTTGATGTGCTTGGTTCTAAGAATGAAATGAAGATGAGACATAAATTGTATTGAAAGTAAATTGGGCTCTTCAAACTGACTGATGGATTGGTCTCTTTGAGGAACATTGGTTGATATAAGCATCACCAATTCTTTGTCACATGTGTTGGTAAATATTGTATCTTTTTAAAGTTTGATCAGTGAATCCTGGTGCTGCATTATCCTCGTACCTGTTGTTTCGCTGCTGGTGGCGGACGTAGTCGATGCAGTGGCAGTTGTTGTGCTTGGTTCTGAGAATGAAATGAAGTTGAGACATCAATGGATAATTTAAGGAAATTGGACACCTTTTGTTTCATAAAGCAGGTAAAGTGCAGAAGTGAAAATTAAACTGACGAGAGATGTAAACAGTGTATTTTGATTAAACAAGAATCAAGAAATATTTTGGCAAGGAATTGTTTTCACTGTGGAATGCACCAAACTGTCATCATGTTATTGCACAAAGTTTCATGTAATAGACATCAAATGAAATATTGGATTTTTACATGCAATTTTTATTGAGCATTTGCTGTTAGAGTTAAAATCTTGCAACAATTAGTTACCCGAATTAATTGGCCATTTTTGAGCAATCCACTGCCTATAATTTATTTACACTAGACGTTCAACCTTTCTCATACCCATAGATATTTTGAACTTGGCTTGTTTCATTTTACTGTTATATTCAAGGCCAGTACTTTGAATGTAGGCAGTATAAAGATCTGAAATATATGCAAAAGTCCAGTCTTGGACTTTATTTCTTGGATGAAAGGAGGCTGAAGGTTTATCTTGTAGAGATGTAATAAAAATATATGGGAATAGATAGGGTGAATGTACAGTCTTATGGTGGGGGAATCAAATATGCGGAGAAATCTCAGTTAAAATACATGGCAGCACTAACATGTCTACACTTGTAAAATGTCCCTGGAAGTCCAAGCTGACTTTATTATTATTATTTTTTAATCTAATGATGCATATTAGCAACATGCAGTTGTGTAATTGATGACTGGGGCATTATAATACTATGATATCAATGATATTACAAAGGTTAAATGAACAATTGCCTGACATTATTACCTTATTTGACTACTTGCATGATATCTATCTATATATTACTAATATTCTCATCTTGACCGCTTCCTGTCCACGTTGTAATTAATTTTGCGCAAAACGATCCTATATAGCACTATGATTTTTCGCCACCTTACTCACCATTTTACTTCGGAGTCATGTGAGTGACTATGTGAAGAAGCCCCGCTAGGCACATGCGCATCATTACGTCGACGCATGTCGCTAGGAACGGGCTGCAGAGCGCAGCTCCACCATCGGTGAGTAACAGACCTCGCAGGTAAGTAGTTTAAACTGCTTCCTAGGGTCTATTTAGGCTCCATAACGCTGGCTGGCTAGCCAGGAGAAGTTTGAAAATGGAGAGCAGTACAAGGAAGTCGGTGCGTATTAAGCGCAGGTCCCGCATTGAAGCGGGTCCACAACAGCAATCGGGATTGCTGATAACTGCGGAGCCGGTTCCGATACTGGTAGCCGTAAACCCCGTCGTTAATGAACCTCCAGCTGCTCCAGTGCCGCAGGGCACTGAGGCCACTTCAGTAGGCAGGAAAAGTAAAAGGAGGTCTGTCAGGCACGTTTTGTCTGACGGGTCTGATGAAGATGATTCTCCTCCAGACAGGAAAGCCATGTGGCAAAGAATGGAGCAAATGGAGACCATGCTCCAAACTCTCATCAACCAAGGGTCAAAAGACCCAGAATATTCCCAGGCAGCCTCCAAGGGAGTTCCCTATCATGAATATGGTGCCTACACAACATGGGAATCTGACTCTCCAGAGCCTTGTTTAGGTCTGGAAGAGGTCTCCTTCGAGCAGGTCTCAGGAGTAGCAGGGCGGCAGGAGACTGACCCTGAAGCTGGTGTCTCTGCTTATGTGTACACACCAGAGCACAAGAGCAAAGCTCCGGGTGTACCTGATGTAGCGCAAACTTTTGCTATACTAAAAGGGAGCGGTGAGGCCATGGAAGAAAACCTGGCGGCCAACATAAACTACTTGGTTTCTCACCAGCTTCAAGATACTGTCATGGTTGAGACAGCAGATCTATACAAAACACCTGTGAATTGTGCTTCACTCAGGGTGCCAACGGTGAATTCTGCAATTTGGGCACCCATGAGTTCAACGATGCGAGGGCAGGAAATGCGTTTCCAGCATGTCCTCAAGCTCATAGCAGCTGGCATCACTGCTTTTGGGAAGCAGATAAAAGGGTGTGCTATGTCTAAAGTTCAAGAAGACATGTTGGCCTTATTTTGTAATTCCTACTTTGAAATCAATTGTATGAGGAAAATTGCTATTCGGCCCATACTGCACCCTAGATTTGCAGGATTATGCAGATCGAGTAATACTCAAGGTCCGGATTATTTATTTGTGGAGAACCTGCCGAAGCAAATCAAAGATATTGATGAGGAGGCAAAAACGATTAGCCTCATGAAACCTTTCATCCATGGTCAAAGAAAACAAGCAGGCTGGATGAGAAGGGGGTTTGATTCCGGAGCAGGAACAAGCAGAGGCAGGGAAGTGGTTAGAAGGTACTATTACCCATCACAGCCCAATGTTAACCCATTTATTGGAAGAAGGAGACCATCACGGTCATGGCGGTGCAGGCTCGAAGGGCCGAATGGCCTACTCCTGCACCTATGTTTCTATGTTTCTATGTTCTATGTCATGTACTGAGGTACAAAAACTTTATTCCATCACAGAAAAAAACTTCTGGGGAACAACCTCCGGTTGGGAGTAGATTACAATTGGTTTATGATGAATGGTGCTGTATAACATCTGATCGGTTTATATCAGATACTGTGTCAGGTTCTACAATAGAATTTATGGCAAGAGTTGATCCACCTGTACAGAATAAACCTAATCGGATTTTGGTGTTTCCTGCACCAGAAACTTCTCAGATAAAATAAGAAGTTAAAAATGTATTCAAAAAAGGAGTAATTGAAAGAACAGCGAATCATCCACAACAATTTGTGTCCAATATGTTCCCCAGACCAAAGAAAGATGGGGGTTGTAGAGTCATTCTGGACCTCACAAATTTGAATTCGTATGTCCAGTATAGGCATTTTAAAATAGACACCTTCAACACTGCAAAGCAGTTGTTGTCACAAGGCTGTTATATGGCGACTATAGACCTGAAGATGCATATTATTCAGTGCCAATTCATCATCCTTATCGCAGGTACTTGAAATTTAATTGGATGGGTCAGCTGTGGCAATTTAAAGCATTACCTAATGGGTTAACTTCAGCTCCCAGGCTGTTCACAAAATTATTGAAACCAGCACTGACATTATTAAGGGCTCAAAATCACATTGTCATGGCTTATCTCGATGATATTTTAATTGTAAATGCCACTCAGGAGTCAGCTGAAGAATCAGTTTCAGCAACTATACGCCTGTTTGAAAAACTAGGGTTTCTGATCCATCAAACAAAATCTAAGCTACAGTCATCCCAAACTATTGATTATTTGGGGTTTGTCATTAATTCAGTTGCTCTGTCAGTAACTTTGCCAACAGATAAAGTTGGGGATATTACAAATGCCTGTACTTCCCTGCACTATCAAAGTCTTCAAAGAGCCAGAGAATAAGCACTAAAAAAGCGTGCAGGTCATTTTGATAGGTTCATGCAGTTACCAACTGAAACTTTAGCTGAATTGCAATGGTGGATTGGGAATGTTGCACATGCAACTAAAAACATTTTGGTTCAACAACCTTCCGTGGTATTACAACCTGATGTGAGCGCTCTCGGATGGGGAGCTACGGACAGCGACACCAGCTGTGGTGGTAGATGGACTGTCCAAGAGGATTTAATTCTCCAAACATATGGAATCAATTATTTGGAGTTATTGGGGGCATTTTATGGATTGAAAGCTTATTGTTCTACAATGAATGACTTGCATGTTCAATTACAAGTAGACAATACCACAGCTGTGGCATATATGAATCACATGGGGGGAGTAAGATCAGTATCATGTGATCATCTGGTTAACCTGATGTGGCACTGGTGTATCTCTAGGAATATCTGGCTTTCAGCTATCTATCTACCAGGGAGAGACAATATTGTGGCAGACAACAGATCACGAAAGTTCAAAGACAATACAGAATGGATGTTAAATCCACAAGTTGTCAAAAAGATTGTCAGTTGGTATGGGTTAACAGACATTGATTTTTTTGCGTCTAGATTAAATCACCAGTTGCCTAAATATGTCTCATGGGAGCCTGACCCAGGAGCAGTAGCGGTAGATGCATTCTCGCTACATTGGGGAAATATGTTCTTCTATGCTTTTCCCCCATTCTGCCTGATTAGGCAATGTCTCACCAAAATAGAGCAAGACTCTGCCACGGGCGTTTTGGTGGTTCCAAACTGGCCTACACAGCCATGGTTCCCATTGATGCTTAGAATGATAACTCAACCATTTATGTCGATCCCCAGCTGCAGTAATTTGTTGGTACAACCAGTAACAGAATAAATTCATCCATTGCATGATCATATTAATTTGTTAATCTGCAGGTTCTGACCAGACCATTACAAGGGCTTGGACTGTCGGATAGGATCATGGATGTCATAACTGCAGCTTGGAGAGATAGCACTAAGAAACAATATATGTCTCATATAAAGAAATGGGAAATTTTTTGTATAAAGTCAGATATATCATATCATACAGCAAACGTATCGGATGTTTTGGAGTTCCTTGCTATGTTGCATTTTGATCAGCACCTGAGTTATAGTGCCATTAATAGTGCTCGTAGTGCCTTGTCCTCCTATTTAGGACAATTTTCAGAACATCAATCTATCGGGTCTCATCCATTAATATCCCGATTTGTGAGAGGAATTTTTAATAAAAATCCTCCCAACCCAAGATATACAGAGATCTGGGATGCCAGTGTAGTTCTTACATTGCTTCGGCAGTGGGCTCCAATTACGTCACTGTCTTTTCAGAAGTTAACATTTAAAGTGGTAATGCTCATGGCATTAGAGTCAGCACAAAGAGTACAAACATAGCAAATGTTATGGTTAGGTTGTATGCATTTGTCTGTAGATAACATTACTTTTTATGTTCATGATCTAATCAAACAAAACATGCCAGGAAAGGCTGGAACCAAGGTAATCTTTAAAGCATACATTGACCAAACATTGTGTGTGGTTAAGCATCTGACTTGATATATTGAAGTAACTAAGAGTCTCCGAGGTCGTGAGACAACAATGCCCATTACCCACAAGAAAGCATATAAAAAAGTGACAGTACAAACTATTTCTAGATTGTTAAAACAGGTTCTATATTTAGCTTAAGTGGACACTCATGTGTTTAAATCTCACTCCACCAGGACGGCATCAACATCCGCGGTGAAGGCGCTGGACGTGCCGCTCAACCTCATTTTAGAGGCCGCAAGATGGTCTAAAGAATAAACTTTTTCAAAGTTTTACGATATACCTGTTGTCACAGTGCCAGTGTTTGGACATGTTGTGTTGGGTTCTGTTTAATTTGTTTGCTTTGTTTTATATCATTCGTTTCATATCCTTTGTTGTAATTTTCCCCTGGGATAGTGGGGTTATTACTTTCCTTTCTTTTTATTATTATTATTAAAATACTTATTGCATAATTTCAAGCAATGTTCATTATATTATTTACTCACTACTATGTCAACTGAAGCAGTGTGTTGTGAATCTACAGCATGAAAATCACAGAGCTTTAAAATCTTCACGTAGTCACTCATGTGACTCCGAAGTAAAATAGTAAGATTAAATGGGAACTTACCTGTTCGAAGTTTGATCTTTATTTTATGAGGACTTACGATGAGGGATTATGTGCCCTCCGCTCCTGACCCTCATAATCTAAACGATCATCTGGTAGTTCTAGTCTTTATGAGCCTTACTATCTTACTTCGGCTATCTGTTTCTGTGTTTTTCACGTCGCTGCTTTGAAGTATGCCGCGCATGCGCCTGGCAGGGCTTCTTCACGTAATCCTTCATCGTAACTCCTCATCAAATAAAGATCAAACTTCGAACAGGTAAGTTCTCGTTTAATCTTACTATTCTCCTCTGCTGAATGTCATATAAGTTTTGTGCCGATCGGTGAAAGTAAGTAAGAAAGTTATGAAGGTTTCGAAGGTCCCCCCCCCCACACACCTCCCCTCCCCCACACCCTCCCTCCCCCACACTCCCCTCCCGCACACCCTGCTCCCCCACACCACCTCCCCAGAGTGGTGGAACATTGCTTTTGGGGAACGGGTTGCGTGGGGGGAACAGGTGAGTGATGGATTATTGCATTGGGGAATGGATTGTGTTGGGGAAGAGCAGGCATCCTGTGTGACTGGGACCCAATGGGTCCCACTTATTCCAGTTCCTACCGAAATTAATGGGGTGATTATACTAGCAAAGTGTTAGGCCACAATATTATACCACAGTTACGACTGTGTAATATTAGAAATTATATATAATTATACAAGTAAACTGACGAAATACTTTTCTTTTTCAAGTGACTTATTTTTCTCTTGTAATATTCTCCTGACCACACTCTGCTTTTTCTCTAGAATTGTTCAATAATTCTCAGCAAGTAACTTCGAACTGACTGATGGATTGGTCTCTTTGAGAAATATGTCTAATATCTTGATCAAACATCAACTATTGTTTGTCACATGTGTTGGAAAATATTGTATCTTTTTAAGTTTGATCAGTGATATTAATGGATATTAAAACTATGTTGAATACATTTTGTTTGATGGAGCATGTCACACATAGCAGTAAACATGAAAATGATGAGAAGAAATGTTAAAGCATTGAGGTTAATATTTGAAGTTTTGATGAAACTGAGGAATGATAAAAAAAGGTAGGCATGGATTTTTTTCTCCATTTTGCACAGGTTTGCCACTATGTTATTGCATTATTTTTAATGTATTCAGTCATCAACTGAAAATAGTGAATTTGACCATGCAATTTTGATTGAGGTTTTCAGCTTGATTTAGAATTCTACATTTATTAGTTACCTCCAATACCAGGCCATTTCTGAGCTTTCAACTGCTAAATTTTATTTTGTTCTCTATATATACATAGCTATTTTGAAATCAGCTAGTTTTACACTTGATATGATGGAAAGTAAAGTATGATTTTAAAGTCTGATCAGTGAATGCTGGTGCTGCATTATCCTAGTACCTGTTGTTTCGCTGCTGGTGGCGGACGTAGTCGGTGCAGTGGCAGTTGTTGTGCTTGGTTCTGAGAATGAAATGAAGATGTGACATCAATGAATATTGAAAGGAAATTGGACTCTTTTTGTTTCCTAAATACAGTTGTGAAAATTGAACCGATACGAACATTCAACGAATATTAATATGGATAACATTTAGTGTTTTGATGAAACTTAGGAAACATGAAAAATGTTGACATGAAATTATTTTCACTGTGTTATGGGCAGTATTGTCACCATATTATTGACATTAACCTCAAAGGTGATTTTATAAATATGGTTATGGGTATCTGGAGCAAGCATCCAGATGAAGTAGTTAAGGCAGAAGCAATAATAATATTTGAAAGACATTTGGACAGGTACATAGATTGGAAAGGTTTAGAATGATATGGAACTGCCTTGGGAACATGGAGCGAGCATCAATGGCTTATCATGTAGGGCATGGACATATTTGGCCCTAGAACCTATTTCCATTCTTTAAAAAATATATATTTTCATTAGAAGTGTGTACATATCATAATCAAAACACATTTAGTATATCAATTACATATTGTTAATATATGGGATTCTAGCTATCAGAGTAATGGGGATTCTCATTTAATAATTATATATTAACTCTGCTTCTATTTGTATATTTATTTTTTGTATAGATAGTGAGAATGAAGAGGGGAAAAAATGATAAAAAGAATAGAATAAATTACCAATAATACAAATTTGGAGATAGGTCCGTAGATTATTAAACATAACTATTCATCTAATCCTGGGTTCAAGCTTCAGTCAGACTTCCGTGTCGGACCAATTTACCCTTTCAAAAAGTCAATAAATGGAGATCATATTCTAGCAAATAATTCTTGTTTGTCAATTAAGACAAGTCTAGTTCTTTCCAAATGTAAGGTCTCCGACATCTCCATAATCCACATTTTAATAGTGGTGGTTGTTGGACTTTTCCAAAATGTTAATATTAATTTTTTCCCAGTTATTATACTATAATCAAGGAAGTTTCTTTGGCTTGTTGTAAGTTTTAGGCTTTGTTCTGATATTCCTAATATTATTAGTTTTGAGTCGGGATCCAATTGAGTATTAACAACTTCAGAAATAATTCTAAAAATATCCATCCAGAAATTTTTGATTTTTATACAATTTACAAAAGTATGTTAAATTAGCATCTGAGTATTGGCATTTATCACAGATAGGAGAGATATGTGGGAACATTCTATTTAATTTTGTTTTAGAGTAATGCAGTGTATGTAATACTTTAAATTGTATTAAAGAATGTCTGGTATTTAACGAACATTGATGAATATGTTGTAGACTTTCGTCCCAAATATCTTTCACTATAGGTTGGTCTAATTCATTTTCCCATGCTTGTCTGTATAATTCCGACGACGGGGCCTCACTGTCTAAAAGGGTGTTATAAATACGAGATATTAACTTATCTGTATTAGGATGTTTATTCAAACATTCATCAAGAGTTTCTGGTTCTCTAGTTCTATATTCTTGTGTATGTGATTTAACATAATCTCTCAGTTATAAATATATGAAAAAGTTATTTGAGTGTAGTCCATAATTCTGTTGTTACTCCTGAAATGATAGAAAAATGCCTTTCCTATAAAGATGTCCCACCTTTTTAATTCCATAATATTTCCATTGTGTAAAACCTTTATCCAACATAGAGGGTTTAAATGAAGAACTGTTTACAATGGGAAGAAGGGGTGATAAATTATCCAATTTTAAAGTCTTGTTTAATTGTTTCCAAATTTGTATACCACTATATATTATAGAGTTTTCACAATAGGTTGTTTTGTTCAGTTTTATGGGAGCTAACATAATCGAGCCAATTTCAAAAGGCAAACAATCTTCCTTTTCCATCTTTAACCAGTCTGGTTGCTGATCTATATCTTCCAACCAGAAGTTCATATTTTTAAATATTAACTGCCCAGAAGTAAAACAAAACATTTGGTAAACTTAATCCTCCATTCATCTTGGATTTACATCAATGTTTTTAGTTATTCTATGATTCTTATAATCCCAAATAAAACTTGTGACGATGGAATCAACTTAAAAAAAAACATTTTGGAAGATATATCGGGATTGATTGAAAGAGGTATAATAATTGCGGGAGAAAGATCATTTTTATATCATTAATTCTACCAAACATTGAGATAGGAAGTGTTTTCCAGTACTGAATATTCTTATGTAGTTTATTCATTAAAGGTGGGAAATTTAATTTACATAAAGATGGATATTTCTTAGTCACATAAATTCCTAGATATTTAAATTCATAATTGACTATTTTAACGGGGGATTGTTGCAATGTATGTAAGTTGAGTTCCGTTATTGGCATAATTTCACTTTTGTTCCAATTAATTCTGTATCCCAAAAATGAGCCAAATTGAGTTATAAGATTTAACAGGTTTGGGATGCTAGTTTCTGGGTTTGTGATGTATATTAACACATCATCTGCAGATAAAGAAATTTTATTAACTGTATCTTTAGTATTATACCCATATATTTCTGGGTGGGCTCTAACTATTTCTGCTAATGGTTCAACAGCAAGGGGGAATAATAACGTGGATAGCGGGCATCCTTGTCTACAACCTCTAGATACATTAAATTTAGGTGATAACATTTGGTTTGTCAATATTCTAGCTGTTGGGTTGGTATATAAGAGCTTAACCCATGTGCAGTACTTCTCACCCAATTGAAAATTTTCCATCACCGAAAATAAATAAATAGGGCCAAACTACCTGATCAAATGCTTTATCAGCATTTAGCGAAATCATTGCTAGATCTACGTTAGCTATTCTATTTGCATATGTAATATTAAATAATCGTCACAGATTATAAGATGAATAATGTTTTGGAAAAAAACCTGTTTGATCAGGGTGTATTAATTTATGAATCACTAAACTTAATCTATCTGCTAGATTTTCTGATCAGTATTTATGAGAGCAATTGCTCTATATGAACCTGGGTCTTCAAGGTCCTTATCCGTTTTTGGTATAAGTGTTATTGTTGATTCATTTAAAGTTTCTGGCTGTTTTTGTTGAGTATAAACGTAATTATACAATATCTGTAGACATGGAGAAATCAGATCATAATTTTTTTTAATAAAATTCAGAGGTTAGGCCATCAGGCCCTGTGGCCTTTCCATTTTTTTTAAAAGATCTTATAGACTCTTCAATATCTTTTACAGTTATTTCAGCACCTAGTAATTCTCTCTCTTTCAGATCTGAACCTGTAAGATTACATTTCTGTAAAAATGATTCCATTCTTGCCGAGCGTTCTATCGGTTTGGTTGAGTAGTTTGATAGTATTGTAGGAATCTGTCATTGATATCCTTTGGCAATGTTAGTATTTCTCCCATGTCTGATCTAATTTTGTGAATTGTTTGTTCCCCATCCAGTGTTCGAAGTTGACATGCATTTGGTTTTTGTGGTTGGTCACCGGATTCAAAATGTAATTGTTTAGTATGTTGATAACATTTTATGACTTGGTCTGAATATATTTGGTTTAACTTATATTTAAGAACCTATTTCCATTCTGTATTAGACAATTACTCACTGAGCAAAGGAAGGTTAATTAGACACATTTTATTATGATGTCTAAATTTCCCTTATTTTGATTCGGAGTACGAGTTGTAATTATGGTACCTGTCTCTGATGATGTAGATTCAGTTGTATAAGGCGTCATTGTTGTATTTTGCTCTGTAGACGTGCTTGCTGCTGTGCAGAGAAATGCCAGTCAAATTACATGGCAACACTCTCATGTCTACAATTTTAAATTGTGTAAAATGTCCCTGGAAGTCCAAGCTGGCTTTAATTATTTGTCTCTTTCAATCTGGTGATGCATATTAGCAACATGCAATCAGGTAAATGGCAACTGGTGCAGTGGACCTGGTGTTAATTTCCAAACATAGAAACATCCACAATATTACAAATGATGAATGAATAATTGCCAGACTAGCAACATAATTTTTTTCCATGTGACTTATTCTCCTCATGTAATGTTCCCCTGACTGCACTATGCTGTTCTGTAGAATTGCTCAATAATACTGAGCAATTAACTGTGAGCAGATGGATAGTATGGCCTCTGAGAAAAATTGGTTAATATATTGATCTAGAATCAACTATTGTTTGTCACGTGCTGGTAAGCAACGTATCTTTCAAAAGTCTGATCAGTGAATCTAACAAATAATTGGACTATCCTAGTACCTGTTGTTTCTCTGCTAGTGGTGGATGTAGTCGATGCAGTGGCAGTTGATGTGCTTGGGTCTGAGAATGAAATCAAGATGTGACATCAATTGTTATTGAAAGTAAATTGGACATTTTTGTTTCATAAAGCAGATAAAGTGCGCCAGTAAAAATTAATCTGATGAGAAGAAATGTTAACAAAGCATTAAATACATAATTTGATGGATAACATTTGTAGTTCTGATGAAACCTAGGAATCAAGAATAATTTTGGTATATCCTATTTGCATAAGAACCAGAACGATACATTAAAGATGGGCAGGGGTGAACCTTGTTTCTTACGGAGTAGGCGGCTAAATGTTGATCTTATAGAGGTGTGTAAAATCAAATGGGAATAGATTGGGTGAATGAAGAGAGACGTTATCGCAAAGTGGGGAAATCAAGAACTAGATGGCGCAGAGCGCACAGCTCCATCCAAGACCGCAACAAATTGCAGAGATTTGTGGATGCAGCCCAGATCATCGCACAAACTAATCACATGTCCATTGACTCCATCTACACTTCATTCTACCTCGGCAAGACCCCCAGCATAATAACGGACTGTTCTCACCTACGACACTCCCTCTCATCCCCTCGCCTTTATGCTGTAACTATGTGTCGTCTTTCCGTTGACTGGATAGCATGTGAAAACAAGCTTTTCACTGTTCTTCGATGCATGTGAGAATACATTAAACTAAATTACATAATTTTATGGTAAGAAGAGAAAATACATAATATGTACCTGAAGGGAAACCTTTTCACAAAGGGTGATGGGTTTATGGAGCAAGCATACATTAAACCTTTGAGGCAGGAGCAATAATCATATTTAAAATACATTTAGACTTGTGCATGGATTGGATAGGCTTAGAGCAATCTGGAACTGCCTAATCTGGGATTCTGATGTTTAATCCAAGTTTAGTGATGGGACAGGCACTTTGAAAATGTGATTGTTGAGTGCCTCACAGAGCAGACTGATCTGCTGATACCTTCAGCTTTACAATATGTATTATGCAGACATAAGGAAGGAAACTAACAATATACTTTTCTTGTTCATATGACTTTTTTGTCTTGTAATATTCCCCTGCTTGCATTTTGCAGTCTCAAAAGAATTGTTCAATATTTCTCAGCATTTAACTGTGAACAGATCGTGACTCTTAACAGAAAATTGGTTGAGACAATGATCTAGCATTATCTATTGTAGACAAAAGTGCTGGAGAAACTCAGCGGGTGCAGCAGCATCTATGGAGCGAAGGAAATAGGCAACGTTTCGGGCCAGACCCTTCTTCAGACTGATGGAGGGTGGAGGGATGGGGGGGGGGGGGGGGGCGGGGAGAAGAAAGGAAAAAGGAGGAGGAGGTGCCCGAGGGCTGAGGGAGTGCTAGGAAGGGGAGGAGACAGCAAGGGCTTATGAAATTGGGAGAATTCAATGTTCAGGCCACCGGGATGCAGACTGCCCAAGCGGAATATGAGGTGCTGTTCCTCCAATTTCAGGTGTTGCTCACTTTGGCCATGGAGGAGGCCCAGGACAGAGTGGTCGGATACGGAATGGGAGGGGGAGTTGAAGTGCTGAGCCACCGGGAGGTCAGGTTGGTTAATGTGGACCGAGCGGAGGTGTTCGGCGAAACGATCGCCAAGCTTACGCTTGGTCTCACCGATGTAGATCTGCTGACATCTGGAGCAGTGGACGCAATAGATGAGGTTGGAGGAGATGCAGGTGAACCTCTGTCGCACCAGGAATTACTGCTTGGGTCCTTGAATTGAGTCGAGGGCGGAGGTAAAGCGACAAGTGTAGCATCTTTTGTGGTTGCAAGGGAAAGTGCCCGGGGAGGGGGTGGTGTGGGAGGGAAGGGAAGAATTGACAAGGGAGGTACAGAGGGAGCGATCTTTACGGAAAGCAGACGGGGGGGAGATGAGAAGATGTGGCGAGGTGGCGAAACTGACAGAGGACTATTTGTTGTATGTGACGGCTAGTGGGGTAAAAGGCGAGGAGTAGGGGGACTCTGCCCTTGTTGCGAGTGGGGGGAAGGGGAGAGAGAGCAGTGTTACGGTGTATGGAAGAGACCCTGGTGCGAGACTCATCTATAGTAGGGGAGGAGAACCCCCGCTCCCTGAAGAATTAGGACATTTCCGATGCCCTGGTGTAGAACACCTCATCCTCGGAGCAGATGCAGCGTAGACGGAGGAATTGGGAGTAGGGGATGGAGTCCTTACAGGAAGCAGGGTGGGAAGAAGAGTAGTCTAGATAGCCATGGGAATCAGTGCTTTTGTAATGGATGTCGGTTAGAAGTCTATCACCTGCGATGGAGATAGTGAGGTCAAGAAATGGTAGGAAAGTGTCGGAAATGGTCCAGGTGTATTTGAGTGTCGGATGGAAGCTTTAGCATTATCTATTGTTTGGCTCTTGTGTTGGTAAGTAATGAATTGTGTGAATGCCTGATCAGTGAATCCTCGTGCTGCGAAACTGTGAGCTGATTGATGGTTTGGCCACGTTGAGGAATATTGGTTGATATAATGGTGGAGCATCAGTTATAGATTGTGATGTGTTGATAAGTAAGATATATTTTTAAAGTCTGATCAGTAATTCCTGCTGCTGCATTATCCAAGTACCTGTTGTTTCGCTGCTAGTGGTGGACATAGACGATGCAGTGGCAGTTGTTGTACTTGGTTCTGAAAATGAAATGAAGATGTGATATCAATAGATATTGAAAGGAAATTAAACACATTGGAGCATTTATTTAGTACATGTTCAGAACCTACTCAATGAATGGTCGGGCTCTGGGGAGTGTGTAGTGCAGAGCGATGGAGGAGTACAGGTACATAGTTCGTTGAAAGTGGCATCATAGGAGGGTCAAAATGGCTTTTGGCACATTGGCTTTCATCATTCAGATTATTGAGTATGGACATTGGGAGGTCTTCTTGCAGTTGGATAAGACGTTAGTGAGGCTGCATTTGGAGTATTGTGTTCAGTTTTGGGCACCATCTTATAGAAAAAATGATGTCAAGTTGGAAAGGGTGCAGAGAGGATTCATGAGCATGTTGCCAGGATTTGAGGGCCTGAGTCATTGGGGACGTTGAGAAATTTAGGATACTATTCCTTGCAGTGCAGGAGGATGAGTGGTGATCTTTTAGAGGTATACAAAATCATGAGAGGAATAGATCGGGTACATGCACAGCATCTCTTGCCCAAAGGTTAATTAGAGTATTTTTGTTTCACAAAGCATAGCTGGTGCGGTAGTGAAAAATTAAACTGGTAAGAAGAAATGTCAGAAAGGCATTCAACGAATAATTATGTGGATGATAATTGAATAACTATCTATATTTTATTATTGCCTAATTTGACTATTTGCATGATATTTAATAATTTTTTTATTAGCAATAACCAATTTTCAATGTTTAAAACTGAGTTATAAACATCAACTTAATTCAATGTTTGTACATAACACACTAATGATTATTATCTTATATTTTTTTGAAAATAAAAGTGAGTAGAGAAAAATACCATTATTAATCAATAAAATTATAATTCCGTAATAATTAGTTGGTATAAGAGAAAAAAGAAAATGAAGAAAAAGAAAAAAGACAAAAAAGTGAGAAAAAAAAAAAGAAAAAATATTATATGTATATATAAATGAAAAACCACACTATATATTGTAAATAAAACAACTACAAATAATAATATCAATAGAGACATGCATATATCCTAGTATACCAATGAATTATTTTCATCAAATCCTGCAGGGTGCCCGTCGAGCCGTGATGCCAAGAACAGCTACTTCTCTAAATACTGTATATTTGGGGACCATATCTGTTCAAAAGAATTATACTTGTCCAGAAGGACAAATCTAATTCTTTCCAAGTATAACGTCTCCAACATCTCTGATGCCCACATTTTAATTGTTGGGGATAATGTTCCCTTCCAAAATTTCAGTATTATTTTTTTTCCCTAATATCAAACAATAATCAAGGAAATTTCTTTGATCCAATGTAAATATCAAATTAGACTCAGGAATTCCCAATATTATTAACTTTGGGTCAAGGTCTAGTTGAACTTTAAGAACTTCAGAAATAACTTTAAAAATTTCTGTCCAATAATAATTCAATTTAGGACATGTAACAAAACTGTGTGTTAAGTTTGCTTCTAAATTCTTACATTTATCACAAATAGAGGAGAGATTAGGAAATATACTATTTAATTTAGTTTTCAAATAATGTAATCTGTATAATACTTTAAATTGTATTAATGTATGTCTAGCATTTAACGAGCACCGATGTATTCGTTGTAAACTTTCTTCCCAATTTTCTTTGGTTATAGGTGATCCAATTTCATTTTCCCATGCTTGACGATATGTTTCAGTTATTGGATTCTCCTTATCCATAATGATGTTATATATATAAGCTATAAGCTATTAATTTTTCTGTGGTTGGATATTTGCATGATATTAATACTTCAATTGTTGATTTGATTACAAGAGTGACTGCTTTTCGGACTGACCAACCTAATACCGGGTAATTCTCATGAAGAATAATTGCCTGGATAACATTTGGAGTTCTGATTAAACTTAGGAACCATGAAAAATTATTTCATGGAATATTTATCTCTGTGTTATGTGTGGCATTGGCACCATGTTATTGCACAATATTTAATGTAGCATTCTTCAACTGAAAATATTGGATGTGTACAATGAAATTTGATTGAGCATTTGCCGTTACTTTTAACATTTTCTACCCGATAGTTGCTTGAATCAACTAGCCATTTCTGACCAATTATCCACCTGTAAATGTTTTTTGCACATCATCAACTCTTCCTAATATCCCTCTTTTACCTGGAATTTAGCTAGTTTGGTTTATTGTTGTTTGCTAGGCCAGCACTTTGGACAAAACTGCAATATGTTTAAGGTATACTCAATACACTGTACACAACTATACACTATACACTACTGATGCAAATGGAGATAGCTTCAATGGCTTGCACATATTGGGCCGTAGGCACTATATCCATTCTGTATGACACAATTACACTCTGAGTCTAAGGAAGGTTGCACAATACAGGTTTTAACACTATTTCCAAATTTACCTGGCCCAGATTTGGAGTACAAGTTGTAATTTATGGTACCTGTCTCTGTTGATGTTGATTCTGTTGTATAAAAGGTCATCGTTGTACTTTGGTCTATGGATGTGCTTTCTTCTGTTGTTGCAGAAATTGTCAAATCTTCACAAATGCAGATAAATATTAGTTAAAATGCATGGCAGCACTCTCATGGCTACACTTGTAAAATGTTCCGGGAAGACCAAGCTAATTCAATTATTTCATTTTAAAAAATCTGATGATGCATATTAATATCGTGCAATCATGTAAGTAGTAACTGGTGCATGGGATCTGCTGCTATTTTCCAAACAAAGAAGCATCCACGATATTAACAAATATCACATCGGCACGGTGGCGCAGCGGTAGAGTTGCTGCCTTGCAGCATCGGCAACCAGGGTTCGATCCCAACTACGAGTGCTGTCTGTACGGAGTTTGTACATTCTTCCCGTGTGTTAGGTACTTCCCCCCAGGTGAATGCTATGTACTTAACTTTCTGTTTCTCTCCTGAGTACAGGCCCCGTGGCTGGGAGTCAGGAATCAAGGGGTTAAGAGTTTCTGTCCCCGATTGGCCATGCTACGTCAGGTGACTCATCGGTAGTTTAAAAGGCAGAAGCTCCCAGAATTCTCTCTCTTCGTGGCAGATCCCTGAAGGAAGAGGCTGCTGGTCTGAGCTGCAGGAGGCCTGGCCGCATGGCACAGCACTTTGTATATTGTCGCCTGTATTTGTAAATTAATGTTGTATTGGGACGGAAGGAATGACCTGAGGGTTTTCGGGTATTTTGTTGTAGGTTTATGTCTATTTAGGCAGGATTATAGTCTCCAGTCTGACGGCCCATTGCGAGGCTGGCTGGAGCACTGTTATATTTGTTTGTTCTCTGATTCTGGTCCCTGACCGTGTTGTTTAAATCAGGTTCGGGTTTTGTCTCAGTTTAACAGAATTAAATACTGTTTTTATCTTAAACTTGACCCTGGTTTTGATTTGTTACGCAACTCTGAGGAACCTGCCTTCGGGAGTCGTAACACCGTGACCTGTGTGGGTTTTCTCTGAGATCTTCGGTTACCCCCACATTTCAAAGACGTACAAGTTTGCAGGTAATTGGGCTTGGTATAAGTGTAAAATTGTCCCTTGTGTGTGTCGGGTAGTGCTAATTTGCAGGGATTGCTGGTCAGTGTGGACTCGGTGGACAAAAGGGCTTGTTTGCACGCTGTATCTCTAAACTCAACTAAATAATAAATGAGTAATTGCCTGACTTTTTCTGTCACCGATTACAACTGCAATATTTATTGTCATAAATTGTACACTTGTTTCAGAAAGAATGTACAATGCAGCAGTGAAAATTAAACTGATGAGAAGCAATGTTACCAAGAATTCATGGCTTGCAATCGTACTGCAGCACATAGTTTTAAGTCGAGAGAGAAAAGCTAAAATAAGAATTTGAGGGGATCTTCACACAGAGCTAGCGTCAATGACTGAACATCCATGGCTTGGACATATTGGGCCGTAGAGACTATTTCCATTCTGTATCTTACAATTACTCTCTGAGTCTAAGGCAGGTAGTCAGGACATGTTTCATCCTTATTTCTAGCTTTCCTTGCACAGATTTGGAGTACAAGTTGTAATTTATGGTACCTGTCTCTGTTGATGTAGATTCAGTTGTATAAGGCGTCATTGTTGTACTTTGCTCTGTGGACGTGCTTGCAGAAGTTGTTGAAGCTTCACACATGCAGAGAAATGTCAGTTAAAATACATGGCAGCACTCTGATGGCTACATTTGTGAATTGTGTAAAATGTCCCTGGAAGTCCAAGCTGACTTCAATTATTTTTTTTTTTTCTGATGATGATGGATGTTAACATCATGCAATTATGTAAGTGGTAACTGATACATTGGATCTGCTGCTATTTTCTAAACAACGAAGCATCTACAATATTGACAAAAGATAAATGAATAATTATCTGACTTATTTGACCTATTTGACTATTTGTATGATATTCCCACTTAAGCTATTGGATTGATTACAAAAGCGACTGCTTTTCTGACATCAATGAGTTAGGCAAAAAATATTATACCCCAGTTATGACTCTACTTCTGTCATCACTTACAACAGCCTAATCTGGGATCCTCATGTTTGATCCTTTTTTTTGATAGGAGAGGCGCTTTATAAATTTGATAATTGAGTGCCTCACAGAGTAGATGGCTCTGCTGTTATCTCTGGATTTTATTCGATGCAGTTTTTGTGCTTGGTTCTGAGAATGAATATGAAGATGTGACCAATGGATATTGAAAGGAAATGAATAGAAATTAGGTGCAGGAGGAGGCCATTCGGCCCTTCTGACCAGCATCGCCATTCATTGTGATCATGGCTGATCGTAGACACTTGAAGATGGACACAATCATAGACAATTGAAGGTAGACACAAAGTGCTGCAGTAACACTTATCACGTGATGAATGAGGATTCGATTAACCAGTGGCCCGACCACCAGATGGCGCCACACATCCACGAACTTGCAAATGATTAATAAATAATTAGCTGACTTTCATTATTTGACTACTTGCATGATATTCCTACTTAAACTATTGGGTTGATTATAATATTGACTGCTTTACAAAGTCAAATCAAGATGCTGGATAACAATATTCACTCTTTTTCTGTCATCAATTATGACTGCATTATTGATTTGTCACGTGTTGACAAGTAAGATATATTTTTAAAGTTTGATCAGTGAATGCTGGTGCAGCATTATCCTAGTACCTGTTGTTTTGCTGCTAGTGGCAGATGTAGTCGATGCAGTGGCAGTTGTTGTGTTTGGTACCGAGAATGAAATGAAGATGTGACATCAATGGATATTGAAAGGAAATTATACTCTTTTCATGAAGCATGTAAAGTGCAGCTGGGAAAAGTAAACTGACGAGAGGATGCATATTTGCAACAGGCAATCATGTAAGCGATATCTGGGTGCAGGGGATATGTTGCCATTTTGAACTATACAAAACCGTTGAGCAGGCTTTACTTTATTTCTTGGATTGAAGGAGGCTAAAGGTTGAACTTATAAAAGTGTATAAATCATATGGAAATAGAGGTGTGAGCTATAGAAAAAGGTTAAGTAGGCTGGGTGTCTATTCGTGGACGTAGGAGGATGAGGGGAGATCTTATAGAGGTATACAAAATCATATTTTGTGGATTGAAGAGGCTGAAGGTTAATCTTACAAAAGTGTATAAATTATATGGAAATAGAAGTGTGAATGAACAGAGACTTTACCCAGGTTAGGTATCTAGTACAGGAGGGCACGGTATTAAGTTGAGAGGGAAAATATATAATAACGTACTGAGGGGATGTTTTTCACAAAGTGTGATGGGTATATAAAGCAAGCATCCAGGTGAAGTGGTTGAGGCAGGAACAATGATATTATTTAAAAGAGATTTGGACAGGTCCATGGATTTGGAAGTTTTAGATTGATATGGAACCATCATGGGCAAATGGAGCTAGCTTCAATGGCTGATCAACCGTGGCTTGGACATATTGGGCCCGAGATACTATTTCCATTCTGTATGACAAAATTATTCTCTGAGTCTAAGAGGGGTTGACATATTAGGCTATAAAATTCTACATGTGTCATCAATTACAACTGCATTATTGATTGCCACGTTGTGATAAGTAAGATATGTTTTTAAAGTTTGATCAGTGAATCCTGGTGCTTCATCATCCTCGTACCTGTTGTTTCGCTGCTAGTGGCGGATGTAGTCGATGCAATGGCAGTTGTTGTGCTTGGTTCTGAGAATAAAATAAGGATGTGACATCAATGCATAATTGAAAGGAAATTGTATGCTTTTTGTTTCATAAAGCATGTAAAGTACAACAGTGAAAATTAAACTGACGAGAGGATGCATATTTGCAACATGCAATCATGTAAGTGATATCTGGGTGCAGGAGATAGGGTGCTATTTTGCAAACATAGAATTATCCATGTGATATCGATGAAAATTGCAGTGGAAATGGAAACATTGTTTCATACAGCATATAAACTGCAGCAGTGAAAATTAAACTGATGAGAAGAAATGTTACCAAATATCCAACGAATAATTGCATTGGAGTTCTGATGAAAATTAGGAATCATGAAAAATTATTTCATGGAACTTTTTAATCTGTGTTATGCATGGCATTATCACCATGTTATTACACAATGTAGTAGTCTTGAACTGAAAATGTAGATTTTGTGCATGCAAATTGGATTGAGCATTTCCTGTTAGATTGAACATTCTCTTTCCGTAGTTACCTTTAATTAATTGGATTAACTGATCTTTTTCAGAGGGTGATGGGTGTATGGAGCAAGCATCCATATAAATTGGTTGAGGTAGGAACAATTATATTATTTAAAAGAGATTTAGACAGGTGCATGAATGGAAAGTGTTAGAGAGATATGGAACTCCCGTGGGCAAATGGAGCTAGATGCAATGGTTGATCATCCATGGCTTGGACCTATTTGGCCTTGCGAATATTTTCATTCTGTGTGACGTATTTGCTCTAAGTCTAATGAAGGTTGAAAAGATATTTTTATCATTATTTCCAAATATCCCTTGCCCAGATTTGGAGTACGACTTGTAATTTATGTTACCAGTCTCTGTTGATGTTGATTCACTTGTATAAGAGGTCATCATTGTTCTTTGGACTGTGGATGTGCTTTCTTCTGTGGTTGTAGAAATTGTCGAATCTTTACATTAACAGAGAAATACAGTTAAAATACATGACAGCATACTCATGGCTACACATAAAATGTCCCTGGATGTCCAAGAAGATGGGGTTTTTTTTTAATCTGATGATGCATATTAATATTGTACCATTATGTCTGTGGTAACTGGTACTTTGGATCTGCTATTATTTTCCAAAACGAATAAGTGTCGATGAATAATAATAAATGGATAATTGCCTGACGTTCATGATTGGCTTATTTGACTGCTTGCATGATATTCCAACATAAACTATAACTGATGAGATGTAAATTTAGCTAGAATTCAACAAACAAGGGTATATGGAGCAAGCATTCATATGAAGTGGTTGCGACAAGAACAGTTATATTATTTAAAAGCGACTTGGACAGATGAATGGATTAGAAAGTTGAGAGTGATATGGAACCATCGTGGGCAAATGGAGCTGGCTTCAATGGCTGATCATATCGGACATATTGGACCGTGGAGATTATTTCCATTCGGATTGACACAATTACTCTCTAAGTCTAGGATGGATTGACAAGACAAGTTTAATCAATATTTCCAAATTTCCCATGCTCAGATTTGGAGTACAATTCTAAACTGACATTAATTATTTTATTTTGTATTCTGATGATGTGTATTAGCAACATACAATCATATAAGTTGTAACTGGTGCATTTGATCTACTGATATTTTCCAAACAAAGAAGCATCCACGATAATAGAAATGTTCAATTAATAACTGTCTGACTTACATTATTTACTTTGTTTGAGTACTTGTATGATATTTCTACATAAACTGTAAGGTTGGCGACTATGGTGCTACTTTTCAAAGTGTATTTCAGATGTTTCAAAATCATTTTCAGAAGTTATCATTATATTTCTGTCATGAATTACGACCCAATATTGATTGTCACGTGTTGATAAATAATGTATCTTTTTAAAGTTTAATCAGTGAATCCTGTTGCTGCATTATCCTCGTACCTGTTGTTTCGCTGCTGGTGGCGAACGTAGTCGATGTAGTGGCAGTTGATGTGCTTGGTTCTGAGAATGAAATGAAGATGTGACATTAATGGAAATTGAAAGTGAATTAAACACTTGTCTGTTTCGAAAATAATGTGAAATAATATTAGAGTGATATGGAACTGCCACTGCCAAACAGAGCTAGCTTCAATGGCTGATCATCCGTGGCTTGGACATATTGGGCCATAGAGATTATTTCCATTCTGTGTGACATAATTTCTGTCTGAGTCTAAGGAAGGTTGACAAGACAAACTTGATCATTTGCCCAGATATGGGTACAAGTTGTTATACTGTATATGGTACCTGTCACTGTTGATGTTGTTTCTGTTGTATAAGATGTCATCGTTGTACTTTGGTCTGTGGACGTGCTTTCTTCTGTGGTTGCAGAAATTGTTGAATCTTCACATATGCAGAGAAATATTAGTTTAAATACATGGCAGCACTCTCATGGCTGCACTTGTAAAATGTCCCTGGATGTTCAAGCTGATATTATTTTTTGTTTAATCTGATGATGCATATTAACATCATGAAATCATGTAAGTGGTAACTGGTATAATGGATCTGCTAGTGTTTTACAAACAAGTGATCATCCATGATATTAAAAATAAACTATATAAACTATAACTGATGAGATGTAATGTTATCAAGAACTTAACAAATAATTGCATGGAAAACATTTCGAGTTCTGAGGATACCTACGAATTACGATAAATTACATAATATAATTTTTTTCGATGTTCTACTTTGATTTGTCACCATGTTCTTGTACAATGTGTATTGCAGTAGTCTTCAACTGAAAATACTTAAGTTGTGCATGCCAATATGACTGAGCATTAGCTGTCAGATTTATCATTCTCTAACCATAGTTACCTTGCCCTTTCTGACCTATCAACTGAAATATTTGTTTGCACATTAATAATTCTTCCTAATATCCCTAGCTATCTGGAATTTGGCTAGATCATTTTAGTATTGTTTTTCAAGGCCAACACTTTGTACAAAACTGCAATATGTTTGAGGATATAACCTGTATAAGAATCTGCACACAAATATTGGGCAGGCTTTACTTTATTTCTTGGATTGAAGGACGATGAAGGTTGATCTGATTGATTTGTGTAAATTATGTTGAAATAGAAGTGTGAATGAACAGAGTCTTTACTCAGGTTGGGTGTCTAGTATTGTAGGGTTAAAGAGAATAGATATAATAAGAACCTAATCTGAACTTTTTCACCGAGGGTGATGGATGTATGGAGCAAGCATGCAGATGAAGGTAGTTGAGGCCAGTTCATTGGCTATATTTAAGAGGGCGTTAGATGTGGCACTTGTGGCTAAAGGGATCAGGGGGTATGGAGAGAAGGCAGGTACGGGATACTGAGTTGGATGATCAGCCATGATCACATTGAATGGCGGTGCAGGCTCGAAGGGCCGAATGGCCTACTCCTGCACCTATTTTCTATGTTTCTATGTTTCTATGAAGTGGTTCAGGCAGGAACAAAGATATAATTTAAAAGCGATTTGGACAGGTGCATGGATTGGAAAATTTTAGAGTGATATGGAACCGCCACGGGCAAGTGGAGCTTGCTTCAATGGCTGATCAACCGTGGCTTGGACATAATGGGCCGCAGAGACTATTTTCATTCTGTATGACACAATTACTCTCTGAGTCGATGAGGGATTGAGAAGATACGTTTTACCATTATTTCTAAATTTCCCTTGCCCAAATACGGTGCACTAGATGTAATTTATGGTACCTGTCTCTGTCGATGTTGATTCTGTTGTATAAGAGGTCTTCTTTGTACTTTGGTCTGTGGATGTGCTTTCTTCTGTGGTTGCAGAAATTGTTGAATCTTCACATAAGCAGAGAAATATTAGTTAAAATACATGACAGTACACTCAGGCAAAACTTTTATTTGCAGCATGCAATCATGTAAGTAGTAACTGATGCATTCGATCTGCTGCTATATCCCCAAAAAAGAAGCTTCCATGATATTAACAAGTAATAAATGAATAATTGCCAGAATTTAATTATTGGCTTATTTGTCAACTTGCTTGGTATTCCTACTTAAACTATTGGGTTGATTACAAGGTGAACTGCTTATCAAAGTGAAAGCAAGATGTTGTACAAAAAAAATCTACACCAGTTATCACTCTTTTTCTGTCATCCATTATGACAGTAATATTGATTGTCATGTGGTGGTAAGTAAGATAATTAAGATGCAGTGGCACTTGATGTGCATGGTTCTGAGAATGAAATGAAGATGTGACACAATTATTCTCTGAGTCTAAGAGGAGTTGACAAGAAAAGTTTAATCATTATTTCCATATTACTTTTGCCCAGATTTGGAGTACAAGTTGTAATTTAAATATGTTAATATATATAGTAAAATGTCCTGCGGAAGTGCAAGATGTCTTTAATTATTTGTTTTTTAATCTAATGATGCATATTGACCTAATGCAATCATGTAACTAATACCTGGAGCATTTAATCTGCTGCTATTTTTCAAACAAAGAATCATCCACGATATTAACGAATAATAAATTAATAATTTCCAGACTTTCATTATTGGATTATTTGACTACTTGCATGATATTTCTACTTAATCTAATTTGTTGTTTAAAATGGTGACTGCTTTTCAAACGTGTTAGGCAATAAAATTCTACCTCTGTCATCATTTACAACTTTATTATTGATTGTCACATGTTGATAAGTAAGATATGTTTCTATATTCCGATTAGTGAATGTTGGTGCTGCATCATCATAGTACCTGTTGTTTCGCTGCTGGTGGCAGACGTAGTCGATGCAGTGGCAGTTGTACTGCTTGGTTCTGAGAATGAAATGAAGATGTGACATCAATGGATATTGAAAGGAAATTGTTTCATAATGCATGTCAGGTGCAGCATGGAAAATTAAACTGATGGGAAGTAATGCTTCCAAGGATTCAATGAATAATTGCACGGTTAATCATTGGAGTTCTGATGAAAATTAGGAATATTGAAAAATGATCTTTTTCACAGAGGTGATGGGTATGCGGAGCAAGCATCCAAATAAAGTGGTTGAGACAATAACAATTATATTATTTAAAAGAGACTTGGACAGATGCATGGATTCGAAAGTTTAGAGTGATATGGAACCGTCATGGGCAAATGGAGCCAGCTTCAATGGTTGATCATCCGTGGCTTGGACATATTGGACCGTGGAGATTATTTCCATTCTGATTGACACAATGACTCTCTAAGTCTAAGGGTGGTTGACAAGGCAAGTTCAATCAATATTTCCAAATAGAAGTCTTTATTACATTACTTTAATGCTGGCAGCAAGACAAGACACAATGGCTGCACACACAGACTGTCCACAGACAGGATAACTATATACAAGACATCTCCCTTTGTCCTGTGCAGCGCCACCTGCTGCATGGTAGGAGAAACGGGTCATCCCACCCCACACAGTCCACCAAACATCACACTACCGATGCCCAGATTTGGAGTACAAGTTGTAATTTATGGTACCTGTCTCTGTTGATGTTGATTCAGTTGCATAAGGGGTTGTCAATGTACTTTGGTCTGTGGATGTGCTTAATTCTGTGGTTGAAGAAATTTGTGAATCTTCACATATGCAGAGAAATATCAGTTAAAATACATGGCAGCACTCTCATGACTAGACTTGTAAAATATCTCTGGAATTGTAAACTGACATTAAATATTTTATTTTTTTAATCTGATGATGTGTACTAGCAACATACAATCATGTAAATTGTAACTGGTGCACTTGATCGACTGATATTTTCCAAACAAAGAAGCATCTGCGATAATAGAAATGTTAAATTAATAATTGTTGGTATTGTTTTTCAATGCCAGCACTTTATACAAAACTGCAATATGTTTCAGTATAACCAGTACAAAGTGCTGATCTGCACACAAATGTTGGGCACGCTTTACTTTATACCTTGGATTGAAGGACGATGAAGGTTGATCAGGTAGATTTGTATAAATCATGTTGTAATAGAGGTGTGAATGAACTGAGTCTTTAACCAGGTTTGGTATGTAGTATTGTGGGGCACTGATTTAAGGTTGGAGGGAATAAATATAATGAGAACCTGTTCTGATCTTTTTCACCGAGAGTGATGATTGAATGAAGCAAACATCCAAAGGAAGTGGTTGAGGCAGGAAAAATGATATTATTTAGAAAATTTTCGGACAGGTACATGGATTGGAAAGTTTTAGAGTGATTTGGAACTGCTGCGGGCAAATGAAGCTAGTTCAATGGCTGATCAACCGTGGCTTGGACATATTGGGCCGTAGAGCCGTTTTCATTCTGTATCACACTATTACTGAGTTGAAGAAGAAGGGTTGACAAGATAAGTTTTACCATTATTTCTAAATTTCCCTTTCCCAAATCCAGTGTACTAGATGTGATTTATGGTACCTGTTTCTGTTGATGTCGATTCTGATGTATAAGAGGTCTTCATTGTACTTTGGTCTGTGGATGTACTTTCTTCTGTGGTTGCAGAAGTTGTCAAATCTTCACATATGCAGAGAAATATTAGTTAAAATACATGACAGTACACTCATCGCGAAACTTTTATAAGCAGCATGCAATCATGTAACTCGTAACTGGTGCATTGGTTCTGCTGCTATGCACCAAACAAAGAAGCATAGATGATATTAACAATTAATTACTGCCTGACTTTCATTATTGGCTTAATTGACATCTTGCATGATATTCCTACTTAAACTATCGGGTTGATTACAAGGGCAACTGCTTATAAAAGTGAAAGCAAATGTAAGACGATAAAATCTACACCAGTTATCACTCTTTTTCTGTCATCCATTACCACAGCAATATTGATTATCATGTGGTGGTAAGTAAGATAATTAAGATGCAGTGGCAGTTGATGTGCTTGGTTCTGAGAATGAAATGAAGATGTGACATCAATGGACATTGAATGAAAACTGTATGTGGTAACTGGTACATTGGATCTGCTACTATTTTCCAAAACGAATAAGCTTTGATGATGTTAAGAAATAGTAAATTAATAATTGCTTGACTTTTATGATTGGCTTATTTGAACGCTTGCATGATATTCCAACATAAACAATACCTGATGAGATGTAATGTTACCTAGAATTCAATGAACATGGGTATATGGAGCAAGCATTCATATGAAGTGATTGCGACAAGAACAGTTATATTATTTAAAAGAGACTTGGACAGATGAATGGATTAGAAAGTTTAGAGTGATATGGAACCATTGTGGGCAAATGGAGCTGGCTTCAATGGCTGATCATATCGGACATATTGGACCGTGGAGATTATTTCCATTCGGATTGACACAATTGCTCTCTAAGTCTAGGAGGGGTTAACAAGACAAGTTTAATCAATATTTCCAAATTTCCCATGCCCAGATTTGGAGTACAATTCTAAACTCACATTAATTGTTTTATTGTTTATTCTGATGATGTGTATTAGCAACATACAATCATGTAAGTTGTAACTGGTGCATTTGATCTACTGATATTTTCCAAACAAAGAAGCATCCACGATAATAGAAATGTTAAATTAATAATTGTCTGAGTTACATTACTGACTTTTTGACGACGTATGATATTTCTACATAAACTATAGGGTCGATAACTCGAGTTATCACTATATTTCTGTCATGGATTATGACCCATTATTGATTTTCACATGTTGATAAATAATGTATTTCTTAAAAGTTTGATCAGTGAATCCTGTTGCTGCATTATCCTCGTACCTGTTGTTTCGCTGCTGGTGGGGAACGTAGTCGATGCAGTGGCAGTTGATGTGCTTGGTTCTGAAAATGAAATGAAGATGTGACATTAATGGAAATTGAAAGTGAACTAAACACTTTTTTGTTTCCTAAAGTATGTAAAGAGCAGCAGCAAAAACAGGTGAAATAATATTAGAGTGATATGGAACTGCCACTGTCAAATAGAGCTAGCTTCAATGGCTGATCATCTGTGGCTTGGACACATTGGGCCATAGAGATTATTTCCATTCTGTGTGACATAATTGCTGTCTGAGTCTAAGGAGAGTTGACAAGACAATCATTTGCCCAGATTTGGAGAACATTACTTTATTTCTTGGATTGAAGTTGATCTGATAGATTTGTGTAAATCATGTTTAAATAGAAGTTTGAATGAACAGAGTCTTTACCCAGGTTGGGTATCCAGTATTGTAGGGTTAGATGGAATAGATATAATAAGAATCTTATCTGAACTTTTTCACCGAGGGCGATGTATGTATGGAGCAAGCATCCAGATGAAGTGGTTGAGGCAGGAAGAACGATAGCTTCAATGGCTGATCAACCGTGGCTTGGACATATTGGGCCGTTAAGACTATTTTCATTCGGTATGACACAATTACTCTCTGAGTTCACAAGACAAGACAAGCTTAACCATTTGCCCAGATTTGGAGTACGTTGTTATAATGCATATGGTACCTGTCTCTGTTGATGTTGGTTCTATTGTATAAGAGGTCATCGTTGTACTTTGGTCTGTTGACGTTCTTTCTTCTGTGGTTGCAGAAATTGTCGAATCTTCACAAATACAGCAAAATATCAGTTTGACAACTTATTTGACAATTTGGCTTATTTGACAACTTGCTTGGTATTCCTACTTAAACTATTGGGTTGATTACAAGGTGAACTGCTTATCAAAGTGAAAGCAAGATATTGTACAAAAAAAATCTACACCAGTTATCACTCTTTTTCTGTCATCCATTACGACAGTAATATTGATTGTCATGTGGTGGTAAGTAAAATAACTAAGATGCAGTGGCAGTTGATGTGCTTGGTTCTGAGAATGAAATGAAGATGTGACATCATCCTGATTGACACAATTATTCTCTGTGTCTAAGAGGGCTTGACAAGACAAGTTTAATCATTATTTCCAAATTACCCTTGCCCAGATTTGTAGTACAATTTGTAATTTAAATATGTTAATATATACAGTAAAATGTCCTGTGGAAGTCCAAGATGTCTTTAATTATTTGTTTTTTAATCTGATGATGCATATTGACATAATGCATTCATGTAATTAGTACCTGGAGTATTTAATCTGCTGCTATTTTTCAAACAACGAAGCATCCACGATATTAACGAGTAATAAAAGAATAATTTCCTGACTTTCATTATTGGATTATTTGACTACTTGCATGATATTTCTACTTAATCTATTAGGTTGTTTAAAATGGCGACTGCTTTTCAAAGTTGTTAGGCAATAAATTTCTACCATCAATCCTGTCATCAATTACAACTGGATTATTGATGGTTATGTGTTGATAAGTAAGATATGTTTTTAAATTCCAATCAGTGAATGCTGGTGCTGCATCATCCGAGTACCTGTTGTTTCGCTGCTAGTGGCGGACATAGTCGGTGCAGTGGCAGTTGTACTGCTTGGTTCTGAGAATGAAATGAAGATGTGACATCAATGGATATTGAAAGGAAATTGTTTCATAATGCATGTCAAGTGCAGCATGGAAAATTAAACTGATAACCATATAACCATATAACAATTACAGCACGGAAACAGGCCTTCTCGGCCCTTCCAGTCCGTGCCGAACATTTATTTTCCCCTAGTCCCATCTACCTGCACTCATATCCTCTTTTAGCTTTTCTTATTTCTTTCTTAAGATTCTTTTTACATTCTTTATACTCATCTAGCACCTCATTTACTCCATGCCTCCTATAATTATTGTAGATATCTCTCTTTTTTCGAACCACGTGTCCAACTTCCCTTGAAAACCATGGCTCTTTCCGATTTTTACTATTTCCTTTCAACCGAACAGGGACATAAAGATTCTGTACTCTTACAATTTCCCCTTTAAATGTTCTCCATTTCTCTTCTACATCCTCCCCCTAAAACAAAATGTCCCTTTTAAATCATTACGCATTCCCTCAAAATTAGCCTTGCTCCAATCAAAAATCTCAACCCTAGGTCCAGTTCTGACTCTCTCCATAATTATATTGAAACTAATGGTATTGTGATCACTGGTCCCGAAGTGCTCACCAACGCATACCTCCGTCACTTGACCTGCCTCATTTCCTAACAGGAGGTCCAGCACTGCCCCTTCTCTGGTTGATACCTCTATGTATTGCAGCAAAAAACTATCCTGCACACATTTAACAAACTCCAAACCATCCAGCCCATTTACAGAATGTGTTTCCCAGTCTATTTTTGGAAAATTAAAATCTCCCACAATCACTACCCTGTGCTTACTACTAATATCTGCTATCTCCTTACATATTAGCTCTTCCAATTCTCGCTCCTCATTTGGCAGTCTATAATACACCCCTAAATGTGTTGCTACACCGTTCCCACTTCTCAGTTCCACCCAAATAGCCTCCCTAGACGAGCCCTCTAATCTATGCTGCCAAAGCACTGCTGTAATATCTTCTCTGACAAGCAATGCAACCCCTCCACCTCTGGTCCCTCCAATTCTATCACACCTGAAGCAACAAAATCCTGGAATATTTAGTTTCCAATCACAACCCTCCCGCAAACATGTTTCACTGATTGCCACATCATATTTCCAGGTGTCAATCCAGGCTCTAAGTTCATCCACCTTTCTTACAATGCTCCTAGCATTAAAATATACACATTTTAGAAACCCGCCATCCCTTATTCTCTGTTTATTATCTTTTTCCTCTTTCTCGCCTACATTTTGGGTCTGAGTGCTTCCCTTCTCTGCCTCTTGCCCCTCACCCCGTCCCCTAGCCCCCTCTACCCGAGTCCCTCCCCCCCAGCCTTTCTAGTTTAAAGTCTCCTTTGCAAATCTCCCCACCAGGATATTGGTTCCCCTCGGGTTCAAGTGCAACCCATCCTTTTTATACAGATCATGCCTTCCCCAAAAGAGGTCCCAGTGATCAAGAAACTTGAATCCCTGCCCACTGCACCAGTCCCTCAGCCACGCATTTATCCTCCACCTCATTCCATTTCTACTCTCACTGTCACGTGGCACAGGCAGTAATCCTGAAATTGTTACTCTTTTAGTCCTTCTCCTTCTCCTTAAGAAGTAATGCTTCCAAGGATTCAATGAATGATTACGTGGTTAATCATTGGAGTTCTAATGAATATTAGGAATCATGAAAAATAGTAAGATTAAACGAGAACTACCAGTTTGAAGTTTGATCTTTATTTTATGAGGAGTCACGGTGAGCGATTACATGAGGAAGGCCGTCAGCCCGCATGAGCATCAATCCTCAAAGCAACGGTGTGAAATCACAGATAACAATAATTGAACTGAACATAGTAAGATTAGAGAAGAGTAGAGCTGCCAGATGACCTTTATGATACGAGGGTTGGGAGCGGTGGGCACGTAATCACTCATCGTAACTCCTCATAAAATAAAGATCAAACTTCAAACTGGTAAGTTCTCGTTTAATCTTACTATTTTACTTTGGAGTCACGTGAGTGACTTCTTGAAGATTTCAAAGCTCTGTGATTTCACGCCGGAAATTAGTCCATGCATAACACACAGCATGGGTTGACCATGGATGAGTGAAAAAGATTAATGCATTCAGACATGACTTAGTTTGTTAAAAATGCTGATGCTTTAATCATCAAAGGAAAATAATAGTGACCCCTCTCATCCAGGGGGAAACTATAAACAGCATCTAAAATGGAGTTGGCAAATACCCCCGGTCTGGCAATGGGTTATTATAAAATGTTTGGAAAGTATGTTCATTTGACCATCCTCCAGCTGCTAGGATGTGGTCCAGTGGAACGTACATTACTCTTGGAGCTGATGTAGTAGCAGCCCTGGTGGAGAGAGAGTTGAAAATATTAGTAGCGACTCATGCATTAGCCAAAACCCCGTATTAACCACCTGGAGATGGTAGAACAAATACCTTCTTATGAGGTTTTTTGTAACTAACAAACATTGCTAGTTTGGAGCCTTTGCGGCTCTAGGTGACCTAGACATATTGTTGTAAATGTGTGACCACACATTACCGAAGGTTCATGGGGTATGCCTTGAAACTAGTTTGAGACCTAACACTCCTGGTTTGTTCTGGTTGATTGAATCATAAACATATAATATTTATTAGCAGATGTAACCATCCTGTCCAGTCGCAATTTATGTAGTGACTGGACCCATTACACTGAGACCAGCGCCATGAGGATAACTACCTTATGAGAGCCGGCTAAAGATGAGGATGTAGCTGGAGCCCCCTGGTGAAGTAGTGTTAACATAACGTCAATGCCCCATACTTCCGTGTAACTGGGCCTGGGAGAACTTGTGTTAAAGATATCCTTTATTATTCTGGATATCTGGATAGAGGGTAAGACCCGACAGTGTGGGTCCCACGTGCTGCAGCAAATATGATGAGAAGGCACGTTGGCACAGTTAATAGCACTATAACTTAATTATTGTCAAAGACCCATTTGAAAATGAACTCCAAGACGTCAGTTATCCATGCTATATAATATGTAACATGTGCATTTAAACAAAAACGCTTCCCATCTCCTGAAGAGGAAATGTACTGCATTTGTGGTGCTGTCCCTGCACTCTGCAGTGAGCACATACATGGATCGGTCTGACAACCCAAGCCGCAGGAATAGTCGTCTCAGCGTCTGCAAGTCAATTAATTGATTTTATCATGCAGCGGCTGGTTTCCCGAGTCACAGGCTGCACCAGCAAAGTTTTATGTTTAGAATAACCATATAAGGTTCTATTATTATTCCCAACATTAGCGGGAACTATGGCTGCATAGACCAGTCAGGCAGTTCAAAAAGCCGGAAGCGGGATCTTGCTGGATTTATTGCAAGACTCGACTGATGAGGCAGAATGGAGGAAAGACATGAAAGAACATTCCTCCCCAGTGTGGTGATAATGTATCTCTCGTCACTCTTTGCCACATATTTTGCAACTGGTGAATGAGCCTGGATGTAAACAAATCGATATTCAGTGTTCCATCGAGCCATAATGACATTAAATACTTTGTGATCCAACATCCATTCTGTGTTGTCATTGATTTTACGTGATGATACAATAGCGTCAAATGAGGTTAGGTAAATATCACAGGATACTTTAACTTGATTGCATCCATGTGACTAACATATGCCACCACCATAGTGTATCACCTTGGAGTTGAGCATGCAGATTATGCATATTCGCACAATAACCTTCAACCTAGTGTTTATAGGTAGTTAATACCAATAACTGAAAAATTGATAACTCATGCAAAACGCATCCGCCTCCGTAACTGGAGATGGCATTCGTAATTTCTCATCTTTGAGCACTAGCATCAGTTTGTGGTTACTGAAGATTACTGACCAAAATTACTGGAGCAATGCTGAATACTGCCATCATTGTGACTTTGGTAGCTTCACTGGTAATAGCATAGGTCTGTTAATAATGACCTATATGGTACTTGAGAGGTTAATTCTTTGCACGTTGTAAGTTCTGATTGTGCAAAGGCCCTAATAGCACAGCTGAAACACAGCTACTATATTGCCAATTGCACTTGATGAATAGAAGGCTGCTTCATAACAACAAGGTTGTTACAGGCTTCTGTTAATTCCAATCTCTTGCCCCAGGGCGGAGTCACTGTTAAGTTGATAGTTAAAGGTAAATGCCAATAATCAATAGTTCTGATTGGTATCAACTTAAATTTAACTGGATGGATGAGAAACCCCAATTTCTCAAATATAGTTTGGGGCTGCAACAGTTAATTTTAGTAAAATACAGCATTTAAAACATCATCCAGATAGGCAATAACAAATGTTCTTGAGCTCTGAGCAGCCCAAGCACCGGTTTTAATAATTTGGTAAATAACCTGGGAGCTGAATTTAGCCCAATTTTGCAACACTTTAACTGTTATCATTGCCCCATCCAGATAAATTTCAAATATCTCCAGTGATCCCTGTGAATGGAAACTGAGTAGCATGCATCTTTGAGATCGATGCTTGCCATAAAGATCCTATGGAAATCAATAGTTAGACAGTAATGAAGTTTCCTATTCTGAAAGTCTATACTGCACATACGAGTTTAATCTGGAGGAAGTGACTTCCTCCATCTTTCACCCTGTCCTGAAAGACAATCCTGACCATAATACTGGGCCTGCCTCGAAAGACAACTCTGGACCTAATTCCAAAGCTGCTTGGAACCTTTGTATGTTGTGCAGTATAAATTAATCACATGTTATCATCAGTTTAAAAAAAAAATGATCTGAATGATGACCAAAAATTATCATTGTCACATGCAAAAAAACAAGTGTAAATATTACCAACTTGTAAATGGTCCACAACTCCATGTTTCGGAAGAACCAGGTCCAGCTACCTCCAGGGCTAACGGTGGTCTTATAGTAAGCCCAAAGGCCCCTGATGCGGGTTCATTTTTTGTCCATGATTGGAGTGTAGGACTGGTAGGGGGTGTGGATTCCATATTTTCCCTGAGACAGGCTTGGCCCTAGGTCTGAAAACCCTCATCATCCCGAGCCTGCCTCGAAAGACAACTCTGGCCATATTTCCGTGCCCAGCTTTCAAGCTGCCACTGGCTTCAGTGAAACGCTTTCCCCCGATGTAGGCGTGGCATGTGGCGTCGCCTACCGATGAAGCTTTGCTCGTCGTCGGTACCTTGATTAGTCCGACAGCGTATGCTTCCTCATCCAGGTCTTACCTGTTGGATACGTCTTACCTGAAGAGACGGTTTCATTTCCTGGATTCATGCCCCTCCAATGTCACCCTGATAGCGCTGTTCACTGCTGTTACTTGTAGCGTGAGGGGAACTCTGGCCCCTTCCGGGTATTCTGCCAACGGCTCGAGACCAACTCTTCCGGCAGCAACACCTTCGTTGCGAGTATCTCTTGAAGCCATGTGCATGTGCTCCAGTATGTTCCACGGACATACTTTCAATTTTGAAGTCAGTTACATACTGACCACTCGCACTCCCCTCCACAGAGAGGGAGATTCATAGGCAGCCCTGAAAACAGGTGCTGCCACAAACCCCTGAGGATACCTGCGCTGACATGGCCCCTCCTATGGATCTATATCAGGATTTTTGCTCTGAGTCAGACAGGAACTGACCCCGAATGCTCCCCTCCTAAGAGAGGGAGACATTGTGCAGCCCTGAAACAGGTGCCGCTGCCGCGGGCCCTCGAGGGTACCCGCACTGATAACTCCCTCCTTTGGAGTATCATTGTGGAGCAACCTCTCCATCAGGTGCTCCATGTGGGTTTAGACGTCCGCTGATGCTACCCATTGAAGGAGGGGAACCCTCATGGCCCGAGTCCCCTAGTCCACAGGCATGACCGTCTTACCTTTGTTTTTACCCCCTCCTGCGACCCACAGCGGTCTGGAAGCGGCTGACCGCTATATGTAGGAGGGGTCCCTCCTGGCATGACTTCCACAGGCCTACCCGACTTGCTGTTAGTTTTTTCCCTCTTCCTGGGGAACCACAGTGGTCTGGAACCAGCTGACCTCTGTATGTCGGGGGGGACCCTCCTGGCCTGACTTCACAGACCTTACCGGCTTGTTGTTGGTTGTACCCCCTTTCTGGGAAACCACAGCCGGTCTGGAAGCCACTGACTGTAGTGTCAGTGACTTGGGTGGTGAACCCGACGGCCGCCGGCTACCGGCACTACCGCGGTCTCTGTAGCCAGTTCCCCATGGTCCCGGTATCCATGGTCCGAGACTGGAGAAAAAACAAAACCTGGGAATAAGGTGAAAACTTACCTTCAGGTTTAAACTTACTGCTGGAAGGAGCAATGCGTCCCGCCAGTAAGCCAGGTAGATGTAATGGCGCGCATGCGGGCTAACGGCCTTCTTCACCTAGTCACTCACGTGACTCCGAAGTAAAATGATCTTTCTCACAGAGGTGATGGGTATATGGAGCAAGCATCCATATCATGCAAGTAATCATAAAAGTCAATAATGTAAGTCAGACAATTATTAATTTAACATTTCTATTATCGTGGATGCTTCTTTGTTTGGAAAATATCAGTAGATCAAATGCACCAGTTACAATTTACATGAATGTATGTTGCTAATACACATCATCAGATTAGAAAAATAAAATATTTAATGTCAGTTTAGAATTCCAGTGACATTTTACAAGTCTAGTCACGAGAGTGCTGCCATGTATTTTAACTGATATTTCTCTGCTTATGTGAAGATTCACCAATTTCTGCAACCACAGAATTAAGCACACCCACAGACCAAAGTACAATGACAACCACTTACACAACTGAATCAGTGGTTGAGCAAATAACAATTATATTATTTAAAAGAGACTTGGACAGATGCATGGATTCGAAAGTTTAGAGTGATATGGAACCGTCGTGGGCAAATGGAGCTAGCTTCAATGGTTGATCATCCGTGGCTTGGACATATTGGACCGTGGAGATTATTTCCATTCTGATTGACACAACGACTCTCTAAGTGTAAGGGGGGTTGACAAGGCAAGTTTAATCAATATTTCCAAACAGAAGTCTTTATTACATTACTTTAATGCTGGCAGCAAGACAAGACACAATGGCTGCACACACAGACTGTCTACAGACAGGATAACAATATACAAGACATCTCCCTTTGTCCTGTGCAGCGCCACCTGCTGCACGGTAGGAGCAATAGGTCCTCCCACCCCACACAGTCCACCAAACATCACACAACCCATGGCCAGATTTGGAGTACAAGTTGTAATTTATGGTACCTGTCTCTGTTGATGTTGATTCAGTTGTGTAAGTGGTTGTCATTGTACTTTGGTCTGTGGGTGTGCTTAATTCTGTGGTTGCAGAAATTGGTGAATCTTCACATAAGCAGAGAAATATCAGTTAAAATACATGGCAGCACTCTCGTGACTAGACTTGTAAAATGTCACTGGAATTCTAAACTGACATTAAATATTTTATTTTTCTAATCTGATGATGTGTATTAGCAACATACATTCATGTAAATTGTAACTGGTGCATTTGATCTACTGATATTTTCCAAACAAAGAAGCATCCACGATAATAGAAATGTTAAATTAATAATTGTCTGACTTACATTATTGACTTTTATGATTACTTGCATGATATTTCTACATAAACTATAGGATTGATTACAATGGAGACTATTTTTCAAAGTGAATTCCAGATGTTAGGCAACAATATTCTATTCGAGTTATCAGCTACACTTCAAAAATTTCCTTGGATGTTCAAGCTGATATTATTTTTTGTTTAATCTGATGATGCATATTAACATCATGCAATCATGTAAGTGTTAACTGGTGCAATGGATTTGTTAGTATTTTCCAAACAAATAACCATCCATGATATTAACAAATAACCTACATAAACTATGAGATGTAATGTTACCAAGAATTCAACAAATAATTGCATGGATAACATTTAGGGGTCTAAAGATATCTACGAATTATGATAAATTAATTAAAATAATTTTCTTCTCAGTGTTCTGCTGTAATTTGTCACCACGTTATGGTACAATGTTTAATGCAGTAGGCTTCAAGTGAAAATACTGAAATTGTGCATGCAAATTTTATTGAGCATTAGCTGTTAGATTTATCATTCTCTATCCATAGTTACCGAAATAATTTAGCCCTTTCTGACCAATCAACTGCATGAAAATCTTTTTTGCACAAGTCAATAACTCTTCCTAATATCCCTAGCTATCTGGAATTTGTCTAGTTCATTTTAGTATTGTTTTTCAAGGCCTGCACTTTGTACAAAACTGCAATATGTTTCAGTATAACAAGTACAAAGTGCTGATCTGCACACAAATGTTGGGCAGGCTTTTCAATATTTATTGGATTGAAGGAGAAATCTGATAGATTTGTATAACTCATGTTGAAATAGAGGTGTGAATGAACAGAGTATTTAACCAGGTTGGGTATGTAGTATTGTGGGGCACTGATTTAAGGTTAGAGGGAATAAATATAATGAGAACCTAATCTGATCTTTTTCACCGAGGGTGATGAATGAATGGAGCAGGCATCGAAATGAAGTGGTTAAGGCAGGAACAATGATATTATTTAGAAAAGATTTGGACAGGTGCATGGATTGGAAAGTTTAAGAGTGATATGGAACCGCAAGTGGAGCTAGTTCAATGGCTGATCAACCGTGGCTTGGACATATTGGGCCGTAGAGACTATTTTCATTCTGTATCTACACACAAACGTTGGGCAGGGTTTATTTTATTTCTTCGATTGAAGGAGGATGAAGGTTAATCTCATAGATTTGTATAAATCATGTTTTACCATTATTTCTAAATATCCATTGCCCAAATCCAGTGTACTAGATGTGATTTATGGTACCTGTTTCTGTTGATGTTGATTCTGTTGTATAAGGGGTCTTCAATGTACTTTGGTCTGTGGATGTACTTTCTTCTGTGGTTGCAGAAGTTGTCAAATATTCACATATGCAGAGAAATATTAGTTAAAATACATGATAGCACACTCATGGCGAAACTTTTATAAGCAGCATGCAATAATGTAATTCGTAACTGGTGCATTGGATCTGCTGCTATGTACCAAACAAAGAAGCATACATGATAGTAACAATTAATAACTGCCTGACTTTCATTATTGGCATCTTGCATGGTGTTCCTACTTAAACTATCGGGTTGATTACAAGGGCAGCTGCTTATAAAAGAGAAAGCAAATGTAAGACGAAAAAATCAACACCAGTTATCATTCTTTTTCTGTCATCCATTACCACAGTAATATTGATTGTCATGTGGTGGTAAGTAAGATAAGTAAGATGCAGTGGCAGTTGATGTGCTTGGTTCTGAGAATGAAATGAAGATGTGACATTAATGGATATTGAAAGTGAATTCAACACTGTTTTGTTTCCTAAGGTATGTAAAGAGCAGCAGTGAAAATTAAACATGTGAAATAATATTAGAGTGATATGGGACTGCCATTGTCAAATAGAGCTGGCTTAAATGGCTGTTCATCCGTGGCTTGGACATATTGGGCTGTAGAGATTATTTCCATTCTGTGTGACATAATTGCTCTCTGAGTCTAGTGAAGGTTGACAAGACAAGCTTACTCATTTGCCCAGATTTGGAGTACAAGTTGTTATACTGTATATGGTACCTGTCTCTGTTGATGTTGGTTCTATTGTATAAGAGGTCATCGTTGTACTTTGGTCTGTGGACGTTCTTTCTTCTGTGGTTGCAGAAATTGTCGAATCTTCAATTATACAGCAAAATATCAGTTTAAATACATAAAAGCACTCTTATGATTACACTTGTAAAATGTCCCTTGATATTCAAGCTGATATTATTTTTTGTTTAATCTGATGATGCATATTAACATCGTGCAATCATGTAAGTGGTAACTGGTGTAATGGATCTGCTAGTTTTTTCCAAACATAAGCATGCATCATATTACAAATAAACTACATAAACTATAACTGAACAAGATGTAATGTTACCAACTACTCAACAAATAATTGCATGGGTAACATTTTGAGTCCTAAAGATACCTACGAATTATGATAAATTATTTAATACAATTTTTTTTTTTCTCAGTGATCTGTTTTGATTTGTCACCACGTTATTGTATAATGTTTAATGCAGTCGTCTTCAACTGAAAATACTGAACATGTGCATGCAAATTTGACTGAGCATTAGCTGTTAGATATATCATTCTCTATCCACACTTATCTAAATAATCTTGCCCTTTCTGACCAATCAACTGAAATCTTTTTTTGCACGTCTTTTATGTTTCATCGATGGAAAAAGATGAGTAAAGCTGAGTAATATGACCAAAAATCACAGCCTTCAGTGGTAGCGGTTTTTCTAAAAATGAATATGCAGTGCAAACAGGAAGTGGTCAAGATTTGAGTTTTAATTATATAGAGAAGAACCTGATCTGATCTTTTTCACCGAGGGTGATGGATGTATGGAGCAGGTATCCAGATGAAGTGGTTGAGGCAGGAACAATGGTATTATTTTAAAAAGATTTGGATAGGTGCATGGAATGGAAATTGTTAACGTGATATGGAACTGCCGCGGGCAAGTGGAGTTAGCTTCAATGGCTGATCAACCGTGGCTTGGACATTTTCGGCGGTAGAGACTATTTTCATTCTGTATGACACAATTACTCTCTGAATCGAAGAGGGATTTAGTAGATAAGTTTTACCATTATTTCTAAATTTCCCTTTCCCAAATCCGGTGCTGTGGATGTGATTTATGGTACCTTAAGAGGTCATCATTGTACTTTGATCTGTGGATGTGCTTTCTTCTGTGGTTATTGTGAATCATGAAAAATGTTATTTTTCACAGATGTGATGTGTATATGGAGCAAGCTTCCATATGAAGTGGTTGAGATAAGAACAGTTATCTATATAATTAAAAGTCTAAACCTGACCACTTCCTGTTTGCACTGCATATTGATTTTAGAAAGAAACGTTACCACTTACGGCTGTGATTTTTGGCCATCTTACTCAGTCCCCCTCTGCTGCAAAGGACAAGAGGATTTTCCCCATTGATGAAAAATCAAAGATTTATTAATGATTAAAAAATGTTGATATTCTCTCTCCTGTCAATCACACCATGAAGGCCTTTCCCCTTCCGGTGGGAGGGGGGAAGGACTGTAAAACTCGAAAAGTCTAATCTTGTAAGACTAACAATATACAGAGAAATATCAGTTTAAATACATGGCAGCACTCTCATGATTACACTTCTGAAATGTTGCTGGAGGTTCAAGCTGATATTAGTTTTTTGTTTAATCCGATGATGCATATTAACATCATGCAATCATGTAAGTGGTAACTGGTGCAAGGGTTTTGCTAGTGTTTTCCAAACAAATAAGCATCTATGATATTACAAATAAACTACATAAACTATAACTGATGAGATGTAATGGTACCAATAGTTCAACAAATAATTGCATGGATAACGTTTCATAGAAACAGAGATAGAAACATAGAAACGCCAGCACCGCCATTCATTGTGATAATGGCTGATCGTCCCAAATCAATAACCCGTGCCTGCCTTCTCCCCACATCCCTTGATTCCACTAGCCCCTAGAGCTATATCTAACTCTCTCTTAAATCCATCCAGTGATTTGGCCTCCACTCCCCTCTGTGGCAGGAAATTCCACAAATTCACAACTCTGTCTGCGAAAAAGGTTTTTCTCATCTCAGTCTTAAATGGCCTCTCATTCATTCTAAGACTGCGACCCCTAGTTCTGGACTCACACAACATTGGGAACATTTTTCCTCCATCTAGCTTGTTCAGTCCTTTTATAATTTTATATGTTTCTATAAGATCCCCCCTCACCCTTCTAAACTCTAGTGAATACAAGCCTAGTCTTTTCAATCTTTCCTCATATGACAGTCCCGCCATCCCAGGGATCAATCTCGTGAACCTACGCTGCACTGTCTCAATCACAAGGATGTTCTTCCTCAAATTAGGAGGCCACAACTGTACACAATACTCCAGATGTGATCTTACCAGGGCCTTATACAACTGCATAAGAACCTCGTTACTCCTATACTGAAATCCTCTTGTTATGAAGGCCAACATTCCATTAGCTTTCTTCACTGCCTGGTGTACATGCACGCCAACTTTCAGTGACTGGTGTACAAGGACACCCAGGTCTCGCTGCATCTCACCCTTTCCCCACCTAACCCCATTGAAATAATAATCTGCCCCCTTGTTTTTGCCACCAAAGTGGATAACCTCACATTTATCTATATTATACTGCATTTGTCAAGCATCTGCCCACTCACTCAGCCTGTCCAGGTCACCCTGCAACCTCCTAACATCCTCTTCACGGTTCACACTGCCACCCAGATTTGTGTCATCCACAAACTTGCTAGTGTTGCTCCTAATTCCCTCTTCCAAATCATTAATATATATGGTAAAAAGTTGCGGCCCCAACACCGAGCCTTGCGGCACTCCACTTGCCACTGCCTGCCATTCTGTAAAGGACTTGTTCACTCCTACTCTTTGCTTCCTGTCTGCCAAACAATTTTCTATCCATGTCAACACCCTACCCCCCATACCATGTGCACTAAATGCAGTCACCAGTCTCATGTGCACAACCTTATCAAAGGCTTTCTGAGAGTCTAGATACACTACATCCACTGGCTCCCCTTCATCCATTTTACATGTCACATCTTCAAAAATTTCCAGGAGATTAGTCAAGCATGATTTCCCTTTCATAAATCCATGTTGACTTGGACAAATCCTTTTACTGCTATCCAAAAGCCCCATTATTACCTCTTTAATAATTGATTCCAGCATCTTTCCCACCACCGAAGTCAGGCTAACTGGTCTGTAATTCCCCATTTTCTCTCTCGATCCTTTCTTCAAAAGTGGGATAACATTAGCTATCCTCAAATCCACTGATCCTGAATCTATTGAACATTGGAAAATGATCACCAATGTGTCCACTATTTCTAGAGCCACCTCCCTGAGGACCCTGGGATGCAGACCATCCAGCCCAGGGCATTTATCATCCTTCAGTCCCAATAGCTTACCCAATACTATTTCTCGTCTAATGGAAATTTCTTTCAGTTCCTCTACCCCCTTCGATCCTCTGTCATCCAGTACATCTGTGAGATTGTTTGTGTCTTCCTTAGTGAAGACAGATATGAAGTACCTGTTCAACTCTTCTGCCATTTATTTGTTACCCATAATAATTTCACCCGTGTCTGCCTTCAAAGGACCCACATTTGACTTTGCTACTCTTTTTCCCTTAACATATCGAAAGAAGCTTTTACTGTCCTTCTTTATTTTCCTGGTTAGCTTCCCCTTGTACTTCATCTTCAGCCCATATTGCCCGTTTTGTTTCCTTCTGTTGTCCTATGAAAGTTTCCCAATCATCTGGCTTCTGGCTACTCTTTGCTGTCTTATACATCTTTTCTTTTAGTTTTATTCTATCCCTAACTTCTCTTGTCAGCTACGGTTGCCTCCTACTCCCCTTAGAATTTTTCTTCCTATTTGGAATGAAATGATCCTGTGTCTTATGGATTGTCCAGAAATTCCTGCCATTGCTGTTCCACTGTCATTCCTGCAAGGATCCCTTTCCATTCTACCTTGGCGAGCTCCTCTCTCATGCCTTCATAGTCCCCTTTGTTCAACTGCATCACTGCCACTTCCGATTCAACCTTCTCCTCCTCAAATTGAGGATTAAAACTAATCATATTATGATCTCTACCTCCAAGTGGTTCCTTTACCTTGAGTTCTTTTATCAAATCTGGTTCATTAGACAACACTAAATCCAGAATTGCCTTTTCTCTGGTCGGCTCCATTACAAGCTGCTATAAGAATCCATCTCGGAGGCACTCTTCAAATTCACTTTCTTGGGGTCCTGAGCAAACCTGATTTTCCCAGTCTACCTGCATATTGAAATCCCCCATCACCACAGTGGCATTACCTTTGTTACATGTCATTTCAAGTTCTAAAGATACCTACATAGAAAATAGGTGCAGGAAAAGGCCATTCGACCATTCAAGTCTGCACCGCCATTTAAAATGATCATGGCTGATCATCCAACTCAGTATCCCGTACCTGCCTTCTCTCCATACCCCCTGATCCCTTTAGCCACAAGGGCCACATCTAATTCCTTCTTAAATATAGCCAATGAACTGGCCTCAACTACCTTCTGTGGCAGAGAATTCCAGAGACTCTCCTCTCTCTGTGTGAAAAATGTATTCCTCGTCTCGGTCCTAAAGGAATTCCCCCTTATCCTTAGACTGTGACCCCTTGTTCTGGGCCTCCCCAACATCGGGAACAATCTTCCTGCATCTAGCCTATCCAACCCCTTAAGAATTTTGTAAGTTTCTATAAGATCCCCCCTCAGTCTTCTAAATTCTAGCGATTACAAGCCAAGTCTATCCAAGCATTCCTCATATTAAAGGGCTGACATCCCATTAATCAGTCTGGTGAACCTTCTCTGTTCCCCCTCTATGGCAAGAATGTCTTTTATCAGATTTGGAGACCAAAATTGTACGCAATACTCCAGGTGTGGTCTCACCAAAACCCTGTACAACTGCAGTAGAACCTCCCTGCTCCTATACTCAAATCCTTTCGCTATGAATGCTAACATACCATTTGCTTTCTTCACTGCCTGCTGCACATGCATGCCTACTTTCAATGATTGGTGTACCATGACACCCAGTTCTCGTTGCATCTCCCCTTTTCCTAATTTGCCACCATTCAGATAATAGTCTACCCTCCTGTTTTTGCCACCAAAGTGGATAACCTCACATTTACCCATATTATACTGCATCTGCCATGCATTTGCCCACTCACCGAGCCTATCCAAGTCACCTTGCAGCCTCCTAGCATCCTCCTCACACCTAACACTACCCCCAGCTTAGTGTCATCCACAAACTTGGAGATGTTGCATTCAATTCCCTTGTCCAAATTATTAATATATATTGTAAATAGCTGGGGTCCCAGCACTGAGCCTTGCGGTACCCCACTAGTCACTGCCTGCCATTCTGAAAAGGACCCATTTACTCCTACCCTTTGCTTCCTGTCTGCCAGCCAGTTCTCTATCCACATCAATACTGAACCCCCAATACCGTGTGCTTTAAGTTTGTATACGAATTACGATAAATGACTTTATAGAATTTTTTTCTCAGTTCTGCTTTGATTTGTCACCACGTTATTGTACAATATTTAATGCAGTAGTCGTCAACTGAAAATATTGTTGTGCATGCAAATTTGACTGAGCATTAGCTGTTAGATTTATCATTCTCTATCCATAGTTACCTAAATAATCTTGCCCTTTTCTGACCAATCAACTGAACATTTTTTTTGCACAAGTCAATAAATCTTCCTAATATCCATAGTTATCTGGAATGTGGCTAGTTCATTTTAGCATTGTTTTTCAAGGCCAGCACTTTGTACAACATTGCAATATATTTGAGGATATAACCAGTATAAGAGCTGATCTGCACACATATGTTCGGCAGGCTTTACTTTATTTCGTGGATTGAAGGAGGTTGAAGGTTGATCTGATAGATTTGTGTAAATCATGTTGAAATAGAAGTGTGAATGAACAGAGTCTTTACTCGGGTTGGGTATCTATCATTGGAAGGCACTGATTTAAGTTCGAGGGAATAGATAGCATATAAACCTGATCTGATCTTTTTCACCGAGGGTGATGGATGTATGGAGCAGGCAGCCAGGGGAAGTGGTTCAGGCAGGAACAATTATATTATTTAAAGAGATTTGGAAGAAGTTGGCTGACTGGCTCTCCCCAATTTTTTATACTATTATTGGGCTAAGAATATTAAAAACGTAATCTATTGGATGGACAACACATGGCCACAGGTAAAATGGTTAATAATGGAGAGAGGATTGCTCGCCTCTTAATATAGGCACGATTCTTCTCTCTCCAATAAATTTGATGAAAACACTATTGAGAAAAATCCAATTATCAACAGTACCCTACAAATCTGGAAACAAGTGAAGTCAACCTTTAAACTGAGAAATGTATCTCTTCTCTCACCAATTGCCAACAACCCTTCATTCAACCCGTCTATTTTAGACAAAACGTTCACACATTTGGAAAGATTAGGAATTAAAAAAAACTCGGAGATCTTTATGAGATTGGAACTCTTCTCTCATTTCAAGAATTACAGTTGAATTATCATCTGAAAGGCAGTCAATATTTTAGATACCTTCAAATACGAGACTATCTGAAATCATATATCCAAGACTATCAATCTATGTTGTCAGACACTCTAGACGAATGCATGAATAGAAACTCGGATTCAAACAAGTGAATATCATATCTGTATAACACCCTTTTAAATATAGAAACCCCATCATCAGAAGTAATTAGTAGAGCTTGGGAAGATGAGCTTGGCCTAAACATTTTTAAAGACAGATGGGAGGAAAACCTACTATATATACACAACTGTTCGCTTAACGTTAGGCTTTCGTTAATTCAATTTAAAATACCACACAGACTCTATTATTCAAAGTCTAAACTGAATAAGATCTTTCCAAATGTATCTCCTATTTGCAATAAATGTCTTCTTCAGGAAGCAACTATAACCCATTCCTTTGCCTCTTGTATAAAGTTACATAATTTCTGGAGAGGAATTATTGAATTTTTTTTGAAAACACTAAAAAGAAAATTGGATCCCGACACAGAACTGATCACTCTAGGTACTTCAGAAGCCTGTTCTGAGCTATCACTATTTCAAAGACGTTTCCTTAATTATGGCCTGCTAACAGCAAAAAACTAATACATAGATTTTGGAAACATTGGAGCAGGCAGTCAGATGAAGTGGTTGCGGCAGGAACTATTATATTATTTAAAAGAGATTTAGACAGATTCATGGATGGAAAGGTTAGAGTGATATGGAAATGCTGTGGGCAAATGGAGCTAGCTTCAATGGCTGATCATCCATGGCTTGGACCTATTTCGCCTTGAGAATATTTTCATTTTACTTCGGAGTCATGTGAGTGACTTCATGAAGACCCCGCCAACACGCATGCACGACATATCGTCGCTCGCATTGCAGTCGACACGCTGGGGGGGGAGCGCAGCTCCTCACCAGGCAGCTTAAAAAGACCCTTCAGGTAAGTTTTTACTAACCTTAAGTTGGTTAGCTTTCTGTATTGATTACATCCCTACAGAAACTTCATGATGGAGAGAAGAAGTAAAAAGAGGACTGCGTCTAAGCATGCCTTTCAAGACCGCGGGACTTCAGAGCGAGGTCGGTGGCCAACATCCCCGGAGCTGACTGTAGAGCCGGCAGCACCCGTACCTCGGGCCGGGAAAACAGCGTGGAAGTCGGGGAGCCCCGCTCAGTCGGCAGAACCCGACTCTCCAACGCAGCAGTCCAGGGAGCTGAATACTGGCGGTAGAACTGCGCGGGGGCAGGGTAGCCAAGACCGCGACTCCCCACCGCTTCAGTCTGTACAAAAGCAGACCAGCGGCAAAAAAGTGCGGAAGGCAGGGCACACCCCGACTCTCCACCGCATCAGTTCGTTAGAGGGCGGACCGGTGGCAAAACCGCACAAAAGTCGTGTAGCCTCGTTGGAGCGGCAGGCACTGACTCTCCATCGCTTCAGTCTGCTAGACTGCGGACCGGTGGCAAAACCACACACAAGTCTAGTAGCCCCGTAGGAGCGGCAGGCACCGACTTTGCGCCGCATCAGTCCGGAAGACCTCGGACTGGCGGCAAGCCCGCACGGATGTCGTGTAGCCCCGCTGAAGCGGCTCGCACCGACTCCACACTGCCACAGTCCGGAAGACCGCGGACAGGCAGTAGATCTACCAGGAAGTCGTGTAGCCCCGTAGGAGCGGCAGGAATCGACTCTCCACCGCTTCAGTCCGGAAGACCGCAGACAAGCGGCAGATCGACGCGTGAGTCGTGTAGCCCCGCTGGAGTGGCTGGCACCGACTATATACCATATCAGTTCCATAGACATCACCTCGACGAGGTGCGGACTGACGGTAAGAGCCCCATAGATTAATCAGAATCTGGGGAAGACGACTTGCCATTCACAGATACTGACGGCGGTCACATTGTTCGTATAGAGCGGATGATGGAGCAGCTGTTCCAGAGGGACCTACTCCAGCAGGAGCATGCATCCCAAGGATCACGCAGGTCCATGACAGGCCCATTACCAGGACTGTCCAACATCTCTCCCTCCTCAGTAGTGAGCGCAAGAAGTCGGGGATTAGCTGACTTCGAAGAGGGGTTGACTGAAGACCCACAGTTGCAAGGGATGCAAGAAGAGGAACTTCTGGGGATGGTGTCTAAATTCGTTCAACCATCCCAGAAAGGGCAACCTCTTCAGCCAAGGCTAGCAGCAAGCATAAACTACCTGACAACACACCAATTACAGGAACAGTAATTTCGGAGACCACAAGCAAGTACATGGCCTCGGAAAATTGTGTGTCGCTGAACGTCCCTATGGGGGAACATTAGCCCTGGGATAAGGGCACAGGAATTAAAAATTCAAAAAATCCTAAAACTACTGACCTCAGGAATCACTGCGTTTGCCAGGTCAGTCGACGGTATGGACATGACGGAAGAGCAGCAGGATGCATTAGCCCTGCTCTGTAATACGCAATATGAGATCAATTGCTTTCGGAAGAGCTCTATCCGACCTACACTGAACCTCAAATTTGAGGGTTTGTGTAAGGCCAACGCTACGCCATCACCAAGGCAGTTGTTTGGTGATGATCTGCCCAAACAGGTCAAAGACCTAGACGAGGAAGCTAAAGCAGTAGGCTTGATAAAACCGCCTTCCTCTGGCAGACCTCCAGCATATCGTCGGCAGCATCCATATGCAACATCTAACAGGCCCCGGGTTCAACCCGATAGAGGGACGGGTGCAAACCCATAGGTCGCACGTTATCATCAGAGGCCTTTTTTAGGCCAAGATCCACAGCGACCAGCCTGGAAAATGCGTCAACCCCAGATCACAGCACCACAACAACCGAAGAACAAAGGACGGAAGACAAAGCTCCACCGGTAACCATGTAGGTAAGGGGGTCTGGTTTTCTTGGGAATGCTGCATGCATAACCTCACAAGTGGGTGGTAGGTTGTGTCCGTTTTGGGATGCATGGAGTTCCATAACTTCTGACCCCTTTATATTGCACAGTATTCAAGGTTACGAAATTGAATTTATAAATAGACAACTTCCCCCAGCTCAACATGTACCTAGCCGGAAATTTGTACTTTCTCACAAAGAGAAAGTATGTCCTTCCACTTTCTCACAAAGAGAAAGTGGAAGGACATGCAGAACTATTAAGGTTATATACCAATAGAGAAAACAGTACATGAACCTCTTGAATTTGTATCTAACATCTTTACCAAAACTAAAAAAGATGATAGATGTCGTATCATAATTGATTTAACTCAATTGAATACTTTTGTGCAATATACCCATTTCAAGATGGAAACATTTGAAACTGCCAAGCAACTGATTTCCAGAGGGCATTTCATGGCCTGCATCGATCTAAAAGATGCATACTATTCAGTACCTATATGTAAAGATCACTGCAGATATTTAAAATTTGTCTGGATGGGGCAGCTGTGGCAGTATAATGCATTGCCTAATGGACTTACAGCAGCCCCCAGGTTATTTACTAAAATATTAAAAACAGTATTGGCGTCTCTATGAAGAGAAAACCACATAGTCATGGCCTATCTTGATGACATACTGATTGTGGGGGAAACTTTGGAGTTGGCTAAATTAGCTGTGACAGCCACCAAGTCACTATTCCAAAAGCTGGGGTTTGTCATCCATCCAGACAAATCTAAGTTAAAACCTTCTGTCATTATGGACTATCTGGAATTCACGGTTAACGCTAATCATATGATTGTCACTTTCCCAGAGAACAAAGTAACAGATATAATAGAGGCATGTAATAGCCTTGCTTGCGCCAAAAAAAACTACTATTCGACATGCTGTCAAGGTAATTGGGAAACTTGTAGCTACATTTCCAGCTGCATGATTTGGACCATTGCATTATCAAAATTTGCAAAGAGCAAAAATCTCACCACTAAAAACCAATGCTGGGCATTTTGATAGACCTATGCAGCTACCAAACAAAGCAAAAGATGAGCTACGATGGTGGATTAGCAGCATTCAAGATTGTTTTAATCCCATCATAGTTACAAACCCTTCAGTCGTGTTGCAAACTGACGCAAGCGCCCACGGCTGAGGTGCTACCGACACCACTTCTAGTTGTGGCGGCAGATGGGATTTGCACAAATCTACACTACTCCAATCACGAGGTATAAACTATTTTGAAATGCTGGGAGCATTTCACGGACTGCGGGCTCACTGCACAAATATGCATCATACGCATGTCCGTCTACAGATAGACAATAGCACAGTGGTGGCATATTTAAACCATATGGGTGGTATCAAGTCGATATCTTGTGATGAATTGGTAAACATAATTTGGCATTGGTGCATTGAAAGAAATATTTAGATCTCAGCCACATACCTACCGGGTAAGGTAAATACAGTGGCGGACACCAGGTCAATGACAACACAGAATGGATGTTGAACCCCCAAATATTTGCTAATATTATAGCTCAGTATGGAACACCAGCTATCGACCTCTTTGCGTCCAGCTAGATTCTGCATCAGGGATACTGATAATACCCGACCGGCCCACACAGCCATGGTTCCCGGTGGTCCTCAACATGGTGAAGGAACCATGGGTGCAGGTTCCTAAATGGCCGAACCTCCTGACACATCCCATATCAGGGGAGACTCATCCGTGCCATGGTCATCTGAACCTGTTGGCTTGCAGGTTCTGAAGAGACCTTTGCTGGAATTCGGGCTGTCGAACAGAACCATCATCACGGCATCGTGCAGAGAGTCCACGAGGAAGCAGTACCTTACCCATGTAAGGAAATGGGAGGCCTTCTGTTCCAGGACTAATGCCACGACTCTGCCACCATCACAGATGTGCTGGAATTCCTTGTGGGCCTTCACTATGAAGAGTGTCGCGCATGCATGCTGGCGGGGTCTTCACGAAATCCCTCATCATAACTCCTCATAAAATAAAGATCAAACTTCAAACTGGTAAGCTCGTTTAATCTTACTATTTTGTGAGACATATTTGCTCTGTAAGTCTAATGAAGGTTAAAAAGACATTTTTAACATTATTTCCAAATATCCCTTGCCCAGATATGTTATCAGTCTCTGTTGGTGTTGATTCACTTGTATAAGAGGTTATCAGTGTAGTTTGGTCTGTGGATGTGCTTTCTTCTGTGGATGTAGAAATTGTCGATTCGTCACATATGCAGAGAAATATCAGTTAAAATATATGGCAGCATACTCATGGCTACACATAAAATGTCCCGCGATGTACAAGAAGATGTTTTTTTTTTTAAGTCTGATGATGCATATTAACATCGGACAATCATGCCAGTGGTAACTGGTATATTGGATCTGCTACTATTTTCCAAAACGAATAAGCATCAATGATGTTAACAAATAATAAACAAATAATCTGAAGAAGGGTCTGAAGAAGGGTCTCGACCCGAAACGTCGCCTATCTCCTTCGCTCCTTAGATGCTGCTGCACCCGCTGAGTTTCTCCAGCTTTTTGTGTAACCCCATAAACAAATAATTGCCTGACTTTCATTTTTGGCTTATTTGGCTGCTTGCATGATATTCCAACATTAACTATAACTGATGAGATGTAATGTTACCTAGAATTCAACGAACATGGGTATATGGAGCAAGCATCCATATGAAGTGGTTGCGACAAGAACAGTTACAGTGGCTTGCAAAAGTATTCATACCCCTTGCATTTTTCCACATTTTGTCACATTACAACCACAAACGTAAATGTATTTTATTGAGATTTTATGTGATTGACCAACACAAAGTGGTGCATAATTGTGAAGTGGAAGGAAAATGATACATGGTTTCCAAATGTTATTACGAATAAAAATCTGAAAAGTGTGGCCCGCAAAAGTATTCAGCCCCCTGAGTCAATACTTTGTAGAACCACCTTTCGCTGCAATTACAGCTGCAAGTCTTTTGGGGTATGTCTCTACCAGCTTTGCACATCTGGAGACTGAAATTTTTGCCCATTCTTCTTTGCAAAATAGCTCAAGCTCAGTCGGATTGGATGGAGAGCGTCTGTGAACAGCAATTTTCAAGTCTTGCCAGAGATTCTCAATTGGATTTAGGTCTGGACCATTCTAACACATGAATATGCTTTGATCTAAACCATTCCATTGTAGCTCTGGCTGCATGTCAGGCACATGCCGTGAGTAATTACTCAGGGTTGGCAGTCAGCTGGCTGTAAAAAAAATCTTTCAGACCTTTCGTTCTGAACGAAATTTAATTGCGTTCAGGAGTGGGCAGGGGTGGCAGGAGTGGCAGGAGTGGCATTGAGGGCAGGAGTGTAGAGAAGGAGGGGGTCAGAGATCATATCAGTAACTCACTCACTGCTGCCGCAGCGCTCCGGGCACAGACAGCAGAACTGGCCGCCACTTCCGGAGATAGAAGCAGCTCAGGTGCGAGCGGCCGCCGGGACCCCACAGCAGAACTGGCTGCCACTTCAGCGCCTTCTGCCGGCCCACTCACCTCTGGCAGTGCTCTTCGTCTGAACATCTCTCACCTGCCGCTCGCCGGCTTTGCTCATGTCAACCGCGTCACTCAAATCCTTAAATTCCCACAGCCAAGTAACTTCAACTGGTCCCGTGAGCGCGCTGTCGGAATTTAAAGATTTGTGGGAAGCCGGCCGGCGAGCGGCAGGTGAGAGATGTTCAGACGGAGAGCACTGCCAGAGGTGAGTGGGGACCAGCAGAAGGGGCTGAAGTGGCAGCCGGTTCTGTTGTCGGGTCCCGGCGGCCGCTCAAAGTCAGTCACCCGAGCTGCTTCCTTCCTTGGAAGTGGCGGCCAGCTCTGCTGTCCATACCCAGAGTGCTGCGGCAGCCACCCAAGCTAATTCCCGGCCACAATAAAACCATATAGCAATTACAGCACGGAAACAGGCCATCTTGGCCCTTTTAGTCCGTGCCAAACACTTACTCTCACCTAGTCCCATCTACCTGCACTCAGACCAGAGCGTGGCTAGTGGGTTACTGACCTCAATCCCCTCCTTCACAATGCCAGACTCCACAAACACTGTGAACAGAGCTCTCCCCCCACCCCGGGAAATACAGTATTTATAAATATTAAGCACCAAGAAATGCACTTACCACATTATTGGTACATTAAGTCCATTCTTCACTCTTTGTTTCCTGAGATACTATTAACATAATGGCAATCCATGTTTGAAAATCCCACCAAGAAACTCGCGCTGCGCATGCGCACTGCTGCAAAGGCAGATTTTCTGCTGCCTTCAGCTCCCCTTGAAACTAACGGCTCAGGCAGCACTGACGGCACGTGGGCTGCAGAAACCTTCGCGTGTTACAAGTGCTGAGGATGAAAGGCACGGAGAATTATGTCTACCTGGGAGATCGATCTCTTAGATAGGCATAATTCTCCCATGTCTTTACTATTTATATTAAATAATTGTCACTTCATAATTTTAGTCATGGTAGGCGGTGCCTACCTTGCCTACCCTGACGGCACATGCCTGCTGTATGTTTAGGGTCATTGTCCTGCTGGAAGGTGAACCTCCGCCCCTGTCTCGTCTTTTGCAGACTCTAACAGGTTTTCTTCCAAGATTGCCCTGTATTTGGCTCCATCCATCTTCCCATCAACTCTGACCAGCTTCCCTGTCCCTGCTGAAGAAAAGCATGCCCACAACATGATGCTGCCACCGCCATGTTTCACAGTGGGGATGGTGTGTTCAGGGTGATGTGCAGTGTTAGTTTTCCACAACACATAGCGTTTTGCATTTAGACCAAAAACTTCAATTTTGCAGTGGCAAACTGCAAATGAGACTACTTATGGGTTTGTTTCAACAATGGCTTTCTTCTTGCCACTCTTCCATAAAGGCCTGATTTGTGGAGTGCACGACTAATAGTTGGCCTGTGGACAGATTCTCCCACCTGAGCAGTGGATCTCTGCAGCTCCTCCAGAGTTACCATGGGGCTCTTGGCTGCTTCTCTGATCAATGCTCTCCTTGCCCGGCCTGTCAGTTTAGGTGGACGGCCATGTCTTGGCAGGTTTGTAGTTATGCCATACTCTTTCCATTTTTGGATGATGGATTGAACAGTGCTCCGTGAGATGTTCAAAGTTTGGGATATTTTTTATAACATAACCCTGCTTTAAACTTTTCCACGACTTTATCCCTCACCTGTCTGGTGTGTTCATTGGGCTTCATCATGCTGTTTGTTCACTAATGTTCTCTAACAAACCTCTGAGGCCCTCACAGAACAACTGTATTTATACTGAGATTGGATTACACACAAGTGGACTCTATTTACTAATTATGTGACTTCTGAAGGTAATTGGCTGCACTGGATTTTATTTAGGGGTATCAGAGTAAAGGGGGTTGAATACTTTTGCACGCCACACTTTACAGTTTTTTATTTGTAAAAAAATTTGAAAACCATGTATCATTTTCCTTCCACTTCACAATTATGCGCCACTTTGTATTGGTCTATCACATAAAATCCCAATAAAATACATTTATGTTTGTGGTTGTAACGTGACAAAATGTGGAAGAGTTCAAGGGGTATGAAAACCTTTGCAAGAGACTTCGGCAGATGAATGGATTAGAAAGTTGAGAGTGATATGGAACCGTCGTGGGCAAATGGAGCTGGCTTCTGTGGCTGATCATTTCGGACATATTAGACAGTGGAGATTTTTTCCATTCGGATTGACACAATTGCACTCTAGGTCTAGGAGGGGTTGACAAGTCAAGTTCAATCAATATCTCCAAATTGCCCATGCCCAGATTTGGAGTACAATTCTAAACTGACATTATTATTATTTTTTTTAATTCTGATGATGTGTATTAGCAACATACAATCATGTACGTTGTAACTGGTGCATTTGATCAACTGATATTTTCCAAACAAAGAAGCATACACTGTAATAAAAATGTCAAATTAATAATTGTCTGACTTACATTATTGACTTTTTTGACTGCCTTCTCCCCATATCCCCTGACTCCGCTATTTTTAAGAGCCCTATCTAGCTATCTCTTGAAAGCATCCAGAGAACCCATTCTCTCAGCATACGGCAGCTCCGCCATCTCGAGAATTAACCTTGTAAACATATCTGCACTCCCTCAATAGCAAGAATGTCCTTCCTCCAATTAGGGGACCAAAACTGCACACAATACTCCAGGTGTGGTCTCACTAGGACTCTGTACAACTGCAGAAGGACCTCTTTGCTCCTATATTCGATTCCTCTTGTTATAAAGGCCAACATGCCATTTGCTTTCTTCACTGCCTTCTGTACCAGCATGCGTACTTTCATAGACTGATGTTCAAGGACGCCCAGATCCCGTTGTACTTCCCCTTTTCCCAACCTGACGCCATTTAGATAGTAAGCTACCTTCCTGTTTTTGCTACCAAAGTGGATTCTCATAGCATCCTCCTCACAGTTCACCCGAATTATGACATATTACTTAATATATTTTTTTTCGGAGTGTTCTGTTTTGATTTGTCACCGAGTTATTGTAGTAGTCTTCAACTGAAAATAATGCATATTTGACTGAGCATTAGCTGTTAGATTTATAATTGTCTCTCCAAAGTCGCCTAAATGATCTTGCCCTTTCTGAACAATCAACTGAAATCTTTTTTTGCACGTCAATAACTCATTCTAATACCCCTAGCTATCTGGAATGTGGCTAGTTAATTTCAGAATTGTTTTTCAAGGCCAGCACTTTGTACAAAACTGCAACATGTTTGAGGACATAACCAGTACAAGAGCTGAACTGCACACTTGGGCACGCATTACTTTACTTTATTTCGTGTGTGATAGAGTGATATGGAACTGCTGCGGGCAAGTGGAGCTCGCTTCAATAGCTGATCAACTGTGGCTTGGACATATTGGGGTTAGAGACTATTTTCATTCTGTATGACACAATTACTCTCTGAGTCGAAGAGGGGTTGAGAAGAAAGTTTTACCATTATTTCTAAATTTCCCTTGCCCAAATCAGGTGCACTAGATGTGATTTATGGTACCTGTCGCTGTTGATGTTGAATCTGTTGTAAAAGAGATCATCATTGTACTTTGGTCTGTGGATGTGCTTTCGTCTGTTGTTGCAGAAGTTGTCAAATCTTCACATGTGCAAAGAAATATTAGTTAAAATACATGACAGCACACTCATGGCAAAACTTTTATTTGCATATCATGTAAGTAGTAACTGATGCATTGGATCTGCTGCTATATCCCAAAAAAGATGCTTCCGCGATATTAACAAGTAATAAATGAATAATTGCCAGACATTAATTATTCGCTTATTTGAAAACTTGCCTGGTATTCCTACTTAAACTAATGGTTTGATTACAAGGTGAACTGCTTATCAAAGTGAAAGCAAGATGTTGTACAAAAAAATATACACCAGTGATCACTCTTTTTCTGTCATCCATCACGACAGTAATATTCATTGTCATGTGGTGGTAAGTAAGATAATTAAGATGCAGTGGCAGTTGATGTGCTTGGTTCTGAGAATAAAATGAAGATATGACATCATTCTTCTGATTGACACAATTATTCTCTGAGACTAAGAAGTGTTGACAAGACAGGTTTAATCATTATTTCCAAATTACCCTTGCCCAGATTTGGAGTACAAGTTGTAATTTAAGTATGTTAATATATACAGTAAAATGTCCTGTGGAAGTCCAAGATGTCTTTAGTTATTTGTTTTTTAATCTGATGATGCATATTGACATAATGCAATCATGTAACTAGTACCTGGAGCATTTAATCTGCTGCTATTTTTCAAACAAAGAAGCATCCACGATATTAAGGATTATAAATGAATAATTTCCTGACTTTCATTATTGGATTATTTGACTACTTGCAAGATATTTCTACTTAATCTATTGGGCTGTTTAAAATTGCGACTGCTTTTCAAAGTGAATTAAAGATGTTAGACAATAACATTCTACCTCTGTCATCAATTGCAACTGCATTATTGATTGTCATGTGTTGATAAGTTAGATATGTTTTTAAATTCTGATCAGTGAATGCTGGTGCTGCACCATCCTAGTACCTGTTGTTTCGCTGCTGGTGGCGGAAGTAGTTGATGCAGTGAAAATGGTCGTGCTAGGTTCTGAGAATGAAATGAAGATGTGACATTAATGTACATTGAAAGGAAATTGTTTCATAATGCATGTCAAGTGCAGCATGGAAAATTAAACTGATGGGAAGTAATGCTTCCAAGGATTCAATGAATGATTGTGTGGTTAATCATTGGAGTTCTGATGAAAATCAGGAATCGTGAAAAATGATCTTTTTTGCAGAGGTGATGGGTATATGGAACAAGTTTCCATATAAAGTGGTATAGACAATAAAAATGATATTATTTAAAAGAGACTTGGACAGATGCATGGATTCGAAAGTTTAGAGTGATATGGATCCGTCGTGGGCAAATGGAGCTAGCTTCAATGGTTGATCATCCGTGGCTTGGACATATTGGACCATGGAGATTATTTCCATTCTGATTGACACAATGACTCTCTAAGTCTAAGGGGGGTTGACAAGGCAAGTTCAATCAATATTTCCAAACAGAAGTCTTTATTACATTACTTTAATGCTGGCAGCAAGACAAGACACAATTGCTGCATACACACACTGTCTACAGACAGGATAACCATATACAGGACATCTCCCTTTTTCCTGTGCAGCGCCACCTGCTGCATGGTAGGAGCAACGGGTCCTCCCACCCCACACAGTCCACCAAACATCACCCTACCACTGCCCAGATTTGGAGTACAAGTTGTAATTCATGGTACCTGTCTCAGTTGATGTTGATTCAGTTGCATAAGAGATTGTCATTGTACTTTGGTCTGTGGATGTGTTTAATTCTGTGGTTGCAGAAAATTGTGAATCTTCACATATGCAGAGAAATATCAGTTACAATACATGGCAACACTCTCATGACTAGACTTGTAAAATATCTCTGGAATTCTAAACTGACATTAAATATTTTATTTTTTTTAGTTTGATGATGTGTATTAGCAACATACAATCATGTAAGTTGTAACTGATGCATTTTATCTATTGATATTTTCCCAACAAAGAAGCATCTACGATAATAGAAATGTTAAATTAATAATTGTCTGACTTACATTATTGACTTTTATAACTACTTGTTTGATAGTTCTACATAAACTATCGAGTTGATTACATAGGCGACCAATTTTCAAAGTGAATTCCAGATGTTAGGCCACAATATTATACTCGAGTTATCAGCTCCACTTGTCAAAAATGTTCCTGGATGTCCAAGCTGATATTATTTTTTTGTTTAATCTGATGATGCATATTAACATCATGCAATCATGTAAGTGATAACTTGTGCAATGGATTTGCTTGTATTTTCCAAACAAATAACCAACTATGATTTTCCAAACAAATAACCTACCTAAATTATAACTGATGAGATGTAATGTTACCAAGAATTCAATGAATAATTGCATGGATAACATTTAGAGTTCTAAAGATACCTAGGAATTATGATAAATTACTTAACATAGTGTTATTCTCCGTGTTCTGCTTTGATTTGTCGCCACATTATGTACAATGTTTAATGCAGTAGTCTTCAAATGAAAATACTGAAATTGTGCATGCAAATTGTATTGAGCATTAGCTGTTAGATTTTTCATTCTCTATCCATAGTTACCTAAATAATATAGCCTTCTGACCAATCAACTGCATGATAATCTTTTTGCACAAATCAATAACTCTTCCTAATATCCCTAGCTATCTGGAATTTGTCTAGTTCATTTTAGTATTGTTTTTCATGGCCACTACTTTGTACAAGACTGCAATATGTTTCAGTATAACAAGTACAAAGTGCTGATCTGCACACAAATGTTGGGCAGGCTTTTCAATATTTCTTGGATTGAAGGAGAAATCTGATAGATTTGTATAACTCATGTTGAAATAGAGGTGTGAATGAACAGAGTATTTAACCAGGTTGGGTATGTAGTATTGTGGGGCACTGATTTAAGGTTAGAGCGAATAAATATAATGAGAACCTAATCTGATCTTTTTCACTGAGGGTGATGAATGAATGGAGCAGGCATCCAAATGAAGTGGTTAAGGCAGGAACAATGATATTATTTAGAAAAGATTTCGACAGGTGCATGGATTGGAAAGTTTAAGAGTGATATGGAACCGCAAGTGGAGCTAGTTCAATGGCTGATCAACCGTGGCTTGGACATATTGGGCCGTAGAGAATATTTTCATTCTGTATGACACAAATACTCTCTGAGACGAAGAAGGGTTGACAAGATAAGTTTTTCCATTATTTCTAAATTTCACTTGCCCAAATCCAGTGTACTAGATGTGATTTATGGTACCTGTTTCTGTTGATGTTGATTCTGTTGCATAAGAGATTATCATTGTACTTTGGTCTGTGGATGTACTGTCGTCTGTTGTTGCAGAAGTTGTCAAATCTTCACATGTGCAAAGAAATATTAGTTAAAATACATGACAGCACACTCATGGCAAAACTTTTATTTGCAGCATGCAATCATGTAAGTAGTAACCGATGCATTGGATCCACTGCTATATCCCAAAAAAGATGCTTCCATGATATTAACGCAATAAATGAATAATTGCCAGACTTTAATTATTGGCTTATTTGACAACTTGCTAGGTATTCCTACTTAAACTATTTGGTTCATTACAAGGTGAACTGCTTATCAAAGTGAAAGTAAGATGTTGTACAAAAAAATCTACACCAGTTATCACACTTTTTCTGTCATCCATTACGACAGTAATATTGATTGTCATGTGGTGGTAAGTAAGATAATTAAGATGCAGTGGCAGTTGATGTGCTTGGTTCTGAGAATAAAATGAAGATGTGACATCATTCTTCTGATTGACACAATTATTCTCTGAGTCTAAGAGTGGTTGACAAAACAGGTTTAATCATTATTTCCAAATTACCCTTGCCCAGATTTGGAGTACAAGTTGTAATTTAAGTATGTTAATATATACTGTAAAATGTCCTGTGGAAGTCGAAGATGTCTTTAATTATTTGTTTTTTTAATCTGATAATGCATATTGACATAATGCACTCATGTAACTAGTACCCGGAGCATTTAATCTGCTGCTATTTTTCAAACAAAGAAGCATCCACGATATTAATAATTATAAATAAATAATTTCCTGACTTTCATTATTGGATTATTTGACTACTTGCAAGATATTTTTACTTAATCTATTGGGTTGTTAAAAATTGCGACTGCTTTTCAAAGTGAATTAAAGATGTTAGGCAATACAATTCTACCTCTGTCATCAATTACAACTGCATTATTGATTGTCATGTGTTGATAAGTTAGATATGTTTTTAAATTCTGATCAGTGAATGCTGGTGCTGCATCATCATAGTACCTGTTGTTTCGCTGCTGGTGGCGGACGTAGTCGATGCAGTGACAGTTGTAGTGCTGGGTTCTGAGAATGAAATGAAGATGTGACATCAATGTCTATTGAAAGGAAATTGTTTCATAATGCATGTCAGGTGCAGCATGGAAAATTAAACTGATGGGAAGTAATGCTTCCAAGGATTCAATGAATGAATGAATGATTGTGTGGTTGGAGTTCTGATGAAAATTAGGAATCATGGAAAAATGATCTTTTTTGCAGAGGTGATGGGTATATGGAACAAGTTTCCATATAAAGTGGTATAGACAATAACAATTATATTATTTAAAAGAGACTTGGACAGATGCATGGATTCGAAAGTTTAGAGTGATATGGAACCGTCGTGGGCAAATGGAGCCAGCTTCAATGGTTGATCATCCGTGGCTTGAACATATTGGACCGTGGAGATTATTTCCATTCTGATTAACACAATGACTCTCTAAGTCTGAGGGGGGTTGACAAGGCAAGTTCAATCAATATTTCCAAACAGAAGTCTTTATTACATTACTTTAATGCTGGCGTCAAGAGAAGACACAATGGCTGCACACACAGACTACAGTTAGAATAACTATATACAAGACATCTCCCTGTGTCCTGTGCAGCGCCACCTGCTGCATGGTAGGAGCAATAGGTCCTCCCACCCCACACAGTCCACCAAACATCACACTACCCCTGCCCAGATTTGGAGTACAAGTTGTAATTTATGGTACCTGTCTCAGTTGATGTTGATTCAGTTGCATAAGGGGCTGTCATTGTACTTTGGTCTGTGGATGTGCTTAATTCTGTGGTTGCAGAAAATTGAGAATCTTCACATATGCAGAGAAATATCAGTTACAATACATGGCAGCACTCTCATGACTAGACTTGTAAAATATCTCTGGAATTCTAAACTGACATTAAATATTTTATTTTTTTAGTTTGATGATGTGTATTAGCAACATACAATCATGTAAGTTGTAACTGATGCATTTTATCTATTGATATTTTCCCAACAAAGAAGCATCTACGATAATAGAAATGTTAAATTAAGAATTGTCTGACTTACATTATTGACTTTTATAGCTACTTGTTTGATAGTTCTACATAAACTATCGAGTTGATTACATAGGCGACCACTTTTCAAAGTGAATTCCAGATATTAGGCCACAATATTATACTCGAGTTATCAGCTCCACTTGTAAAATGTTCCTCGATGTCCAAGCTGATATTATTTTTTTGTTTAATCTGATGATGCATATTAACATCATGCAATCATGTAAGTGATAACTGGTGCAATGGATTTGCTTGTATTTTCCAAACAAATAACCAAACATGATTTTCCAAACAAATAACCTACATAAATTATAACTGATGAGATGTAATGTTACCAAGAATTCAACAAATAATTGCATGGATAACATTTAGAGTTCTAAAGATACCTAGGAATTATGATAAATTACTTAAAATAGTATTATTCTCCGTGTTCTGCTTTGACGTTATGGTACAATGTTTAATGCAATAGTCTTCAAATGAAAATACTGAAATTGTGCATGCAAATTGTATTGAGCATTAGCTGTTAGATTTATCATTCTCTATCCATAGTTACCTAAATAATATAGCCTTCTGACAAATCAACTGCATGATAATCTTTTTGCTCAAGTCAATAACTCTTCCTAATATCCCTAGCTATCTGGAATTTGTCTAGTTCATTTTAGTATTGTTTTTCATGGCCACCACTTTGTACAAGACTGCAATATGTTTCAGTATAACAAGTACAAAGTGCTGATCTGCACACAAATGTTGGGCAGGCTTTTCAATATTTCTTGGATTGAAGGAGAAATCTGATAGATTTGTATAACTCATGTTGAAATAGAGGTGTGAATGAACAGAGTATTTAACCAGGTTGGATATGTAGTATTGTGGGGCACTGATTTAAGGTTAGAGGGAATAAATATAATGAGAACCTGATCTGATCTTTTTCACCGAGGGTGATGAATGAATGGAGCAGGCATCCAAATGAAGTGGTTAAGGCAGGAACAATGATATTATTTAGAAAAGATTTGGACTGGTGCATATTTTGGGAAGTTTAAGAGTGATATGGAACCGCAAGTGGAGCTAGTTCAATGGCTGATCAACCGTGGCTTGGACATATTGGGCCGTAGAGACTATTTTCATTCTGTATGACACAAATACTCTCTGTGACGAAGAAGGGTTGACAAGATAAGTTTTACCATTATTTCTAAATTTCCCTTGCCCAAATCCAGTGTACTACATGTGATTTATGGTACCTGTTTCTGTTGATGTTGATTCTGTTGTATAAGAGATCATCATTGTACTTTGGTCTGTGGATGTACTTTCGTCTGTTGTTGCAGAAGTTGTCAAATCTTCACATGTGCAAAGGAATATTAGTTAAAATACATGACAGCACACTCATGGCGAAACTTTTATTTGCAGCATGCAATCATGTAAGTACTAACTGGTACATTGGATCTGCTGCTATATCCCAAAAAAGATGCTTCCATGATATTAACATAATAAATGAATAATTGCCAGACTTTAATTATTGGCTTATTTGACAACTCGCTTGGTATTCCTACTTAAAATATTGGGTTGATTACAAGGTGAACTGCTTATCAAAGTGAAAACAAGATGTTGTACAAAAAAATCTACACCAGTTATCACAGTTTTTCTGTCATCCATTACCACAGTAATATTGATTGTCATGTGGTGGTAAGTAAGATAATTAAGATGCAGTGGCAATTGATGTGCTTGGATCTGAGAATAAAATGAAGATGTGACATCATTCTTCTGATTGACACAATTATTCTCTGAGTCTAAGAGCGGTTGACAAAACAGGTTTAATCATTATTTCCAAATTACCCTTGCCCAGATTTGGAGTACAAGTTGTAATTTAAGTATGTTAATATATACTGTAAAATGTCCTGTGGAAGTCGATGATGTCTTTAATTATTTGTTTTTTTAATCTGATGATGCATATTGACATAATGCAATCATGTAACTAGTACCCGGAGCATTTAATCTGCTGCTATTTTTCAAACAAAGAAGCATCCACGATATTAATAATTATAAATAAATAATTTCCTGACTTTCATTGTTGGATTATTTGACTACTTGCAAGATATTTTTACTTAATCTATTGGGTTGTTAAAAATTGCGACTGCTTTTCAAAGTGAATTAAAGATGTTAGGCAATACAATTCTACCTCTGTCATCAATTACAACTGCATTATTGATTGTCATGTGTTGATAAGTTAGATATGTTTTTAAATTCTGATCAGTGAATGCTGGTGCTGCATCATCATAGTACCTGTTGTTTCGCTGCTGGTGGCGGACGTAGTCGATGCAGTGACAGTTGTAGTGCTAGGTTCTGAGAATGAAATGAAGATGTGACATCAATGTCTATTGAAAGGAAATTGTTTCATAATGCATGTCAGGTGCAGCATGGAAAATTAAACTGATGGGAAGTAATGCTTCCAAGGATTCAATGAATGATTGTGTGGTTAATCATTGGAGTTCTGATGAAAATTAGGAATCATGGAAAAATGATCTTTTTTGCAGAGGTGATGGGTATATGGAACAAGTTTCCATATAAAGTGGTATAGACAATAACAACTATATTATTTAAAAGAGACTTGGACAGATGCATGGATTTGAAAGTTAAGAGTGATATGGAACCGTTGTGGGCAAATGGAGCCAGCTTCAATGGTTGATCATCCGTGGCTTGAACATATTGGACCGTGGAGATTATTTCCATTCTGATTAACACAATGACTCTCTAAGTCTGAGGGGGGTTGACAAGGCAAGTTCAATCAATGTTTCCAAACAGAAGTCTTTATTACATTACTTTAATGCTGGCGTCAAGAGAAGACACAATGGCTGCACACACAGACTATCTACAGTCAGAATAACTATATACAAGACATCTCCCTTTGTCCTGTGCAGCGCCACCTGCTGCATGGTAGGAGCAATAGGTCCTCCCACCCCACACAGTCCACCAAACATCACACTACCCATGCCCAGATTTGGAGTACAAGTTGTAATTTATGGTACCTGTCTCAGTTGATGTTGATTCAGTTGCATAAGGGGCTGTCATTGTACTTTGGTCTGTGGATGTGCTTAATTCTGTGGTTGCAGAAAATTGAGAATCTTCACATATGCCGAGAAATATCAGTTACAATACATGGCAGCACTCTCATGACTAGACTTGTAAAATATCTCTGGAATTCTAAACTGACATTAAATATTTTATTTTTTTAGTTTGATGATGTGTATTAGCGACATACAATCATGTCAGTTGTAACTGATGCATTTTATCTATTGATATTTTCCCAACAAAGAAGCATCTACGATAATAGAAATGTTAAATTAAGAATTGTCTGACTTACATTATTGACTTTTATAGCTACTTGTTTGATAGTTCTACATAAACTATCGAGTTGATTACATAGGCGACCACTTTTCAAAGTGAATTCCAGATATTAGGCCACAATATTATACTCGAGTTATCAGCTCCACTTGTAAAATGTTCCTCGATGTCCAAGCTGATATTATTTTTTTGTTTAATCTGATGATGCATATTAACATCATGCAATCATGTAAGTGATAACTGGTGCAATGGATTTGCTTGTATTTTCCAAACAAATAACCAAACATGATTTTCCAAACAAATAACCTACATAAATTATAACTGATGAGATGTAATGTTACCAAGAATTCAACAAATAATTGCATGGATAACATTTAGAGTTCTAAAGATACCTAGGAATTATGATAAATTACTTAAAATAGTATTATTCTCCGTGTTCTGCTTTGATTTGTTGCCACGTTATGGTACAATGTTTAATGCAATAGTCTTCAAATGAAAATACTGAAATTGTGCATGCAAATTGTATTGAGCATTAGCTGTTAGATTTTTCATTCTCTATCCATAGTTACCTAAATAATATAGCCTTCTGACAAATCAACTGCATGATAATCTTTTTGCACAAGTCAATAACTCTTCCTAATATCCCTAGCTATCTGGAATTTGTCTAGTTCATTTTAGTGTTGTTTTTCATGGCCACCACTTTGTACAAGACTGCAATATGTTTCAGTATAACAAGTACAAAGTGCTGATCTGCACACAAATGTTGGGCAGGCTTTTCAATATTTCTTGGATTGAAGGAGAAATCTGATAGATTTGTATAACTCATGTTGAAATAGAGGTGTGAATGAACAGAGTATTTAACCAGGTTGGATATGTAGTATTGTGGGGCACTGATTTAAGGTTAGAGGGAATAAATATAATGAGAACCTAATCTGATCTTTTTCACCGAGGGTGATGAATGAATGGAGCAGGCATCCAAATGAAGTGGTTAAGGCAGGAACAATGATATTATTTAGAAAAGATTTGGACAGGTGCATGGTTTGGGAAGTTTAAGAGTGATATGGAACCGCAAGTGGAGCTAGTTCAATGGCTGATCAACCGTGGCTTGAACATATTGGGCCGTAGAGACTATTTTCATTCTGTATGACACAAATACTCTCTGTGACGAAGAAGGGTTGACAAGATAAGTTTTACCATTATTTCTAAATTTCCCTTGCCCAAATCCAGTGTACTAGATGTGATTTATGGTACCTGTTTCTGTTGATGTTGATTCTGTTGTATAAGAGATCATCATTGTACTTTGGTCTGTGGATGTACTTTCGTCTGTTGTTGCAGAAGTTGTCAAATCTTCACATGTGCAAAGGAATATTAGTTAAAATACATGACAGCACACTCATGGCGAAACTTTTATTTGCAGCATGCAATCATGTAAGTACTAACTGGTACATTGGATCTGCTGCTATATCCCAAAAAAGATGCTTCCATGATATTAACGTAATAAATGAATAATTGCCAGACTTTAATTATTGGCTTATTTGACAACTCGCTTGGTATTCCTACTTAAAATATTGGGTTGATTACAAGGTGAACTGCTTATCAAAGTGAAAACAAGATGTTGTACAAAAAAATCTACACCAGTTATCACAGTTTTTCTGTCATCCATTACCACAGTAATATTGATTGTCATGTGGTGGTAAGTAAGATAATTAAGATGCAGTGGCAGTTGATGTGCTTGGTTCTGAGAATAAAATGAAGATGTGACATCATTCTTCTGATTGACACAATTATTCTCTGAGTCTAAGAGCGGTTGACAAAACAGGTTTAATCATTATTTCCAAATTACCCTTGCCCAGATTTGGAGTACAAGTTGTAATTTAAGTATGTTAATATATACTGTAAAATGTCCTGTGGAAGTCGATGATGTCTTTAATTATTTGTTTTTTTAATCTGATGATGCATATTGACATAATGCAATCATGTAACTAGTACCCGGAGCATTTAATCTGCTGCTATTTTTCAAACAAAGAAGCATCCACGATATTAATAATTATAAATAAATAATTTCCTGACTTTCATTATTGGATTATTTGACTACTTGCAAGATATTTTTACTTAATCTATTGGGTTGTTAAAAATTGCGACTGCTTTTCAAAGTGAATTAAAGATGTTAGGCAATACAATTCTACCTCTGTCATCAATTACAACTGCATTATTGATTGTCATGTGTTGATAAGTTAGATATGTTTTTAAATTCTGATCAGTGAATGCTGGTGCTGCATCATCATAGTACCTGTTGTTTCGCTGCTGGTGGCGGACGTAGTCGATGCAGTGACAGTTGTAGTGCTAGGTTCTGAGAATGAAATGAAGATGTGACTTCAATGTCTATTGAAAGGAAATTGTTTCATAATGCATGTCAGGTGCAGCATGGAAATTTAAACTGATGGGAAGTAATGCTTCCAAGGATTCAATGAATGATTGTGTGGTTAATCATTGGAGTTCTGATGAAAATTAGGAATCATGGAAAAATGATCTTTTTTGCAGAGGTGATGGGTATATGGAACAAGTTTCCATATAAAGTGGTATAGACAATAACAATGATATTATTTAAGAGACTTGGACAGATGCATGGATTTGAAAGTTAAGAGTGATATGGAACCGTCGTGGGCAAATGGAGCTGGCTTCAATGGTTGATCATCCGTGGCTTGGACATATTGGACCATGGAGATTATTTCCATTCTGATTGACACAATGACTCTCTAAGTCTAAGGAGGGTTGACAAAGCAAGTTCAATCAATGTTTCCAAACAGAAGTCTTTATTACATTACTTTAATGCTGGCAGCAAGACAAGACACAATGGCTGCACACACAGACTGTCTGCAGACAGGATAACTATATACAAGACATCTCCCTTTGTCCTGTGCAGCGCCACCTGCTGCATGGTAGGAGCAATAGGTCCTCCCACCCCACACAGTCCACCAAACATCACACTACCCATGCCCAGATTTGGAGTACAAGTTGTAATTTATGGTACCTGTCTCAGTTGATGTTGATTCAGTTGCATAAGGGGTTGTTATCGTACTTTGGTCTGTGGATGTGCTTAATTCTGTGGTTGCAGAAGTTGTTGAATCTTCACATATGAAGAGAAATATTAGTTAAAATACATGACAGCACACTCATGGCGAAACTTATATTTGCAGAATGCAATCATATAAGTACTAACTGATGCATTGGATCTGCTGCTATATCCCAAAAAAGACGCTTCCGCGATATTAACAAGTAATAAATGAATAATTGCCAGACCACTTTGTACAATTCTGCAATATGTTTCAGTATAACAAGTACAAAGTGCTGACCTGCACACAAATGTTGGGCAGGCTTTTCAATATTTCTTGGATTGAAGGAGAAATCTGATAGATTTGTATAACTCATGTTGAAATAGAGGTGTGAATGAACAGAGTATTTAAAAAGGTTGGGAATGTAGTATTATGGGGCACTGATTTAAGGTTAGAGGGAATATATATAATGGGAACCTAATCTGATCTTTTTCACCAAGATGGTTTGACAAGATGTTGATGTTGATTCTGTTGTATAAGAGATCATCATTGTACTTTGGTCTGTGGATGTACTTTCGTCTGTTGTTGCAGAAGTTGTCAAATCTTCACATGTGCAGAAAAACATTAGTTAAAATACATGACAGTACACTCATGGTGAAACTTTCATTTGCAGCATGCAATCATGTAACTCGTAACTGGTGCACTGGATCTGCTGCTATGTACCAAACAAAGGAGCATACATGATATTAACAAATAATAAATTAATAACTGCCTGACTTTCATTATTGGCTTATTTGACATCTTGCATGGTGTTCCTACTTAAACTATCGGGTTGATTACAATGGCAACTGCTTATCAAAGTGAAAGCAAATGTAGGACGAAAATATTTGGGTGCAGAGGATAGGGTGCTATTTTGCAAACATAGAATTATCCATGTGATATCAATGAAAATTGCAGTGGAAATGGAAAGTAAATTGGACACATTGTTTCATAATGCATATAAACTGCAGCAGTGAAAATTAAACTGATGAGAAGAAATGGTACCAAGAATCCAACGGATAATTGCATTGGAGTTCTGATGAAAATTAGGAATCATGAAAAAATATTTAAGGAATTTTTATATCTGTGTTATGCATGGCATTGTCACCATGTTATTGCACAATGTTTAATGTAGTAGTCTTGCACTGAAAATATAGAATTTGTGTTTGCAAATTGGATTGAGCTTTTCCTGTTAGATTTAACATTTCCTTTCCGTAGTTACCTTTAATTATTTGGATTAACTGATCTTTTTCACAGTTGGTGATGGATGTATGGAGCAAGCATACAGATGAAGTGGTTGATGCAGCAACAATTATATTATTTAAAAGAGATTTAGACAGGTGGATGGATGGGAAAGTGATATGGAACTGATGTGGGCAAATGGAGCTAGCTTTGATGGCTGATTATCCTTGGCTTGGACCTATTTTGCCTTGAGAATATTTTCATTCTTTGTGACATATTTGATCTGGAAGTCTATTGAAAGTTGAAAAGACATTTTAATCATTATTTCCAAATATCCCTTGCCCAGATTGGAGTACTACTTGTAATTTATGTTACCAGTCTCTGTTGATGTTGATTCACTTGTATAAGAGGTCATCATTGTTCTTTGGACTGTGGATGTGCTTTCTTCTGTGGATGTAGAAATTGTTGAATTTTCACATTTGCAGAGAAATATCAGTTAAAATACATGACAGTATACTCATGGCTGCACATAAAATGTCCCTGGATGTTCAAGAAGATGGTTTTTTTTTAATCTTATGATGCATATTAACATTGTACAATCATGTATGTGGCAACTGCTACATTGTATCTGCTACTATTTTCCAAAACGGATAAGCATTGATGATGTGAACAAATAATAAATGAATAATTGCCTTACTTTCATGATTGGCTTATTTGACTGCTTGCATGATATTCCAACATAAACTATAACTGATGAGATGTAATGTTACCTAGAAATCAACGAATATGGGTACATGGAGCAAGCATTCATTTGAAGAGGTTGCTACAAGATCAGTTACATAATTTAAAAGAGACTTGGACAGATGAATGGATTCAAAAGTTTAGAGTGATATGAAACCATCGTGGGCAAATGGTGCTGGTTTTAACGTTTGATCATATCAGACATATTGGACCATGGAGATTATTTCAATTTCCAATTACTCTCTAATTCTAGGAGGGGTTGACAAGACAAGTTTAATCAATATGTCCACATTTCCCATGCCAAGATTTTGGAGTACAATTCTAAACTCACATTAATTGATGATTATTAGCAACATACAACCATGTAAGTTGTAACTGGTGCATTTGATCTACTGATATTTTCCAAACAAAGAAGCATCCACGATAATAGAAATGTTAAATTAATAATTGTCTGAGTTACATTATTGACTTTTTTGACTACTTGTATGATGTTTCTACATAAACTATAGGGTTGATTACAAAGGCGACTACTTCTCATAGTGAATTCCAGATGTTAGGCAACAATAGTCTACTCGAGTTATCACTATATTTCTGTCATAGATTATGACCCATTATCGATTGTCACGTGTTGATAAATAATGTATTTTTTTAAAGTTTGATCAGTGAATCCTGTTGCTGCATTATCCTCGTACCTGTTGTTTCGCTGCTGGTGGCGGACGTAGTCGATGCAGTGGCAGTTGATGTGCTTGGTTCTGAGAATTAAATGCAGATGTGACATTAATGGAAATTGAAAGGAAATTAAACACTTTTTTGTTTCCTAAAGTATGTAAAGAGCAGCAGTGAAAATTAAACATGTGAAATAATATTAGAGTGATATGGAACTGCCACTGTCAAATAGAGCTAGCTTCAATTTTCTGATCATCCGTGGCTTGGACACATTGGGCCGTAGAGATTATTTCCATTCTGTGTGACATAATTGCTCTCTGAGTATAAGGAACGTCGACAAGACAAGCTTAATTATTTGCCCAGATTTGGAGCACAAGTTGTTATACTGTGTATGGTACCTGTCTCTGTTGATGTTGTTTCTAATGTATAAGAGGCCATCGTTGTACTGTGGTCTGGGGACGTTCTTTCTTCTGTGGTTGCAGAAATTGTTGAATCTTCACATATACAGCAAAATATCAGTTTAAATAGATAAAAGCACTCTCATGATTACACTTGTAAAATGTCCCTTGATATTATTTTTTGTTTAATCTGATGATGCATATTAACATCATGCAATCATGTAAGTGGTAACTGGTGCAATGGATCTACTAGTTTTTTTCCAAACAAATAAGCATGCATCATATTACAAATATACTACATAAACTATAACTGAACATGTACTCAACAAATAATTGGATGGATAACATTTCGAGTCCTAAAGATACCTACGAATTACCATAAATTACTTAATACAATTTTTTTCTCAGTGTTCTGCTTTGATTTGTCACCACGTTATTGTACAATGTTTAATGCATTAGTCTTCAACTGAAAATGCTGAACATGTGTATGCAAATTTGACTGAGCATTAGCTGTTAGATTTATCATTCTCTATCCACAGTTACCTAAATAATCTTGCGCTTTCTGACCAATCAACTGAAATATTTTTTTGCACAAGTCTTTTATGTTTCATCGATGGGAAAAATCCTCTTGTCCTGCGCAGCAGAGGGGGACTATGAGTAAATGGCCAAAAATCACAATGGTAAGTGGTAGCGTTTTTTCTAAAAATGAATATGCAGTGCAAACAGGAAGTGGTCAAGATTTGAGTTTTAATTATATAGATAAGAACCTGATCTGATCTTTTTCACCGAGGGTGATGGATGCATGGAGCAGGCATCCAGATGAAGTGGTTGTGGCAAGAACAATGATATTATTTTAAAAAGATTTGGGCAGGTGCATGGAATGGAAATTGTTAACGTGATATGGAACTGCCGCGGGCAAGTGGATTTAGCTTCAATGGCTGATCAACCGTGGCTTGGACATATTGGGCGGTAGAGACTATTTTCATTCTGTATGACACAATTACTCGCTGAGTCGAAGAGGGGTTGAGAAGATAAGTTTTACCATTATTTCTAAATTTACCATTCCGAAATCCGGTGCTGTGGATGTGATTTATGGTACCTGTATGAGAGGTCATCATTGTACCTTGGTCTGTGGATGTGCTTTCTTCTGTGGTTATTGTGAATCATAAAAAATGTTATTTTTCACAGATGTGATGTGTATATGGAGCAAACATCCATATGAAGTGGTTGAGACAAGAACAGTTAGCTATATAATTAAAAGTCTAAACTTGACCACTTCCTGTTTGCACTGTATATTGATTTTAGAAAGAAACGCTACCACTTACGGCTGTGATTTTTGGCCATCTTACTCAGAGTCCCCCTTTGCTGCGAAGGACAAGAGGATTTTCTCCATCGATGAAAAATAAAAGACTTATTAATGTTTTTAAATGTTGATATTCTCTCTCCTGTCAATCACACCATGAAGGCCTCACCCCTTCCAGTGGGAGGAGGGAAGGACTATAAAACTCAAAAAGTCTAATCTTGTAAGTCTAACAATATACAGAGAAATATCAGTTTAAATACATGGCAGCACTCTCATGATTACACTTGTAAAATGTCCCTGGATGTTCAAGCTGATATTAGTTTTTTGTTTAATTGGATGACGCATATTAACATCATGCAATCATGTAAATGGTAACTGGTGCAATGGATTTGCTAATGTTTTCCAAACAAATAAGCATCCATGATATTAAAAATTAACTACATAAACTATAACTGATGAGATGTAATGTTACCAAGAGTTCAACAAATAATTGCATGGATAACATTTTATTAGAAACATAGATAGAAACATAGAAAATAAATGTAGGAGGAGGCCAATCGGCCCTTCGAGCCAGCACCACCATTCATTGTGACCATGGCTGATCGTCCCAAATCAATAATGCATGCCTGCCTTCTCCCCACATCCCTTGATTCCACTAGCCCCTAGAGTTCTATCTAACTCTCTCTTAAATCCATCCAGTCATTTGGCCTCCACTCTCCTCTGTGGCAGGAAATTCCACAAATTCACAACTCTGTCGGCGAAAATGTTTTTCAACATCTCAGTCTTAAATGGCCTCCCCTTCATTCTAAGACAGCGACCCCTGGTTCTGGACTCGCCCAACGTTGGGAACATTTTTCCTGCATCTAGCTTGTCCAGTCCTTTTATAATTTTATATTTTTCTATAAGATCCCCCCTCACCCTTCTAAACTCCAGTGAACACAGGCCTAGTCTTTTCAATCTTTCCTCATATGACACTCCCGCCATCCCAGGGATCAATCTCGTGAACCTACGATGCACTGTCTCAATCACAAGGAGGTTCTTCCTAAAATTAGGAGACCACAACTGTACACAATACTCCTGATGTGGTCTTACCAGGGCCTTACACAACTGCAGAAGAACCTCTTTACTCCTATACTGAAATCCTCTTGTCATGAAGGCCAATATTCCATTAGCTTTAAAGAAGGAACTGCAGATGCTGGAGAATCGAGGGTTACACAAAAAGCTGGAGAAACTCAGCGGGTGCAGCAGCATCTAAGGAGCGAAGGAGATAGGCGACGTTTCGGGTCGAGACCCTTCTTCAGGACCCATTAGCTTTCTTCACTGCCTGCTGTACCTGCACGCCAACTTACAGTGACTGCTGTACAAGGACACCCAAGTCTCGCTGCAACTCCCCCTTACCCCACTTAACCCCATTGAGATAATAATCTGCCCCCTTGTTTTTGCCGCCAAAGTGGATAACCTCACATTTATCTACATTATACTGCATCTGTCAAGCATCTGCCCACTCACTCAACCTGTCCAGGTCACCCTGCAACCTCCTAACATCCTCTTCACAGTTCACACTGCCACCCAGCTTTGTGTCATCCGCAAACTTGCAAGTGTTGCTCCTAATTCCCTCTTCGAAATCATTAATATATATGGTAAACAGTTGCGGCCCCAACACCGAGCCTTGCGGCACTCCACTCGCCACTGCCTGCCATTCTGAAAAGGACCCGTTCACTCCTACTCTTTGCTTCCTGTCTGCCAACCCATTTTCCATACATGTCAACACCCTACCCCCAATACCATGTGCACTAAATGCAGTCACCAGTCTCATGTGCACAACCTTATCAAAGGCTTTCCAGATACACTACATCCACTGGCTCCCCTTTATCCATTTTACATGTCACATCTTCAAAAAATTGCAGGAGATTAGTGAAGCATGATTTCCCTTTCATAAATCCATGTTGAATTGGACACATCCTTTTACTGCTATCCAAAAGCCCCATTATTATCTCTTTAATAATTGACTCCAGCATCTTTCCCACCACTGAAGTCAGGCTAACTGGCCTGTAATTCCCCATTTTTTCTCTCGCTCCTTTCTTCAAAAGTGGGATAACATTAGCTATCCTCCAATCCACTGATCCTGAATCTATTGAACATTGGAAAATGATCACCAATGTGTCCACTATTACTAGAGCCACCTCCCTGAGGACCCTGGGATGCAGACCATCCAGCCCACGGCATTTATCGTCCTTCAGTCCCATTAGCTTACCCAATACTATTTCTCGTCTAATGGAAATTTCTTTCAGTTCCTCTACCCCCTTCGATCCTCTGTCATCCAGTACATCTGTGAGATTGTTTGTGTCTTCCTTAGTGAAGACAGATCTGAAGTACCTGTTCAACTCTTCTGCCATTTATCTGTTACCCATAATAATTTCACCCGTGTCTGCCTTCAAAGGACCCACATTTGACTTTGCTACTCTTTTTCCCTTAACATATCGAAAGAAGCTTTTACTGTCCTTCTTTATTTTCCTGGTTAGCTTCCCCTCGTACTTCATCTTCAGCCCGTATTGCCCGTTTTGTTTCCTTCTGTTGTCCTATGAAAGTTTCCCAATCATCTGGCTTCTGGCTACTCTTTGCTGTCTTATACATCTTTTCTTTTAGTTTTATTCTATCCCTAACTTCTCTTGTCAGCTACGGTTGCCTCCTACTCCCCTTAGAATCTTTCTTCCTTTTTGGAATGAAATGATTCTGTGTCTTATGGATTATGCCCAGAAATTCCTGCCATTGCTGTTCTACTGTCATTCCTGCTAGGATCCCTTTCCAGTCTACCTTGGCCAGCTCCTCTCTCATGTCTTCATAGTCCCCTTTGTTCAACTGCATCACTGCCACTTCCGATTTAACCTTCTACCTCCAAGCGGTTCCTTTACCTCGAGTTCTTTTATCAAATCTGGTTGATTAGACAACACTAAATCCAGAATTGCCTTTTTTCTGGTCGGCTCCATTTCAAGCATCCATCTCGGATGCACTCTTCAGACTCTCTTTCTTGGGGTCCTGAGCCAACCTGATTTTCCCAGTCTACCTGCATATTGAAATCCCCCATCACCACAGTGGCATTACCTTTGTTACATGTCATTTCGAGTTCTAAAGATACCTAGGAATTACGATAAATTACTTAATAGAATTTTTTTCTCAGTTCTGCTTTGATTTGTCACCACGTTATTGTACAATATTTACTGCAGTAGTCTTCAACTGAAAATACTGAGGTTGTGCATGCAAATCTGACTGAGCATTAGCTGTTAGATTTATCATTCTCTATCCATAGTTACCTAAGTAATCTTGCCCTTTCTGACCAAACAACTGAAATCTTTTTTTGTACAGGTCAATAGCTCTTCCTAATATCCCTAGTTATCTGGAATGTGTATAGTTCATTTTAGTATTGTTTTTCAAGGCCAGCACTTTGTACAAAATTGCAATATGTTTGAGGATATAACCAGTATAGGAGCTGATCTGCACACATATGTTGGGCGGGCTTTACTTTATTTCTTGGATTGAAGGAGGTTGAAGGTTGATCTGATAGATTTGTGTAAATCATGTTGAAATAGAAGTGTGAATGAACAGAGTCTTTACACTGATTGGGTATCTAGAATTGTAGGGCACTGATTTAAGGTCAGAGGGAATATATATCATAAGAAACTGATCTGATCTTTTTCATCCTGGGTGATGGATGTAAGGAGCATGCAGCCAGATGAAGTGGTTCAGGCAGGAATGATTATATAATTTAAAAGAGATTTGGAAGAAATTGGTGGACTGGCTCTCCACAATTTTTTATCCTATTATTGGGCTACGAATATTAAAAACGTAATCTATTGGATGGACAACACATGCCCACAGGTAAAATGGTTAATAATGGAGAGAGAGGATTGCTCACCACTTAATATAGGCGCGATTCTTCTCTCTCCAATAAATTTGATGAAAACACTATATGAGCAAAATCCGATTATCGACAGTACCCTAAGAATCTGGAAACAAGTGAAGTCAACCTTTAAACTGAGAAATTTATCTCTACTCTCACCAATTGCCAACAACCCTTCATTCAAGCCGTCTATTTTAGACAAAACATTCACACATTGGTAAAGATTAGGAATTAAAAAGCTCGGAGATCTTTATGAGATGGGAACTCTTCTCTCTTTTCAAGATTACAGTTGAAATATCATCTGAAAGGTAGTTAATATTTTAGATACCTTCAAATACGACACTATCTGAAATCATATATCCAAGACTATCAATCTATGTTCCCAGACACACTAGACGAATGCATGAATAGAAACTCGGATTCAAACAAGTGAATATCATATCTGTATAACACCCTTTTACATATAGAAACCCCATCATCAGAAGTAATTAGTGGAGCTTTGGAAGATGAGCTTGGCCTAAACCTTTTTAAGACGGATGGGAGGAAAACCTATATATACACAACTGTTCGCTTAGCGTTAGGCATTCGTGAATTAAATTTAAAATACTACACATACTCTATTATTCAAAGTCTAAACTGAATAAGATCTTTCCAAATGTAACTCCTATTTGCAATAAATGTCTTCTTCAGGAAGCAACTATAACCCATTCCTTTGCATCTTGTATAAAGTTACATAGTTTCTGGAGAGGAATTTTTGAATTTTTTTCGAAAGCATGAAAAATAAAATTTGATGCCGACATGGAGCTGATCACTCTAAGTACTTCAGAAGCCTGTTCTGAGCTATCACTATTTCCAAGATGTTTCCTTAATTATGGCCTGATAACGGCAAAAAAACTAATACATAGATTTTGGAAACATTGGAGCAGGCAGTCAGATGAAGTGGTTGAGGCAAGAACTATTATATTATTTAAAAGAGATTCAGACAGATACATGGATGGAAAGTGTTAGAGTGATATGGAAATGCTGTGGGCAAATGGAGCTAGCTTCAATGGCTGATCATTCGTGGCTTGGACCTATTTGGCCTTGAGAATATTTTCATTTTGTGTGACATATTTGCCCTGTACGTCTAATGAAGGTTAAAAAGACATTTTTAACATTATTTACAAATATCCCTTGCCCAGATTTAGAGTATGACTTGTAATTTATGTTACCAGTCTCTGTTGTTGTTGATTCACTTGTATAAGAGGTCATCATTGTACTTTGGTCTGTGGATGTGCTTTCTTCTGTGGATGTAGAAATTGTCTATTCGTCACATATGCAGAGAAATATCAGTTAAAATACATGGCAGCATACTCATGGCTACACATAAAACGTCCCGAGTTGTCCAAGAAAATGCTATTTAAAAAAAATCTGATGATGCATATTAATATCGGACAATCTTGTTAGTGGCAACTGGTGCATTGGATCTGCTTCTATTTTCCAAAAAGAATAAGCATTGATGATGTTAACAAATAATAAACAAATAATTGCCTGATTTTCATTATTGGCTTATTTGGCTGCTTGCATGATATTCCAACATTAACTATAACTGATGAGATGTAATGTTACCTAGAATTCAACGAACATGGGTATATGGAGCAAGCATCCATATGAAGTGGTTGCGACAAGAACAGTTATATTATTTAAAAGAGACTTGGGCAGATGAATGGATTAGAAAGTTGAGAGTGATATAGTTGAGAGTTGAGAGATAATATATGTAAGCATCTGGATAAACAGGGTCTGATCAGGAACAGTCAACATGGATTTGTGCCTGGAAGGTCATTTTTGACAAAACTTCTTGAATTTTTTGAAGAGGTTACTAGGGAAATTGATTAGAGTAAAGCAGTGGATGTTGCCTATATGGATTTCAGTAAGGCCTTTGACAAGGTTCCCCATGGAAGGTTGGTTAAGAAGGTTCAATCTTTGGGTGTTAATGGCGGAGTAGCAAGATGGATTCAACAGTGGCTGAATGGGAGATGTCAGAGAGTAATGGTGGATGGCTGTTTGTCATGTTGGAAGCCGGTGACCAGTGGGTGCCTCAGGGATCTGTGTTGGGTCCACTGTTGTTTGTCATGTACATCAATGATCTGGATAATGGGGTGGAAAATTGGATAAGTAAGTATGCAGATGATACTAAGATAGGTGGTGTTGTGGATAATGAAGTAGATTTTCAAAGTCTACAGAGAGATTTGGGCCATTTGGAAAAGTGGGCTGAAAGATGGCAGATTGAGTTTAATGCTGATAAGTGTGAAGGCAGGACAAATCAAAATAGGACGTACATGGTAAATGGTAGGGAATTGAGGAATACTGTGGAACAGAGGGATCAAGGAATAACTGTGCATAGTTCCCTGAAGGTGGAATCGCATGTAGATAGGGTGGTAAAGAAAGCTTTTGGTGTGCTGGCCTTCATAAATAAGAGCATTGAATATAGGAGTAGGGAGGTAATGTTAAGATTGTACAAGGCATTTGTAAGACCAATTCTGGAGTATGATGTACAATTTTGGTCGCCTAATTATAGGAAGGATGTCAACAAAATAGAGAGAGTACAGAGGAGATTTACTAGAATGTTGCCTGGGTTCCAGCAACTAAGTTACAGAAAAAGGTTGAACAAGTTAGGTCTTTATTCTTTGGAGAGCAGAAGGTTAATGGGGGACTTGATTGAGGTCTTTAAAATGATGAAAGGGATAGACAGAGTTGACGTGGATAAGCTTTTCCCATTGAGGGTAGGGAAGATTCAAACAAGTGGGCATGACAAGAGAATTAAGGGACAGAGGGGTAACATGAGGGGGAACTTCTTTACTCAGAGAGTGGTGGCTGTGTGGAATGAGCTTACAGCAGAAGTGGTGGAGGCAGGATCGATTTTAACATTTAAAAGTAAAGTGGATAGGTATATGGATGGGAAGGGAATGGAGGGGTATGGTCTGAGTGCAAGTAGATAGGACAAGGGAAAAATAAATGGCACGGACTGGAAGGGCCGAGAGGGCCTGTTTCCGTGCTGTAATTGTTAGATGGTTATATGGAACCGTCATGGGCAAATAAAGCTGGCTTCAGTGGCTTCAGTGGCTGATCATATCGGACATATTGGACCGTGGAGATTATTTCCATTCGGATTGACACAATTACAATCTACGTATAGGAGGTGTTGTCAAGACAAATTTAATCAATATTTCCAAATTACAAATGCCCAGATTTGGAGTACAATTCTAAACTGACATTATTATTATTTTTTTTATTCTGATGATGTGTATTAGCAACATACAACCATGTAAGTTATAACTGGTGCATTTGATCTACTGATATATTCCAAACAAAGAAGCATCCACTCTAAAAGAAATATTAAATTAATAATTGTCCCACTTACATTATTGACTTTGACTGCCTTCTCCCCATATCCCCTGAATTCACTATTTTTAAGAGCCCTATCTAGCTATCTCTTGAAAGCATCCAGAGAACCCATTCTCTCAGCATACGGCAGCCCCGCCATCCCATGAATTAACCTTGTAAATGTACGCTACACTCCCTCAATAGCAAGAATGTCAGTCTTCAAATTAGGGGACCAAAACTGCACACAATACTCCAGATGTGGTCTCACTAGGACTTTGTTCAACTGCAGAAGGACCCCTTTCCTCCTATATTCTATTCCCCGTGTTTAAAGGCCAATATGCCATTTGCTTTCTTCACTGCCTGCTGTACCAGCATGCTTACTTTCATAGACTGATGTACAAGGACCCCCAGATCCTGTTGTACATCCCCTTTTCCCAACTTGACACCATTTAGATAGTAATCTACCTTCCTGTTTTTGCTACCAAAGTGGATTCTCATAGCATTCTCCTCACAGTTCACCTGAATTATGACAAATTACTTAATACAATTTTTTTCACAGTTCTGCTTTGATTTGTCACCACGTTATTGTACAATGTTTAATGTAGTAGTCTTCAACTGAAAATACTGAAGTTGTGCATGCAAATTTGACTGAGCATTAGCTGTTAGATTTATAATTTCATTTCAGAGTCACGTGAGTGACTTCGTGAAGAACCCGCCAGCACACATGCGCGACATATCGTCGCAACGCGTTGCTGTCGACGGCTGGCGGTGGGGTGCGCTCCCCGCCAGTCCTTCATAAGGGACCGCTAAGGTAAGTTATACTAACCTGGTTGGTCCTTGCTGCGAGTACTTTTTGTCTTTCAGCAAGGGCATGGACGGTAGTTCGAGAGGCCGAAAGACGTCCGTCCGGAGTCGCCGGCCACTTGTCCCGGAGCCCTCATCATCGGCTGCACCTGTGAGACAGGCCGGGAAGAAGGCGGGGAAACCGGGGAGCCCTGTTGCTGCAGGACCGGACCCGCTGACACACCGCAGCTCCGGGGAGGAGTTCGAGGAGCAGGACTATGGTGTGCCGCCGGAGCAGGCTGACCCTGCCTCGGCATTGTGGTCGCCAACGGGCCCGTTGGCGGCCTTGGGCAAGGGCTTGCGTGCGGCTGCATGGCCCTTCTCCCTCAGCCCTCAGAGAAGGGGGAGGGATGGAGCCCGGAAGCCTAACCCTTCAGGGGCAAAGGCATCACCTACCGCCAAGCAGCGGACTGGTGCAAAGGCAGGACTCAAGTCCACTGTGAGGTCCAGTGTTGACTCCCCAACCACCGACGCCGGGACGGGTCATTTGGGTGGAGTCCCGCCACGGTCGCCGAGTCCCCCATGGATGGGGGGACGAGACCATGCGTTGGCAAGGTCCACGATGTGGGCAGCCGGCAAGCCCGCGCGGGCGTCGGGTCACCGTGCTGAGGCATTGGGTGCCGACTCCCCGCCGCGTTTGCCCTCCATGGCAGCGGCATTAGGCTCCGCCAAAAGAAGGCATTTGAACACACCTCCCGCGCGGGAATGGCTCAGCTTTGCTGCGGCGGCTGGCAGCGACAACTTCCGGCACCGGGTTCACCTCGACGAGGTGCGGGCCGATGAAAGGAGCCTCAGCAGTATATCAGAGCTTGAGGACTCCGACCGCCCGAGTGTTCAGGGCGAAGGGCGTATTGACCGTATGGAGCGGCTATTGGAGCTCCTTTTGCACAACCAACGGCAGGAGGCATCCAGCATCAAAGGGCACAGGGAGGTTTCACCAGTCTCAACAGCCAGCCTGAGGCAGCCAGAGGAGGAGGAATTTGCAGACCCTACACCGGTTCCATCGGAGGTGCCGCCGGAAGAACTCCTTGATGTGGCGGCGAAATTTGCTGCTCCGGAGACAGCGGGACTGCCCCTCAACCCCAAACTGGCTGCCACCGTGGACTTCCTCACTAACCACCAGCTCCAGGAGGAAGTTCTCTCACAGGCCATCAACCGGCATAAAGCCCCATCCAACTGCAACTCCCTCAACGTGCCCGTGGTCAATACGCCGAACTGGGGCAACATAGGCACAGCCATCTGAACTCAGGAGATAAAGCTCCAACGGATCCTGAGGCTGTTCACGGCTGGACTCACCGCGTTTGCGCGGTCGGTGGATGGCGAAGACCTCAACCTAGAGCAACCTAGCCACGCAGCACGAAATAAATGCCTTTAGAAAAAGCAGCATCCGCCCCACGCTCAACCCAAAATTTGCTGGGTTGTGCAAGGCGCCTCCTCCACCACCACCCAGACAGCTGTTCGGGGAAGACCTCCCGAAGAGGGTTAAGGAGCTGGATGACCATGCCAAAACGGTGGGACTTATGCGGTCTCAGATCGCCCCCAGGCCGCCGGCCACGAAAGCGCCATTTATTCGGCCATGAGGCCCTGTCTCCAGACTGGCACGGACCTACGCTCCAGCTCCACCTCGCTACCAGCAGCCCCAGCAGCCGCGGTTTTTTTTAGGGCAAGGCCAGCAGCGGCCGCCGTGGAAGATGCGGACACCGCAGCACCAGCCCAACCCAGCACCTCCACGACATGTCAGGGACCGCCGGTAACCAGGGAGGTAAGGCGGTCTGGGTTTCACGTACCTGTGTGTTTAACTTCACATGTTGGTGGGCGCCTTCGGTTTTTCTTGGAGGCATGGGAGACTATCACTTCCGATTAGTTTGTTTTACAAAGTATTCAAGGTCATGAGATTGAATTTATTAACGGCGACATTCCTCCATCCCAGCATATGCCCAATCGGACATTTACGCTGTCTGCCGTTGACCAGGCAGCAGGCTATGCTGAGATCTTAAGGTTAGAAGAAAAAGGCGTGATAGAAAAAACTATACATGAACCAATTGAATTTGTATCAAATATATTTACCAGGCCCAAGAAGGATGGAGGATGTCGGGTTATTATTGATCTGACCCATTTGAATACTTTTGTAACATACACCCATTTCAAAATGGACACTTTCGAGACAGCCAAGTCATTGATTTCTCATGGCTGCTTTATGGCATGCATTGATTTAAAAGATGCATACTATTCTGTATCCATTCGGAAACACCATAGGAAGTTCTTAACATTTGTCTGGATGGATCAGCTCTGGCAATAGAGGGCTTTGCCAAATGGGCTTACTACAGCCCCTAGATTGTTTACTAAATTACTGAAACCCATTATGGCCAGGCTACGGAAGCAACATCATATAGTGATGGCCTATTTGGATGATATATTGATTGTTGGCAATACCCTGGAGTCGGCTGAACAGGCAGTCTCAGCCACTGTGGCAATTTTTCAGCAGATGGGGTTTATTGTCCATCCAGACAAGTCGAAGTTCTGCCCTTCACAGGTTATGGATTATCTGGGGTTCACGGTGGATTCCAATCGCATGAGGGCCACCATACCGACTAACAAGGTTGGGGATGTCACCCAAGTATGTCAGGATTTAGCCTGCGCCAGTATACCATCAATTAGGCAAACTGCTAAGGTGATTGGCAAGATCGTAGCATTGTTTCCAGCAGCTCAATACGGGCCTTTGCATTATCAAAATTTGCAAAGAGCCAAGATCTCCGCGTTAAAACAGAACGCCGGTCATTTCGACAGATCAATGCAGCTGCCTCTTAAAGCTAAGATTGAGTTACAATGGTGGGTGGACCATATTAGTGACTCATTTAAACCCATTATTGTGCCCAATCCGATGGTATACTTGCAAACCGATGCAAGCTCCTATGGCTGGGGAGCTACGGACAACTACTCTAGTTTGGGGGGCAGATGGGACACCCTTGAATCTACTATGTTGTTGTCACAAGGGATAAACTATTTGGAGATGCTTGCAGCATTTCACGGACTTCGAGCTTATTGTTTCAATCTTACTGACGCTCATGTCCGTATCCAAATAGACAATACCACTGCGGTGGCATATTTAAACCATATGGGCGGTACCAGGTCAATTTCATGTGATGAATTGGCTAATACAATTTGGCTCTGGTGTATTCAACGGAATATTTGGATTTCAGCTACCTACTTACCAGGTGAGCTCAATACTGTGGTGGACACCAGGTCACGCAAGTTTAATGACAACATCGAGTGGATGTTGCATCCTCAAATCTTCGCTAAAATTACACCCAAATTTGGTGAACCGGATATCGACCTTTTTGCATCACGTTTGAACCATCAGGTACCAACATACGTTTCGTGGGAACCAGATCCTGGGGCAATGGCGATGGATGCATTCTCGCTGGACTGGGGGAAATGGTCTTTTCTATGCATTCCCCCCGTTTTGCCTCATCAGTCGGTTATTGCGGAAAATCCAGATGGATGCTGCTAAGGGCATTCTTATTATACCCGACTGGCCTACGCAGCCATGGTATCTGGTGGTCTTTGACATGATCAGTCAGCCTTGGGTGCTCTTAGAGGGTTGCCCACAATTGGTCACTAACCCCGTGTCAGGGGAGCCACATCCCTGCCATAGCTATCTGAATTTGTTGGCTTGCAGATTCTAATCCGGCCATTACTGCAGTATGGCCTATCACCCAGAACTATGGATACCATTGGAGCGTCGTGCCGAGAGTCCACCAGGCGGCGATACCTCTCCCACATCCGAAAATGGGAAGCCTACTGCAGCCGCTCTCAAATCACATATGACGATGCATCCATTGCCAATGTATTGGAATTCCTCGCGGGGTTGCACCATGATGAACACTTGAACTACAGTGCCATCAACAGCGCCAGAAGCGCGCTGTCATTCTACCTCAATATTGAGGTAGGATCCAACAGGCTGGTGTCCAGGCTCATGTGGGGTATATTCAATATGAATCCGCCTAGACCACGCTATAATATCACCTGGGATGTCAGGAAAGTACTAACCCTGCTCAGGACGTGGTCGCCCATGGAGGGGTTAGAGCTGGACAAACTCACCATGAAACTGGTGATGTTACTAGCACTGACTTCAGCGCAGAGGGTACAGACATTGCATAAAATCCGCATCGACAGGATGATCTCTACCCCTGCAGAAGTAGTCTTCTTTATCGATGAGCTACTAAAGCAGCATAGACCTGGGTGCACAGGGCTGCAGCTGAAGTTCCCGGCAAACCCCGCAGATGCAAGGCTATGTTTAGCCGCCCATATCCGTCACTATGTCGAAGTGACGAGACACATAAGGGGAATGGAGAAATACCTGCTTGTCACTCACAAGAAACCTCACCCTCGAGTGACAGTCCAGACGATATCCAGGTGGCTCAGGATCGTCTTGGGTAAGTCAGGTATCGACACTAATGTGTTCAAATCCCATTCCACCAGGGCTGCATCAACGACGGCGGCGAGGGTCATGGAGGTGCCCATGAACCATATTCTCGCTACAGCAGGATGGGCGAATGAAGCTGTATTTCAGCAATTTTACAACAAGCCTGTTGCTGCTCCTCTACAGTTCGCGGAGGCCGTGCTGAATGCAGGTCAAGAACGTGGAGATGTCCCCGAATTAGGGGTTTTTTGCTTTGTTTATTAATAAATATTCTTCTTGTTTTTCAGTATAACCAGTTTGAGAAAATTGTTTACTCCCATCCATCCTTGCTAGTGGTGTGTCAGCATGGACGTGGTCCAGGGCGTGCAATCACAGAAGCTTTGAAGTCTTCACGAAGTCACTCACGTGACTCCGAAATGAAATAGTAAGATTGAACGAGAACTTACCAGTTCGAAGGTTGATCTTTATTTCATGAGGAGTTGCGATGAGGGACTTCGTGCCCTCCGCTCCCAACCCTCGATCATAATCAACTGGTAATTAGAGTCTCTTCAATCTTACTATGCCAAGTCATTTCTGTTGTTGGTTTCTGTGATTCCACACCGCTACTTTGAAGAATGTCGCGCATGCGTGATGGCGGGTTCTTCACGAAATCCCTCATCGCAACTCCTCATGAAATAAAGATCAACCTTCGAACTGGTAAGTTCTCGTTCAATCTTACTATTCTCTCTCGAAAGATACCTAAATAATCTGCCCCTTTCTGACCAATCAACTGAAATCTTTCTAATATCCCTAGCTATCTGGAATGTGACTCGTTCATTTCAGTATTGTTTTTCAAGGCCAGCACTTTGTACAAAACTGCAACATGTTTGAGGATATAACCAGTATAAGAGTGAATCTGCACACTTGGGCTGGCTTTACTTTACTATCAAGTATTGTTGGGTTAGAGGGAATTGATATAATAAGAAACTGATCTGATCTTTTTTACCAAGGGTGATGGATGTATGGAGCAGGCATCCAGATGAAGTGGTTGAGGCAGGAACAATGATATAATTCAAAAGCGAATCAGACAGGTGCATGGATTGGAACATTTTAGAGCGATATGGAACCGCCGCGGGCAAGTGCAGCTCGCTTTAATGGCTGATCAAACGTGGCTTGGACATAATGGGCCGTAGAGACTATTTTTCTTCTGTATGACACAATTACTCTCTGAGTCGAAGAGGGGTTGAGAAGATAGGTTTTACCATTATTTCTAAATTTCCCTTCCCAAATCCGGTGTACTAGATGTGATTTATGGTACCTGTCTCTGTTGATGTTGATTCTGTTGTATAAGAGGTCTTCATTGTACTTTGGTCTGTGGATGTGCTTTCTTCTGTGGTTGCAGAAGTTGAATCTTCACATATGAAGAGAAATATTAGTTAAAATACATGACAGCACACTCATGGCGAAACTTTTATTTGCAGCATGCAATCATATAAGTAGTAACTGATGCATTGGATCTGCTGCTATATCCCAAAAAAGATGCTTCCGCGATATTAACAAGTAATAAATGAATAATTGCCAGACTTTAATTATTGGCTTAATTGACAACTTGCTTGGTATTCCTACGTAAACTAGTGGGTTGATTACAAGGTGAACTGCTTATCAAAGTGAAAGCAAGATGTTGTACAAAAAAATCTACACTAGTTATCACTCTTTTTCTCACATCCATTACAACAGTAATATTGATTGTCATGTGGTGGTATGTAAGATAATTAAGATGCAGTGGCAGTTGATGTGCTTGGTTCTGAGAATAAAATGAAGATGTGACATCATTCTTCTGATTGACACAATTATTCTCTGAGTCTAAGAGCGGTTGACAAGACAGCTTGTCTTGTCATTGATCATTTATCATTGTTTCCAAATTACCCTTGCCCAGATTTGGAGTACGTTGTAATATAAGTATGTTAATATATACAGTAAAATGTCCCGTGGAAGTCGAAGATGTCTTTAATTATTTGTTTTTTAATCTGATGATGCATATTGACATAATGCTATCATGTAACTAGTACCTGGAGCATTTAATCTGCTGCTATTTTTCATACAAAGAAGCATCCACGATATTAACGAATAATAATGAATAATTTCCTGACTTTCATTATTGGATTATTTGACTACTTGCATGATATTTCTACTTAATCTATTGGGTTGTTTAAAATTGTGACTGCTTTCCAAAGTGAATTAAAAAAGTTAGGCAATACAATTCTACTTCTGTCATCAATTACAACTGCATTGTTGGTTGTCATGTGTTCATAATTTAGATATGTTTTTAAATTCTGATCAGTGAATGCTGGTGCTGCATCATCATAGTACCTGTTGTTTTGCTGCTGGTGGCGGACGTAGTCGATGCAGTGGCAGTTGTAGTGCTTGGTTCTGATAATGAAATGAAGATGTGACATCAATGGATATTGAAAGGAAATTGTTTCATAATGCATGTCAAATGCAGCATGGAAAATTAAACTGATGGGAAGTAATGCTTCCAAGTATTCAATGAATGATTGTGTGGTTAATCATTGGAGTTCTGATGAAAATTAGGAATCATGAAAAATAATATTTTTTGCAGAGGTGATGGGTATATGGAACAAGTTTCCATATAAAGTGGTTGAGACAATAACAATTATATTATTTAAAAGAGACTTGGACAGATGCATGGATTCGAAAGTTTAGAGTGATATGGAACCGTCGTGGGCAAATGGAGCTAGCTTCAATGGTTGATCATCCATGGCTTGGACATATTGGACCATGGAGATTATTTCCATTCTGATTGACACAATGACTCTCGAAGTCTAAGGAGGGTTGACAAGGCAAGTTCAATCAATATTTCCAAACAGAAGTCTTTATTACATTACTTTAATGCTGGCAGCAAGACAAGACACAATGGCTGCACACACAGACTGTCTGCAGGCAGGATAACTATATACAAGACATCTCCCTTTGTCCTGTGCAGCGCCACCTGCTGCACGGTAGGAGCAACGGGTCCATCCAACCCACACAGTCCACCAAACATCACACTACCCATGCCCAGATTTGGAGTACAAGTTGTAATTGAAATTAAATTCTGCAAGTTACATTCTGATCAGTGAATGCTGGTGCTTCATCATCATAGTACCTGTTGTTTCGCTGCTAGTGGTGGATGTAGTCGATGCAATGACAGTTGTTGTACTTGGTTCTGAGAATGAAATGAGGAGGTGACATCAATGGATAATTGAAAGGAAATTGTACTCTTTTTGTTTCATAAAGCATGCAAAGTACAACGGTGAAAATTAAACTGATGAGAGGATGCATATTTGCAACATGCAATCATGTAAGTGATATCTGGGTGCAGGGGATAGGGTGCGATTTTGCAAACATAGAATTATCCATGTGATATCAATGAAAATTGCAGTGGAAATGGAAAGTAAATTGGACACATTGTTTCATAATGCATATAAACTGCAGCAGTGAAAATTAAACTGATGAGAAGAATGTTACCAAGAATCCAACAAATAATTGCATTGGAGTTCTGATGAAAATTAGGAAGCATGAAAAAATATTTAAGGAATTTTTAAATCTGTGTTATGCATGGCATTGTCACCATGTTTAATGTAGTCGTCTTGCATTGAAAATATAGAATTTGTGTTTGCAAATTGGATTGAGCATTTCCTGTTAGATTTAACATTCCTTTTCCGTAGTTACCTTTAATTAATTGGATTATCTGATCTTTTTCACAGAGGGTGATGGATGTATGGAGCAAGCATCCAGATGAAGTGGTTGAGGCAGCAACAATTATATTATTTAAAAGAGATTTAGACTGGTGAATGGATTGGAAAGTGATATGGAACTGCCATGTGCAAATGGAGCTAGCTTCGATGGCTGATCATCCTTGGCTTGGACCTATTTTGCCTTGAGAATATTTTCATTCTGTGTGACATATTTGCTCTAAGCCTAATGAAGGTTGAAAATACATTTTTATCATTATATCCAAACATCCCTTGCACAGATTTGGCTACACATAAAATGTCCCTGGATGTTCAAGAAGATGTTTTTTTTTTAATCTGATGATGCATGTTAACATTGTACAATCATGCATGTGGTAACTGGTACATTGGATCTGCTACTATTTTCCAAAACGGATAAGCATTGATGATGTTAACAAATAATATATTAATAGTTGCCTGACTTTCATTATTGGCTTATTTGATTGCTTGCATGATATTCCTACCTAATCTACTGGGTTTTTTAAAATGGCGACTGCTTTTCAAAGTGAAAACCTGATGTTTGGCGACAAAATACTACACCAGCTTTTTATTTGTCATCAATTACGACAGCATATTGATTGTCACGTGTTGAACAGTAAGATATATTTTAAAGTCTGATCAGTGAATCCTGCTGCTGCATTATCCCAGTACCTGTTGTTTCGATGCTAGTGGCGGACGTAGTCGATGCAGTGGCAGTTGTTGTGCTTGGTTCTGTGAAAGAAATGAATATGTGACATTAATGGATATTGTAAATAAATTGGACACATTGTTTTATAAATCATGCAATTTGCGGCATTGAAAATTAAACTGATGAGAATTAATGTTACCAAGTATCCAACAAATAATTGCATGGTAAACATTTTGAGTTCTGATGAAAATTAGGACTCATGAAAAATTATTTCATGTAATATTGAAAATCTGTGTTATGCTTGGCATTGTCACCATGTTATTGCACAACGTTTAATGTAGTATTCTTCAACTGAAAATATAGAAATTGCATGCAAATTTGAATGAGCATTTCCTGTCAGATTTAGCATTCTTTATCCATTACCTGAATTACGTGGCCAATTCATACTAATCAACATTGTGTAAACCTATTTTTGCACGTCATTAGGTCCACCAAATTTTCCTAGCTATCTGGAATTTGGCTAGGTCGTTTTTCTGTTATTATTGGACTAAATAAATTGTATAATTGTGTTATAGTAGACACAATAAATTGTATTAAGAAAATCTTTGCTAATCCTGATTAAATTGGGTAATCTTTTGCACATGAAGGCCAACTGTAGTTTTATCCACCCAACAGCAATCAGAATAGAATGCTTAAATCTACTGAACTTATTTAAATTTATGGCATTTGGACATTACTGGCATGGACAGCATTTATTGAGGATTATCACAAGTAGTCCTCAATTAAGTGATAATGCGCTATCTTCTTGATCTGCTTCTCAGAACGGTCCGACCCGGCACATCACCAATCCCTTTTCTCCAGAGATGCTGCCTGACCCACTGAGTTACTCGAGCTCTTTGTGTCTATGTCTGATGTAAACCAGTATCTGCAGTTCTTTCCCACACTATACGTTATAAGCTTATTTTCAAAAATATTTTGTAATTAAATACCCAATGACAAATATATAGTTATGGCATCCATACCTTCACAGAATGTCCCATTTCCTTTGAATCCAGACCTGCAGGTGCAGTTGAATGAACCAGGTATATTCTGACAGTCAGCCCTTCTATGACAGTTATCCATAAATCTGGTACATTCATCAATGTCGGCGCAGTTTGAACCTTCATATCCACTATTACATTTACATGTATATGAGCCGTCCGTATTGAGGCACTTAGAATTCAAAACACAATTGTCCGGATCTCTTGCGCATTCATCAATATCTGCATTTATTTGAAATAAAGATAAAGACATTACAATTTGCAAAAGAAAAAGAGGCAATATTTAACAGTTTTGATATCGCAATTAATTTTCATCTTCTTTTTTTGTCATACATATCCTTTAATACAACCTTTCTTTCTGGGGCAAAAGAGACATGTATACAAACAGAAACGCAAAACGTTAATCAGAGTGGATTTGCAATTGGATCACCAGGTGATAATGGCTTCTGATAAGTGTCAATTTGAGAAAATACAAAATTGAGAGGAAACGCGTATCAAAGAAAGAAAGTATGAGGTGACAATGAAGAAAAATGAGTTTATTGAAATGACTGTGAGAGACTTGAGACAGCAAGTCTTGATCTGCTTCTCAGAAGGGTCTCTGCCGAAAATGTCACCTATTCCTTTTCTCCAGAGATGCTGCCTGACCCACTGAGTTACTTCCACTTTTTGTGTCTATATTCGGTGTAAACCAGCATCTGCAGTTCCTTCCTACACAATACAACTGGTAGATTTGCAACTGCCTGTTATTATTGTGCTTCAATTTTACTCCCTGTCAAAGAACTAAATATATATTCCTATTACATTTAAAAATATTTGTTTTTGGACCTGTGTAAACATAACGTAAGAAACATGTGATTGTTGTCATTCTTAAATGACCCCGAATAACTGTGTTAGATAACTTTTTCTTCCAAAGATACATGTTCTTTCAGAGTTCACTCACCTGTACAGTTGGACCCATCATATCCTGTTCTACATGTACAGATGAAAGAGCCATCAGTATTTACACAGATAGAATTAATTCCGGAACACTCAGTAAAGCATTCATTCACATCTAAAATGATAAACAATTGAACACAAGAATAATTAGCTAAATTATAGAATCACGTATACCTGGATTTTGCACTCAACAGAGAATCAGCAGAGAACTGACCAACGAGTTTACACCATTGGTTGGTTATTGGAAAATCTGGTCCATTTAGTAAATAATTTGATTTAACTCGGAAGAAGAGAATAGAAGCTTCTTTACATGAAATGGCTTTCAGGAACTTTAACCTGTTCAGTGTCACCTCCGAGTATACCCGGGTCAGAGTATACAAGTGAAAATAAATCTTGGCAGTGAACAGGTTAAAATTATTTTTAGGGCATATTTACAGCTCAAGATTTGCTATTGTCACAATATGAACATATTTCTAGGAATGCAACGCATGCATAATTTGGGTTTCCACTATACCATTAGAATGACTAGTGTACTAAACAGAAATCACAAGGCAGATCTCGGAATGATCTGTAATCTGCCATTAAATTATACAAACCAGCATCTGTAGTTTCTTCCTATACATTCAATTGTATTATTGGGAAGGTGCAGCAAGAGTCTTACCCATTTAATCACGTATGCAGTGCATTGAGTGTCACACGTGAATTGTCTCCCAGATAAAAGGTAAGTTTGTAGAAATAAATTAATTTCCAAGATTGTCGGCCCAAAGGATCAAAATGAATCATCAGAGAGAGTTAGATTTAGCTCTTGGGGCTAAGGGAATCATGGGATATGGGGAGAAAAAGGAACAGGGTACTGAATTTGGATGACCAGCCATGATCATATTCAATGGCGATGTTGGCTCGAAGGGCCGAATGACCTACACCTGCACCTATTTTCTATGTTTCTATCTAATGCGATTGACATAACCAATTAAGGGAAGCCATTTATAATTATTTCCTTGCTGCAAAGTATAACAATCAGCTCATAGATTATATTTTAAACACACAAATGGTTTAATTTAACTTGGGACAGGAAGTAGCAATACTGCACAAATATTTGCATAAAACAAATGCAATTCAAGATCTGAAACTTCAACCATGTCTTGTTTTATCAATATAAGTGTGTAGTCAAGTACTCTACAGAATTTCTATAGATGTACGTTCGAAAGCATAATGACGACTGGCTACATCACAGCCTGGTTCCCGAATACCCAGGAACAAAGGAGGTGGCAGAAACTAATGGATATTGCCCAGGCCATCACGGATACTGACCTCCACATCATCAATGGCATAGACTAAAAGCGCTGCCTCAGAAAGGCAGCTAATATCATCAAAGACCCACAACATCCTGCCCACATTCTCAACTTGCTGCCACCATAAGGGGGGGGGGGGGGGGTCCAGGTGCAGGAGCCAGAGAACTGTCACCTCAAGCTAAGAATTTCATTGTTCTGCTTCCGCACGCACATGGCAATGAATAAATGAATATTAATTTAAAAAATATTAGCCAATTATGTACACATACAAGGTATTTGAAATGAAACAGTCTTGAGCATTAGATCGTATCTCAAAAGTCAATGGGAATAGATTCTTCTTAGAATGGTTTTGAGAAACTACTGTAGTAGAACATTTCACAATATTTTACCAAACTATTCATATTGTTTTAATAATTCTTCATTATTTTTATATATTAAATGGTAATAATAAAAAATTGTCATACCAATGCAGAAATTGTTTGGCTTCCCAGTATATCCTTCCTTGCATATACAGGAGTAACCTCCATTTGAATTGATGCATTTTGAATTTTGGGGACAGATAGATGTATTACAACATTCATCAATGTCTGAAAGAAAAGATTTACATTAACAGTGATTGCAGTTTACGTAACAAATATTAGTGAACATGCATAATTGTGTAAGATTAGATTTTATTTTTGCTTGTGATATTTTTACATGGTAATCTTTAATAGAATGCATACTTCCACTGCTGTAGTTGGAGAACATTCTGATATATAGTGTTGATTTACAGATGAATGAATTATGGAGCTATGGGACATTGTAGATGTGGAAATCTGATTTCTCCAAGGAGCAAAAGACTTAGGCAGAGACCATGGACCTTGACCTGAAACGTAACCCACTCCTTCTCGCCAGAGATGCTGCCTGTCCCGCTGAGTTACTCCAGCATTTTGTGTCCATCTTTGGTGTAAAATAGCATCTGCAGTTCCTTCCGATATGAGTTTCCATATCGTAATAAATTAATTGTAATAAAATAATGATTATGAACAAAATAGTTTTGAGATTTTATTATAAAACGCACACTGAGAATGATCAATTTTGTCAGTGTGTGTGATCTGAGGAGCGATTTTTCTGCCTTTGATGATTCATTGAAAAGTCCCCTGCAGTGCATTTGATGAACTACATTCCGAAATGAATAAGAAATTAATTACATTTTCTTCAGTTATATCACAAATCAAATGCATTGGGCTTTGGGCTTTGTTTTGCACCAGTATTGGGGTTATTAATTAGGTTTATTATGTTATTTATATTGTGTTTACAGGCCTGTTATACTGCTGCAAGTAAGAATTTCATTGTTCTTTTGTCAGTATATGTGACAACTAAACACTCTTGTTTCTTGATAACTAATTTTAAAACCAGTTGCAACAATAATTGTCAACAAAACCATTTGCAATAATGAATACTTAAAATTGGCTGAACAGTATGTTATTTCTTCTTCCGTTCCTTTGTAAAAGAGGGCGGCATGGTCAGGGCCGGCCCTAGGCCGATTGGACCGATTTTTTCAAATTGGGCCCTGCGCCCAAGGGGGGCCCCACGTTAATGTTCCGTATTTCAGATGGAAATACAAATTCGCTTTGTTAAATAAAGATTTTAAAAAAACATTTGCCATGCGGATTTATTTACAAAACAAACATGGAATACAACCGCTGTGAATAATAAACGATGTGTTAACTGCTACTGTAGCAGTTAACAGCCAGTAGTTAACAAGTAGTTATACAATGGGTCATCAATGCATCGATCCACATTCCCCTGTAAATGCGTTAAATTGTGTCACTCGCTGCCGCCGGAGCGGCCGAGACTCCGGTCTGGACCCGGGGGGGGGTTTATGGGAGTCTACAGGGCAGCAAGCCCCAGCACTGCAGCGAACTCAGCCGTGAGTATTCAACGCTAAACGCCGGGAGTGGGCGGGCGGTGTGTGCGTGAGAGGAGGGGGTGGTGTGAAAGGGTCAGATTTGTATGAAATTGGCAGCGTACCAGCCCGCTCTTGCTCGGGGGGGAGGGGGGGGGTAGGGGTAAGAGTTAAAAGACCTGAAGCAAAAACGGAAGACAACAGGCAGGATTAATGCAAGAGGGAGACAATCTGTGGATAAACAGATCTGGGGTTTGTGTTAACTCATTCGGTGCCGGTACAACAGCAGACCAGGTTGGACGTTTGAGTCTGTGTTAACATTGGTGTCGGGGTTAATGTCCGGGCCGGGGTACGGGTGGGCTTTAACCCTGTGTGTGTGTGTGTGTCTGTCTGTCTGTCTGTGTGTGTATGTCTGCCTGTTTCTGTGTGTGTCTGTCTGTATCTGTGCGTGTCTGTCTGTATCTGTGTGTGTCTGTCTGCGTCTGTGTGTGTGTGTCTGTGTGTGTGTGTGTGCCTGTGTGTGTGACTCTGTGTGACTCTGTGTCTGTGTATGTCTCTGTGTTTCTGTGTGTGTGTGTGTGTGTGTGTGTCTCTGTGGCTGTGTGTTTCTGTGGCTGTGTGTTTCTGTGTCTCTGTGGCTGTGTATGTGTGTCTCTATCTGCGTGTGTGTCTCTGTCTGTGTGTGTGTGTGTGTGTGCGTGTGTGGGGGAGGGCGTGGAGAGACAGAGAGGGGGGATTTCAGTTGCAAACCACACGTTTTCAGTTAAGAGTTGGACACGATTACTGACAATATGAGCAGCTCACGGAGCAGAGTCAGAATGAGAAACACTGCTCGGCTCTCACACACACACTCGTGAAGTGAACTGTAGATATAAACGTGGCTGGGGTAGAGGAGTGGGAGAGGGAGAGGGAGAGAGAGGGAAAATTTTAGAGAGAAGAGAGAGGGAGAGTAACACGCGGTGTCCACGGGGACTCTGGACGTCCTTCCGTCAACGCTGGTCACCGCGTGGGGTTGAGACTATTGTAAACAATGAATGTACTGTTGTACTACAATGATTTGTTTGTTATAGTGTTATTTTTTGATCATGTTTTGATGTGCTGTATTATATGATTGTGTTGAATAAAGTTTTTGGAAAAGGAAAAAAAAAAAGAGAGGGAGAGAAAGGGAGAGAGAAAGAGGAAATGGGAGAGGAGAGAGAGAGGGGGGAGATAGAATTGGAGAGAGCGAGGGGGGAGAGAGAGAGACAGGAGAGAGAGAGAGAGAAAGGGGGAGAGAAGGTGGGGAGAGAGAGAGAGTTCTCCCTTCTGCCTCACCACCACTGTTGGCTGCCCTTTGTGAGGTCATTGGAAACCAAAACCAGTTACCCTTTAGATCTCCCTCGCCCTACCTCTCACTACCTCACTCCCCCTCCCTCTCCCTCCTTCTTTAGCGAGGGGGGGAGGGTGAGGGAAGGAAGGGGGGAGAGGGCGGAGGGGAGTGTGCCTTGGTTGGTTGAGAAGAGGGATGCGGGAACGCTGTACACAGGTGGTGACTCACTCTCACACTGGGATCCCCCTCCCCCCCCTGTCATTGCGCAATCTATCTGACTCCCTGCTGCCCCCTCCCCGCCCCCCCTCCTCTATGGAGTGAAGGAAATATGCAACGTTTCAGGTCGAAACCCTTCTTCAGAACCCGGCCCGAAACGTTGGCTATTTTCTTCGATCCATAGATGCTGCCTCAAGCCCTGTCCCACTGTGCGAGTTCACCCAAGAGGTCTCCCAAGTTTAAAATCACTGTGTAGCATCTCTATCCTTATCTTCAAATTCCCACTTTGAAATAAAATACAATTTTCGACTTAAAAATTTTGCAGCAGGATCCTGATTAGTCGATTCCGACGCATTTTCAATCATCGTTCAATTCAGTGTAATTTTCACACCTGGTTGATATAGTTTTTCTTTTAATATACAGTACATTAAAATAAATAATTTCAAGTATACCCAGTACTAAACACACGAACGTTAACGTGGTTACTGATGTTACAAATGGTTATAAATTAATATAATTTCAAAGTGAAATAGGGGATTTCCATGGAAAGAATATTTAACCAGAATATGGTGAGGTTGCAGCAAAATGCTCACTTAAAACAATACGCCAACAATGATGAAAGATTGAAAAGACTAGGCTTGTATTCACTGGAGTTTAGAAGGATGAGGGGGATCTTATAGAAACATATAAAATTATAAATGGACTGGACAAGCTAGATGCAGGAAAAATGTTCCCAATTTTCGGTGAGTCCAGAACCAGGGGCCACAGTCTTAGAATAAAGGGGAGGTCATTTAAGACTGAGGTGAGAAAAAACTTTTTCACCCAGAGAATTGTGAATTTATGGAATTCCCTGCCACAGAGGGCAGTGGAGGCCAAGTCACTTGGTGGATTTAAGAGAGAGTTAGATAGAGCTCTCGGGGCTAGTGGAGTCAAGGGATATGGGGAGAAGGCAGGCATGGGTTATTGTTGGGGGACGATCAGCCATGATCACAATGAATGGCGGTGCTGGCTCGAAGGGCCGAATGGCCTCCTCCTGCACCTATTTTCTATGTTTCTATGTAACTCAGGATTGTTTCTTAGCCCTCTGACAGGTGTTTCAATCTCGTAGCTCGCTGTTGATTGATTCATAGCTATTCATCTTCATTCCTGGTCCGTATCAAACTTCTCCAAATGCAAACGCTTCAAGTTACGCTTCTTGTGTGGTGGTAGGGGAGGGGGGGGGGGAGATGCTAGGATAAAATACCATATATTTGCAATGATATAGCGATCTTGCTGCGAAATGTTTAAGTCGGAAGTTGTATTTTATTTCAAAGTGGGAATTGGAAGATATGGACAGAGATGTTACACAGAGATGTTGATAGGTAGGAAACATTAGAGCAGCTGAGTAAAAGATCGGTCAAATGGTAGGTTCAATGAAGATCGGGCAAAGGAGATTCAGGGTGGGGGAAAAGTATCTAGAGCTTGGGACTTGCCTAAATGAGTACTGAGATGGATTATCATTCCACACCAAATTTCTTAGACAATAATACCTTTTATGTAATTATCAACGGACTCGTAAATTAGTAAAACAAATGTTCTTCATTAAGTACTGTTGTTTCTGGGATGGGGTGACTGATAACAAATAACCTATATTCTATATTTTGTCATAATGTAGCTGAAACAATGGCATATTTTGTGATATTTATTGAGATAGAAAGATACAACTGAGTTTGGGCAAGATATTACTTTGCAACATTCTGTATGTCTGATATTGTGAAATGGAACTCAGAAATTATGGGAGGTAATGAATATACAGAGTATTCTTATTTCCATCATGAACATACAATAGTGATATTGGACACCAGGTCCTACTATGGTAAACTCACAGAGCTATGACTGCGTGTTAAAAAGTATCACATTTTCACATCTTTTTAAAATGTATTTATTTATATTTATTTATTTATTTCTATTTTTATTTATCCTGAGTATATTTTACTCGTGGACATTTTTCAACATGTTGAAAAATCTTCATAAGTTACCACGTTTCCAAAGTACCTGCCGTTAGCGCTAAGAAATGGCATGTTGGCCTTTATAACAAGAGGAATTGAATATAGGAGCAAAGAGGTACTTCTGCAGTTGTACAGAGTTCTAGTGAGACCGCACCTGGAGGATTGTGTGCAGTTTTGGTCCCCTAATTTGAGTGCAGTGTAGGTTTACAAGGTTAATTCCTGGGATGGCGGGACTGTCGTATGGTGAGAGAATGGAGCTGCTGGGCTTGTACACTCTGGAGTTTAGAAGGATGAGAGGGAATCTCATTGAAACATATAAAACAGTTAAGGGCTTGGACAGGCTAGAGGCAGGAAACATGTTCTCGATGTTGGGGGAGTCGAGAACCAGGGACCAAAGTTTAAGAATAAGGAGTAAGCCATTTAGAACGGAGACGAGGAAACACTTTTTCTCACAGAGAGTGGTGAGTCTGTGGAATGCTCTGCCTCAGAGGGCGGCGGAGGCAGGTTCTCTGGAAGCTTTCAAGATAAAGCTATATAGGGCTCTTAAAAATAGTGGAGTCAGGGGATATGGGGGGAAGGCAGGAATGGAGTACTGATCGGGGCTGATCAGCCATGATCACATTGAATGAATGTGATATGAAAATGAATTAGGTGTCAAATTAAACTTTTTTTAATGCTTTATCTGATGGGATAAATTGCAGACTTGAATTTTAAAATCTCAAAATGGTGTAACATTGCTAGAAAATGTACCTGCATTTTGGAGGCCGAAGGTTAGGTTGTTAGCCAAGAAAGACAGCCTTTGTCATCCCTCAGTACTGCAACATCAAGAACGATGTTGTTGTACTGAGGTATAGTCAAGTCTATCCCTCATTGCTAGCAGCTGATGGGAAGCGGCTGTAAAGTGGGAAGCGGCTGTAAAAGGACAGCGCTGCTGGTGGTCGGGGAGTTCCTTTCACAGCGTGTGAGGAGTCTAGCCAGGGGTAAAGTTGCGAGGAGGGCAGGAGGGTTGAGAAGGAGGGGGTCGGCCAGGGATCATCCAGCTCAAGAGCGGGTCAGCGGGCGATGGATAATAGGACAGCAGGCAGTGGAGCTTACTCCATATGTCAGGGCGAGTAACCTCAATTGATCCCTTGTTCTCGCTGACACAGGACTATGCTCCACCACCCTCTGTAATGTTATCCATCACCCTGACCCGCTCCGCTCTATGATCTTTGCTCTTGAGCTGGTCCCCTCACTGTTCAGATGGAGAGCACTGCCAGATGTGAGCGGGCCGGCAGAAGGCGCTGAGATGGCAGTCGGTTTCGCTGGCCAGTGATGGCGACTGGTCATAGCCACACGAGCTGCTTCCCTCCCCGGCCACAATGCAGTAGCAACGCGCCCAGAGCGCCACAGCAGCAGTGAGCGACAAGGCAGCGGTATGCTCCGCTATAGGATCTCTGGCGGTGAGTGTTACTGGCATAGATCCGACCCTCTCCTTCTCAACGCTCCTTCGCTCCTCGCAACTTTACCCCTGGCTAGACTCCCCACACGCTGTGAAAGGAACTCTCCCCCGTTACTCACAACACGTGACTCATTTATAACTATTTATTTATATTTCTACGAAAATGTTTCCCAATTGGGCCCCGCACATCCTAAGGCCAGCTCTGGGCATGGTGGCATAGCAATAAGCTGCCTCACAGTGTTTTGAGTGCCAGAGACCCGGGTTTGATCCTGACTATGGGTGCTTGTCTGTACAGAGATTGTACATCCTTCCCATGACAGCATGGGCTTTCTCCAACACTCCAAAGACGTACAGGGTTTGCAGGTTAATTAGCTTGGTATAAATATAAATTGTGCCTAGCGTGTGTGTGTGTGTGTACAGTATTGTGCTAGTGTACAGGGATTGCTGGTCGGTGTGGATTTGGTGGGCCAAAGGGCCTGTTTCAATGCTGTATCTCGAAAATAAACAAAACTAAACTAAAATGTAATTTTTCTTCAGGTAATAAGCACTGGCAGCTTACCATCACACAAGGAACTGTTTGTTTCATTTATTGCATAACCTTCATTACAGCTGCAGATGTAACCTCCCAACACATTGGTACAGATCTGGTTGCAAGAGTCCGTTTCATTCTGACATTCATCAAAATCTACAATAGCAAGCAACAAGACATCAAAATTGTTCACATTTTTAACAACAAAAATCTGTAACAAAATCAATCATTTGTGAGACACTTTTTTCTTAATCCATTTATTCAGGCAGGCACATGAACGAGTCACAGCCCGGCCATTCCGTTTTCTCTCCTCTCCCATCGGGCAAAATGTACAGAAGTGTGAAACTACACTCCTCCAGATTCAGGGACAGTTTCTTCTCCCTGTTATCAGGAACTGAATCACCCTACCTCAAACAGAGTGCAGTTCTGAACTACTTTTCACCTCATTTGTAGACACTCGGACTATCTTTGATCAGACTTTACTGGCTTTATCTGGATCAAAACGTTATTCCTTTATCATGGATCTGTACATTGTGAACGGCTCGATTGTAATCATGTATTGTCTTTCCGCTGTCTGGTTAGCACACAAGAAAAGCTTTTCACTGTACCTGTACACTGTAAACTAAACTAATCTAAAATTTCCTGTGCAAACTGATATGATTAGTAGCATGGTGTTATTTAGAATTAAAGGTCTGTAAATTGGTTGAACTAGTAGAGTTTTTGCTTGCTATATAATGCAATTTCAGTTTAAAATGGGTGTTAAAATTATGGTGTATTCTAAGTTACAATTTCCCCTCGAAGGTCACGTAATGTGATGTGTCAATGCACAGAGGATGCTACATGCATGCACTTGCATTCACTGGGCAGCATAATGGTACAGCTTCTGCCTTAATGCCAGAGATCCGGGTTTGAATCTGACTAATGCTGGGTGCTGTGTGTGGGGAGTTTGCAGGTTCTTTCTGTGACCAAGTAGCATTCTTCCATGATCTTTTGTTTCCTCCCATGGTTCAAAAACATGCAGGTTTTTAGGTTCATTGCCCCAAAGTGTCAGGAGTGGATGAGAAAGTGGGTTAAGATAGAAATAGTGTGAATAAGTAATCAATGGTTGGCATGGACTCAGTAGGCCGAGGGCCTGTTTCAATGCTGTGGCTCTAAACTAAACTAAACAATACACAGTTGAATACCACTCATTTCAAAACAGACCTTCACAATACTTGAGTGATACTTCACCCTCACTTAAAAGGGACCTTTCCCTCATGAAATATATATTAAATCGAGTCATGTTAAAGTTTGGTGAGAAGGCTTACTAAATAGTAGGCCTTAAGAGCCCTTGCACCTGCTCCAACTTTCAATAACATCAAATATGTTCATCTCAGTTACACTTACACCCAGTGACTGAGCAACCTCAGGCAATTTTAGCAGAATAATACAGTTTATGTTCCTGAAATCTGAGTTTAGAAGTCAACTCTTCTGTTTGGATCTGCAAGATCTTAAGTAGAAGAATTGAACTAATACAAATAGCCAAGTACCAGCTCAGATTTATTTTGCTATCCTGCCAACAATAACAGAGCAACATGAAAAATATCAAGTTACTCTCTATTTTCTGAATATTAGCCAATTCTCCCTCATATATTCATACAATGTTATGAGTTTTGTGCAACAATCATGTTGGGAGCATCTTACAGAATACCTTTTGAAACTCTACAAATGCCACCAACCAATTCCCCCTTCTCCATACTGATAATTACATTCTCAGCCATGATTTAAGGTCATAATTTCATAAGTGATAGCAGAATTAGGCCATTTGGCCCATCAGGTCTACTCCGCCATTCACTCATGGCTGATGTTTCTCTCCCTCCTAACCCCACTCTCCTGCCTTCTCTCCATAACCCCTGACACCCGTACTAATCAAGAATCTATCTCTGCTTTAAAAATATCCATTGACTTGGTTTCCATAGCCTTCTGTGGCAAAGAATTCCAGATTCACCATCCTCTGACTAAAGACATTTCCTTAATAAAACTCAACGCCTCTTTGTAACTTGATTATGATTTTCAAATTTACAAGTATCTGAATTACAATTTCACAATTTTGATGACAAATATTCACTTATACATTCAATAACATTCAGAACATTTCAATGATGAGATTGTTGTATCAATGCACCTTTGCAGCACTGATACATTTTCAACATCAAATAGAACTGTTGTACACATATTTCCTATTGAAGGATTATTATCTCAAGTATGGCCATGTTGTTTGTATTATTGCATACATAGAATGAGCAGATAACAATGGGCATCTTAATTACCATAACATTTATCTCCATCTCCTATTAAATTGGTGGGACATGGACCACAGGTATAACCCTCGAGAGGTGCAGGTTGATCTTTGCAGGTATCATTTAAGAAACATTGGTTGTCTTGACAGGCATCAAAATCTTCAGTGCAGTAATCACCAATATATGCAGGAGTACAGTTACATGCTGCAACCTAAATTGGCAACAGAAATTATATTGATTGATAAATAATCCAGAGAGCTTTAATGTTCTAATTGTTACTTTTTTTCACGTGCCAGGCCCACATCCAAACCTTGCCACAACAGAATGTTCTACATCAGGACAGCATAGTCTACTTAGTTTTAGAGCTTCCAATAAAAGAATATACTATTCGGGGCAATAACTGAGTTATTAAGCATGCCTATGATTTAACTTACCACAAACATGGCATGTTCTGATTCCATGCTGATAACTGATCTGGAATAATCACAGGTTGAATTGATGCTGCAGTTGCATATTGTCAGTGTCAATCCCAGCTCAGAAGTGACCTTTGAATCATTGGCTTGTATTATGGCAAACACTGGAGTGGAGCTTGTTGGATGCCAAGAAAAGTTCCCATTTTCTATAGGTGTAAAAGACAAAATCCTCAAGTCATTTCTAAAATGTTATGCGTTCACATTGTACTATATTGATTGAAATTATAAAATGTTAGTTCACTCAACGTCAAAAATATTTCATACAATTTAAACTGACAGACAAATTATCTGCAATAACCAAGTGTTTACTGGAGTCCTCATGCTAACTTCATTGTTTTAGTTTTTGAGATACAGTGCAGAAACAGGTCCTTCAGCCCACCGAGTCTCAGCTGACCAGTGATCCCCACACATTAGCACTATCCTACATACTAGAACATTTTTACAATTTTTAACAAAGCCAATTAACCTACAAACCTGTACATCTTTGGCGTGTGGGAGGAAACCGAAGACATCGGAAAAATCCATGCAGGTCTCGGGGAGAATATACAAGCTCCGCACAGACAGCACCCATAGTCAGCATTGGGCCCAGGTCTCTGGTACTGTAAAGCAGTAGCTCTACTGCTGCGCCCGCATGTTGCCCCTCATATACATATCAAATACCTTCACGTTTACTTTAATACTAGCTGCTAGTGATATTTTCTCTGCATTCACGATGTCCTTTTCATCCTACATAATCCACACACCAGATGGGTCTCCCCATCTTCAGTTTTCTATATCAGCTAAATGCTTTCATTGTCCTCGTCATCCAATACTCAATATCCCTCAACATCCTAGGGTTCCCTGTTATTGTTACCCTTGTTTTTCACCTTTGCAGAAAATCTCTTCACATGTGATGACCCTGAACTCTTGTTATTTCTCCATTGAATGCTTTCCTTGGTGTACAAGTACATGCTCCCACAGCACCTTTACCAGATCCTGTCTTAGAGTCATAGTGATACAGTGTGGAAATAGACCATTTGGCCCAACTTCCCCACACCGGCCAACATGTCCCAGCTACACTAGTCCGACTTGCCTGCATTTGGCCCATATCCCTCCAAACCCGTCCTACCCATGTACCTGTCTAACTGTTTCTTAAACGTTGGGATAGTCCCTGCCTCCACTACCTCCTCTGGCAGCTTGTTCCATACACCCACCACCTTTTGTGTGAAAAAATCACCCCTCAGATGCCTATTAAATCTTTTCCGCTAAACCTTGAACCTATGTCCTCTGGTCCTCGATTCACCTAATCTGTTGAAGATAGTTTGTGCACCTACTCGATTTATTCCTCTCATGATTTTATACACCTCTATAAGATCACCCCTCATGCCCCTGCGCTCCAAGGAATAGAGACCCAGCCTACTCAAACTCTACCTATAGCTCACACACTCTAGTCCCGGCAACATCCTCATAAATCGTCTCTTGACAATATCTTTCTTATATAATGGTGCACAGAACTGAACACAATACTCTCAATGCAGTCGCACCAACGTCTTATACAATTGCAACATGACCTCCCAACCTCTATACTCAAATTTTAATGATATTTTTATGAAATTATCTTAATTAAATTGACTTTCTGTGATGGATCAGGAAGTGGGGCATGGCAGCTGGGACATATGAAAGCAGAGGCTGGCGACACTTGCTAAGACTTTGGTGGTCGTGGTGTTTGCAGCGACAGCTGCTGGAGTCCCTACAGCCACTGGGTGTGCATTCAGATCGAGCAAAGTTGCATTGCACAGCAGTGGAAGGAACTGACTGCAACACCAGGCCCAGGCCAATCCCCACATCACCATTTAATGCTGCCAGGAAACCAGCCGTGAACATGGGATTACAAGAAATAGTGTATCTCCTTGGGCGAAGATTAGACTTTTCAGAGACGGAAGTTGTAAGATGGTGCCAGAACGTGATTATTCCAGATTAAAATATATAATACTGATATATAATACGATTTGTCTAGATAGCATGCAGAACATGTTTTTTCACTGTATCTCTGTACATGTGACAATAATAATAAACTAACTATAAATCCCTAAATGTTCATTCCCTTTGCCATCCGCGCACAGAGACCGCAATTTTATCAGGATGCATCACAGCTTGGTTTGGGAATAGCTCCATCCAAGACCGCAAGAGATTGCAGCAAATTGTGGACCATCACACAAACCAGCCTCCCTTCCATTGACCACAAATGTACCACACGCTGCCTCAGCAAGGCCAGCAGCATAATCAAGGATGAGTCGTACCCTGGCCACTCCCTATTCCCCCCTCTCCCATCAGGCATAAGGTATAGAAGTATGAAAACACACACCTCTAGATTCAGGGACAGTTTGTCATCCTACCACAGCTAGAGAGCAATCCTGAACTACTACCTACCTCATTGGTGATCCTCGAACTATCTTTGATCGGCCTTTATTGTCTTGACCTTGCACTAAATGGTATTCCCGCATGTACCTATACACTGTAAATGGCTCGATCGTATTGTCTTTCCACTGACTGGATAGCATGCAACAAAATATTTTCAATGTACCTCGGTACACGTGACAATAAACTAAACTGAAATGAAACTGATATGTATCATCCACAAAATGCAATGAGGTTTCTTGCCTGGGCCACTCCAGCAATATTATATTTGCTGAATCATTAAGATTCCCCCTCATCCTTCTAAATTCCAGTGAATTTAAGCTGCCTTCTGGTTCTTGCCACCAAATTGGATAACCTCACATTTATCCATAGATTGCATCTGCCATGCATCTGCCCACTCACCCAACCTATCCAAGTCACCCTGCAGCCTCATAGCAGCCTCCTCGCAGCTTACATTGCCACCCAGCTTTGTGTCATCCGCTGTGTCAAATATTAGTAAGCAATTATATTCCTCCACTCTTGAGTTCCCAATTTTCCTCAAGTATCTGCTTTGCTACTACATACAGATGCTCAAGCACCCATATTCAAAATATCATCTTCGGTGTCGATTGAATATCAACCTAATACGTAACTAGAGCAGTAAATATATGTGACAAAAATCACGAATATCCAATCCTTACTTGTCATTGTGATATCTGATGAATTAGTCAAGACTGCAAATGTCACATCATCATTGTTGGCATCAGTAGCAGTAAACAGAATGAAAACTGGTTCATTAAGACGAGTCTGAAGGGATGATTCTCCAGTGATGTTGGGAGGGAAATTATCTGTGAAAAACACACGACTGTTATTCAAAGTCTTCAGTCTTATGTCACCTTCAATGTGCAAACAAATTGAAGGCATTATACTCAAAATCATGATGTATGTAGATTTCATTTATGAAAAATTCAAACCAACTCAGTGTTGGGAACGCAAAAATTAATCAGTGGTTTAAAATACACAATGGTTTGGTGACTCGTAAAGGATCCAGGTGAGATTTGTGGACAGCCACACAATTTATAATAGTGTGCTCACATTTGCCAATTGCTTTAAGTGAGCTATTGCTTTTTTTACAAATTAAATTGTTTTGGATGCAACAGAATTTCCAGCCTGGAAACATTTCATTTGGTTTCCAAGTTCACAGTAACATAGAAATAAAATTGAAATATCATGTTTCATGCTAGTTTTCAGATACTGAAAACTGAACAGATTACCTCACTATATTAACTTCCTATCACAATGAGCGTCGCTGGACTTCTCCGGACGTAGGTGCTGCCATAGGTTGTCGTCAGGTGATGTCTTCGGTGAATTCCATTGGCGACTACCTACGTCAACCGGCGACAGGTACCGGTGACTGAATTGTCTTCCGTTGTCGCTGACAGGGTCACAGCTTATCGTAGCTTGTTGCTTGTGGACGTAGGTTGACTTCGGTTGTCGTAGGTTGTCGCCTGTGTTGTCGTAGTTAGTCGTAGATGTGATCTTAGATGGACGTCCCAATGGGTTGCCGGATGTCGGTAACTTGCCGTAGCTTGACATTGTTGTAGCTTGTCATAGACATTGTTGTGACGGGGGGTGCAGTCGCCATTTTTTCGGCGAACTGCTACGAATATGACAGTAGCTGGCAGTTGCCTAAAAAATTGCCTGTGGGACAGGCCCTTTACAGCGCCAGAGATCCTGGGTTCAATACGGACTACGGGTGCTGCCTGTATGGAGTTTGTATGTTCTCCCCGTGACCATGTGGGTTTTCTATGAGATCTTTGGTTTCCTCCCACACTCCTCCTGCACTCCAAAGATGCACAGGATTGTAGGTTAATTGGCTTGGTATAAATGTAAATTGCCCCATGTATTGTGTTAATGTGTGGGGATCGCTGGTCAGTGCGGACTTTGTGGGCCGAAGGGCCTGTTTCCACGCTGTATCTCTAAACTCAACTAAACCAAATACCGGGTCAATAGTATTTTCTATATTTTATGCAGCAATAATACGGCAAGTTCAGGCAAGGGACTGAAGGATAGTTAAAATAAATGTCCAGAAGTTTCAGTCTTGATGTGCCACCTGAGTTTTATCCTTGCAGAAACGTCACCAATAAAAGTATCGAATGGAATGGTTTCTGCATGTGTAACAGAAAATAATCTTGCCACCAGTTAAGTGTTGAGATCAGTGATGTAATGCATCTATCACTCACTCAGGCACCCAAAATTACACGCATAGAATTTCATTAAAAACACTAATTGTTGACAGGATATTTTAAAACTGTTTAATGTTAAATTTATAAAGCAGTTGGTCCTTTCCTTAATCCTGATAAACTCTTTCTGGACCTGTTTGGACATTGAATCCATCCATTTTACTTCGGAGTCACGTGAAGAAGGCCGTCAGTCGGCATGCTCGTCATTACGTCTGAAGCATGCGCCAACAACTGACTGGCAGACGCGTCGCGTCCTTCCAGCGGTAAGTTTAAAAACTTCAGGTAAGTGTTTTTAAAACTACTTTGAGGTCGTATTGGCGGGTTCTTTGATTCTTGTGTTCCAACAAGTTAGACCCACAACCATGTCGAAGGTGAAGAGACAGTCTGTGGTGAATCGCTTTCCATGTCGCTGGTTCAACAGATTTGGTACCTAAGGAAAGCACCATCGCAGTCCCGCAGGGGGGCAAGGCCACACACGTCTGCGAGGTCCGTAGACTCAGATGAGTCGGAGCCGGAGGGATCCTCTCCTTCACTGGGAAGCGTCTACGGATGACTTTCCCAGATGGAGCACCTTATGGAGAGGTGGACAGTAATTTAAAATTACTGGCCTCTGGTATAATGGCCTTTGCAAGATCTGTAGATGGGGAGCTGCTGACGGAAACACAGCAGGACGCAGTGGCGCTTATGTGTAATGCCCACTTTGAGATAAATTGCCTGCGTAAAAACACAATATGGCCGGCACTAAACCCCAAAGTTGCTGTGCTGTGCAAGGCCAGCAAAGACCAGCCGGCCAATTATCTATTTGGGGTAGATCTGCCGAAGCAGGTCCGGGAGCTGAACGATGAGGCCAAGACCATCCGCCTCATGAGCAGAGCCCAAACTACACCCAGGGGCTCAGCAGACCGGGCACACCCCTATGCCCCCTTCAGGTCCAGGTGAAACCTGCCTGGGGCTCCGGAACCGGAGGAAGACTCGAGCTGGAGGCACCGAGGTCTTTTTTAGGGGTAAGCCTCAGCTGGCCCACGGCACAGATGCACGGAGGGCACCCGCCATCAGCTCCTCTTCCCAAGCCTTGAGGACGGAAACCAGCACTGTACCGCCAGTAACATCCAAGGTAGGAGAATCTAGTTCCTTGGGGAACACCTTACACATCACTCACTCACAAGTTGGAGGGAGATTGCGACATTTCTTGAATGAATGATCACAGCAGATCCATTTATACTACACAGTATACAAGGTTTCAAAATTGAGTTCCTTCTAGATTCAGTTCCACCCACACAGCATTTAGCAAACTGCACATATGTGTTTTCATAACAGGAACGTTTCGATGTACAAGCTGAAATCCAGGCTTTATATATAAAAGAGGTGATTCAGAGGTCGCAACAGGAACCTCACCAATTTGTTTCCAACATATTCAACAAGCGGAAAAGGGATGGAGGAAGTCGTATCATCATAGACTTGATGGAACTCAATACCTTTGTGCAGTATAAACATTTCAAAATGCATAACTTTGGCTGCCATCCAACTGGTTTCTAAAGGGTGTTATATGGCATGCATTGATCTTAAAGATGCAGTATATATTCACAGGGTGCACAGGAGATATTTGAAATTTAACTGGATGGGATAATTATGGCAGTTCAAAGCATTGCCTAATGGGCTGACTTCAGCTCCCAGACTATTTACAAAATTACTAAAACCAGTTCTGGCGCTACTACGAGCTCAGAATCACATAGTCATGGCATATTTGGATAACATTTTAATCGTTGGGGACACCAAGGAATCAGCTGAATCATCAGTTTCAGCCACCAAACTTGGAGAGATTGGGATTTCTAATTCATCCAGTTAAGTCAAAATGGACACCTACCAGGGTAATTGATTACCTGGGGTTTACAATTAACTCAATTCACATGTCAGTGACTCTGCCAAGAGGCAAGCAATTAGAGTTAATAGAAGCCTGCAACAATCTAATTGTTAAACAGCAGCCAACAATCAGACTAGTAACAAGTGTAATTGGCAAGCTTGTGGCTGCTTTTCCAGCTGTGCGCTTCGGACCTTTGCACTATCAAAATTTACAACGTGCAAAGGAACAGGCACTCAAATCCCCCGCTGGCCAATTCGGTAGACCCATGCAATTGCCAGCAGAGGCCATTGCTGACTTACAATGGTGGGTAACGAATATTCATCATATCTCTAAGAAAATCTTAATTGACACACCGTTGGTTATCTTACAAACCGATGCAAGCGCCCTAGGCTGGGGAGCAACAGATACCATCTCTAGCTGCGGCGGTAGATGGAATGTGCAGGAGTCCTTAATTCTTCAGCACATGGTATTAACTACTAAGAGTTGTTGGGAGCACTCTATGGGCTAAAGGCTTATTGCAGCAATATGCATCATGTGCATGTTCAACTTCAGATTGACGCTACCACATGGTGGAATTAAGTCTGTATCTTGTGATAAATTGGCAAACCTTCTTTGGCACTGGTGTATTGCAAGGAACATTTGCGTCTCAGCAATCTACCTACCAGGTAGATACAACATGGTGGCGGACACAAGATCGTGGAAATTCAATGATAACACAGAATGGATGTTGAATCATGAAGTGTTTAACAACATTGTCGCCCGGTATGGCGTGCCGGATATTGACTTGTTTGCATCCAGATTGAATCACCAGTTACCCAAATATGTGTCCTGGGAACCAGATCCAGGGGCAGTGGCAGTGGATGCATTTTCACTACATTGGGGAGGAATGTTCTTGGATGCTTTTCCTCAATTTTGCCTCGTCAGCCGATGCTTGGCAAAAATAAAGCAAGAGAATGCCACAGGCATTTTGGTAGTACTTGACTGGCCTACACAGTCTTGGTTCCCACAAGTCCTGGCTGTCGCCAAAAGCAGAAACCTGCTAGTACACCCAGTACCAGGGGTTGACGGCGCTGCCTGGCAGCTGCAGCTCACCTGCAGTCCGTCTGTTTTTTCTTTTCTTTTTGACTTCTTCTGTTTGTTTTAGTTAGAATTTTGGTTTATTAGGCTGTGTATGGGGGGAGGGTGGAAGAAACAGATTTAGTCTCTCCCTTCTGGGGGGATGCAGCTTTTCTTGTCGTGTCCCCCGTCACCGTCTCCGTCTGTGCTGAGGCCTAATGGTAGAGCTGGCGGCCTCGGAGCTATAGCGGCGTTCCAGCTTCAAGCGGCGGCGGCAGCCCAGCTTCAAGGTATCAGCACAAACCATTTCCAGATGGTTAAACGCTGTACTGGCGAGAGCAGGAGTGAATACTGAGACTTTTAAATCTCACTCCACCAGGGCTGCATCTACATCGGCAGCGAAGGCAATGCAGCATCCCATTCTCCTGCCTTCTCCCCATAACCTCTGACACCTGAACTAATCAAGAATCTATCTATCTCTGCCTTAGAAATTTCCACTGACAGTCTCCACAGCCTTCTGTGGCAAAGAATTTCACAGATTCACCACCCTCGTTTATATTGTTTATAAAACATGGGGGGGGGGGGGGGAGACACAAAGAGAGAGGGCATAGAGGGGAGAGAGAGAGAAAGAGAAGTGGCGGCTCGCCTGTTTTTTTCTTTTTGTCGTTGTTTTGCTTATGTCTGTTTTAGTTTAGTTTAGTTTAGTTAGTTTATTAGATTGTGCAAGTGTGGGGGTGTGGGAGAAACATGGTTTAGTCTCTTCCTTCGCCCGCCCGCAGCTTTGACCGCCCCAGGCCACGGAGTTTGAACCGGCCCGTTCACAGAGCTGGATTCAGCCGCAGGACTGACTCACTTACCAACACCCGGTGGGGTCACAACATCGGAGGCCTGGATCGCCTCAGCGCAGAGGGAGAACAAGGAGGGAAGAGACAAAGACCAAGACTTTTGCCTTCCATCACAGTGAGGAGGTGTTTGGTGAACTCACTGTGGTGGATGTTAAATTTGTGTGTTTTTGTTACTTTTAATATATGTATGACTGCAGGCACGAAATTTCGTTCAGACCGAAAGATCTGAATGACAATAAAGGTAATCTGAATCTGAATCTGAAGAGAGGGCAGAGAGGAATGATCACACGTTATAACACGCTTCCGATCCATTCTGACTGCTGCCACCGCCGCCGACCAATTTTGTCCGCTGCCGAACAACCCGGCCCTCCCCAACCCCCTCACATTGCACCCTTCTTCACGGCGGTCCTGTGATGTCTCGCCTCTGACAAATCAAGGGGCCAACCCGGTAACAACTAACAGCAGCTCCGGGCTTCCGTGCTCCCTGACTCGAATGAACTCGGCGCCGACTGACATACGCTCTGTCTTGCCACTGAGCTTGCTGCGGGCTGGATAAAACCACATTTAGACGGGGTGGAATATGTCAAATGTGTTCAGGAAAATTCCTGCAATTTGTCGGGAGCCCCACAGGGGGGAGGGAAATGTTTGATCTCGTCTTGGGAAATTGGGAGGGGAAAGTTGAAGAAGTGTTTGTCAATGAGCATTTTGAGACCAGCGACCTCTGTTCTATTAGGTTTAAGTTAGTTATAGATAGCGACAGAGTGGGCCCATGAGTTAAAATTCTAAATTGGGGCAAGACTAACTTTGAAGATATAAGACAGGAACTCGCTCAAGTTGATTGGAGCAGGTTGCTTGAAGGAAAAAGAGCGTCAGGAAAGTGGAATGTTTTTAGATGTGTGCTGACAAGAATCCAGGACATGCATGTTTCCTGTTATAGTGTAGGGCAAGGCCGGTGAGCCTAAGGAAGCTTGGATGTTGAAATTGAGGCTCTGCTCAAGAGTAAGAAGGAGGCGTGGGGCAGGTATAAGCAGCTGGGGTCACGTGTATCCCTGGAGGAGTTCCAGGATCTGAGGTGTAAGCTACAAAAGGAGACGAGGAGGGGAAAAAGGGAAGAGGAGAATGCTCTGGCAGATAACATTGAGTATAATCCCAAGGGATTTATGTACAGTACATATAAGAAAAAAGGGTAACCAGAGGGAGAGAATGAGACCCCTAGGGAATCAAAGCGGTCAACTCTGTGTGGAGCCACAGGAGATGGGCAAGGTCATGGAGAAACCATGGAGAAAAACATGAGGAATGAGCAGCAGCAGGCTGTAGATTGGAATGTTCTGTGACCTTTTGTAACTTTGTCGACACCAAATGTGCCGAGGTCACTGCTTATGTTACGTCTGCTGCATGAAAAACAAAGCTTTTCACTCTACCTAGGTACACGTGACAATACATTATCATTGATTATTCAAGAAGGGCTACAGGAAAAAGCCTAGGATCAGTTAATAGAGCAGTTAAGCTAACATTTGTGATCGGGCAGACACTGGAGAGTATTCTAAGGTATAAGATATACATGCATTAAGCTGGACAATGGCAGATTAGGGGATAGTCAGCATGGTTTTGTACATGTGAGGTCGTGTCTCATGAATCTTATTGAGTTTTTGAAGGACATTGCTGTTGATTTGGATTTGAGCAAAGCATTCCACACGATTCCGCATGGTAGGCTGCTCTGGAAGGTTAGATTGCATGTGATGCAAGATAGCTGAATGGATGGAAAATTGGCTTCATGGAAGGAAGCAGAGAGTGATGGTGGAAGGTTGCTTTTCAGGCTGGAGGCCTGTGACTAGTGGTATGATCAGTGCTGGGTCCGTTGCTGTTTGTCATCTATATCAATGATTTTGATGAGAAAGTACAAGGCATGATTAGCACGTTTGCCGATGATACAAAAATGGGTGGTATTGTAAATAGTGAAGATGGTTGTCAAAAATTGCAGCAGGATCTTGATAGGTTGGGCAGTTGGGCTGAGGAATGGTTTATGGAATACAGAGAATTATGAGGTGTTGGATTTGGGAGGACCATAGCTGTGAATGGTAGGGCTCTGAGAAGTGTTGAGGAGCAGAGGGATCCAGGAATGCAGGTACATAGTTCCTTGAAAGTGGCATCACAGGTAGATAGGGTGGTCAAAAAGGTTTTTGGCACATTGACCCTCATCAGTATTGAGAATAGAAGTTGGGGGGATCATGCTGCAGTTTTATAAAGATGTTGGTCAGGCCACATTTAGAGTATTGTGTTCAGTTTTGGTCACCATGTTACTGGAAAGATGTTGTCAAGCTGGAAAGGGTGCAGAGAATATTTGCGAGGATGGTGCCAGGACTCGAGGGCCTGCGCTATAGGGAGAGGTTGAGCAGGTAGTATGTTATTCTTAGAAGAGCAGGAGGATGAGGGGTGATCTTAAAGACGTGTACAAAATCATGAGGGGAATAGATTGAGTAAACACAGAGTCTTGCCCAGATTAAGGAAATTTAGAACCTGAGAACATAGGTTTAAGGTGAAGAGTGAAAGATTAAATAGGAGCCCGAGGGGTAGCTTTTATTTACACAAATAGTGGTGGGTGTATGGAATGAGCTGCCAGAAGACCTAGTTGAGGCTGGTACTATTACAACATTTAGTCAGGAACATGGATAGGATAGGTTTAGAGGGATATGGGCCAAACACAGGCAGGTGGGACTAGTGTAGATGGGGCATGTTTAGAATGGCAGGCATTGACTAGTGGGGTGCCTCAAGGCTCAGTACTGCGACCACAACTATTTATAATATACATTAATGAATTAGATGAAGGAATTAATAGTAACATTCACAAATTTGCAGATAACACAAAGCTGGGTGGCAGTGAGAACTGTGAAGAGGATGCTATGAGGATGCTGGGTGACTTGGACTGATTGTGGATGATCAGCCATGATCAAATTGAATGGTGCTGCTGGCTCAAAGGGCCGAATGGCCTACTCCTGCACCTATTGTCTATGTATCTTTGCATCTATGAACGGCATGGGCAAGTTGGGCTGATGGGCCTTCCAAGCTGTGTGACTCTTTTACTCTATAACTGAATACTCACAATTTATATTTGCCTTTCTTTCAAATAGATTGGTTCAATTAGATAAATGGTTGTTCGTCTTGTTCACATTGACTTCACAACCGAGTTTCCCTCACTACATTGTAAGCAGCCCACAATTTCAACAATTTACCATGCCATAAAACCCCATCTAACCTTGCAAGCGCAAGTGTAACGAAACAAATCTGCCATTGAGAATAAATAAAAATCGGGACTAATAATCCATCATCAGCTACAACATTATGAATAACTGTGCCTATGATAACATTAGCAAAGAAACAATACATACTCATTGTGCAGTTCTGTGCTGCAAACGTAATCACGCTTTGTAATGTTGCTGCTCCAAAGTAAAAATCGTTTGTACTCAAAATATCAAAAATGCAATCATCACTTCCTTGGCACGTTTTATTAGCTTTGTCGATTTTTTCTTTGTCCATAGTTTGCAAAAGCTCATAATAAAATTTAGGCACAAAACTGTTGTTGTTGTAAGTGTACCAAGTCTCTCCAGCAGTTGTGTTATACGTAAATATACTGCCATTCGCTGTTGTTTTCCCTAGAAAACACAAACGGAGAAATGTTATCAGAATTAAGATATAATTAGGAAATTAATTAAATACTAGGCAATAATTTCATTAACCAGAACAATATATTGAAGTACATGAAACCTGTGACTTACATGTAAGGCCGAAATCAAAAAAAATCTGAGTGTCATTGGGCAATTTAATTCCATTATATTCAAGGTATCGTCCAGCAGCAGTTTTAAAGTCATCTGTTTTGTCATCATTCCAGACTCCTAGAAACAAATCCAGGAAAGAATTTTGTAGTTATACCACCTATTCCTATACTTTACTCTGGTTCAAAACTTCTAAAATTACTTTACACTACCAACTAAATTGAGGAGAAATGAACTGTAAAATGAAAACTGTAACGTCCAGGTTTAGGAAAAGCTTTGTCCCAACAACCATCAGGCTATTAAACACTACAACCTCCAAATAAGCTCTGAACTAAGAATTGGGGGCATTGGTTTTGTTGTTTTGCACAATTATTGTTTGTTAGCTTTTATGTGTGCGTTGAGGGACCAGGCCTCCTGTGTGACAGGGACCCAATGGGTCCCACTTAATCTAATATGACAATAAAACACTTGAACATACAGGAAATGTGAATTTAGAAACAGTCAAAATTAAGCTAAACTCTTAGCAGAGACATGAGAAACCGTTTGCTACAGGTCAAACCTTTCAAGACCTAATTTCAAAGAACTATATAGCCATTGTGTTTGATTGTAGTTATTTTTCTAATGGGAGCAATGTGTGGTAATTTGAACAGGGTCCTCTAACCCTAAATGTGATCCAAGCCAGATAATTTCATTTTGTTACTTAGGTGAAAACATAATCGAGGGAACTGCACCAGTACATCGAGCGTGTTTCTGGACTGAATAATGGCACCAAAGATGGCGGCACCCACGTTCTAATACAATATATGCAAAATAAATGTCACTGTGCAGTTGCATATGTGACAAACAAAACACTGTTGAACCATTGGAACATATGCTCAATGTTAGCAAGCTGGAGTTCCAGACATTGTGCTGTATCAGATAAAGGAAAAGTTTCCAACAGACAGGAGACTTACCTTGTCACAAGATTAAATAAGAAAGGATTATGAGGTTGATTTTAACAATTTGATTACTTTGTTAATATTCATGGTTGTTATTTTTTTTCTTTAAAACAAAATGATGTTCCTTAATATGGTGATGTTACTCACCCAAGAGTCCCTCTGTCTTATTTTTGAAAGCATTATCCATTGAAGTAGTGAAAGTCAAAGCTCCCATTTTTCCTGAAACTGTGAGAGATATTCCACCCTCAAAATTAGCAACTGTCTCGTTGTTGGTTGTCCTCTGCACGGTTACTTGATTTATATAGGTAGAATTTTCTGTTAAAAAAAAAAAAAAATTCTTAAGCTATATTACATAGAAATCATAGACAATAGGTGCAGGAGTAGGCCATTCGGCTCTTCAAGCCGGCACCGCCATTCAATATCATCATGGCTGATCATCCAAGATCAGTACCCCGTTCTTGCATTCTCCCCATATCCCTTGATTCTGTTAGCCCCAAGAGCTACCGTATATTTAACTCTCCTGAATACATATTGACCGACTCTGGAAAATAAATATTAATTGAATTCATTTAACAACAGGACTTCTTAAGGAACAATGACAATATCAAAACCCACTTAAATTTAAACATATGAAAGAGAAAAAAATGTCAACTAATATTGTGTTGCGACATTATGATCAAGCTCGACTGCAGGTCCTTGTCAGCCCTGCAGATTGCAGCACCACTGAAGAGCATTTGCTGGAGACCTGCTGAGTCAGTCAGGCCTGAAGACATTTCTAGTTTGTGTGCCGATGTTCACGGTCACATCCACCAACATGTCTGTGTCTGACTACTGTCTGCTGCTGGTAGGCTATCACCTACTGAAAGACCAGAATCCTGCAGGGATATATTGAACCTGAACACAAATCTAAAGAGCAGAACTGCAGAAATTGGGTAATGGGTGGAAACTGACAACTGACTTCAGCGGAGAGCAGAACGAGAGGACACAGAGGACCCATCAATGGCACGGGGTTGGGGGGACCACAATCACTAAAAAAACGAGGATATCTCAGAAGCCCCTCTATGGAAAACCTCATCTTGGGAACAGATGTGGCGGGATTGAGCAGCGGGCTGGGACATCGCAGTGAGCAGGCCCGACTCGACGCTGCGGTCAGACAATGGGGAGGACTCACCTCACGGACACCGTGGCTGAGCGGTGCAGAGCGAGTGGTCAGGAGGCAGCGGTCGGGTCGGACCCCTGCTGTGGAGTTGGGCCGGGGACGTGTTGGAGACCCTGTAGACAAGGTCAGGGCAGAACCTTGAGTTTGGGTCAGGGTCTCAAACAGAGTTGGGCCGGGGATGGAGCCTCAAGGTCATGGACAGACCGAGGTCGGGCCCAGGTGGAGGGGATCTGTCGCCGAGGCAAAGGGGGACCCAGCATGGGGGGGGGGGGTGGGGTGAGGGGGGAGGGGTTGAGAATGGGGGGGACAGACAAAGAAGGGATGAGTACTTTGTATAACTTTGCCGGCGCCTTTATGGCAACTCTTTTGTGTACTTTGTACGGAAAAACAAGGAATTCACTGCACTTAGTTTTCATCATCATCATCATCATCATTATCATCAAAGTGAGCAGAGTACCTGACTAAATCCTTGTTTTCTTCAGTGTCAGGTCGAATTACCTAAAGGTACAGGTTTCAGAGAAGTCAGGGTGTGCACCAAGATGTGGCTGTGGAGAAGCAGGAACTGGAATTATGGCAACAGAATTCCCTATGGAACAGGGAATTAACCTGGTCAACAGGTTTGATGTGCCCTTGCGATGGCTGATGTGACCCATAGCCAATGCCTGTGCTGAAGCATCTTCTTGATCTATATTCCAGTTTACCCAACGAGAAAAAATGGGCTGCGTCTATCAGGAAAGGAGAGGAAAAATGTGTCTAATGTGGCCCTCATAGATAAACCAGGGATCTTTGCTACAGGAGGTCATTAGAATATTTGAAACGAGGAAGAAACGTGAAAGAGATTTTGATCTGTCCAACCAGTGAATCCTTTGATAGGGTGATATGCATTTGATTCCGAAACCGAACCTCTATTGTATACATTTCTGCTAAATTATCTGTTCAGGATTATTTCATCATTGTAATAGCTATTTTAATATTATGGAGCAATAGGAATTAATTAAGGCAAGGACTATTCATTCCGACCTGTTACATTTACAATATTCCCATCGACCAGAAGAGTTAGTTTATCTTCATTCTCAAGATTCCACTGAACCTGTAAAAATAAAATTATTTCATTACCTGTATCTAAAAAAAATGTGCCAATTATTTGCAAGCATAATTGTATCATACTATCATAAGTGATGGGAGCAGAATTTGGCCATTTGGCCCATCAAGTCTACTCCGCCATTCAATCATGGCTAATCTATCTCTCCCAACCCCATTCTCCTGCCTTCTCCCCATAACCTCTGATGCCTGTATTAATCATGAATCTATCTTTCTCTGACTTAAATATATCCATTGACTTGGCAAAGAATTCCACCCTTTGACTAAAGAAATTCCTCCTCATCTCCTTCCTGAAAGAACGTCCTTTAATTCTGAGGCTATGACCTCTAGTCCTAGACTCGTCCACTAGTGGAAACATCCTCTCCAAATCCATTCTATCCAAACCTGTCACTATTCTGTACATTTCAATGATGTCCCCCCTCATTAATCTAAACTCCAGCGGGTACAGGCCCTGTACCGTCAAATGCTCATCATATGTTAACCAACTCATGCCTGGGATCATTTTGGTAAACCTTTTAATTAAATTCTCTTAATTCTTCAAAAAATGTATTATTGCTCTTGAAAATGTTGAAGAAAAAGCTTAATATAAAATTCTCTGGTCATTCGGAATAGATATTCTGAGCACACACTGATGTCTTGACTTTAACCTAGTCACCTGGGTGAAATTAGTTTGTGTTGAGGCGAGGGTGGTGAATGATTTAATGGAATGTGGGGAAGAGGTGGGAGAAGGATTACTGCAACAGATATCCCCTTTCATTCAGTTAAAATTATTTTATTCCACACTAAGAAGTGACACAGCTGTAATCCAGCAGAATGTTTTAAAAAAATGGTTGGGCCTTGATTTTATTACGGGTCCAATTTGCCATGTTAATGTGAGACCAGAGTGAAGACCCATTATACAGTTGTTTTAACACCGATCTGATTTGAGGACCAGGGGTGTGAATTTACTGATGGAGGAACAAGAGGAACAATAATGCAGTGTGCTTGTGATATTGTGGTAGTTACTGCTGGCAAATAAGGTTGCTCATTGCCAAGGTCACAATAAAATTCTACATTGTTTTCAATCCTAGTTACAGAGTCATCGTGTTACAACAAGCAATCAGGCCCTTTGGCCCAACTTGCCCGTGCTGACCATCTACATAAGTCCCCTTCCAGCATTTGGCCCACATTCCTCAAAACCTTTTCTACCCATGTACCTGTCCAAGTGTCTTTTAAATATTGTTATAGTACCTGCATCAACTATCTCCACTGACAGCTCATTCCATATACCCATCACCCTCTTTGCGGAAAATGTTGGCCTTCGTGTTCCAATTCCATTTTTCCCCTCTCACCTTAAATTTATGTCCACCAGTTCTTGATTCCCATACACTTGGTACAAAACTCTGTGTATTCACCCTATCAATTCCCCTCATGAAAACTGTAACATCCAGGTTCAGGATCATCTTTCTTTCCAACAACCATCAGGCTATTAAACATTACAACCTCCAAAATTAGCTCTGAAGTACATACACATGGAGGCATTGTTTTTGTCTTGCACTAATTTCATTGTTCTGTTTTGGGAAATATGACATTAAAACACTTTTGACTCTTGACGATATACCTCCGTCAAATCACATCTTGTCCTCCTGCACTCCAAGCTATTCAGCCTGACCAAAATATAGTATAACTGTAACATAACATCCCAACTTTTTTACTTAATGCCCTGACTGATGAAGCCCAATGTGCTGAAAGCCTTCTTGATCACGCTACCTACCTATGCCAGCACTTTCAAGGAACTGTGTACATGAACTCCTAGATCCCTCTGCTCTATAATGCCGCCCAGGTTCCTGCCATTCACCGTGTAGGTCCTGCCACGGTTTGACTTCACAAAATGTAACACCTCACACTTATTTGCATCAAATTCCATTAACCATTCCTCAGCCAACTTGCCCAACTGATCAGGATTCTGCGGTAATTTTTGATGTCCATTTTCACTTTCTATGATACCACCCTCTTTAATGTCTTCTGCAAACTTACTAATCATGCCAACTACTTTCTCATCCAAATCATTGATATAAAGAACCAGCAGCAATGGGCCCAGTAGTGATCCCCGAGACATATCAGTAATCACAGGCCTTCAGTCTGAAAAACAACCTTCCACTTTCACACACAGCTTTTTTACATGAATCCAATTCTCTCTCCAGTTGGCTAGCTTTCCCTGGATCCAATGCAATCTAACCTACTTGAGCAGTCTACCACACGGAATCCTATCAAATGCCTAGCTGAAGTCCAAATAGACAACAGCTACTGCTTTGCCCTCAATAACCTTTTTGCCTACTTCTTCAAAAAGCTCAGATTCTTAAGACATGACTTCCCATGTACAAAACCAGCATGCTGACTTTCCCTAAACAAACCTAGCCAATCCAAATGATATATATTTTACCTCAGAATACTCTCCACAGATATTAGGCCCTCTGGTCTACAGTTCCCAGGCTTTTCCTTACAGCATTTCTGGAATAGCGGCATAACATTAGCCACCCTCCAGTCTTTCGGAACCTCCCCTGTGTCCAATGATGATCATATATCTCAGCAAGAGCACCTGCTATTTCCTCTCTAGTTTCCCAAAGTCTACTGCACAGTAGCTATGTCACAAACAATGGGCAATATTTAAACACATCTTTACAATTGACCTCTAAGTTTTTTACTTCATGGTGTTGAATTGATTGGAAACGTTTATTTAGTTGTGTAACCGTCCTAAGAAAGGTTATTGCCAACCGTATGAAAAAGCATTCTCTGCAGTGCAAGCGATCTATGACATTCCAGCTGCCAAGGAATGAGTGCCTGAACAAAAATGTCACTTCACAGATGGCAAGATATTTATTAGAATAATGCAGAATACTATGAACCAATATAACTAGTACTAATCACCTTTGTTCCACTGGGTCCTTGTGCTGCCAGTGCTACAAAGTTTGTAGCCTCTGATGTTCTATTTTCTCCAGCTCTGAGGGTTCGACCATGTAAACTGAACGTAACTGTATTATTTTCATCTTTCACATTTAATATAACAAATTCACCCAGACCATTAAATGTGTATTTTGTTCCATCCAGGGTCACCACATGAGGATCTCCGAATAAGAAACCTGGTAAGTGTAACAAAAAAGTAACTTTAAAGTCTATTATTAAAATTAAGATGAAGCCATTTGTTGTATTTAAATAGCATCAGTAAGCAATTAAATTGGAGCGGCTCCATATTCTGTTAATTTTGCACTGATTTTGAAATTGTTGGTTTTGGAAATAGCTGAAGTGCTAGCAGCACTCTGTCAAGAGCACCTTGCAAAAAATATGTTAAACAACATTGTTTGATTTATTTTCAATTAGGGTTTAGGTGGCAGCATCATAATTTTCTCTCAGCATCTGCAGTTCTTCATTCACATTGTTTTGTCACTGAATGTCTGTTGTAAATAGCAGTTGCAGTTTAGTTTAGTTTAGAGATATAGCACGGAAACAGCCCCTTCGGCCCAACAGGTCTGCACCAACCAGCAATCCCCGCACATTAACACTATCCCACACACTATTGGGGCAATTTACAGGTGTAGGAAAGAACTGCAGATGCTGATTTAAATCGATGGAAGACACAATATGCTGGAGTTACTTAGCAGGACAGGCAGCATCACTGGAGAGAAGGAATGGGTCTGAAGAAGGGTCTCAATCTGAAACGTTACCCATTCCTTCTCTCCAGAGATGCTGCCTGTCCTGCTGTGTTACTCCAGCATTTTGTGTCTACCAGGGACATTTTTTACATTTACCAAGCCAATTAACCTACAAACCTCTACGTCTTTGGAGTGTGGGAGGAAACTGAAGATCTCAGAGAAAACCCACGCAGGTCATAGGGAGAACATACAAACTCTGTACAAACAAGCACCCGAAGTCAGGATCGAACCCGAGTGTCTGGCACTGCATTCACTGTAAGGCAGCAACTCTACTGCTGTGCCATTATGCTTCCCTATCAACAACGATGTGTTGAATACTTATTTTTCAATATTCTCCGTAGCTGCGATAAGTCAGGTAGAGGATATGTTGTGCTCATTAGGTCATATGCTCATCAGTGAGAGGAGCAGAATTAGGCCATTCGGCCCATCAAGTCTACTCTGCCATTCAATCATGGATGAACTATCTCTCCTTTCTAACCCCGTTCTCCTGCCTTCCCCCTATAACCCTGGACACCTGTACTAATCAAGAATCACTGCCTTAAAAATATCCACTGACTTGCCCTCCACAGCCATCTGTGGCAAAGGATTCCACGGATTCGTGACTAAAGAAATTCCTCCTCATCTCCTTCCTAAATGTTGGAATTATTATTGTTACCAACACCTTGTAGTAAATGAGTGAAAAATAAAAATGGCCGCAGCCCATGCAAACACGTGGTTGTTGGTCTCACAATGATGTATCCGCATTCCATTCCAAAACAGGATACTCTCAGCCATCAAAAATCCATGAGGAACGGGCTCGCAGTTTCATGAAGATGCCAGCTGCATGAGAAACGCTCAAAATATGCAAACAAAAGCCTATTTTATGCATAAATTACAGTGACCTATAGTGGAATCCAGTGAGATTACATCATAAACTTTAAAATAAATTCCTGAACTTGATGTCATCTTCTTATCATTTAAATAACAATCGGCCATGCTGCAATTCTATATTTAAAGTCTAAACGGTATTAATATAAAATTCAGCAAAAATAAACCAAATTGATAAATATTCTCACCACCACATGAGATGCCAGATCATCAAAGAGGATGCTGCTGCTTATTAGACTAAAACTGCATTTCCCTTATTGATGTAAATAAAATAAATATGCTTTTTAAGGTCATAAGGTCATAGGGAACAGGAGTACAATTAGGCCACTCGGCCCAATCTACTCTGCCATTCAATCATGGCTGATCTATCTCTCCCTCCTACTCCCATTCTCATGCCTTCTCCCCATAACCACTGACACCTGTACTAATCAAGAATCTATCACTGCCTTAAATATATCGAATTGCAAATTTTCACACTTATTTTGTATAACACTTTCCATAAAATACACCATTTGAGCTTATTGTCTTAAAAAACGAATCAATCTAATATAGGCCATCTATGGACTTTTATTCGTAGATTGGTTTTGATTAGGCTATTACTTAATCCCAAGAGCGCAGTGGAACGTATTCACTGTATTCTGGACACTCCAATGGTATTGAGCTGAAGTGGAAAGCTGAGGAGATTTAGACTTGTTAGAAATTGTTGTTAGTTGCAAGAGAATTTTGATTGCATAAATACCAGATAAATTGGAATGTCCTCTACTACTCATGATGGGGATTCATTAAAGAATGCAGTTATACATGCATCTATACTATGACTAAAACTCTCATCTTGACCACTTCCGGTCTGCATTGTAAATAAATTTGCACAAAAATGCTACCCTATATCGCAAGGATTTTTTTGCCACCTTACTCACCATTCTCCTCTGCTCCAAGCCACCAAGTTTTTTTCCGATCGGTGAAATATGAGAAAAGTTACGAAAGTTTTAAAAATCATGAGATCAGCAGATTGGTCTTGTCGCCTTTCTGTCACCATGAAGGTAACTCCTTCCGGCACCCGCTGGAGAATACTATGTGGAGTCGGGAAAGCCGGTGTGTCGATTCGGGAGATGCTGTGTGGTGCCGCTCAGCCGATGGCCGCTGAGTGGAGTTCCTCCCCCCCACACACACCCCACACACCCCTTCCCCCTCCCCTTCCACCCTCACCCTTCCCCCTCCTCCACACACACCCCCTCCCCACCACACATCCACACCCCCTCTTTAAACGCCCCTATTTCACCCCCATTCCACACCCCCCCACACCACTCCACCCCTCCCCCCACACCACCCCTTCCACATACCACACTACCCCTCCCCCAACATCCCTTCCCCCTCCACACCACCCCCTCCCCCACATCACCCCCTCCCCACATCACCCCCTCCCCCAAACCTCTCCCCCCCCCCCCCCCCCCTACACCACCCCTCTCCTCCACACCACCCCACTCTCCCACATATTGCATTGGGGAATGCGTTGCGTTGGGGGACCAGGCCTCCTGTGTGACTGGGACCCAACGAGTCCCACTTAGTCTAGTATCTATTTAAAATCAAGTTGAACACTTGCTGATCTCTGTAAAAATAATGATTGAGAAATAAAAAAAGACCAAATATTGATGGCTGATCTGTTCACTTGCTGTGACTCCAGAATTACAAATTCAGAGGGCCAAACATCCCCCCCCCCCCCCCCCGCGGATGAATTCCACGGAAGAAGGGTCTAAACCCGAAACGACATCCATTGCTTCCATCCAGAGATGCTGCCTGTCCCGCTGAATTACTCCAGCATTTTACGTCTATTTACGCCGATTTAAACCAGCATCTGCAGTTCTTTCCTACACAATTTATACATATACCTTAAATTAAATACAGTACCTATCCGTGGAGGTCTGTATCCAAAGCAATAGTCGCTAGGTCTCACCAGCCGGTACAGTAAACAGAAAAAAAAATCATCAGAGTCTCTGCAGCAGTCATGGTATGGATCAACTTCCATTTCTATAGTTTAACAGTGAAAAATGATTAATGATAGAAAGCATTCATATTAACATGAAACATGTTCAACACCCCTTGGAAAAATGTTGATCAAATATATTTGCAATATTCGTTATAGAGTCATAGTGATATAGTGTGGAAGCAGGCCATCCAGCCCAACCTGCCCAAAATGGCCAACATGTCCCAGCTACAACGCCTGCCCACGTTTGCTCCATATCCCTCCAGACCTGTCCTATCCATGTACCTGCCTAACTGTTTCTTAAATGTTGGGATAGTCCCAGCCTCAGCTATCTTTTCTGGCAGCTTGTTCCATACACCCTGCACCTTTTGTGTGAAAAGGTTACACCTCAGATTCCTATTAAATCCTTTCTCCTTCACCTTAAACATATGTCCTCTAGTTCTTGATTCTCTGACACTGGGCAAGAGCCACATCTCATGATGTTATACACTTTTAGGAGATCACACCTCATCCTATCGTGCTCAAAGGAGTCCCAGCCTACTCAATCTCTCCCTATGGTTCAGACCCTCGAGTCCTAGCAACATACTTGTAAAGTTTTGCTAACAAAGGAGAATTTTCCTTAAATACATACAAAAAGGTGGAGTAACTCCGTGGGTCAGACAGCATCTCTGGAGAAAAGGAATAGGTGACATTTCTGAAGAAGGGTCTCGACCTGAAACTGCACCTATTCCTTTCCTCCAGAGATGCTGTCTGTCCTGCTGAATTAGTCCAGCTTTGTGTGTTTATCTTTGGTTTAAACATACGTATGCAGTTCCTTCCTACAGAATTTTCTTTAAAATGGATGCCTTCTCCTAAAGAAGAGAACCCCAATAAAAATACTGGAGTCAGTTTTGCATCTGCAGATAATTAGAGCGACTCTCAGATCCCGAGCCCCACATAACTATTGTGGTACTTCCTTTGATTGTCTCCATCCCTTCAGGTTTTACATCAGACAGCCATGAGTAATTACCGTAAATACTGATTGATTAAAAAAATCATCAAGATTCTACCCTGACTGGGACAAGAGAACATGGATCTTTATTTAAAACATCTGAAAAAAAGAGGTCGGTGAATTGAAAAGAACCAAGGAAAATAAAATGTTATTATGACCAAACAAGATTTATACCGATACATGTGTAAGAAACGTCAGTTGTTTGACCTGGATTGTTTGCTAGTTCTCTTTCCATTGATATTGACCGGCCTACTGTGTGTTTCCAAAATCTGCACTCCCTCAATAGCAAGAATGTCCTTCCTCATATTAGGGGACCAACACTGCACACAATACTTCAGGTGTGGTCTCACTGGGGCCATGTACAACTGCAGAAGGACCTCTTTGCTCCTATACTCAACTCCTCTTGTTATGAAGGCCAACATGCCATTCACTTTCTTCACTGTCTGCAATACCTGCATGCTTACTTTCATTGACTGATGAACAAGGTCCCCCAGATCCCGTTGTACTTCCCCTTTTCCCAACTTGACACCATCTAGATAATAATCTGCCTTCCTGTTTTTGCTACCAGTGGATAACCTCACATTTATCCACATTAAAGTGCGTCTGCCATGCATCTGCCCACTCACCCAAACTGTCCAAATCACCCTGCATTCTCATAGCATCCTCCTCACAGCCACCCAGCTTTGCTTCATCTACAAAGTTGCTGATGTTACTTTGAATCCCTTCATCTAAATCATTGATGCATATTGTAAATATGGGGGGGAGAGGGCGAATGCGCCAATGGAAATGACCTGGGAAGGGAGGATGAGGGGGTGGGGGAAATGGTGGGTGGGGGAAATGAGGGAGGGAAATGAGCGGGCGGGGGGATGAGCGGGGGGGATGAGGGGGGGATGAGGGGGAAGGTGGGGGAAGGGGGAAGGGGGAGGTGAGGGGGGGATGAGGGGGGGAGGGGGAAGGGGGGAAAGGGGGGAATGGGGGAAGGGGATGGGGGAGGGGAGGGGGAGGGTAAGAGGGGGAATGAGCCAATGGAAATAACCTGTCAGCAACGGCGATTAACAAAAACTACCTCGAACTACCTCGACTACCCATAACTACATGGTGACCCCACTACAACTGCACCTACAACTACAGGATTATCAATTTTCTCCATGGCAATCAATTTTTGGTCGCAGAAATTTTTTCAACATGTTGAAACATTTACGGTGACCATACTGTGGCTGCGACTAGTTCCCTGAATGCGGGAACTCCTCGCAACCATGAAGGTGACTTACCAGAGACCATCAGCGAGTATGTGGCGACCATGTGGCAAGCGCAGAGTCTCCCTGCACTCGCCTAAAAAGTCGCCTTAGTGGGACAGGCCCTTTAAAGTGCATAAACTGGATGCAGAAAACTCAGTTACATCTGTTTTTCTTACCTTTGTAGGTAGTTTGCAGCCTTGGTAAAACGGTGTTTAAATAATTATTCCTTCTGAAAAGATAATATGGGAATCCTCTCCAGAGCCAAGCAAATGGATTGTAGCTAGTCCATGGTGTTGGAAGGAATCGTTCATTTTGACCGTAGATTAGACCTCCACTTCTTGAATAGTAACATCTCACTCCTGAACCCAACCTGCTTGGAAATCGGCTTTGGAATGTGATAAATCTCTCTAAGAAAGAAATTAGCACATTTGATTTGCATGAGATGTTCTATCTGCTCACCTGTCTTGCCTTACAGTATACATTAATTCATCTTCAAAATATCTGTTGCAAGTGACTGCTCTCACATAGAACATAGATCAGTGTAGCACGAAGAGGCCCTTCAGCCAATGCTGTATATGCCAAACATAAAGCCACATTAAACACATCTCTGCCAGCATGTAACTGATCCAGGCAGCTCTTGGAAACTTTAACTTGTCCATCAAGTCATTCTAAACTTAATTTGCAATAGCCCGTGTTCCGTCAATGTTTCTAATTCAACGTGAAAGACATTCAGACAGCTACTTCGATAGGAGAGGTTTGCAGGGCTATGGGCCAGGTGCTGGAAAGTGGGAATAGCTGAATTGCACCACTTGGTCGGCATGGATGAGTTGGGCCGAAGGGCTCTGTGACTCATTCCCTGATCAGTCTGAAGAAGGGTCTCGACCTGAAACGTCACCCAATCCTTCTATTGCCTGTCCTGCTGGGTTACTCCAGCATTTTGTGTCCATGTAAACCAGCATCTGCAGTTCCTTCCTACACACTCTGTGCTGTACTGTTGGATTCTATTCTATGTTCCATGAATGCAGTATTTGCAGTCTTCAGTGCAGAAACAATGGTGCTGTACACATCTCTAATAAACATCTGTGTTACAAGGCTGGAAAACAAAATAATGTCCTTTAACTCTTATAGGTGCTGGTATGCAGTAACGGCAACTCCCGTCACAAAAATGCACTGGCTGCCTGTGAGCATTGGAGATGGGTTTCAACTGTCGAAAGGGAATCGGATAGATAGTTAAAGGGTGGAAATGCGCAGAGGAATTGTAAAGAGGAATTGCTGGATATCCCTTTCAAAAAGCTGGCCATTTTGTTGTGTACCTTCTATTGTTCTATCTGCTGCTATACTTGTGTTGGACTGATATCTATTGATTCACAGTCTTATGTTTCTTTACATAAGTGCTTGGCAACAACTTGTCCGAATGGGTTAAAAGCAAATGACATGAATGTAAATTTGAAATAAGAAAAACACAATAATTTATTGAGCATGAAGGCTCAAATACATACTATTAAATGCTGGAACATTCAGAAAGTGCACAAACCTAAAATATTTCAAGTGGAAAAGTCAGATTTTGGATGTTTTCTGCTATTCAGCATTTCTGCTAATATTTCTGATTACAAATATATTAAATAATAAAATGAATGATTACCTTGAGGTCTTTTCACTTCAAATCCAAAAGCATTGATAAAGTTTCCAAATATAAAGGAATTATCAAAAAAAGCTTGCCAAAATGAACAGGGACAAGGTGAATTGAAGAAGCTCCAATATGGGAAGGGTTCGTGTAAATACCAATCAATACATTTTTGTCTTGGGTTTCTGATATGGATATCATTTTTTTCCAAACGATAGGCTATGCGTCCATTTTTATCTAAGAAAAGAGTAAGATTGCAAAAATTAAAGGAAAACAAAAGCCAATGTGATTTTGGGATATTTGGGTTGTTATTTGAGATTTAGCTTGAGCATCAGCTTATCTTAAGCTGATGTTTAAAGATACAGCATGGTAGCAGGCCCTTCAGCCCACCGAGTCCACACTGATCATCGATCACCTACCACATGAGTTCTATGTTATCCCACTTTTGCATCCTCTACTTACACACTAAGGGTAATTTACAGAAGCCAATTAACCTACAAACCTGCATGTCTTTGGGATGTGGGAGGAAACCGGAACACCCAGAGGAAACCCATGCAGTCACAGAAATAACATACAAACTCCACACAGGCAGCACCCTAGGTCAGGTTTGAGCCTGGGACTCTGGTTAAAGGACTTAATACACCAAATTATGATGGCAATATAATTCAGTGTTCTTAATGTGTATAAGATTGAATAAGGATTTGGTGCGGAAAAGAATCATTGCAAGTTGGGAGTCTTGCAGATCACTGGACAAACACAATGCAGAGAGTTTGGCAAACATTTATCAGGGTCAGGTCCACGTAATTAATTGAATAATATTTTCAATTATTTTTCACTTTAGGAAATAATTAACAATTACAAAGTATTACTTGGTCTGTTTCCAAATATCCCTTCAGGACCTATTCAGCCAAATAAATGCTTCAGAGGGATAGTCACTTCTATAATGCGGCAACCAATTTGCATATAAGCAGTTCCCATTAAGAGTAATATGACTAGAATATTGTCCCATGATTTTATAAACCTCTATAATGTCATCCCTCAGCGTACTTCACTCCATAGCATACTGTCCCTGCCCAAACAGTTTTCCTAATAACTCAAATCCTCCAGTCCTGGCAGAAAAGATGCACGAGGATGTAGCCAGAACGAGAGGGGCTGAGCTATAGGGAGAGGGTAGGCAGGCTGGGATTTTATTCTTTGAAGTGCAGGAGGATGAGGGGTGATCTTATAATGGTGTATAAGACAGTGTGGGAAATAAATATAGTAGATGCGCAGAATATTTTACCCTAAGTAAGGGAATCAAGAACCAGAAGCCAGAGGTTTAAGGTGAGAGGGGAAAGATTTAATAGGAATCTGAGGGGCAACTTGGGTATGGTGGATATATGGCACTGGCAGGTCCATCCACTATATCCATAATCTATTATAAAGGGGCCGAATAAAATGAGGATTGACTGCACATTGTTCAAGCGAATAGTATTTGTAGCAGACTGGCCTTTAAAACAACAATGCATCAGTTTCAATTTCAATTTTAGTATATTGTCAGGTGTGCCGAGGTACTGTGAAAAGCTTTTGTTGCATGCTAACCAGTCAAAGAAAAGGCAATACATGATTACAATCGAGCCATTAACAGTGTATAGATACATGATAAGGGAATACCGTTTAGTGCAAGGTAAAGCCAGTAGAAGTCGGATCATACATAGTCCGATGGTCACCAATGAGGTAAATAGTAGTTCAGGACTGCTGTCTCGTTGCAGTACGATGGTTCAGTTGGCTGATAAAGGGGCAGTCCCACTGAGGCGACCTAATTGGCGAGTTTAGAAGAGTTTAGGAGAGTTTGAAGAAGTGTCATGTTGAAGACCTCCTTCGACTATGTAGAAGACCTCCTTCAACCTCCTTCGACTATGTTGAAGTCCAGCTTCGACTAGCTTTGACTAGCTTCGAGAAAATTGGACATCGAATAGTAGAGAGCGAAGCCGACCTTTTTCAATCTCCTTCAACCTTCCTTCGACTATGTTGAAGACGATCTATGAGTACCTTGGCCTACTTTCAACATTTTTCAGCATGTTGAAAAATGGGCCACGACCTAGCTGAGGCCTCGAGTACTACTCTCAAGCATGAAGGTGAGTTACAAAAAGACCTCCTAGGGCCTCGTGTCGACCATGCTGCGAGTATGAGTCGAAGGCAAACTCTTCTGACCTTGCGGATTAGGTCGCTGCAGTGGACAGCCCCTTAACAGCTGGGAAGAAACTGTCCCTGAATCTGGAGGTGTGCATTTTCATATCTATACATTTTGCCTGATGGTAGAGGGGAGAAGAGGGAGTGGCCAGGGTGTGACTTGTCTTTGATTATGCTGCTGGCCTTGCCGAGGCGGTGTGAGGTATAAATGGAGTCAATGCAAGGGAGGCTGGTTTGTGTGATGGTCTGGGCTGCGTCTACAATTTCGCGTCAGTGGATCTTCTTGCATTTTACTTTTATGATGAATATGACTTACTTGTTTTATGGCCAGGATATTGATCTGGACAATAGATTTGTTCAACTGATGCACCAGATTTGGTGTTCGGGCCATTAAAAAATAAGGATGTTGTTTCACTGTAACCAGAAACAAATGCAATGGTATCAATTTGCAAGTCAATGACTGTTGGCCAAGCAGAAAAGTTGAAGAAACAATTGTTCCACTGAATGAATGAACATTTCTAACAATGGAACATTCCAGACAAATTATCACAGTATAACGTTTAAATATATATCAGAATGTTTGTCAGAAATTTGATTATTTTAGTTTAAATTCTTATCTCAACTGCTCTCCCAATGCACAATAGGCAGGCAAGTCATTCAACTAGCGTTACGAATGAATTCTAGAAAAAAAATGGGATTGAAGAATAATTACAAGAAAAAGTAGTTGGAGTTGAGATCTTATTTCTTATAATTAGAACCTGCTGCAAATAAAATAATGGCCAAGATTTTGCAATCTCTGGCGAATTGCCAAAAATCACCATTGACTTTTGATAAAAACAATATTTTTTTTAATATGGGAGGAACTGCAAATGCTGGGTTAAATCGAAAGTAGACGCAAAATGCTGGAGTAATTCAGCGGGACAGGCAGCATCTCTGGAGAGAAGGAATGGGTGACGTTTTGGGGCAAGACCCTTCTTCAGACAGACAGATCAGTCTGAAGAAGGCTCTCAACCCGAAACTTCACCCGTTTCTCCTCTCTGGTGATGCTGTCGGTCCCGCTAAGTTACTCCAGCATTTTGTGTCTACCATTATCTTTTGCAAAATTGCTGGGAGAGATTTTTCTATGACCATCTTGTCATTGCAGATGTAAAAATGTCATCCTCTCTACCCACCCCCCCCCCCCCCCCCCCACCCTCTGTACGTCCCTCTCTACCCCCTCCCTCTCCAGGGATTAAAGAAGGAGGGTGAAGAGGAGGAAGAGGGAGTGCTGGGGGATGAGGAGGAATGAGCCATGCCTGAGTAGTTGGGAGCTATGCGTGAGTGGTGGATATTGTGTTGGGGAACGGGTAAGTGGTGGAATATTGCATTGTGGGAGCTTTGTACAGGTCTAGTAATTTATTAAAACCATGAGAAACCCTCCTAAAGTAGTAAGATGTAATTTAAATACTGTTATCTGGGCCTCTTCCAGCCAATCTCTTCCATTAAAATCAATGGGTAAAAACCTCCTACAGTTCCTCAGATCTGATGTAGGTTCTTTAGTGAATTACTTTCATAGGTTCTTGATTAGGAAGGGTTTCAGAGGTTATGTGGAGAAGGCAGGAGAATGGGGTGAAAGAGAGAAAGATAGATCAGCCATAATTGAATGGTGGAGTAGACCTGATGGGCCGAATGGCCTAATTCTGCTCCTATCACTTATGCCCCTGTCCCACTTAGGAAACCTGAACAGAAACCTCTGGTGACATTGCGCCCCACCCAAGGTTTCCATGAGTCACCAGAGGTTTTGGTCACTTGCCTGGAACCACCGAAGCGTGAGCTGCATCTACTGACCAAAGATCCTATAGGATCTTTGCTGCCGATGAAGAGGAAGGTAAATGGCTGCCACAGAGCATGGTAAGTCCTTTAGAAAGCGCGGGAGGAAGAGAGAAAGACAGAGAAGGGGATAGAAGGGGAGAGAAGGACAGAGAAGGGGAGAGAGAAGAGGAAGAAAAGGTGAGAGAAGGGGAAAGAGAAGGGGAGAGAATGAAGGGGGGGAAGGAGTGGAGACAGTTTTAAAAAGTTTAATAAAGTTAGCGGGCATTTTACCTTCCGGCGGATCTTCTATGTCCTGAAAAGCAAAGATTCTATTGGATCTTTGCTGAAAACTCCAATGAGCCCATCAAAATGGCCGGTCTGCGAAGGAGATTGCCTTTGACTACCTGTAAGTAAATAGCAACCCCACTCCACTGGCTTCGACCAAACGACAACCTATTTTTAGTCAAGGCTAGTTTTGAATTTGTTGAAATAATCGCAGGAATATAGAAGAAACCTCGACTATATGCGGAAACCACTTTCGACCATTAGGGAGAGTGACCAAAACCTCCGGGAACCTCACAGAAACCTTGGGTGGGGTGCAAGGTCCCCAGAGGTTTCCGTTCAGGTTTCCTAAGTGGGACAGGGCTTTTTGAACTGATGAACTTATAAGTATCGGACATTTAGCCTAAGTTGCAATGGCCCTGAAGATTCTATGTTCAACATCTGAGCTCAGTTTGCAGCATTGGTTTATGTCTCTGATTGCAGAATCAATATTTCTGCAATCAAACACGTGAAGATGCTGAAGATTCCCCAATTAGAAAACAAAATTGTGGCTCACTGATTATGTCTCCATCATTGATATTGAAAATTCATAGCAATATTAATCTGAAGAAGGGTCTTGACCAATGTCACATTCCGTTTCTCCAGAGATGCTGACCGACCAGCTGAGTTATTCCAGCTTTTTGTGTCCATCTTTGATGTAAACCAGCATCTGCAGTTCCTTCCTGCACTAGCAACTTGTGACTCAGTAATCCCTATTACAATACACACGTCCCGATTGTGTTCTTGTACCTGTAAAATCCCATCAAAGCATTAGGTTGTCCTCTCGGTCTTGCTAAATATTTCCAGTTCATTCCACCATCTTTGAATTGAATTAAGCAGAAGGAGAATATACCATCAGTTACTAAAGTTGCTTGGTACGTATTGGTCTGAAAAAGAGAAAAAGTCAGCCGTGTCATTTCATTAATGTAGAGTTAAGGTGTCGGTGGGCCAGTTCATGGTGGAATGCTTCCACTGCCCAGAAACACGTTCCATGGCTCCAGCACATCTACACTTGTGTGGAACCAAATATTGAATCATCAGTTCACAAACTCTAGCAGAATGGGCTGCAGACAGTATAGTGCAGAGGCCCCACCCCTGCTATGTCTTAGCAAGCTTAGACAGCTGGCAGTGCCAAGATGGATGGGCGGAGGTGGTGAGGAGATTTTGGATCTTTGAACATTTTCTAGTTTTGATTAGTTTACTTTAGTGATACAGTGCTGAAACAGGCTCTTCGGCCCACCGAGTCCGCACCAACAGCGATCCCCGCACACTAACATCATTCTACACACATGAGGGCCAATTTACATTAATACCAAGCCAATTAACCTACAGACCTGTATGTCTTTGGAGTGTGGGAGGAAGCCAAAGATCTTGGAGAAAACCCACGCAGGTCACGGGGAGAACATACAAATTCTGTACAGACAGCACCCGTAGTCAGGATCAAACCTGGGTCTCTGGCGCTGTAAGGCAGCAACTCTACCGCTGTAGCACCATGCCACCAAATTGATTGATTTTACGATCTTCAAAAGATATCTAAAACTATTATTATTGTTTTTTGCTGGTAATATTTTAACAATTGTTAAGTTACAGACATAAATATATTAACAATATTAAATTAAAGAAAAACAGTTAAAGATAGTTTTGTTCTCCTTTACATCCAAATCCACACATGTAAGATCATAAATGAAACCAGTGATTCTCAGACCCAGAACATGACAGTACTCAGAATCTATGAAAGGATCACCAATTATAACACAGGGGATGTCAGCAGGACTGACCTCCATGGCTGGTTTACCATGTGGCTGGGAGCCTCAAACAGGTGATGTTTTGAAATGGTCTATCCAAGGCGACTGTAGTTATTTAATATATTTAAAACAGAAAGTGATAGATTTTAGGATATTAAAATAATTAAGAGATATGGGATTGAGTGAGAGAAGTGACACTCAAGTGAATATCGATCTTCATAAAGATCATAGAAAGCATGAGGGGGTGGACACAAAAAGCTGAAGTAACACAGCAGGTCAGACAGCATCTCTGGAGAAAAGGAATAGGTGATATTTTGTGTCAAAACCCTTCTTCAGACAACCTGAAATGTCACCTATTCCTTTTCTCCAGAGATGCTGTCCTGCTCGCTGAGTTACTCCAGTTTTTGTTTCTATCGTCAATTTAAACTAGCATCTGCAGCTCCTTCCTACATAGGTATGAGGAGGTATATGGCCTACTCCTGCTGTCATTTCTTATGTTCGAGTGTTTGCTGAACAGTGCTGTTTATTATCGTTACGTACCAAGATGCTGTGAATAAACTTGGTTTTGTGTTCTGTCCAAGCAAGTTAGACCACACACTAGTACAACAGGTGGCGCAAAAGAGTAAACAGAGTGCAGAATATAATGTTGCAGGTACATGGAAAGTGCAGATAAATATGTACAAATGTCGCAACAAGTTAGACTGTAAAACTGGGCTCTGAGCAGGTCTCCTACCTTATGGTATATCTGATCCCGTTGAAGTTTTAAAAAATTCAGCCAGAAATGGGAATGTAATTAATAAATACATACCCCTTGAGCATGATCATTGGTGTATCCAGTGAACGGAAGTATATTTTCCCAGGTGATCCTCAGTGCCCATGTAGGTTCAAAGCTCTGGATGTCAAGTTCTGATCCATAAAGTTCATTGACTACTGTCTTAAGTTTTGCCTGAAAATTCTGACTGTGAATATCTTTCCTGACTTGAAAATTAAATGCCTAAAACGTAATTGAAAATATGCTGTGGTTAGTTTACTTCTGCCATGTACATATACTGAAGTATTTTGTGAATCATGTAAAGTTGCTAACTGCAAGCAAGTTATTATGAACAACAATTTGTATATGGCAGGGCAGAAATTATTTCAAACATAGAAGAGTAGAAATGTATGTTTTGGTGTAGCATTATATCTACAATAATGTAGCAATGTTACAAAATTTTGAGATTTTAAAAATCAAGTCTGCAATTTATCCCATCAGATAAAGCATAAAAATAAGTTTAATTTGACACCTAATTTACTTTCATATCTTCAGTATTAAGAAAGTTATGACCATTTTCATACTCGGAAATGAGCATCTTGCTTCCCATTGCCTTTCAATTGACTTAACTCAAAAGCTCTGATCTGGAAAAGTTAAAAGCCCATAACATTCTTTAAAATTAAGAGAACTCAATGAAATTTTCAGTTATTATAGATTGAAGCATTCTGAAACAAATATTAAACAATCTTACTTGGATTACCTGAAATTAAAGCATATAATTAGTTAGTTATCTAATTGTAGCTAATTACAAAATTCAATGAGTAGATCTAAACATCTATCAATTTCTTAAGAAAAGATAAACTTTTTTAAAATTGCCTAAGTGTCCAAATAACATTCACACAATAATCCACAATATAACATAATTTTTAAATCTCATTTTCATGAATTTCTGGGCCAAATGGAAGGAATTTAGTGTTTTATGCCTGTAAATTAATGGCCATTTAAATCAACTAGCGAGTGGGTTTTAGTGGAATGCGGTGGATTAGAACGTTGCGGTTAACGGTGAAGTCGGCAGGAAAAATACTGTTTGTTCATACTTTTTTTGGGAACCCATTTCGCAACGTAAAAATATTATTAAAGCCTCCCGAAAAACCAACTTTTAATATAAAAATAAACTATTTACCTTTTTTTCTCCCCTACGGAAAATCCTTCCGGTTGTCAGTGCTCACGGCTTTTGAAGGTGATTTTTAAATTACTCTAGTTAATAAATAATTTAGAGTAATTTAAAAATACCTTCATTGATGAAATGTCGGAGCGATTTTTCTTCCGCAACGAAATTGCCCGACATTCATCGATTATCCAGGTCTGTGGAAAAACGGCACTTTAAGCCCGCCCCCCTCTGAAAGGCGCTAAAGTCGCGCACACGGGGAGCGGCAGAAGTGCAGCGCCACTAAAGGTAAATTTTGCAACATACCTAAATAATGTAGCCAGATTGAGCTATCCTTCTGAAATTCTGTCCTGAAATTCAGAAGTGAAGTTCAAGAAACAAGTATTACTCTATACTGGTGTTACTCTATGGATTGCTTAGCTAGTTAGTTCAGTAGCCTTCACTCCTTAAGTGCTCATTTAGACACTTCTTAAATGCTATGAGCATCTCTGCCTCTACCACTCAGGTACTTCACACTCTCTGGTTGAAAGGTACCCCACAGATCCCCTCTAAATCTCTTATCCCTTATCCTAAATCTATGTCTGACATTGTTATTCATATCTGTTTGTGAAGACTGAAGTTTTCTGGAGTCAACCCTGCCTATACCCCATATAATGTTATATACCTTTAGTTATATATATCTTATAATGTTATATATAGTTAAAAGGATGAGAGGGGATCTTACAGAAACATATAACATTCTTAAGTGTTTGGACAGGCGAGATGCAGGAAAAATGTTCCCGATGTTGGGGGAGTTCAGAACCAAGGATCACAGTGCAATAGCCTTGTCCCACGGTGCGGGTTCATTCCAAGAGCTCTCCAAAAAAAATCAAACTCTTGGTAAGCACGGGTACGTCGGAGCTCGGGGACGTCTCTTAGTGCTAACGGCAGGTACTCGGGAAGACTCGCTAACGGCAGATACTCGGGAAGACGTGTGAAGATTTTTCAACATGATGAAAAATGTCCACGAGAGCCCCGAGTACCGATGAGTGGCCATTACAGTAAATCTCCAAGTTCGAATCAGGGCAAACTCGGGAGAACTCTTGGAATGAACTTGTACCGTGGGACAGGGGTTTAAGAATAAGGGGTAGGGCATTTAGGACTGAGATGAGGAAAAACTTTTTCACCCAGACAGTTGTGAATCTGTGAAATTCTCTGCCACAGAAGGCAATGGAGGCCAATTCACTGTATGTTTTAAAGAGAGAGTTAGATATAACTCTTAGGGCTAACAGAATCAAGGGATATGGGGCGAAAGCAGGAACGGGTACTGATTTTGGATGATCAGCCCTGATCATATTGAATGGCGGTGCTGACTCGAAGGAGAAAATGGCCTACTTCTGCACCTATTTTCTATGTTTCTATGTTTCTACCTCATTCAAGTCCCATCTTAACCTCCTTCACTCAAAGTAAAATAGACCCAGTCTCTCCAGTTTCTTCTCAGCTAAACCATTCCATCCTAGGCAACATCCTGATGAATCTGCTCTGCACCCTCTATTGTACTATAGAGTGCTGACCAGTACCATGCAGTACTCCAGCTGAGGTCTGACCACCATGTTTTAACATTGGAGCATTGCTTCCTGCTCTTTTATTCAATGCCTCAACTGTGCTTTCTTGCTTTACCAAAAAAATCCCTTGTACCTTGATTCTCACCGTGCTGGTCATGTTTTTTTGGGATTCGATTTTCCACTCTATTCTCATGTGTCTGTAGAGCTCCTCCTCTTCGCACACACGTGTGCATGTAGAGTCATAGAGTGATACAGTGTGGAGTCTGGCCCTTCGGCTCAACTTGCCCACATCGGCCAACATGTCCCAGCTACACTAGTCCAATCTGCCAGCGTTTGGTCCATTGGTCCTATCCATGCACCTGTCTAACTGTTTCTTAAATGTTGGGATAGTCCTTGCCCAACTACTTCCTCTGGCAGCTTGTTCCATACACCACCACCCTTTGTGTGAAAAAGTTACCCCTCGATTCCTATTAAATCTTTTCCCTTTCACCTTAAACCTATGTCCTCTGTTCCTCAATTCACCTACTCTGGGCAAGAGACTCTGTGCATTTACCTGATCTATTCCTCTCATTTCTCCCCTCTCTTTACCATCATACCATGCACCATCTAACCCCTTCTGTCCCCAAATGATCTCCAACAACACTATAATATTGCTGGACTGTGCCAATGTTGATCTTTATTAGTCCAGCCTCAGGAGTCAACAACTAGGTGACACAATGGATTGCAGAATTATGCAATGCCTGGTTTCTTGCAACCCAAGCTTAGGTTGAAAGTGAACTTTGATGCAAAATAATGAATTTTCCAATCCCTTTAGAGTGCAGCGTGATTTCCCAGAAAAGGTTTTTGTAATGTTGAAAGCTTAAATATGTTTTATAACATAATCGACTTATTCATATATCTTCAAATTGTAAAAAAACAATTGCTGGTGAAAGGTGCAGCATGATCTTCCTTACCTGATAGTGCATACATCCTGTTCCTCTTCTCATGTCAGCATCATCCCAGAATACAGCAATCATTGATGGGGTGTTAGGCAAAAACCGATTGAATTCATTGAATGGATATGAATATATCAATTGTACATAATAATTCTTGCGTTGAAATACAATCAGCCCGTTATCTGAAAACTATACAAAGACAGTTTGTTACACAATTTTGCTTCAGATGGATGAGGAGGAAAATCATTGTTTATGTTCTCTTGAGAATCATCAGTAATACTGTTGCCATGAATAAAGACAGGAAAAGTTTAGATTTCTCGAGCTGGACAGCTAATTCCCCTCAAGTGACTTAGTCACAGATTTTGCCAGCACAGGAAAGGGCAGCCTTGCAAAGCCCACCAGTCTATTGTAACACCGGAAAATTGAACCCCGCAACATCACTGTAGGCCAAATGCAGTTTTTACTTCTGAAGAGTCTGAAGAAGGGTCTCGACCCGAAACGTCACCCATTCCTTCTCTCCAGAGATGCTGCCTGTCCCGCTGAGTTACTCTGGCATTCTGTTTCTATCTGCAGCTTTTACTTGATGGCCTGCATGAGAGGAGACTGGAAATTTTCTATCAGGTCAATTGATTGATGTGATTGATTAAAACAGGATGATGGCCAAAATAATATCCTGTTACTTACTTGTTGACCACAATTGGAATTAAATCATTATCTTTTTGTTTATCCTTGGCAATTACAGTTTTGCTGAGAATCCATCATTATGCTGTAATTATAAGTTCCATAGAAAATAGAACAGAACAACATAGGAACAGGCCCTTTGGCCCACAATGCATGTGCCTATTCAAAGGTCTGCTAAATGCCACTATGGTATCTGCCTCTACCACCATTGTCCGCAGAGCATTCTAGACACTCACCACCCTCCTTTGCCTTACCCCACACATCTCCTTTAAAATGTGCCCCTCACGATAAAGCTATGACCTCTAGTGTTTGATAGTTCCATCCTGGGGACAAAGTTCTGACTGTCTAACCTTTCTATGCCTCTCACCATTTTATGTACTTCTATCAGGTTTCGCCTAAATCGGCATCATTCCCGACAAAACTATCTGCCCAACCGCTCCTCTTAATCCAAGCATCATTCCCGTAAAACTCCTCTGTACCAGTCCATAGCCTCCATCTCCTTCCTGTAATTTGTGAAACCAGAATATAATATTCCAACTGCGGCCTAACTGAAGTCCTATAAAACTGCATCATAATTCCCTGACGTTTATACACAATTCCCCACATCAATGAAGGCAACCATACCATATGTCTTCCTTACCACTCTGTCTACTTTGTCGCTGCTTTTAGGGAGTTATGGACTTGGACCTCAAGATCCATCTGTACATCAATGCTATTAAGGGTCTTGCCATTAATTCCATGTTTTCCCCTTACATTTGACGTCACTACCTCCAACATCTCAGGACTTGCGTGGATTAAATTTCACCCGCCCATTTCTGTAGCTCCACGGATAGAGCTGAGGTTCAATTTCTGTCCCACCCAATACTCTCTCAAAGTAACATCAAAATTTAAACCTGTTGGGGTTGTATTAGAAATATGTAAGAAGGACAAAATGACACCAAATATATTTTGCGGGTCATTGCAAAGTGATGTTCTATCAAACTTTAAATTCCAGACTCCAATTAGATTACAATTTGATTTGATTTGATTTGATTTTGATTTTATTATTTGTCATAGTGTTCAATCTTGGCAATCTTAGCATAAGCATGGGGACAACATCTACCTTCTCGCTATTTTGTTCTCTGTTATCCTGGTCAGTAATTGGACTGATGGTTGTATCATTTACCCAAATTAAGCACTCTACAAGCAAGTAACCCTTTCAAAAGCTAATAAATGGTGCTTAGGACTGGAAAATCTCGGTTGCCTAAAGTAAGGTTTTATGATTCCCATGCTTTGTTCTAATCATACCTGTATAGGGTTTTGGTGAGGCCACACCTGGAGTACTGCGTACAGTTTTGGTCTCCAAATCTGAGGAAAGACATCCTTGCCATAGAGGGGGTACAGAGAAGATTCACCAGACTGATTCCTGGGATGTCAGGACTTTCATATGAGGAAAGATTGGATAGACTCGGTTTGTACTCGATGGAATTTAGAAGATTGAGGGGGGATCTTATAGAAACCTACAAAATTCTTAAGGGGTTGGACAAGCTAGATGCTGGAAGATTGTTCCCGATGTTGGGGGAGTCCAGAACAAGGGGTCACAGTCTAAGGATAAGGGGGAATTCCTTTAGGACCGAAATGAGGAAAACATTCTTTACACAGAGAGTGGTGAGTCTCTGGAATTCTCTGCCACAGAAGGTAGTTGAGGCCAGTTCATTGGCTATATTTAAGAGGGCGTTAGATGTGGCACTTGTGGCTAAAGGGATCAGGGGGTATGGAGAGAAGGCAGGTACGGGATACTGAGTTGGATGATCAGCCATGATCACATTGAATGGCGGTGCAGGCTCGAAGGGCCGAATGGCCTACTCCTGCACCTATTTTCTATGTTTCTATGTTTCTATGTTTCTACCTATATCCTTGTGTTGTGCATATGAATCTGTGGATAAAATAAATAGACGCACTGAGGTGGGTTTTAAATAAGCACTAGACCAGGAGTGGACCAGTTGGGCCTGTCCCCAAGGCAATATTCTACCACTGACCCACAGCCCCCACCTGTCCAGGCGCGGCTGAGGGGTTCCAGTTGTGACACTAGAGATCTCCGTTATGAAGCGAGTCACGGCAACCCTCCCGCTACTGTGCCTTGCCATCCCTCTTCCTACCTCTATCCTCCTCCATTCCCCTGCATCCCCCACTTCCCCTCGTCTTCACCCTCCCTCTTCTTTCCCCTCTCCTCCTCCCCTCCCCAATCCCTTCACCTCTCCCTCCCTCTCCTTTCCCCTACCCGCAGTCACGCCATCTCTCCCTCCATAATGCCTCTCCCCTCCCTACCCACCTCCTCTGCCTCTACCTCCCTGCTTCCTCATTCCTCGCCTCACCCTATCCCACTGCCCCACTCACCCTCCTCACCTTCCCCACTCCCTACCTCCCCGCTCCTCTCCCTCTATCCCCCACCTCTCCCACTCTCCTTCCTCACCTCCCCTTCTTTCCCATCCCTCTCCCCTCCCTACCCCCCTCCTCTCCCTCTATCCCCCTACTCACCCACTGTTCTTCACCTCCCCCCTATCCCAACCCCCCGCAATGAAAAATGTTTTTTAAAACCCCTCTATTGAAAATCGATTTTAAATAAAATGTAATTAAGATACAGGATCCCATTGTGACATCATTGTAATGCGGCTGATGGGCAGGGCAAATTGAAAAGTGGTTTGAAAAGTGATTTTTAGAAATGTTAAAATGTCAATAACTTGTAAAATATAACATCAATCTGAACAAAACATAGCTATTGCACACCCCAGGACAATGGTGAGTAACGCGTAGCGCTATTGTGTACCATTTTGGCGGAGTTTCCAAGACTCACTCACACGCAAAAAAACAAACAAGATGAGTGTTTTAGTAATATATGGATTTAAATAAGCAAACGAGTGTTCAGTTTGTATTATAAAATTTGCTATTGAAAATAAAAATCTTAAACTTACATATAATCCGTAATAAAATACATTATCAAATGGAAATCCATATGGGATGTTGATGATCGGAGAATTAACGTCCAATGCCCTTCTGTTGATTTTTGTATCTCCAAATGATGTTCCATAATCAAATAGTCGTTTCTCTGTTTTAAGAAGATTTGAATGTAATTGCCATTTAAATACAGCTGCAAGTACATACAAAAGCAATACATGGAAGATGGTGGAAATTTGAAATAAAAATAGAAACTGCTGTAACTATTCAGCAGATCAGACAGCCTCTCCATGTTATCTGACCTGCTAAATATTGTCGTAATTTTCTGATTATATTTAAAATTAATTTACATAATTAATATAAAATCACATTGAACATTAACCCTGCACAGAGTGAGAAATGAAAGAGGAGAACTTTCCAATTGTTTATTTCAAGAAAGGCTTTGATAACCTCTTAGGAATTATAGGTAATTACTTTGAATGTCAAACAGAAATAGACTATTCAGTCCTTTATATGTGATTATCAAAAAAAATCTTGCCTGTTAATTTAACTTAGTTCCACATTCTTTAAACTAAACCAAACTGAACTAAACTAAACTGGTGTAGGGAGGAACTGCAGATGCTGGTTTTTACCGAAGATAGACACAAAATGCTGGAGTAACTCAGTGGGTCAGACAGCTTCTCTGGAGAAAAGGAATAGGTGACGTTTCAGGTCAAGACACATCTTCAGAACTGAACTGAGCTGGTAATGCATTACAGCCTCTGAGTTTGCCGCAGTGATGTTGATTATGCAGCACAAATATAGAGTTGGCAAATGGTGTTGGTTTTAAACATTGGAGCAGGCCTTCACACTTTAGCGGCCATTTGGCTTATTTTGTGTGTCATTAATTATGGCATGTGCCTTAATTTTAGACTGCCGTTGTCTTGTGGGTGGGATTTATTACGTTTTCAAGCTAGGAACGTTTGGAGCTAGGTATCTTGCACAGAAGCCTAGTTTTTAGTTTAGTTTTGAACTTACATGGGGAAGGTTTACTCTTCGACCATGTGACGTTCAACCGAGGCATGAGGAGTTTTCTAACGTTTTAAGGGCCTGTCCCACTTTCATGACCTAATTCCTGACCCTTTTTACTCGTGGACATTTTTTATCATGCTGGGAACTGATGACAATAGATCTCGGTCAGAGATGGCCTAGAGGTTTATCGACAGTGACACGGGACTTATCTGAGGATCTGAAGACATTATGAAGAAATCATGAGTAGATATCGACTATTATTTCTTTGAATTGAAGCTGCAAAGCTTTAATTTTTAAACGACTTCTGTAAGAGCCAGATAAATGAATGTGAGCCACTAGTTTGGAAGATAGCCAAGAAAGTGTTTTTTTACTGTCTGGATAAAACACACATTCCTTTTGAAAAAAATCAAAAGTTTAAAAAATAATAATATTGTATATATATTTTTAGTATATAAAAATTACAATTTATCGACAAAGATTTGTAATCATAAAACAAAACCCTGAATACATTGTTCCAATAATTATATTAATATTGCAATGAAACTATACCTCTGCAAATTAATCCATCACCTTCATACCCTTCCCTGCAGGAGCATATGAACGATCCCAATGTATTTGTACAGATTCCAGCACGCCGATCACAGTTGTGAGTATTTATAGCACACTCATCCACATCTGAATCATAACACAATGATGTTAAAAATGTAAAGATGTTATGATAAAATAAATTGATTTAGATGCTTCATTTATGAATTAATAATGTTTCAAAAAGTATGATTTAAAAAGTTATGCTCTACATTACAATCACTTCTAAGAAGTCCAGATGAAAGATTAAAAATCAGAGCAATAACTTGCAATATGTCAAAGCAATAAAACGTGTCCACAGTTATGGAAGGCTGCTTTTAGGATAGAATCATTTTATTTTCTATCACAGCAGAGTTTCTGGGTTCTGAATAATAAAATTATTCTGCATTATTATTTGTGACAAGAACACGTGATGCATGAGTGAGAATTACATGAAGCTATCTCCCCTTAGAGTCCCAGACCCACACTGCATGGCATTCACCCACTGACCCACAGTTTCCATGTCATCCATAAATTACCTATCTAAATTACCTATGTCTCTAACCTTCTCATTTACATACTGCACTATTCCTTCAGGAAGTGCACTCCAGATTTCACTCATCCTCTTGGTAAAAAAATCTTCCTTAAGTCCCTTCAAAATCTCTTACGCCTAACGTTTACTGATGCACTTTATTTATAGGCACCCGGCCTAATGGGAGATGTTTCTCGCTGCTTCCACTATTCAAGCTCTTCATAGCTTTGTATATCTGAATCAGGTCACCCACAGCCTTCTCTCCCGGGAAAACAAATCCTTGTCTTTGTTTCTCTGATAAATAAATATGACAATATTTCTTGCTAGCCTTTTTCTTCAGTTAATAGATGCCTTCGAAATTCATAGATTCAGAGTCCAGATCATTGAACTTCGATCACAAAATGTCTGATATAGATATGTTGCAATAGATACAGAGGTCACTCAGTTCCACCTCAAATATGCCAAATTTAAATTTCTGATTCTGGATCTGGATCTTGATCTCCAACCTGTCTCTTACATGAAGGTGGAATTCAAGCTTTGCGCTATTCAAGCAAGATGAACCTACACCAAATGAATCTGAATATTTGAGCCGTTCTGAAGTCCCAGAAATATTCACTAAAATAAATTAATAGATCTTGGAGAGAGTTAATCTCTTATTGGAGTGGCTTCATATAATGATGGAATATGAATTATTTTATACATTGACCAGTTTGTCCTCTGCAGAGTTTTGTTTGTACATGGAAGAGCTGATTAGTTATAGCTAAGCCAGCTGCTAATTATATGCTTTTTTAGGCATCAATAACCGCTCCTGTTATACCAATGACCTTGTCCATTATTTGAAAGTGAAAGTAAGTTTTTAGTATTGGTGGAGTGGAATCCAAAACATTTTTGCGGTATACCTGTATATATTCCTAACAATGGATTAGCTCTGCAGTAATTCGTATTTAAATGCGTTTAATAATAAGTAGTAGTGAATAGATGTACAATTGATTGCTTTAATAAATATCAAAACTGGTGTTATATTTTGCTTTGGGTAGCAGGCACAGTGATGCAGTTGATAGACCGGCTGCCTCACAGTGTCAGAGGCCTGGGTTCAAACTTCAAAGTTTGCTTTGAGCTTGCACGTTTTCCCTGTGACTATGTGGGTTTCCTCCAGGTGCTCCGGTTTCCTCCAACGTTCCAAAAATGTATGGGTTGGTCGGTTAAAATTACCATTGCGAGTTATCCCTAGTGTGTAAGTAAGTTGTAGTAAGAGGGGATTGTTAATGATAATGAGGGGAGAATAAAAATTGATGGTTAATAGTGGGCAAGGAAGGGCTAATTTCCATGCTGTATCTCTCTCTGATTCCTTGACTATGCTTTCATTGTGATTTCGGTGAGCATTGCTTCCATTGTATTTATGTTTAAATAATAGTAAATCTGATTTATGTACATAAAGTATAATATTTATTCAACCAAACCTGTTGTGCAGTCTTGACCTGTCCAATTGCCAGGACATATGCATGTATAGTTGTTAATTCGGTCCTGGCAGCAACCTTCATTTTGGCATGGATTGCTAACACATTTACTAATTACTGTTTGAAAAAAGACAAAACAAATTTATTGAAATATAGAAAAGGATTTGTCACATTAACAAGGCAAATTATTTTAGTCAGCAATTGTTTACCAAGTAGATATACATTTGATAAATTCATTCTGCACACTGCATTTTTCTCTTTGCTGTGATCTATTGTGTTTGAGTTTGGACAGCTTGATTTTATGTAAGATATATCTGCTCTGTTTGGATAGCATGCAAAATGAAGCCTTTCGCTATCTGGGTATATGTGAAATTAATAAACCTAAACCTAAGCAATTGTTCAAATTCCCTTTTAATTTTTTTTTGTAATGATCTGCAATTTTATTATCTTGCACTATCAGACCCTTCCATCAGTTTTTATGGAAGGTCATTAACCTGATACATTGATTTTCTCACCACAGTTGCTGATCCGCTGATTGTTTTCAGAATTTTGGTTTTAATTTCAGATTGTCACCATCTGTGATATCTGCTATATACTTCTACATGTGAAAAATGTTGGAAACATTCAGATGTGTTCCATTCTTGTTCCTGAGATCAGCATTACTTAAAATCGGGAAGGCATTTGCATTAATGTTATTGATAATGGTCATACTGAAATTCATATTCAAGAAAGTAGAGAAGCCAATCTGCCTTAAAAGCTGCTGCAAACAAGATGTGATTCACCATACGTTGTATTGTAAATAGCAGTATTGGAAAGTCAGATGTCAAGAGCGAGAGAGAGCAAAGACTGTTGATGTTTCAAGGCCAAGACTTTGCAGCAAAACTTGAAACAGTAAAGAGATGTTGCAGTTTTAAGGATATAGAAATATTGTGAAGAGGGTGAGGAAGCTTAAATGAAAGGCTTGTGAGAACTCAAGAAGCAGAAGATATTAAAGAGTAAAATATATGATGGCAGATTGAGAAAAGGGGAGAAACAGACAAAATAAATTATGGATCAGGATGAGATGTAAATGTGAAAAAGCATTAGAATAATGAAGTTCTTTGCAGTTCTGATCAATACATTATATCCTGTAGTCCATAGAACAAAATAGTACAGGAGCAAGTCCTTCAGCCCATGATGTCCGTGTCAAACATGATGCCAATTAATCTAATCCCTCCTGCCAATGCGTGATTCATATTTCTCCATTCCCTGCAAATTCATGCCTCTATCTAAAAGCCTCTTTAATGCCATTATTACACCAGCTTTCACCACCACCCACAGCAGCCAGATCCATGTGTCTGCAACTTGGAGTAAAAAAAACTTTCCCCCGCACATCTTTTTTTAAACTTTTCTCCTTTTACCTCAAAGCCATGCCTTCTCTCTTTGACATTGTCAAAAGATTCTGACTGTCCACCCGATCTACGCCTCTCATAATTTGATTTACTTTGATCATGTCTCCCCTCAGCCTTCGACGCTACAGAGAGAACAGTCCCTATTTGGTCAATCTATCCTCATTACTAATAGTCTCTAATCCAGGCAGTAACTTGGTAAACCACTTCTGCATGGTCTTCAACGCCTCCACATCCTTTCTGTAATGGGGTGAACAGAATCCCATAATCCAAATTTGTCCTGAATGAAGTTTTATGAAGTAGCAACATGTGTTCAAGTCTCTTATATTAATTGCTCCAGTCATTGAAGGAAGTGTACCGTAATTAAATTGTACAATTCTCCGTGCGACATGGCGGCATAGCAGTAGAGCTACTGCCCTACAGCGCCAGAGAACAGGATTCGATCCTGACTACGGGTGAACTGTCTGTTCGGAGTTTGTACATTCTTCCCATGACCTGCATGGGTTTTTTCTGAGATCTTCGGCTTCCTCCCATAGTCCAAAAACATACAGGTTTGTAGGTTAATTGGCTTGGTGTAAATGTAAAATTGTCACTAGTGTGTGTTGGATAGTGTTAGTGCGCGGGGATCGCTGGTCGGTGCAGACTCAGTTTAAATTAGCTTTCATTGAAGTGCAATTTATTATTCACTTGCACAATATTTATTCAATTAAAAAAGATATTCAAATAGATCTGTTAAGACCACTGTTCCAATGTAGATGTTTATAATCAATGCTATTTTGGAGAACTTTCTCACGAGGGGCAACAAGTTATCGGTGAGTGAATGCTAAATGCTCGCACTCATCATAGCTCCGCTTATTGTGCTGCCATATTTACCCTGCTTCAAGCACAAGTGCAGATCAAGTATGCAGGGATACTCTCGGAATGGTCCTAAAGAAGAGAAATCTTGGATACCATCGTTTTTTAAGAAGTGCTCTCCTTCAGTGAACATTGGATATAATTTGTGTTTAAGAAAGAACTGCTGGAAAAATCGAAGGTAGACAAAAATGCTGGAGGACAATGGATATAACTCAGTGCATCACACACCTCTTTTAATTCCTCGAATTTTAGAGGCAATGAGTTGTGAGCTCTGCTTATAGGAGTATCGAGTTTACCACTGCAGCTAATTATTTGAATGTACCAAACAATAATCTGTAGCGGGTGCCTGGATAGCCCGGAATGAAGGCGAGGAGCCAGGTGAATTCTGTAAAGTCTTTAATTAGTACAGCACACTCTTCTCTGCTTCAGTGTGAGACTGAAGAGCAACTGCCACTGAGCGCCCCTGCTCTTATACCTGTAGCTGGGCCCCGCCGCTGGACCAGTCCATTAAGTGCCGAGGGGGGTGAACCAGGGTGTAGCCTACTTCCTAGGAACAGCCATAGCCCCCCCACCCCCAAGACCCTGAGGCACGAAACAGAGAGGGGGACGTTGCCAGGCGAAGGTTGCGGTGCGGGCGCTTGGGGAAAGGGCCAGACCGGAGGATGACCCCAAGGGCGAGGCCGCGTAAGTAGCACTGGCTACTGATGTCAACATGTGCCGGCTTCAGCCGCACAACGGAGACCATCTCACGACAACCCCCCATGTCCAAAACAAATGTGGAAGGGTCACGCTGGAGGACCGATGCTGGAAAACAAACAGGCAGTCCTGGAGAGTGGAAGGAACGTGCGGTGTACACGAACCGTGGCGAGACATCGGCACCGGTAGCAGCTTGCCCACCGTGTCTTGAAGCCGTTGCAGGACAGCTGATGTTTGCTCCGCCTAGCCCTGTGCTGATGGTATGAACTCATCGGGCACTGTCAGCGGGGCCCCATACACCAACTCAGCTGATGAGGCGGACATGGCCTGTTTGGGCGCGACGCGGACACCCAGTAAAATGCACGGCAATGCGTCGACCCAGTCCGGGTCCTTGAACCGAGCCTTCACAGCATCATTGAGTTGCTGGTGGAAACGCAGTGGTGCGGTACAGGTGAACCCCGAGGAGGCGGGCCATGGCCGACCACAGTTCAGATGTGAACTGTCACACTCCGGTCGGACATAATGTCCAGCGGCACTCCGAATCAGGCAATCCAGTGTGGCCGCCAAAGCACGGGCACGTGGCCGCAGATGTGTCTGCCATTGGAACCGCTTCCGGCTACCGCGTGACACAGTCGACCACGGTCAGGAGGTGGGTGAAGCCCTGAGAAAGCAACAGCAGCCCCATGATGTCCACGTGGATATGGTCAAACCGCTGACATGGAATGCGGAACTCCTGGTCCGATGCCCGCACATCCCACTGTACCATGGCAGTTTAGCACGGGATGCAGGTACGCGCCGAATGTTCAATCTGCTTGTGCAACCCATGCTACATGAAACGGAAGCTGCGAGGGCCGTCGTCGCCCGAATGGAAGGGTGGGCCAGACGGTGGAGCACCTCTAAACACTCCGCGCCGCCAGGCGATGGGATGATGGGCCACGGCTGACCAGTTGAGACGTCGCACAGCAGCCTCGCACCTCCAGGAACGTCCTCCAACCGCAGGCCCGAAACTGCGGTATGATAGGCGGACATCTCATCTGTCAGCTGGGCAGCAGCCAGGGCTGAGAAGTCAATGCCATCGGACACCTGCAAAACGGCGTTGCCCGCGGGACAAGACAAAGCGTCGGCTACTCTGTTGTCTTTGCCCTCGATGAAACAAATGGAGGTAGTGTATTGCGAGATGAACGGCAACTGACGCTGCTGATGAGTGGACCACGGGTCGGAAACCTTGGCGAACGCAAAGGTGAGGGGATGGTGGTCCGTATAAGCATAAATGTCCGCCCCTCCAAAAAATGGGGGTAAAGGGCAAGGAGCTCGTGGTCGAAGGTACAGTGGCACTGTAGTGCCACTGTGCGCCGCTGAGGTGCCTGCTAAAGAATGTCAGAGACCGCCAACGCCCGTCGATCAGCTGCTTTAGCACCGCTCCAACCACTACCTCGGATGCGTCGACCGTCAGCCCGATTGGTGCATCCACTCGTGGGTGCACGAGCATCGTGGCCCTAGCTAGGGCCTCCTTAGCCTGGTGGAATGCCGCCACTGCTTCGTCAATCCATTCAACCTCCTTTCGTTTGCCCGTCAGGAGGTGAAACAGCGGGTGCAATATCCTGGCCGCGGACGGTAAAAAACAATGGTAGAAGGCCACTATTCCGATGAATTCCTATAGGCCCCTCATGGTGGACAGTCATGGAAACTGGCGCACAGTGTGTACCTTGGCCGGATTCCGCTGCAGAGGGCGTTTTGACATGGCGGAGACGCGGTCGATTGAAGCCCCGACATGTTGTGCGGCCCCCGGCGCCGACGGGGTGATCTCCAATGCATCCAGTAGGTATGTTACAAAACTTACCTTCAGTGGCGCTGCAGTTCTGCCACTGGCCGTGTGCGTGACTTTGGCGTCTTTGAGGGGGGGGGGGGCAGGTTTAAAATGAGGTTTTCTCCTGCCTGTCCAAGATATATTTTCTCGGGCTGGTAGCTAAAGCTGAAGAATTGTGCCGACTGCTGTTCTGTCAGGTTTTTTTTAAACCGCGGGACAATTTCAGCGCTGGAGTAAAATAAAAATCGACTTCTAATACCGTCACAGGGACAGATCTCCCGTACGGGACAAATAAAGTTAAGCCGTTTATTTAACATATAAACTTGCTTCTTAGGATTACCTTAATTCAATCCAAAAGATGATTTAGGCCCCATACGAACTGGCAGTGATTTCTTGCCGAGATGGGGTTTAAATTCACCGCAAACCGCACCGTTCCAATCGATTACGTTCCTCAAAATCCCACTCGCAAGCTGATTTAAATGGCCATTAATTTACGGGAATTAAACACTAAAGTCCTTCCATTTGGCCTATAAGTTCATGACAATGAGATTTAAAAATCATGTGATATTGTGAATTCTTGTGTGAATGTTATTTGGACACTTAGGCTATTTAAAAATGTTCATCTTTTCTTAAGAAATGGATAGATGTTTAGATCTAGTAATTGAATTTTGTAATTAGCTACAATTAGCTAACTAACTAATTATATGCTTTAATTTCAGGTCATCCAAGTAAGATTGTTTCATATTTGTTTCAGAATGCTTCAATCTATAATAACTGAAAATTTATTTCAGATCTCTTAATTTTTAAGAAAGTTAAGGGCTTTTGACAGTTCTCAATCACAGCTTTTGTGTTAAGTCAATGGAAAAGCAATAGGGAACAAGATGCTAATTTCCGAGTATGAAAATAGCCATAACCTTTTTAATACTGAAGATATGAAAGTGAGGGTTACACAAAAAGCTGGAGAAACTCAGCGGGTGCAGCAGCATCTAAGGAGCGAATGAGATAGGCGACGTTTCGGGTCGAGACCCTTCTTCAGACTGGTCAGGGATCAGGGAAACGAGAGATTTAGACAGTGATGTGGAGAGATAAAGAACAATGAATGAAAGATATGCAAAAAAGTATTGATGATAAAGGAAACAGGCCATTGTAAGCTGTTTGTAGTGTGAAAATGAGAAGCTAGTGCGACTTGGGTGGGGGGGGGGAGATAGAGAGGGAATGCCAGGGCCCAAGGGCTGAGGGAGAGGTGGAGAGGGGGAGGAGGCAGCCTGGGTTAACAGAATTGAGAAAATTCAATGTTTAAGCCCAGAGGACGCAGACTCCCCAAGCGGAATATGAGGTGCTGTTCCTCCAACTTTCGGTGTTGCTCACTCTGGCCATGGAGGAGGCCCAGGACCGAGATGTCGGATACGGAATGGGAGGGGGAGTTGAAGTGCTGAGCCACCGGGAGGTCGGGTTGGTTATTGCGGACCGAGCGGAGGTGTTCGGCGAAACGATCGCCCAGCCTCCGCTTGGTCTCACCGATGTAGATCAGCTGGCATCTGGAGCAATGGATGCAGTAGATGAGGTTGGAGGAGGTGCAGGTGAACCTCTGTCGGACTTGGAAGGACTGCTTGGGTCCCTGAAAGGAATGGATGGGACCAGCCGGCGCATACAACAAATAGTCCTCCGCCAGTTTCGCCACCTCCAACGTGACCCCTCCACTCGCCACATCTTCCCATCTCCCCCCCTGTCTGCCTTCCACAAAGACCGCTCTCTCCGCAACTCCCTTGTCAATTCTTCCCTTCCCTCCACCCCTTCCCCGGGCACTTTCCCTTGCAACCGCAAGAGATGCTACACTTGTCCCTTCACCTCCCCCATCCATTCCTTTCAGGGACCCAAGCAGTCCTTCTAAGTCCAACAGAGGTTCACCTGCACCTCCTCCAACCTCATCTACTGCATCCATTGCTCCAGATGCCAGCTGATCTACATCGGTGAGACCAAGCGGAGGCTGGGTGATCGTTTCGCCGAACACCTCCGCTCGGTCCACAATAACCAACCCGACCTCCCGGCGGTTCAGCACTTCAACTCCCCCTCCCATTCTGTATCCGACATCTCGGTCCTGGGCCTCCTCCACGGCCAGAGTGAGCAACACCGCAAGTTGGAGGAACAGCACCTCATATTCCGCTTGGGGAGTCTGCATCCTCTGCGCTTAAACATTGAATTTTCTCAATTCTGTTAACCCAGGCTGCCTCCTCCCCCTCCCCACCTCTCCCTCAGCCCTCGGGCCCTGGCATTGCCTCTCTATCTCCCCCACCCCCCACCCAAGTCGCACTAGCTTCTCATTTTCACACTACAAATAGCTTACAATGACCTGTTTCCTTTATCATCAATACTTTTTTGCATATCTTTCATTCATTGTTCTTTATCTCTCCACATCACTGTCTATATCTCTCGTTTCCCTGATCCCTGACCAGTCTGAAGAAGGGTCTTGACCCGAAACGTCGCCTATCTCCTTCGCTCCTTAGATGCTGCTGCACCCGCTGAGTTTCTCCAGCTTTTTGTGTAACTCTCGATTCTCCAGCATCTGCAGTTCCTTCTTTAACAGATATGAAAGTGAATTAGGTGTCAAGTTAAACTTCTTTTTATGCTTTATCTGATGGGATAAATTGCAGACTTGATTTTTTAAATCTCAAAATTTTGTAACATTGCTATATCCAGGGACTGCTGACGGGCCATCCAAAGTTGATCAGCGCGCTGTTGGTGAAAGGGTCGCTGGTAAGCTGCAGGCGGTTCTCCGACGTGAGCTGCTGTAGGTTGGCATGCTTAAAAAGAAAACAGGGCTCGTGGTCGCCCAGAAGGGCCAGCATATCGCCCAGCAGGGCCGAGGGCCTGCGGTCACCCAGGCCAGTCATCCGCAGGATTTCGGTTGCCGGCTCAGCCTCGCTGAGGCCAAACTTACGAACGAGTCATGCCTTAAGGGTCTCCTACTAGCAATGTTACTAAATTTTGAGATTTTAAAAATCAAGTCTGCAATTTATCCCATCAGATAAAGCATAAAAAGAAGTTTAATTTGACACCTAATTCACTTTCATATCTTCAGTATTAAGAAAGTTATGACCATTTTCATACTCGGAAATTAGCATCTTGTTCCCCATTGCCTTTCAATTGACTTAACTCAAAAGCTGTGATCTGGAACAGTTAAAAGCCCATAACTTTCTTAAAAATTAAGAGAACTTCAATGAAATTTTCAGTTATTATAGATTGAAGCATTCTGAAACAAATATGAAACAATCTTACTTGGATTACCTGAAATTAAAGCATATAATTAGTTAGTTATCTAATTGTAGCTAATTATAAAATTCAATGAGTAGATCTAAACATCTATCCATTTCTTAAGAAAAGATAAACTTTTTTAAAATTGCCTAAGTGTCCAAATAACATTCACACAATAATCCACAATATAACATAATTTTTAAATCTAATTTTCATGAATTTATAGGCCAAATGGAAGGAATTTAGTGTTTAATGCCTGTAAATTAATGGCCATTTAAATCAACTAGCGAGTGGGTTTTAGTGGAATGCGGCGGATTAGAACGTTGCGGTTTGCAGTGAAGTCGGTATGAAAAATACTGTTGGTTCATACATTTTTTTTGTCCCCTTTTCGCAACATGAAAATGTGATTAAAGCCTCCCTAAAAACGAAGTTTTTATGTAAAAATAAACTGTGTAGCTTCTTATATCGCCTGTCTTAGGTCCGTTCCGCTGTCACCGTTCAGAGCTTTAGAAGATGATTTTTAAACTACTCTAGTTAATAAATAATCTAGCGTAGTTTAAAAATACCTTTATGAATGAAATGTCGGAGCGATTTCTCTTTAGCGACGAAATCGCCCGACATGGATTGATTTGGACTGCCTAGAAAAAAAATCGGCATTTTAAACCCCCCCCCCCCCCCCCCCTTGCGCTGCTAAGGTAGGTATTGTAACATACCTATCCTACTTGTTAGCCACCGGGGGGTATCGGAGAAAAGGCTTAACCCATCGTGCAGAGGCCTGGTCGAGGGCGCTGATAATATAATAGTAGTTAGTGGTATCTGCCGTCACGTCCCCTAGTGCAAACTGCGCCTCAGCCTGGTCAAACCATATTCCTGTCTCATCGGTCCACAGGGTAGGCAGCTTCAGCGCGATGGCGTGGAGATCGGCGGGGCCGGCCTGGGCCAAGGGCAGTTGACTGGGTTGTGCGTCCTGAAGCATATTCGGGTCCATCACGACTTGCGACAAAATGTCGAGGGTCACCAGTGTAGCTGGTGCGTGGAAAGCCCGGAATGAAGGCGAGGAGCAAGGTGAATTCTGTAAAGGCTTTAATTAGTACAGCACACTATTCTCTGCTTCAGAGTGAGACTGAAGACCAACTGCCACTGAGAGCCCCTGCTCTTATACTCGTACTGGGCCCCGCCCTTGGACCAGTCCATTAAGTGACGAGGGGGGTGAACCAGGGAGTAGCCTGCTTCCCAGGAACCGCCACAACATCATGGTTTGAGTTAATAGCAACAAAATCAGATGACAGATCATCAGATGACAGATGACAGATCATGTTGGAATTGGTGAAAGATTATAAATATTTTGCAGAAATACAGAGAGCGGCAATAAGATCATGCAAAGGGGAACTAAAATTTGCAGCAGTTATAGGTGTAATTGGGAATATTATTTATGAAGCTAATAATATATTTTATGAGTATTCTTTGCACGCTATCTAACAATGAATCGTTTCCTTAATAAATTGTACTGAAAATAAATATATTCCCACCACTTTGACAATATCGATTGGTATATCCAGGTAAACAGACGCATTGAATGCCATCTATCTGATCGATACAGGTCGCTCCATTCAGACATGGTTGGCTGATACAGTTATCAATATCTGAGAAGTGAAGAGAAATAAAATTAAAACTATTCAAAATTATTTGTTTCTACTAAAAAGTAAGTGACCCCCAATAAACCAAATATGTATGATTAAGTTACTCAGACCTCTCCACAAAATTAAATATTTGTTGTGCCATCTTGGGTACAGATAGTTTTCTCCACAGATCATCATTACCAAATACTTTGCAGATAGAGCTTTAAAATCTGATTACGGTTGTAATAAGACAGTGTCCTGCATTGTAGATTAATGATTTTTTTCAAGTTTTACAAAAATGGTAGAATTCAGAATGTACGGCCTACCAATTTCACAGCGTGTCCCTGTGAATCCACTTCGGCATACGCATTGGTAACTTCCTTGTATATTTGAACATGTTCCATTCATACATGGGTTAGATAAACATTCATTTATGTCTGGAAAATGATAGTCAGAATTAATATCCATTTGGTTCAATGCTATACAAAAATAAAAAATAATCAGACTTGCATATGTTGTTAAAATGAATCCACAATAACATGGTTTGTAAATAGGAAGTCAATTTTTTAATGTGAACAACATGTATGCCTGAAAGTCGAACTGATATAAAAACATCATATAATTTCCTCTTAATTTTTCATGAAAAAAATATTTGATTTAGTGGGAATATCTTTTTCAAACTTCCTGTAAATGAAGTTTAAAGGGCCTGTCCCACTTGGGCGTCATTTTTGGCGGCAGCCTGGATAGAGGTTGTTGCGTTGTGATCGGGACGTGACACATGGTGACGCATATAGTGACGCGCAGTGATGTGCAGGTGACGCACGGTGAAACATAGGCGACGCGCGGTGTCTCTCTGTCACCCCAGGTGTTTAGAATGTTCAAAATCTAGGGGCGACATTTGGGTGTCTCATCATGTCATGCGCCCTGTCACACGCTTATGCATGCTGTCCTGTGGGTGATGCCCAGTTAGGGTTAGGGTTAGGGTTAGGGTTGGGGTTTTAACATTAATATATTAAAATTAATACAATAAAATGAATTGTGCAAATGAAAAGATGTCTGAGTCGTTCAGTTTTATTTATAGATGTATTGGTCCGCTTCCAGATCCAATCACCATCTCTATAACTTTTCACAGTGTGTAGACTGAAGTGAGTGAGTGTAGACTGAACTCCCCTCTCCTCTCCACCCGCTCACCTGCCCACATCCCTCCTTCTCCATTCCCCCCCTACCCTTCTCCCCTACTCTCGCCCCCCTTCTTCCCTTCCCCCCTCTTCCTCCCTTCTCAGGGAAAGTGGAGGGGGGGGGGATGGGAGAAGGGGGGGAGAGGGGGAGAAAGGATGTGAGGGGAGGGGGGAGTGGAGAAGGAGGGGAAGAGTGGAGCGAGGAGAAGGAAGGAAGGGGGGAAGGAAAGAAGGGGGAAGAGGGGAGGTGAGAAGGGTAGGGAGGAGTGGAGAAGGAGGTCTGGGGTGGGAGGGGGGAAGGGGGGTGGAGTGGAGAGGAGAGTTTAGTCTACACTCACTGAATCCATCGTAAAGTGGGACAGACTTTTAAGGTTATTATGATCATTTCTGTTGGATTTTTTTTGTTTTTGCAAGAGGTGAAGCAATCAGTATAGAAAAGAGTGATTTGTGGAATGGGATTAGGTAGTTAAAACCTTTATAAAAGTTAAAACAAAAACAAACAAGTTAACTGCGAGTACAATAGCACCTCATATTTTGCTTGGGCAGGTTACAACCCAGCATTATGAATATTGATTACTCTCAAATCATCCTTCCTTTCCCTCTCTCCTCATCCCTTCCCCATGCTAGATCATGTAGTCTGAAGAAGGGTCTCGACCCGAAACGTGACCATTCCTTCTCTCCAAAGATGCTGCTTGTCCCGCCAAGTTACTCCAGCATTTAGGTGTAAACCAGCATCTGCAGTTCCTTCCTACACAATGCTTCTTTTGTTGATGTCAAATCTCATTAAGCTTACCATCTAAACATAATCAGCCAGTAAAACCATCAACACAATCGGAATGAGAAAAAAATATATAGTAAATGTTAATTTTCATCCTATTTTTCCCTTGCTACCCTTGCTTCCCTTCCCTTTCCTTCCCTTATTACTAAAACTTTAGATACTATCATCATTAGTCAGCATGGTATGAAGCCAGTATGGTTAATAACATGTGCTGCTTGACAATATGGATACGCTCCTTGACCTCAGAAGGAAGTTTTGCTTATGTGCCAAACTGAACCGTTCAAGCTGTTTAACTAAAATCAGTTGGACATTTATGTTACAATGCTTAATCAAATTGAATGCTACACCTGACAGAAGCACATAAACTGATGAGAAGCATAGATAGGGTTGACAGGATGAAAATTGAAGTGGACGCAAAGGTGTCCATATTGATACATAAGAGACTGCAGATGCTGGAATCTGAAGCAACAATCAATCTGCTGGAGGAACACAGCAGGTCGAGCAGCATCTATGGAGGGAAGTAGATCTGCAGCGTTGACTGTCCATTTCCCTCCACAGATGGTGGTTGACCTGCTGAATTCCTACAGCAGATTGTTTTTTGTTCATCTCCAGATCAAATTCAAATTAAAGTGATTGTAGTTAACAGGGCCCAGTTTATATTTATTCAAGAAAGTAGATGATTTTCAGGCCACCCTAGTGAGGGAATGGGATTTAGAATGATTCAATGTCAGATGAAAGTGTGCCAGGTGGGACCAAAAGTGCAGAAACCTTAACAAATTTGAAGGACAAGACATGCATTGTGTCAATAGAAACATAGAAAATAGGTGCAGGAGGAGGCCATTCGAGCCAGCGCCGCCATTCATTGTGATCATGGCTGATCGTCCCCTGTCAATAACCCGTGCCTACCTTCTCCCCATATCCCTTGATTCCACTAACTCCTAGAGCTCTATCTAACTCATTCTTAAATCCATCCAGTTGTTTGGCCTCCACTGCCCTCTGTGGCAGGGAATTCCATAAATTCACAATTCTCTGGGTGAAAAAGTTTTTTCTCACCTCAGTCTTAAATGACCTCCCCTTTATTCTAATAAGGATATAAATGGGGAAATACTGACTGGATGGGACAGAGACAGAGGCACATTGTATATGATTGTGGTCATGGTGGGAATTCTTCCAAAGAGAACAGTGTCAGTAACAGTTTGGAAAAGAATGACTCAATAGGATGGAAGTAAACAACAACTGAACCCTTGTTATCATGTATGAAGTGGTACAAGTTCACACCTTGAGTTGGTTGGAGTGAAGTAGAAAACATGGTAAAACAGATCTGTTAAGACCACTGTTCCTATAAACACATTTATATTCTGCTACATTTTAGAGCGGTTTCTCAAGATAAGCAACATGTGTTTGGTGAATGAATGTTAAATGCTAGTACTCATCTGAGCTCCCCTTACTATGCTACCATTTTTACACTGCTTTGAGCACAAAAGCTTTATTGCAGATCAACTATGAAGGGAGCCTCTCAGAATGGTCCTAAAGAAGAGAAATCTTAAGTATGAGATTTTTTTTTATTTAAGTCCTCTCCTTCAGTGTGTCACTGCACCACAGTGTGTCAGATACCACCTTTGGGACTTCCTAGAATTTTAGAGGCATTGAGTCTTGAGATTTGCTTAGAGAAGTATTGAGTTTCCCCACTGCAGATAATAATTTGAATGAGAATTGGCAAAAATCAAAAATTGGCAAAAACAATGATCAAGCATCACCTATTGCTTGTTAATGTTAAAGTATGCTTAAACATACAGTGCTGAATGAAAGAGAAATGGCAAATAGAGAAAAGGAAAAACAGGTGCACCACATCGCAATGGGAATGCTAACATTGAATTCACCCAAAAACATTGAATCAAAAAATATCTAATATATTAATCAGATTTATACTGACAACACAATGCTATCATCAGATCCATTGTGCAATGATATTTATCATTGCAATAAAAAATGCTAAATGAATCACACTGAAGGTATACTTCAATTCTTCTGGCATGGAAAATGCAAATGTTGGAGTACAATAGTGTAAAATAGCACAATACGTAATTCCAATAAAATTTATAAATAAGAAGGAAAAGCGTACGCAGTGTCTTTCTCTCACCTATGCAATCATAACCATTGGAACTTAATTGAAAGCCATCGGCACATTGACATTCAATGTTTCTTGAACTACCATATTCTTTGCAAAAATGGTGACATGGATTGTCTCCATTACGACATGGACCTAAAACTGAAAATAGAACAGAAAATTTAATTCCTTTAGTTTTTCATTGCTGCCATTTGCTTTATTGCTGGGTAGTGAATTAAATGTTCACATCATGCTCCAGGGAGTAACATAGATTCTTCTGGAATTCATATTATAAGATTCAGTGTTTCAATTGTAGCTTTCACTGTCTGCATGGTTTAGTTTAGTGTAGTTTAGAGGTACAGCACGAAAACATGCCTGTCAGCCCACCGAGTCCGCACCGACCAGCGATCCCCGCACATTGGGGACAATTTACACTTACAACAAGCCCTACAAAAATTGACACTTACACCAAGCTCTAAAAAGCCGCACCAAACCTACAAATCTGTAAGTCTTTGGAGTGTGGGAGGAAACCGAAGATCTCGGAGAAAACCTACATGTCGTGGGGAGAACGTTCAAACTCTGTACAGACAGCACCCGTAGTCGGGATCGATCCCGGGCCTCCGGCACAGCAAGCATTGTAAGGCAGCAGCACTACCGCTGCACCACCGTGCATGGTGATTCTTTCACGCAAACTCTGAAATTACCTTTGGGTCAATCCCAGGCAATACCTACACGTAGTGAAGTTTCACCTATGCTGCATAGTGGCATAACAATGCCACACTGTGCCATGTCGTGTGAAAACGTATATACTTATTGAAGAATTAAAAGCCACAATTCAAAACAGGAAATACCTTGGCATCAGAAAAAGGGTTGAACATTTTATATTGATTTGGTGCTTTTTTGCTTGGAACATTTGAATTTGGAATTGCTAATGATGAACGAATATGTCAAGGGAGACTTGAGTGAGAGAAGTGTTTTGGACTGATCTGCTGGAAAGCAATGCCAATGTGACCTGATACTGCATAGTCAAAACCTAGTTGAGATATCACATATTAGATAAATGCTGGAGAAGTGATCAAATAAAACCCGCGGCAGTAGTTGAGGCAAGTAACTTGCCAACCAAATAGAATTCATATGAAGAAGGGACACGACCTGAAACGTCACCCAATATTTCTCCCTGGAGTAACTCAGCGGGACAGACCAGACTGACTGACGTCAGCAATTTGTGTCTATCAGAGGATGAATGTTCTCTCCATAATGTGTTCGGAATGGTTAATAAAGAGGAGAAAACAATAGTGAGAAATAGAACTTTACTAAACAAGACCTCCCAATGAGATGCTGAACAAACTTCTTAAAGCCTTGAGAATTCCACCAAATCTCTATACAAGGGGTCAATAAGTTTAAGAACCGTTGTGTGATTGGAGAGGCATTCAGCATATGGTTGTCTGAATGGAACCTGCTGGCCGCAAATAGTGTCTGGATAGACTAAAATGATCTGTGACAGGATTGTGTGCGGACATTTAAATATGTTTTGAGCTTGCGAGTGAAGGAGTGTTCTTTGAGAGAAACAGCCATAGATATGTAGTGCCCTGCCTCTGTGCAAAGTCAGAATTCATGAACAACAGTATGGGCAACAGTTGAAATACTGGATTCAGAGACTTAGAGTCATAGTCATAGCATGATACAATGTGGAAACAGGCCCTTTGGCCCAACTTGCCCACACCGGCCAATATGTCCCAGCTACACTAATCCCACCTGCCAACATTTTGTCCCTTTCCCTCCTATTCCCTCCTGTCCTATTCATGTACCTGTCTAACTGCTCCTTAAATGTTGGCATAGTCCCTGCCTCAACTACCTCCTGTGGCATCTTGTTCCATACACCCTCCACTCTTTGTGTGGAAGAAGTTACCCCTCAGCTTCATGTTAAATCTTTTCCCCTTCACCTTAAACCTATGTCTTCTGGTCCTCGATTCACCTACTCTGGGAAGAAACTCTGTACATCTAGCCGATCTATTCCACTCATTATCTTATACACCTCTATAAGATAACCCCTCATCCTCCTGCGCTCCAAAGAATAGAGTCCCAGCCTTCTCAACTTCTGCCTATAGGTCAGGCCCTCTGGTCCCAGTAACATCCTTGTAAATCTTCGCTGTACCCTTTACATCTTGACAACATCTTTCCTATAACATGTTGCCCAGAACAGAACACAATACTCTCAATGTTGCCTCATCAATGTCTGATATAACTACAATATGACCTCCCAACTTCTATACTCAATACTCTGGCTGATGAAGGCCAAGGTGCCAAAATGCCTTTTTGACCACCCGATCCACCTGCGACTCCACTTTCAGGGAGTTATGCACCTGCACTCCTAGATCCCTCTGATCGACAACACTCCCCAGAGAACCACCATTCAATGTGTAGGTCCTGCACGTGTTAACTGGTTGAAATTTCAGACCATACAACATTAAATGGTTTTAATTTGGGGATGATAGTTAAAATGAAAACTTTGAATTGAAACATAGTGGGCAACATGTTAACAAGACAACATTTTTACAACATTTGTTATTTGTTCTTTGCCCACTTTTGGAGTAACTATTTGCCACACAAGGTACCTCTCAAGGTTGCTGTTGACTCAGTTGCATATAATGTCAAACTGACCAAAGCTTCATCGGCACAAAAACATGTGAGTTAAAATACTGGGCAGTACAAGCATGTCTCCTTTGATAAACTATGCTTCCTGATTGGAGAGGAACTGGAGAAATATGATAATTGAGTGGTTTGCAAAGATGCGTCCGCATTTTATTTGACTATATGCCATGTGACAAAGCAAAAGTACATTATAATTCTCCTCTTTTAGAAGCGTGAATTTTTTTGTAAAAAATCTCCTGACTATATTTAGACACATTTATAGAATTGCTCAATTTTTTACATAATCAATGTGAAGTGATCTATGGTTTGGCATTTTGGAGCAAATAGGCAGAAACATTGATCAATCTTTGCCAATAGCTTGTCCCTTGCTTTGCAAATTGAGGATGAGAAAGCATGTCTACAGTTATTTGTTTTCCTTTTGAAGACAAATATTAGCATCTTGTAATCAGCTACCAGGTAACGTAGCCATGGAGCTGTTGGTAAATTCTAATTGACAAAGATTCCACGATTCGGTGAGGGGATTTCAATATTGACATGATTTCCATCTGCGCCAAATGTGTTTGGCATGAAAATTGTTGCCCAGAAATGACTCCATATATACCACCAATCACTACAGTTTAATGTGTGGTTCGTACTGATGAGCAGGGAAAATATGATACTTGAGTGGTTTACAGTGATGCCTCAGTTAGTGGTGTATTTGACTATATGCCAAGTAACAAAACAAATGTACATTATAATTTTCTTTGTTTAGAAGAAGGAATTTTGTTCTGAAAAATCTCCTGACTGCATTTAGCTACATCTATAAAATTGCACAATTGTATTAACAATGATTAAGTGTGAAGTGATCTATAGTTTGGCCATTTGGGTGTAAAGGGCCTGTCCCACTTGGCCGTCATTCGCACGTCATTTATGTGACCTGCTAGAGCGTGGATAGCGTGTGGGTAGTGCGTGAGTAGCACGTGGGTAGCGCGGGACGGGCGCATGGAGTGATGTGGAAGAGTGTGGAGTGGTGTGGAGGAGTGGTGTGGAGGAGTGTGGATTTCGTCTTGCATGAAATCTTTGCGTGCCACTGGCGCGTAACTGGCGCGTAACTGACGGCCAAAGTGGGACAGGCCAAAGACCCTGGCCAACACCAGCAGAAGCAGGTAAACGATCGCCGAGCTCGGCCTCAGGCTCATGGCAGATCCGGATCCACCCCCACTCCTACTTCCAGAGCGGGGTTGAGAGGATTGGAGATATACACAAAATGCTGGAGTAACTCAGCGGGTCCGGCAGCATCTCTGGAGAGAAGCAATGGGTGACGTTTTGGGTCGAGACCCTTCTTCAGACTGAAGAAGAGTCTCGACCCGAAAAACATCATCCATTCCTTCTCTTCAGAGATGCTGCCCGCCCGCTGAGTTACTCTTGCATTTTGTGTCTATCTTCAAATGACGTCACTCACTCCATACGGCTGTGCAGACGCATGTTGACGCACGCGACCGTCGCACATCAGTCACTACCGGCCTGTCGCTTAAATGACGGCCAAGTGGGACAGGCCCTTAAGTTGGCAAAAACAATGATCAATCTTTGTCTATTGCTTTTCTCTTGTTTAACAAAATGTGGATAAGAAAGTATGAAATCATAGAACTAGTGTGAAATGGGTGATTGATGGGCGGCATGAGATCGTGCTTTGATCAATTGTTTTGGCATGTTTTAGAAAAATTGAAGGAACCACAATCAAACCTCGCCCATGGTTTGGTAGTTGAGTCATAGTAAATATTAGTGCAGAAAATAACCACAGGCGCTGGTTTAAACCAAATGTGGACACAAAAAGCTAGAGTAACCCAGCGGGTCAAACAACATCTCTGGGGAAAAGGGATAGGTGATGTTTGGGATTGAGAACCTGCCTCAGTATTTTCTTAAATATGAATCTGGGAAGATGAACAATGCATACAGTTGATGCAAAATTATACCTGTTGTTGTGCTGGTTGTGGTAGGAGTGGTTGTAGGTGTAGTAGTAGTTGTGGTTGGTTCTAAAATGGAAAAGGAAGAGAAAAGACAAATTGATATCAAAGGCACCATAATCTTTTGAAAGTAATAAAACACAATTCTATGACAAAACATTTCAACTACTAAAGAGAAAATAAAAGTTGGTGAAGAAGTGCTCAATAAGATTTGAGCAATATGTTGTTTTATTGGAACTTGGAGATCTAATTAAATTAATGCTCTTGATTTTCATGGACTGTTAATGCTATGGATTGTAATTTGTTCTTGGTCTTATGCATGACAGGTCACCTGTTATTTTACTTCTGAGCCACGTGAGTGATTCCGTGAAGAACCCCGCCAGCCCGCATGCGCGTCATTACGCCTTTTCGCATGGCTCAGCGACTGACTGGCAGGCGCAACAGTCCTGCCAGCGGTAAGTTTAAACATACAGTTAAGTTTTGTATTTCTTACCAGGTTCTGTTTTCTCTTGCAGGAACCTCTTCTTATAGAGGCTTCCTGCTGGATTGTCGCGAAGTTCGGCGAGCTGCAGGGAAACCGGCTTGGGCTGTGGGGAGACTCTGGTCAGAACCGCGGAATCGCAGGAGCCGGCGGCCATCGGGTTTGTGACTCCAGTCGCTGACAATGCAGTCAGTGGCTTCCGGACCGCTGTGGTTCCCATGGAGGGGTAAATCCAAGAGGCGGTATCACTACCAGAGTCGCTGACAGTGCAGTCAGCTGCTCCTAGATAACTGCGGTTCCCGTGGAGGGGTAAATCCAGGAGGCGGTATCACTACCAGAGTCGCTGACAGTACGGTCAGCGGCTCCCACACCGCTGTGGTCCCCAGAACATGTGGTATAACCAACAAAAAGCGCTCAGGCCTATGGACTCGGGACAAGTCGGGCCGGGTGGGTTCCCCTCCGGTGACAATTAACATTTTGGGCTAAATTGGATGGAGCTCCTAATGGAGAGGATGTTCCACCAAGAAACACTCCAACAGAAGGAGTAGTGTCAGTGCCGGCCTATGGGAGAGCCCGCGCCAGCAGCGCCTATTCAGGGCTGCTTAATGTCTCCCTCTTGGAGGAGGAGAGCATGCGGGGCCAGAATTATTCTGCTGCCGTGTATGTTCCATTCTGGTATAGGCCTATTGGAGAGGCCATATCAGTGCATGTATCCTCAGGGGCCTGAGCCAGCACCTGCCTACGATCTCCCCCTTTATGGAGTGGAGTGCGAATGGTCAGTAGGTAACTTACTTCAAATTCTAAAGTATGTCTGTGGAACATACTGGAGCACATGTGCATCGGTTCAAGGCAATCCTCGTAGACGAAGGTGTTGCTGCCAGAAGAGTTGGTTACCAGCCATTGGCAGAATACCTGGAAGGGGTCAGAGTTCCCCTCACACTACAAGTGCCGGCAGTGAACAGAGCTCTAGCCGCCGAATCTTCTATACAGGTAAGACCTATTCAACAGGCAAGACCTGGATGAGGGAGCAAAAGCTGTCGGACCAATCAAGGTACCAACGACGAGCAAAGCTTCATCGGTTTGGTGACAACACACTCCACGCCTCTATTGGCAGTAAGCGGTTCACTGAAGCTATGGCAGCGTGAAAACTGGACAGATGTTCCACGCACCCTACCAGTCCTATTCTATAACCAGGCAGGCAGGTGGGTCCGGCACTTCTGAAACATGGTGTAAGTGGACCACTTACAAGTTGGTTATTTTACACTTGTTTGTACAACACACGTATGGTTAAGGCATTGTCACCTAACCATGTAAAACTGCACAATACTAACATTCCAAGCAGGTTTGGAAATATGGCCAGAGTTGTCTTTCATGGCAGGCTTAGAATTATGGCCAGAGTTGCCTTTAGAGGCAGGTTCGGAATTATGAGGTAGGCTCATTATTATAGTCAGGATTGTCTTCCAAGACAGGCTTGGAAATCGGGCCAGAGTTGTCGTTCCAGGCAGGCATGGAATTATGGCAGACGTGGCCGTTCATTGTTAAGATGGAGAAGATCTTGTAATTTAAGTGACCTGGTGTCTGCCACCACATGATCTGTACCTGGTAGGTAGATAGATGAGACCCAGATGTTTTTCGTAATACACCAGTGCCAGATGAGGTTAGCCAGATTATCACATGATAATGACTTAATTCCACCCATGTGATTGATATATGCAACAGCTGTGGTATTGTCAATCTGGAGCTGAGCATGTAAATCATGCGTTGTTGAACAGTTATGCTTTTAGGCAATAGAGTGCCCCCAACAATTCTAAATAGTTTATCCCATGCATCCGCAGGATCAATGCCTCTTGCATACTCCATCTGCCGCCACAGCTAGACTTGTGGCTCCCCATCCCGAAGCACTCACACCAGTTTGTAAAACAACTGAAGGATGTTTAGTTAGAATGTTTCTAGTACAACGTGAGACATTAGTTATCCACCATTGCAACTCAGTGATAGCTTTGACTGGTAACTGCATTGGTCTATCGAAATGACCTACATCATTTCTGAGTGCCTGTTCCTTAGCTCATTGCACATTCTGATAGTGTAGAAGCCCGAATTGCATTCCAGGGAAAGCGCCACTAATTTACCAATAACACTGGCTACTCGTCGGATGGAGGGTTGCTGTTCATCTACCAGATGGCTGCAGGCCTCCAAAATTTCTAAAGTTTTGGCCGTGGGCAGAGTCACCGACATGTTAGTTGAATCAATGGTGAACCCTAAATAGTCAATGATTCTAGATGGCACTAATTTGCATTTAGTTGGATGGATGAGGAAACCTAACCTCTCAAACATATGTTTGGTAACTGAAACTGACAATTCAGCTGCCTCCTGAGTGTTGCCTATGATCAGAACATCATCCAAGTATGCCATCACAATGTGGTTCTGTGCCCGGAGTAGTCCTTATACTGGTTTCAACAATTTTGTAAATAACCTAGGGGCTGAGGTTAACCCATTGGGCAAAGTTTTAATTTGCCACAGCTGTCTCATCCAACTAAATTTCAAGTAGCTACGGTATTTGTGATGAATTGGTACTGAATAATATGCATCTTTCAGATCTATACTCGCCATATAACAACCTTTGGAAATCAGTTGTGTTAAAGAAGGAACTGCACATGCTGGAGAATTGAGGGTTACACAAAAAGCTGGAGAAACTCAGCGGGTGCAGCAGCATCTAAGGAGCGAAGGAGATAGGCGACGTTTTGGGTCGAGACCCTTCTTCAGACTGGTCAGGGATCAGGGAAACGAGAGATATAAACAGTGATGTGGAGAGATAAGGAACAATGAGTGAAAGATATGCAAAAAAGTATTGGTGATAAAGGAAGCAGACCATTGTTAGCTGTTTGTGGTGTGAAAATGAGAAGCTAGTGCGACTGGGGGGGGGGGGGGGAGATGGAGAAGGAATGTCAGGGCCAGAGGGCTGAGGGAGAGGTGGGGGGGGAGGCAGTCTGGGTTAACATAATTGAGAAAATTCAATGTTTAAGCCCAGAGGATGCAGACTCCCCAAATGGAATATGAGGTGCTGTTCCTCCAACTTGCGGTGTTGATCACTCTGGCCGTGGAGGAGGCCCAGGACCGAGAGGTCGGATACGGAGTGGGAGGGGGAGATGAAGTGCTGAGCCACCGGGAGGTCGGGTTGGTTATTGCGGACCGAGCGGAGGTGTTCGGCGAAACGATCGCCCAGCCTCCGCTTGGTCTCACCGATGTAGATCAGCTGGCATCTGGAGCAACGGATGCAGTAGATGAGGTTGGAGGAGGTGCAGGTGAACCTCTGTCGGACTTGGAATGACTGCTTGGGTCCCTGAAAGGAGTGGATGGGGGAGGTGAAGCGACAAGTGTAGCATCTCTTGCGATTGCAAGGGAAAGTGCCCGGGGAAGGAGTGGAGCGGGAGGGGAGGGAAGAATTGACGAGGGAGTTGCGGAGGGAGCGGTCTTTGAGACGAAGCGGAGGCTGGGCGATCGTTTCGCCGAACACCTCCGCTCTGTTAACTCAGACTGCCTCCCCCCCCACCTCTCCCTCAGCCCTCTGGCCCTGACATTCCTTCTCCATCTCCCCCCCCCCCCCCCCAGTCGCACTAGCTTCTCATTTTCACACTACAAACAGCTTACAATGGCCTGTTTCCTTTATCATCAATACTTTTTTGCATATCTTTCATTCATTGTTCTTTATCTCTCCACATCACTGTCTAAATCTCTCGTTTCCCTGATCCCTGACCAGTCTGAAGAAGGGTCTCGACCCGAAACGTCGCCTATCTCCTTCGCTCCTTAGATGCTGCTGCACCCGCTGAGTTTCTCCAGCTTTTTGTGTAACCCTTTGGAAATCAGTTGCTTAGCAGTACTGAAAGTTTCCATTTTTAAATGTTTATACTGGACATAGGAGTTCAGTCGGGTTAGGTCTAGAATGACTTGACATCCACCATCCTTCTTTTGCCTGGGGAATATATTAGACACAAATTGTTGAGGCTGATAAGCTGTCCTTTCAATTACCCCTTTTTTGAATAATGTTTCAATTGCATCATTTACCTGTAGAGTTTCTGGTTTTGAAAATACCAATACCCGACTTGGTGTATGTTGTACGGGTGGATGTACTTCAGAGATAAACTCAATTCGAGACCCCCGGATACTGTCCAGTATAAACAGATCTGATGTTATGCAGCACCATTCATCGTAGAACAATTGCAATCTACCCCTACTGGTGACTGGTCTCTAGAGGATATGACCTGGACAAGTCCAGTTACTCATACCTCCATAGTTGCTGGATTCCTTTGTCTCCTAGTTCTGTTGGGGGTATGCACCGGTGCATGCCAATGGCGTAGAGATGGAATAGCCCGGCTTGGTCCTTGCCCTGCGCCAACGTCTGTGGCCCGTCTGAAGGGGTATGGTCTACGAGGCAGCATCCTGCCTGAGGAATGTGTTTTGATGAGGCTGATCGTCTTTTCCTCATCATCCAATTCCTTAACTTGTTTTGCTAGATCCTCCCCAAACAGTAAGTTTGGTGGCTGAATAATGGAGGATCTGCATAAGGCTGCGAATCTTGGGTTGAGCGTAGGCTTGATGGCAGTTTTTCTTAGGCAATTAATTTCGAAATGGGCGTTACACAGCAGGGCCAACATATCCTGCTGTGTTTTTTATAGTGGTGCCCCTTCAATTGTCCGCCCAAATGCCGTTATTCCTGCTCCAATTAATTTTAAGACTTTTTGCAACCTTAACTCATGCGACCGCATGGTTGCGCCCATTTACCCCCAGATAGCCTAGTTCACTGTGGGCACTCTGAGCGATGCACAGTTTACAGGTGTTTCATACCTCTTTGATGTTTCATCCACAATGGTTTCTTGGAGCTATTTCTCCTCAATTCCACCTCAAATATGGCAAATTTAAATTTCTGTTTCTGGATTTGGATTTTGATCTTCGACCTGTCTCTTACATGAAGATGGAATTCAAGCTTTGCGCAATTCAAGCAAGATGAACCTCCGCAAAATACTTCTGAACATAGTACATTTGAGCCTTTCTGAAGTCCCAGAAACATTCACTAAAATAAATTAATAGATCTTGAAGAGAGTTAATCTCTTATCAGAGTGGCTTCATATAACGGCAGAATATGAATTATTTTATACATTGGCCAGTTTGTCCTCTGCAGAGATTTGTTCATACTTTGGAGAGCTGATTAGTTATAGCTAAGCCAGCTGCCAATGATGTGCTTTTTTAGGCATTAATAACAGCTCCTGTTATACCAATGACCTTGTCTATTATTTGAAAGTGAAAATAAGTTTTCAGTATTGCACTTACATTGGTGGAGTGGAATCCAAAACATTTTTGTGGTATACCTGTATATATTCCTAACAATGGATTAGCTCTTCAGTAATTCCTCTTTAAATGTGTTCACTAATGATATGTAGTAGTGAATATATGTACAACTGATTGCTTTAAGAAATATCAAAACTGTTGTTATATTTTGCTTTGGGTAGCAGGCACAGTGATGCAGTTGATAGGCCGGCTGCCTCACAGTGTCAGAGGCCTGGGTTCAAACATCAAAGTTTGCTTTGAGCTTGCACGTTTTCCTTGTGACTATGTGGGTTTCCTCCAGGTGCTCCGGTTTCCTCCAACGTTCCAAAAATGTATGGGTTGGTAGGTTAAAATTACTATTGTGAGTTATCCCTAGTATGTAAGTAAGTTGTAGTAAGAGGGGATTGTTAATGATAATGAGGGGAGAATAAAAGTGTAGAGTTCATATAAATTGATTGTTTAAAAGAGGACAAGGAAGGGCTAATTTCCATGCTGTATCTCTCTCTGATTCCTTGACTATGCTTTCATTGGGATTTCTGTAAATAAAGTATAATATTTATTCAACCAATCCTGTTGTGCAGTCTTGACCTCTCCAATTGTCAGGACATATGCATGTATAGTTGTTATTGCTTTCCTAGCAGGAACCTTCATTTTGGCATGGATTGCTAACACATTTTCTAATTACTGTTTTAAAATTGAAATATAGAAAAGAATTTGTTAAATTAACAAGGCAAATTATTTTAGTACCAAGTACTAACAAAGAAGCATCCACAATAATAGAAATGTTAAATGAATAATTGTTTGACTTACATTATTGACTCTTGTGACTACTTATATGATATTTCTACATAAATATTACAATGGCGACTATTTTTCAAAGCGAATTCCAGATGTTAGGCAACAATATTCTACTCGAGTTATCAGCTCCACTTGTAAAATGTCCCTGGATGTCCAAGCTGATATTATTTTTTGTTTAATCTGATGATGCATATTAACTTCACGCAATCATGTAAGTGGTAACTGGTGCAATGGATTTGCAAGTATTTTCCAAACAAATAAGCATCCATGATATTAACAAATAACCTACATAAACTATAATTGATGAGATGTAATGTTACCAAGAATTCAACGAATAATTGCATGGATAACATTTAGAGTTCTAAACATATCTACGAATTATGATAAATTACTTTAAATAATTTTCTTCTCGGTATTCTGCTTTAATTTATCACCACGCTATGGTACAATGTTTAATGCAGTAGTTTTCAACTGAAAATACTGCAATTGTGCATGCAAATGTTAATGAGCACTAGCTGTTAGATTTATCATTCGCTATCCATAGTTACCTAAATATTATAGCCCTTTCTGACCAATCAACTGCATGAAAATATTTTTTGCACAAGTCAATAACTCTTCCTAATATCCCTAGCTATCTGGAATTTGGCTAGTTTATTTTAGTATTGTTTTTCAAGGCCAGCACTTTATACAAAACTGCAATATAACTGAGAATTAAATGAAGATGTGACATTAATAGCAACGATTCATATGGAGTGGTTGCGACAAGAGCAGTTATATTATTTAAAAAAGACTTGGACAGATGAATGGATTAGAAAGTTGAGAGTAATATGGAACCATCGTGGCAAATGGAGCTGGTTTCAATGGCTGATCATATCGGACATATTGGACCGTGGAGATTATTTCCATTCGGATTGACACAATTGCTCTCTAAGTCTAGGAGGGGTTAACAAGACAAGTTTAATCAATATTTCCAAATTTCCCATGCCCAGATTTGGAGTACAATTCTAAACTCACATTAATTGTTTTATTTTTTATTCTGATGATGTGTATTAGCAACATACAATCATGTAAGTTGTAACTGGTGCATTTGATCTACTGATATTTTCCAAACAAAGAAGCACCCACGATATTAGAAATGTTAAATTAATAATTGTCCGAGTTACATTATTGACTTTTTTGACGACATGTATGATATTTCTACATAAACTATAGGGTTGATTACAATGGCGACTACTTCTCAAAGAAATTCCAGATGTTAGGCAACAATAGTCTACTCGAGTTATCACTATATTTCTGTCATAGATTATGACCCATTATTGATTGTCACGTGTTGATAAATAATGTATGTTTTTAAAGTTTGATCAGTGAATCCTGGTGCTGCATTATCCTCGTACCTGTTGTTTCGCTGCTGGTGGCGGACGTAGTCGATGCAGTGGCAGTTGATGTGCTTGGTTCTGAGAATTAAATGAAGATGTGACATTAATGGAAATTGAAAGTGAACTAAACACTTTTTTGTTTCCTAAAGTATGTAAAGAGCAGCAGCAAAAACATGTGAAATAATATTAGAGTGATATGGAACTGCCACTGTCAAATAGAGCTAGCTTAAATGGCTGATCATCCGTGGCTTCAACACATTGCGCCATAGAGATTATTTCCATTCTGTGTGACATAATTGCTGTCTGAGTCTAAGGAGAGTTGACAAGACAAGCTTGATCATTTGCCCAGATTTGGAGAACAAGTTGTTATACTGTATATGGTACCTGTCTCAGTTGATGTTGATTCTGTTGTATAAGAGGTCATCGTTGTACTTTGGTCTGTGGACGTGCTTTCTTCTGTGGTTGCAGAAATTGTCGAATCTTCACATGTACAGCAAAATATCAGTTTAAATACATAAAAGCGCTTTCATGATTACACTTGTAAAATGTCCCTGGATGTTCAAGCTGATGTTATTTTTTGTTTAATCTGATGATGCCTATTAACATCATGCAATCATGTAAGTGGTAACTGGTGCAATGGATTTGCTAGTGTTTTCCAAACAAATAAGCGTCCATGATATTAAAAATAAACTATATAAACTATAACTGATGAGATGTAATGTTACCAAGAACCATAAAATTATTGCATGGATAACATTTCGAGTTCTGAAGATACCTACGAATTACGATAAATTACTGAATAGAATTTTTTTCTCAGTGTTCTGCTTTGATTTGCCACCACCTTATTATACAATGTTTAATGCAGTAGTCTTCAACTGAAAATACTGGACATGTGCATGCAAATTTGACTGAGCATTAGCAGTTAGATTTATCATTCTCTATCCATAGTTACCTAAATAATCTTACCCTTTCTGACCAATTAACTAAAATTTTTTTTTGCATGTCAATCTCTTCCTAATATCCCTATCTATCCGGAATGTGGCTTGTTCATTTTAATATTGTTTTTCAAGGCCAGCACTTTGTGCAAAACTGTAATATTTTGAGGATATAACCAGTATAAGAGCTGATCTGCACACATATGTTGGGCAGGCTTTACTGTATTTCTTGGATTGAAGGAGGATGAAGGTTGATCTGATAGATTTGTATAAATGATGTTTTACCATTATTTCTAAATTTCCCTTGCCCAAATCCAGTGTACTAGATGTGATTTATGGTACCTGTTTCTGTTGATGTTGATTCTGTTGTATAAGAGGTCTTCATTGTACTTTGGTCTGTGGATGAACTTTCTTCTGTGGTTGCAGAAGTTGTCAAATCTTCACATATGCAGAGAAATATTAGTTAAAATACATGACTGTACACTCATGGAAAAACTTTTATAAGCAGCATGCAATCATTTAACTGATAACTGGTGCATTGGATCTGCTGCCATGTGCCAAACAAATAAGCATACATTATATTACCAATTAATAACTGCCTGACTATCATTATTGGCATCTTGCATGGTATTCCTACTTAAACTATTGGGTTGATTACAAGGGCAACTGCTTATAAAAGTGAAAGCAAATGTAAGACGAAAAACTCTACACCAGTTATCACTCTTTTTCTGTCATCCATAACAACAGTAATATTGATTGTCATGTGGTGATAAGTAAGATAAGTAAGATGCAGTGGCAGTTGATGTGCTTGGTTCTGAGAATGAAATGAAGATGTGACATCAATGGATATTGAAAGAAAACTGTATGTGGTAACTGGTACATTGGATCTGCTACTATTTTCCAAAACAAATAAGCATTGATGATGTTCACAAATAATAAATAAATAATTGCCTGACTTTCATGATTGGCTTATTTGACTGATTGCATGATATTCCAACATAAACTATAACTGATGAGATGTAATGTTACCTAGATTTCAGTGAACATGGGTATATGGAGCAAGCATTCATATGAAGTGGTTGCGACAAGAACAGTTATATTATTTAAAAGAGACTTGGACAGATGAATGGATTAGAAAGTTTAGAGTGATATGGAACCATTGTGGGCAAATGGAGCTGTCTTCAATGGCTGATAATATCGGACATATTGGACCGTGGAGATTATTTCCATTCGGATTGACACAATTGCTCTCTAAGTCTAGGAGGGGTTGACAAGACAAGTTTAATCAATATTTCCAAATTTCCCATGCCCAGATTTGGAGTACAATTCTAAACTCACATTAATTGTTTTATTTTTTATTCTGATGATGTGTATTAGCAACATACAATCATGTAAGTTGTAACTGGTGCATTTGATCTACTGATATTTTCCAAACAAAGAAGCACCCACGATATTAGAAATGTTAAATTAATAATTGTCCATTATTGACTTTTTTGACGACTTGTATGATATTTCTACATAAACTATAGGGTTGATTACAATGGCGACTACTTCTCAAAGAAATTCCAGATGTTAGGCAACAATAGTCTACTCGAGTTATCACTATATTTCTGTCATAGATTATGACCCATTATTGATTGTCACGTGTTGATAAATAATGTATGTTTTTAAAGTTTGATCAGTGAATCCTGGTGCTGCATTATCCTCGTACCTGTTGTTTCGCTGCTGGTGGCGGACGTAGTCGATGCAGTGGCAGTTGATGTGCTTGGTTCTGAGAATTAAATGAAGATGTGACATTAATGGAAATTGAAAGTGAACTAAACACTTTTTTGTTTCCTAAAGTATGTAAAGAGCAGCAGCAAAAACATGTGAAATAATATTAGAGTGATATGGAACTGCCACTGTCAAATAGAGCTGGCTTAAATGGCTGATCATCCGTGGCTTCGACACATGTAGAGATTATTTCCATTCTGTGTGACATAATTGCTGTCTGAGTCTAAGGAGAGTTGACAAGACAAGCTTGATCATTTGCCCATATTTGGAGAACAAGTTGTTATACTGTATATGGTACCTGTCTCAGTTGATGTTGATTCTGTTGTATAAGAGGTCATCGTTGTACTTTGGTCTGTGGACGTGCTTTCTTCTGTGGTTGCAGAAATTGTCGAATCTTCACATGTACAGCAAAATATCAGTTTAAATACATAAAACGCTTTCATGATTACACTTGTAAAATGTCCCTGGATGTTCAAGCTGATGTTATTTTTTGTTTAATCTGATGATGCCTATTTACATCATGCAATCATGTAAGTGGTAACTGGTGCAATGGATTTGCTAGTGTTTTCCAAACAAATAAGCGTCCATGATATTAAAAATAAACTATATAAACTATAACTGATGAGATGTAATGTTACCAAGAACCATAAAATTATTGCATGGATAACATTTCGAGTTCTGAAGATACCTACGAATTACGATAAATTACTGAATAGAATTTTTTTCTCAGTGTTCTGCTTTGATTTGCCACCACCTTATTATACAATGTTTAATGCAGTAGTCTTCAACTGAAAATACTGGACATGTGCATGCAAATTTGACTGAGCATTAGCAGTTAGATTTATCATTCTCTATCCATAGTTACCTAAATAATCTTACCCTTTCTGACCAATTAACTAAAAACATTTTTTGCATGTCAATCTCTTCCTAATATCCCTATCTATCCGGAATGTGGCTTGTTCATTTTAATATTGTTTTTCAAGGCCAGCACTTTGTGCAAAACTGTAATATTTTGAGGATATAACCAGTATAAGAGCTGATCTGCACACATATGTTGGGCAGGCTTTACTGTATTTCTTGGATTGAAGGAGGATGAAGGTTGATCTGATAGATTTGTATAAATGATGTTTTACCATTATTTCTAAATTTCCCTTGCCCAAATCCAGTGTACTAGATGTGATTTATGGTACCTGTTTCTGTTGATGTTGATTCTGTTGTATAAGAGGTCTTCATTGTACTTTGGTCTGCGGATGAACTTTCTTCTGTGGTTGCAGAAGTTGTCAAATCTTCACATATGCAGAGAAATATTAGTTAAAATACATGACTGTACACTCATGGAAAAACTTTTATAAGCAGCATGCAATCATTTAACTGATAACTGGTGCATTGGATCTGCTACCATGTGCCAAACAAATAAGCATACATTATATTACCAATTAATAACTGCCTGACTATCATTATTGGCATCTTGCATGGTATTCCTACTTAAACTATTGGGTTGATTACAAGGGCAACTGCTTATAAAAGTGAAAGCAAATGTAAGACGAAAAACTCTACACCAGTTATCACTCTTTTTCTGTCATCCATAACAACAGTAATATTGATTGTCATGTGGTGATAAGTAAGATAAGTAAGATGCAGTGGCAGTTGATGTGCTTGGTTCTGAGAATGAAATGAAGATGTGACATCAATGGATATTGAAAGAAAACTGTATGTGGTAACTGGTACATTGGATCTGCTACTATTTTCCAAAACAAATAAGCATTGATGATGTTCACAAACAAATAAATAAATAATTGCCTGACTTTCATGATTGGCTTATTTGACTGATTGCATGATGTTCCAACATAAACTATAACTGATGAGATGTAATGTTACCTAGAATTCAATGAACATGGGTATATGGAGCAAGCATTCATATGAAGTGGTTGCGACAAGAACAGTTATATTATTTAAAAGAGACTTGGACAGATGAATGGATTAGAAAGTTTAGAGTGATATGGAACCATTGTGGGCAAATGGAGCTGTCTTCAATGGCTGATAATATCGGACATATTGGACCGAGGAGATTATTTCCATTCGGATTGACACAATTGCTCTCTAAGTCTAGGAGGGGTTGACAAGACAAGTTTAATCAATATTTCCAAATTTCCCATGCCCAGATTTGGAGTACAATTCTAAACTCACATTAATTGTTTTATTTTTTATTCTGATGATGTGTATTAGCAACATACAATCATGTAAGTTGTAACTGGTGCATTTGATCTACTGATATTTTTCAAACAAAGAAGCACCCACGATATTAGAAATGTTAAATTAATAATTGTCCGAGTTACATTATTGACTTATTTGACTACTTGTATGATATTTCTACATTAACTATAGGGTTGATTACAATGGCGACTACTTCTCAAAGAAATTCCAGATGTTAGGCAACAATATTGTACTCAAGTTATCACTATATTTCTGTCATAGATTATGACCCATTATTGATTGTCACGTGTTGATAAATAATGTATGTTTTTAAAGTTTGATCAGTGAATCCTGTTGCTGCATTATCCTCGTACCTGTTGTTTCGCTGCTGGTGGCGGACGTAGTCGATGCAGTGGCAGTTGATGTGCTTGGTTCTGAGAATTAAATGAAGATGTGACATTAATGGAAATTGAAAGTGAACTAAACACTTTTTTGTTTCCTAAAGTATGTAAAGAGCAGCAGCAAAAACATGTGAAATAATATTAGAGTGATATGGAACTGCCACTGTCAAATAGAGCTTGCTTAAATGGCTGATCATCCGTGGCTTCGACACATGTAGAGATTATTTCCATTCTGTGTGACATAATTGCTGTCTGAGTCTAAGGAGAGTTGACAAGACAAGCTTGATCATTTGCCCAGATTTGGAGAACAAGTTGTTATACTGTATATGGTACCTGTCTCAGTTGATGTTGATTCTGTTGTATAAGAGGTCATCGTTGTACTTTGGTCTGTGGACGTGCTTTCTTCTGTGGTTGCAGAAATTGTCGAATCTTCACATACACAGAGAAATATCAGTTTAAATACATGGGAGCACTCTCATAGTTACACTTGTAAAATGTCCCTGGATGTACAAGCTGATATTATTTTTTGTTTAATGTGATGATGCCTATTAATATCATGCAATCATGTAAGTGGTAACTGGTGCAATGAATCTGCTAGTGTTTCCTAAACAAATAAGCAACCATGATATTAAAAATAAACTATATAAACTATAACTTATGAGATGTAATGTTACAAGAACTCAAAAATTATTGCATGGATAACATTTCGAGTTCTGAAGATACCTACGAACTATGATAAATTACTGAATAGAATCTATTTCTCAGTGTTCTGCTTTGATTTGTCACCACGTTATTATACAATGTTTAATGCAGTAGTCTTCAACTGAAAATACTGAATTTGTGCATGCAAATTTGACTGAGCATTACCTGTTAGATTTATCATTGTCTATCCATAGTTACCAAAATAATCTTTCCCTTTCTGATCAATTAACTGAAATCTTTTTTTGTACATCATTAACTCTTCCTAAGATCTTTCCAAATGCATCTCCTATTTGCAATAAATGTCTTCTTCAGGAAGCAACTAAAACCCATGCCTTTGCCTCTTGTATAAAGTTACATAATTTCTGGAGAGGAATTTTTGAAATGTTTTCAAAAACACTAAAAATATAATTTTTCTGTTCTGAGCTATCATTATTTCAAAGACGTTTCCTTAATTATGGCCTGATAACGGTGAAAAAACTAATACATAAATTATGGAAACATACATCAGTCCCTTCTCTTAAGATGTGGATTATAAACAAGACAACGCAAGGCACTGCATCTTGAAAATATTAGACTTGTCTTGGCAGAAAAACCAGATCATTTTTCCAAGACATGGACACCATTCATTGATTTATTACAAGGATAGTATGGCGCAACACAATTGTGGATTTAAATCTAATTACGGGCTGGGTGAGGTGGGTGGGGAAGGATGAGAGGCAAGTATATCACCATTTTTCTTTTTATCCTTTTCTTTTTTTTTCTAATCCTCTCTTCTTTCTTTCTTTTATTCACTCTTTGGCTACACTACTTTGGTAGTCTAGGGGCTCTATCTTTGCACATCTCACTTTTTCTCTTTCTTGCTTTATCTCCTTTCTTTTCATAGCTAAAAAGTTTAAAATTGAAGCTGTACAATAACTATAATTTTATATGCCGTTGGTTCTATTTTTGTACATTTGCTTCTAATAAATAAAATTAAACAAAAAAATAAATCAATAAAAGAGATTTGCACAGGTGCATGGATTGGAAAATATTGGAGTGATATGTAACCGCTGCGGGCAAGTGGAGCTAGCTTCAATGGCAGATCAACCGTGGCATTGACATATTGCATGGTAGAGACTATTTTCATTCTGTATGACACAATTACTGTCTGAGTCGAAGAGGGATTGACAAGATAAGTTTTACCATTATTTCTAAATTTCCCTTGCCCAAATCCAGTGCACAAGATGTGATTTATGTTACCAGTCTCTGTTGATGTTGATTCTGTTGTATAAGAGGTCTCCATTGTACTTTGGTCTGTGGATGTGCTTTCTTCTGTGGATGTAGAAATTGTCGAATCTTCACATTTGCAGAGAAATATTAGTTAAAATACATGGCAGCATACTCATGGCTACACATAAAATGTCCCTGGATGTCCAAGAAGATGGTTTTATTTTTAAATCTGATGATGCATATTAACATCGTACAATCATGTAAGTGGTAACTGGTACATTTTATCTGCTACTATTTTACAAAACAAATAAGCATTGATGATGTTAACAAATAATAAACAAATAAATGACTGACTTTCATTATTGACTTATTTGACTGCTTGCATGGTATTCCAACAAAAACTATAACTGATGAGATGTAATGATACCTAGAATTCAACGAACATGGGTATATGGAGTAAGCATCCATATGAAGTGGTTGCGACAAGAACAGTAATATTATTTAAAAGAGACTTGGGCTGATGAAAGGATTAAAAAGTTGAGAGTTATATGGAACCGTCGTGGGCAAATGGAGCTAGCTTCAATGGCTGATCATATTGGACCGTTGAGATTATTTCCATCCGGATTGACACAATTACACTCCAAGTTTAGGAGGGATCACAAGCCACATTTAATCAAAAATTCCAAATTACCCATGCCCAGATTTGGAGTACAATTCTAAACTGACATTAATTGTTTTATTTTTTATTCTGATGACGTGTATTAGCAACATGCAATCATGTAAGTTGTAACTGGTGCATTTGATCCACTGATATTTTCTAAACAACGAAGCATCCACGATATTAGAAAAGTTAAATTAATAATTGTCTGACTTAAATTATTGACTTTTTTTATCTACGTATTATATTTCTACATAAACTATAGGGTTGAATACAATGGCGACTACTTTTCAAAGTGAATTCCAGATGTTAGGCAACAATATTGTACTCAAGTTATCATTATATTTCTGTCATCAATTACGACCCATTATTAATTGTCACGTGTTGACAAATAATGTATGTTTTTAAAGTTTGATCAGTGAATCCTGTTGCTGCATTATCCTCGTACCTGTTGTTTCGCTGCTGGTGGCGGACGTAGTCGATGCAGTGGCAGTTGATGTGCTTGGTTCTGAGAATTAAATGAAGATGTGACATTAATGGAAATTGAAAGTGAACTAAACACTTTTTTGTTTCCTAAAGTATGTAAAGAGCAGCAGCAAAAACATGTGAAATAATATTAGAGTGATATGGAACTGCCACTGTCAAATAGAGCTAGCTTAAATGGCTGATCATCCGTGGCTTCGACACATGTAGAGATTATTTCCATTCTGTGTGACATAATTGCTGTCTGAGTCTAAGGAGAGTTGACAAGACAAGCTTAATCATTTGCCCAGATTTGGAGAACAAGTTGTTATACTGTATATGGTACCTGTCTCAGTTGATGTTGATTCTGTTGTATAAGAGGTCATCGTTGTACTTTGGTCTGTGGACGTGCTCTCTTCTGTGGTTGCAGAAATTGTTGAATCTTCACATACACAGAGAAATATCAGTTTAAATACATGGGAGCACTCTCATAGTTACACTTGTAAAATGTCCCTGGATGTACAAGCTGATATTATTTTTTGTTTAATGTGATGATGCCTATTAATATCATGCAATCATGTAAGTGGTAACTGGTGCAATGAATCTGCTAGTGTTTCCTAAACAAATAAGCAACCATGATATTAAAAATAAACTATATAAACTATAACTTATGAGATGTAATGTTACAAGAACTCAAAAATTATTGCATGGATAACATTTCGAGTTCTGAAGATACCTACGAACTATGATAAATTACTGAATAGAATCTATTTCTCAGTGTTCTGCTTTGATTTGTCACCACGTTATTATACAATGTTTAATGCAGTAGTCTTCAACTGAAAATACTGAATTTGTGCATGCAAATTTGACTGAGCATTACCTGTTAGATTTATCATTGTCTATCCATAGTTACCAAAATAATCTTTCCCTTTCTGATCAATTAACTGAAATCTTTTTTTGTACATCATTAACTCTTCCTAAGATCTTTCCAAATGCATCTCCTATTTGCAATAAATGTCTTCTTCAGGAAGCAACTAAAACCCATGCCTTTGCCTCTTGTATAAAGTTACATAATTTCTGGAGAGGAATTTTTGAAATGTTTTCAAAAACACTAAAAATATAATTTTTCTGTTCTGAGCTATCATTATTTCAAAGACGTTTCCTTAATTATGGCCTGATAACGGTGAAAAAACTAATACATAAATTATGGAAACATACATCAGTCCCTTCTCTTAAGATGTGGATTATAAACAAGACAACGCAAGGCACTGCATCTTGAAAATATTAGACTTGTCTTGGCAGAAAAACCAGATCATTTTTCCAAGACATGGACACCATTCATTGATTTATTACAAGGATAGTATGGCGCAACACAATTGTGGATTTAAATCTAATTACGGGCTGGGTGAGGTGGGTGGGGAAGGATGAGAGGCAAGTATATCACCATTTTTCTTTTTATCCTTTTCTTTTTTTTTCTAATCCTCTCTTCTTTCTTTCTTTTATTCACTCTTTGGCTACACTACTTTGGTAGTCTAGGGGCTCTATCTTTGCACATCTCACTTTTTCTCTTTCTTGCTTTATCTCCTTTCTTTTCATAGCTAAAAAGTTTAAAATTGAAGCTGTACAATAACTATAATTTTATATGCCGTTGGTTCTATTTTTGTACATTTGCTTCTAATAAATAAAATTAAACAAAAAAATAAATCAATAAAAGAGATTTGCACAGGTGCATGGATTGGAAAATATTGGAGTGATATGTAACCGCTGCGGGCAAGTGGAGCTAGCTTCAATGGCAGATCAACCGTGGCATTGACATATTGCATGGTAGAGACTATTTTCATTCTGTATGACACAATTACTGTCTGAGTCGAAGAGGGATTGACAAGATAAGTTTTACCATTATTTCTAAATTTCCCTTGCCCAAATCCAGTGCACAAGATGTGATTTATGTTACCAGTCTCTGTTGATGTTGATTCTGTTGTATAAGAGGTCTCCATTGTACTTTGGTCTGTGGATGTGCTTTCTTCTGTGGATGTAGAAATTGTCGAATCTTCACATTTGCAGAGAAATATTAGTTAAAATACATGGCAGCATACTCATGGCTACACATAAAATGTCCCTGGATGTCCAAGAAGATGGTTTTATTTTTAAATCTGATGATGCATATTAACATCGTACAATCATGTAAGTGGTAACTGGTACATTTTATCTGCTACTATTTTACAAAACAAATAAGCATTGATGATGTTAACAAATAATAAACAAATAAATGACTGACTTTCATTATTGACTTATTTGACTGCTTGCATGGTATTCCAACAAAAACTATAACTGATGAGATGTAATGATACCTAGAATTCAACGAACATGGGTATATGGAGTAAGCATCCATATGAAGTGGTTGCGACAAGAACAGTAATATTATTTAAAAGAGACTTGGGCTGATGAAAGGATTAAAAAGTTGAGAGTTATATGGAACCGTCGTGGGCAAATGGAGCTAGCTTCAATGGCTGATCATATTGGACCGTTGAGATTATTTCCATCCGGATTGACACAATTACACTCCAAGTTTAGGAGGGATCACAAGCCACATTTAATCAAAAATTCCAAATTACCCATGCCCAGATTTGGAGTACAATTCTAAACTGACATTAATTGTTTTATTTTTTATTCTGATGACGTGTATTAGCAACATGCAATCATGTAAGTTGTAACTGGTGCATTTGATCCACTGATATTTTCTAAACAACGAAGCATCCACGATATTAGAAAAGTTAAATTAATAATTGTCTGACTTAAATTATTGACTTTTTTTATCTACGTATTATATTTCTACATAAACTATAGGGTTGAATACAATGGCGACTACTTTTCAAAGTGAATTCCAGATGTTAGGCAACAATATTGTACTCAAGTTATCATTATATTTCTGTCATCAATTACGACCCATTATTAATTGTCACGTGTTGACAAATAATGTATGTTTTTAAAGTTTGATCAGTGAATCCTGTTGCTGCATTATCCTCGTACCTGTTGTTTCGCTGCTGGTGGCGGACGTAGTCGATGCAGTGGCAGTTGATGTGCTTGGTTCTGAGAATTAAATGAAGATGTGACATTAATGGAAATTGAAAGTGAACTAAACACTTTTTTGTTTCCTAAAGTATGTAAAGAGCAGCAGCAAAAACATGTGAAATAATATTAGAGTGATATGGAACTGCCACTGTCAAATAGAGCTAGCTTAAATGGCTGATCATCCGTGGCTTCGACACATGTAGAGATTATTTCCATTCTGTGTGACATAATTGCTGTCTGAGTCTAAGGAGAGTTGACAAGACAAGCTTAATCATTTGCCCAGATTTGGAGAACAAGTTGTTATACTGTATATGGTACCTGTCTCAGTTGATGTTGATTCTGTTGTATAAGAGGTCATCGTTGTACTTTGGTCTGTGGACGTGCTCTCTTCTGTGGTTGCAGAAATTGTTGAATCTTCACATACACAGAGAAATATCAGTTTAAATACATGGGAGCACTCTCATAGTTACACTTGTAAAATGTCCCTGGATGTACAAGCTGATATTATTTTTTGTTTAATGTGATGATGCCTATTAATATCATGCAATCATGTAAGTGGTAACTGGTGCAATGAATCTGCTAGTGTTTCCTAAACAAATAAGCAACCATGATATTAAAAATAAACTATATAAACTATAACTTATGAGATGTAATGTTACAAGAACTCAAAAATTATTGCATGGATAACATTTCGAGTTCTGAAGATACCTACGAACTATGATAAATTACTGAATAGAATCTATTTCTCAGTGTTCTGCTTTGATTTGTCACCACGTTATTATACAATGTTTAATGCAGTAGTCTTCAACTGAAAATACTGAATTTGTGCATGCAAATTTGACTGAGCATTACCTGTTAGATTTATCATTGTCTATCCATAGTTACCAAAATAATCTTTCCCTTTCTGATCAATTAACTGAAATCTTTTTTTGTACATCATTAACTCTTCCTAAGATCTTTCCAAATGCATCTCCTATTTGCAATAAATGTCTTCTTCAGGAAGCAACTAAAACCCATGCCTTTGCCTCTTGTATAAAGTTACATAATTTCTGGAGAGGAATTTTTGAAATGTTTTCAAAAACACTAAAAATATAATTTTTCTGTTCTGAGCTATCATTATTTCAAAGACGTTTCCTTAATTATGGCCTGATAACGGTGAAAAAACTAATACATAAATTATGGAAACATACATCAGTCCCTTCTCTTAAGATGTGGATTATAAACAAGACACCGCAAGGCACTGCATCTTGAAAATATTAGACTTGTCTTGGCAGAAAAACCAGATCATTTTTCCAAGACATGGACACCATTCATTGATTTATTACAAGGATAGTATGGCGCAACACAATTGTGGATTTAAATCTAATTACGGGCTGGGTGAGGTGGGTGGGGAAGGATGAGAGGCAAGTATATCACCATTTTTCTTTTTATCCTTTTCTTTTTTTTTCTAATCCTCTCTTCTTTCTTTCTTTTATTCACTCTTTGGCTACACTACTTTGGTAGTCTAGGGGCTCTATCTTTGCACATCTCACTTTTTCTCTTTCTTGCTTTATCTCCTTTCTTTTCATAGCTAAAAAGTTTAAAATTGAAGCTGTACAATAACTATAATTTTATATGCCGTTGGTTCTATTTTTGTACATTTGCTTCTAATAAATAAAATTAAACAAAAAAATAAATCAATAAAAGAGATTTGCACAGGTGCATGGATTGGAAAATATTGGAGTGATATGTAACCGCTGCGGGCAAGTGGAGCTAGCTTCAATGGCAGATCAACCGTGGCATTGACATATTGCATGGTAGAGACTATTTTCATTCTGTATGACACAATTACTGTCTGAGTCGAAGAGGGATTGACAAGATAAGTTTTACCATTATTTCTAAATTTCCCTTGCCCAAATCCAGTGCACAAGATGTGATTTATGTTACCAGTCTCTGTTGATGTTGATTCTGTTGTATAAGAGGTCTCCATTGTACTTTGGTCTGTGGATGTGCTTTCTTCTGTGGATGTAGAAATTGTCGAATCTTCACATTTGCAGAGAAATATTAGTTAAAATACATGGCAGCATACTCATGGCTACACATAAAATGTCCCTGGATGTCCAAGAAGATGGTTTTATTTTTAAATCTGATGATGCATATTAACATCGTACAATCATGTAAGTGGTAACTGGTACATTTTATCTGCTACTATTTTACAAAACAAATAAGCATTGATGATGTTAACAAATAATAAACAAATAAATGACTGACTTTCATTATTGACTTATTTGACTGCTTGCATGGTATTCCAACAAAAACTATAACTGATGAGATGTAATGATACCTAGAATTCAACGAACATGGGTATATGGAGTAAGCATCCATATGAAGTGGTTGCGACAAGAACAGTAATATTATTTAAAAGAGACTTGGGCTGATGAAAGGATTAAAAAGTTGAGAGTTATATGGAACCGTCGTGGGCAAATGGAGCTAGCTTCAATGGCTGATCATATTGGACCGTTGAGATTATTTCCATCCGGATTGACACAATTACACTCCAAGTTTAGGAGGGATCACAAGCCACATTTAATCAAAAATTCCAAATTACCCATGCCCAGATTTGGAGTACAATTCTAAACTGACATTAATTGTTTTATTTTTTATTCTGATGACGTGTATTAGCAACATGCAATCATGTAAGTTGTAACTGGTGCATTTGATCCACTGATATTTTCTAAACAACGAAGCATCCACGATATTAGAAAAGTTAAATTAATAATTGTCTGACTTAAATTATTGACTTTTTTTATCTACGTATTATATTTCTACATAAACTATAGGGTTGAATACAATGGCGACTACTTTTCAAAGTGAATTCCAGATGTTAGGCAACAATATTGTACTCAAGTTATCATTATATTTCTGTCATCAATTACGACCCATTATTAATTGTCACGTGTTGACAAATAATGTATGTTTTTAAAGTTTGATCAGTGAATCCTGTTGCTGCATTATCCTCGTACCTGTTGTTTCGCTGCTGGTGGCGGACGTAGTCGATGCAGTGGCAGTTGATGTGCTTGGTTCTGAGAATTAAATGAAGATGTGACATTAATGGAAATTGAAAGTGAACTAAACACTTTTTTGTTTCCTAAAGTATGTAAAGAGCAGCAGCAAAAACATGTGAAATAATATTAGAGTGATATGGAACTGCCACTGTCAAATAGAGCTGGCTTAAATGGCTGATCATCCGTGGCTTCGACACATGTAGAGATTATTTCCATTCTGTGTGACATAATTGCTGTCTGAGTCTAAGGAGAGTTGACAAGACAAGCTTAATCATTTGCCCAGATTTGGAGAACAAGTTGTTATACTGTATATGGTACCTGTCTCAGTTGATGTTGATTCTGTTGTATAAGAGGTCATCGCTGTACTTTGGTCTGTGGACGTGCTCTCTTCTGTGGTTGCAGAAATTGTTGAATCTTCACATACACAGAGAAATATCAGTTTAAATACATGGGAGCACTCTCATAGTTACACTTGTAAAATGTCCCTGGATGTACAAGCTGATATTATTTTTTGTTTAATGTGATGATGCCTATTAATATCATGCAATCATGTAAGTGGTAACTGGTGCAATGAATCTGCTAGTGTTTCCTAAACAAATAAGCAACCATGATATTAAAAATAAACTATATAAACTATAACTTATGAGATGTAATGTTACAAGAACTCAAAAATTATTGCATGGATAACATTTCGAGTTCTGAAGATACCTACGAACTATGATAAATTACTGAATAGAATCTATTTCTCAGTGTTCTGCTTTGATTTGTCACCACGTTATTATACAATGTTTAATGCAGTAGTCTTCAACTGAAAATACTGAATTTGTGCATGCAAATTTGACTGAGCATTACCTGTTAGATTTATCATTGTCTATCCATAGTTACCAAAATAATCTTTCCCTTTCTGATCAATTAACTGAAATCTTTTTTTGTACATCATTAACTCTTCCTAAGATCTTTCCAAATGCATCTCCTATTTGCAATAAATGTCTTCTTCAGGAAGCAACTAAAACCCATGCCTTTGCCTCTTGTATAAAGTTACATAATTTCTGGAGAGGAATTTTTGAAATGTTTTCAAAAACACTAAAAATATAATTTTTCTGTTCTGAGCTATCATTATTTCAAAGACGTTTCCTTAATTATGGCCTGATAATGGTGAAAAAACTAATACATAAATTATGGAAACATACATCAGTCCCTTCTCTTAAGATGTGGATTATAAACAAGACACCGCAAGGCACTGCATCTTGAAAATATTAGACTTGTCTTGGCAGAAAAACCAGATCATTTTTCCAAGACATGGACACCATTCATTGATTTATTACAAGGATAGTATGGCGCAACACAATTGTGGATTTAAATCTAATTACGGGCTGGGTGAGGTGGGTGGGGAAGGATGAGAGGCAAGTATATCACCATTTTTCTTTTTATCCTTTTCTTTTTTTTTCTAATCCTCTCTTCTTTCTTTCTTTTATTCACTCTTTGGCTACACTACTTTGGTAGTCTAGGGGCTCTATCTTTGCACATCTCACTTTTTCTCTTTCTTGCTTTATCTCCTTTCTTTTCATAGCTAAAAAGTTTAAAATTGAAGCTGTACAATAACTATAATTTTATATGCCGTTGGTTCTATTTTTGTACATTTGCTTCTAATAAATAAAATTAAACAAAAAAATAAATCAATAAAAGAGATTTGCACAGGTGCATGGATTGGAAAATATTGGAGTGATATGTAACCGCTGCGGGCAAGTGGAGCTAGCTTCAATGGCAGATCAACCGTGGCATTGACATATTGCATGGTAGAGACTATTTTCATTCTGTATGACACAATTACTGTCTGAGTTGAAGAGGGATTGACAAGATAAGTTTTACCATTATTTCTAAATTTCCCTTGCCCAAATCCAGTGCACAAGATGTGATTTATGTTACCAGTCTCTGTTGATGTTGATTCTGTTGTATAAGAGGTCTCCATTGTACTTTGGTCTGTGGATGTGCTTTCTTCTGTGGATGTAGAAATTGTCGAATCTTCACATTTGCAGAGAAATATTAGTTAAAATACATGGCAGCATACTCATGGCTACACATAAAATGTCCCTGGATGTCCAAGAAGATGGTTTTATTTTTAAATCTGATGATGCATATTAACATCGTACAATCATGTAAGTGGTAACTGGTACATTTTATCTGCTACTATTTTACAAAACAAATAAGCATTGATGATGTTAACAAATAATAAACAAATAAATGACTGACTTTCATTATTGACTTATTTGACTGCTTGCATGGTATTCCAACAAAAACTATAACTGATGAGATGTAATGATACCTAGAATTCAACGAACATGGGTATATGGAGTAAGCATCCATATGAAGTGGTTGCGACAAGAACAGTAATATTATTTAAAAGAGACTTGGGCTGATGAAAGGATTAAAAAGTTGAGAGTTATATGGAACCGTCGTGGGCAAATGGAGCTAGCTTCAATGGCTGATCATATTGGACCGTTGAGATTATTTCCATCCGGATTGACACAATTACACTCCAAGTTTAGGAGGGATCACAAGCCACATTTAATCAAAAATTCCAAATTACCCATGCCCAGATTTGGAGTACAATTCTAAACTGACATTAATTGTTTTATTTTTTATTCTGATGACGTGTATTAGCAACATGCAATCATGTAAGTTGTAACTGGTGCATTTGATCCACTGATATTTTCTAAACAACGAAGCATCCACGATATTAGAAAAGTTAAATTAATAATTGTCTGACTTAAATTATTGACTTTTTTTATCTACGTATTATATTTCTACATAAACTATAGGGTTGAATACAATGGCGACTACTTTTCAAAGTGAATTCCAGATGTTAGGCAACAATATTGTACTCAAGTTATCATTATATTTCTGTCATCAATTACGACCCATTATTAATTGTCACGTGTTGACAAATAATGTATGTTTTTAAAGTTTGATCAGTGAATCCTGTTGCTGCATTATCCTCGTACCTGTTGTTTCGCTGCTGGTGGCGGACGTAGTCGATGCAGTGGCAGTTGATGTGCTTGGTTCTGAGAATTAAATGAAGATGTGACATTAATGGAAATTGAAAGTGAACTAAACACTTTTTTGTTTCCTAAAGTATGTAAAGAGCAGCAGCAAAAACATGTGAAATAATATTAGAGTGATATGGAACTGCCACTGTCAAATAGAGCTAGCTTAAATGGCTGATCATCCGTGGCTTCGACACATGTAGAGATTATTTCCATTCTGTGTGACATAATTGCTGTCTGAGTCTAAGGAGAGTTGACAAGACAAGCTTGATCATTTGCCCAGATTTGGAGAACAAGTTGTTATACTGTATATGGTACCTGTCTCAGTTGATGTTGATTCTGTTGTATAAGAGGTCATCGTTGTACTTTGGTCTGTGGACGTGCTCTCTTCTGTGGTTGCAGAAATTGTTGAATCTTCACATACACAGAGAAATATCAGTTTAAATACATGGGAGCACTCTCATAGTTACACTTGTAAAATGTCCCTGGATGTACAAGCTGATATTATTTTTTGTTTAATGTGATGATGCCTATTAATATCATGCAATCATGTAAGTGGTAACTGGTGCAATGAATCTGCTAGTGTTTCCTAAACAAATAAGCAACCATGATATTAAAAATAAACTATATAAACTATAACTGATGAGATGTAATGTTACAAGAACTCAAAAATTATTGCATGGATAACATTTCGAGTTCTGAAGATACCTACGAACTATGATAAATTACTGAATAGAATCTATTTCTCAGTGTTCTGCTTTGATTTGTCACCACGTTATTATACAATGTTTAATGCAGTAGTCTTCAATTGAAAATACTGAATTTGTGCATGCAAATTTGACTGAGCATTACCTGTTAGATTTATCATTGTCTATCCATAGTTACCAAAATAATCTTTCCCTTTCTGATCAATTAACTGAAATCTTTTTTTGTACATCATTAACTCTTCCTAAGATCTTTCCAAATGCATCTCCTATTTGCAATAAATGTCTTCTTCAGGAAGCAACTAAAACCCATGCCTTTGCCTCTTGTATAAAGTTACATAATTTCTGGAGAGGAATTTTTGAAATGTTTTCAAAAACACTAAAAATATAATTTTTCTGTTCTGAGCTATCATTATTTCAAAGACGTTTCCTTAATTATGGCCTGATAACGGTGAAAAAACTAATACATAAATTATGGAAACATACATCAGTCCCTTCTCTTAAGATGTGGATTATAAACAAGACACCGCAAGGCACTGCATCTTGAAAATATTAGACTTGTCTTGGCAGAAAAACCAGATCATTTTTCCAAGACATGGACTCCATTCATTGATTTATTACAAGGATAGTATGGCGCAACACAATTGTGGATTTAAATCTAATTACGGGCTGGGTGAGGTGGGTGGGGAAGGATGAGAGGCAAGTATATCACCATTTTTCTTTTTATCCTTTTCTTTTTTTTTCTAATCCTCTCTTCTTTCTTTCTTTTATTCACTCTTTGGCTACACTACTTTGGTAGTCTAGGGGCTCTATCTTTGCACATCTCACTTTTTCTCTTTCTTGCTTTATCTCCTTTCTTTTCATAGCTAAAAAGTTTAAAATTGAAGCTGTACAATAACTATAATTTTATATGCCGTTGGTTCTATTTTTGTACATTTGCTTCTAATAAATAAAATTAAACAAAAAAATAAATCAATAAAAGAGATTTGCACAGGTGCATGGATTGGAAAATATTGGAGTGATATGTAACCGCTGCGGGCAAGTGGAGCTAGCTTCAATGGCAGATCAACCGTGGCATTGACATATTGCATGGTAGAGACTATTTTCATTCTGTATGACACAATTACTGTCTGAGTCGAAGAGGGATTGACAAGATAAGTTTTACCATTATTTCTAAATTTCCCTTGCCCAAATCCAGTGCACAAGATGTGATTTATGTTACCAGTCTCTGTTGATGTTGATTCTGTTGTATAAGAGGTCTCCATTGTACTTTGGTCTGTGGATGTGCTTTCTTCTGTGGATGTAGAAATTGTCGAATCTTCACATTTGCAGAGAAATATTAGTTAAAATACATGGCAGCATACTCATGGCTACACATAAAATGTCCCTGGATGTCCAAGAAGATGGTTTTATTTTTAAATCTGATGATGCATATTAACATCGTACAATCATGTAAGTGGTAACTGGTACATTTTATCTGCTACTATTTTACAAAACAAATAAGCATTGATGATGTTAACAAATAATAAACAAATAAATGACTGACTTTCATTATTGACTTATTTGACTGCTTGCATGGTATTCCAACAAAAACTATAACTGATGAGATGTAATGATACCTAGAATTCAACGAACATGGGTATATGGAGTAAGCATCCATATGAAGTGGTTGCGACAAGAACAGTAATATTATTTAAAAGAGACTTGGGCTGATGAAAGGATTAAAAAGTTGAGTGTTATATGGAACCGTCGTGGGCAAATGGAGCTAGCTTCAATGGCTGATCATATTGGACCGTTGAGATTATTTCCATCCGGATTGACACAATTACACTCCAAGTTTAGGAGGGATCACAAGCCACATTTAATCAAAAATTCCAAATTACCCATGCCCAGATTTGGAGTACAATTCTAAACTGACATTAATTGTTTTATTTTTTATTCTGATGACGTGTATTAGCAACATGCAATCATGTAAGTTGTAACTGGTGCATTTGATCCACTGATATTTTCTAAACAACGAAGCATCCACGATATTAGAAAAGTTAAATTAATAATTGTCTGACTTAAATTATTGACTTTTTTTATCTACGTATTATATTTCTACATAAACTATAGGGTTGAATACAATGGCGACTACTTTTCAAAGTGAATTCCAGATGTTAGGCAACAATATTGTACTCAAGTTATCATTATATTTCTGTCATCAATTACGACCCATTATTAATTGTCACGTGTTGACAAATAATGTAGATTTTAAAAGTTTGATCTGTGAATTCCGTTGCTGCATTATCCTCGTACCTGTTGTTTCGCTGCTGGTGGCGGACGTAGTCGATGTAGTGGCAGTTGATGTGCTTGGTTCTGAGAATGAAATGAAGATGTGACATTAATGGAAATTGAAAGTGAATTAAACTCTTTTTTGTTTCCTAAAGTATGTAAAGAGCAGCAGTGAAAATTAAACATGTGAAATAATATTGGAGTGATATGGATCTGCCACTGTCAAATAGAGCTAGCTTCAATGGCTGATCATCCGTGGTTTGTACATATTGGGCCGTAGACACTATTTCCATATGTGACATAATTGCTGTCTGAGTCCAAGGAAGACAAGCTTGATCATTTGCCCAGATTTGGTGTACGTTGTTGAAGTGTACATGGTACCTGATTCTGTTGAAGTTGATTCTGTTGTCTGAGAGGTCATCGTTGTACTTTGGTCTGTGGACGTGCTTTCTTCTGTGGTTGCAGAAATTGTCGAATCTTCACATATACAGAGAAATATCAGTTTAAATACATGGCAGCACTCTCATGGCTACACTTGTTAAATTTCCCTAGATGGTCAAGCTGATATTATTTTTTGTTTAATGTGATGATGCATATTAACATCATGAAATGTTGTAAGTGGTAACTGGTGCAATGGATCTGCTAGTGTTTTCCAAACAAATAAGCATCCATGATGTTAAAATTAAACTACATAAACTATAAATGATGAGATGTAATGTTACCAAGAACTAAACAAATAATTGCCTGGATAACATTTTGAGTGGTTAAGATACCTACGAATTACGATAAATTACATAATATAATTTTTTTCTCAGTGTCTGCTTTGATTTGTCACCACGTTATTATACAATGTTTAATGCAGATGTCTTCAACTGAAAATATTGAAGTTGTGCATGCAAATTTGACTGAGCATTAGCTGTTAGATTTATCATTTTCTATCCATAGTTATCTAAATAATCTTGCCCTTTCTGACCAATCAACTGAAATCTTTTTTTGCGCAAGTCAATAACTCTTCCTAATATCCCTAGTTATCTGGAATGTGGCTACTTAATTTTAGTATTGTTTTTCAGGGCCAGCACTTTGTACAAAATTGAAATATGTTTGAGGATGTAACCAGTATAAGAGCTGATTTGCACACATATGTTGGGCAGGCTTTACTTTATTTCTTGGATTGAAGGAGGTTGAAGGTTGATCTGATAGATTTGTGTAAATCATGTTGAAATAGAAGTGTGAATGAACAGAGTCTTTTCCCATGTTGGGTGTCTAGTATTGTAGGGCACTGTTATAAGGTTGCCTATAATAAGATAGACATAATAAGAACCTGATCTGATCTTTTTAACCGAGGGTGATGGATCTATGGAGCAAGCATCCAGATGAAGTGGTTGAGGCAGGAACTATTATATTATTTAAAAGAGATTTAGACAGATGCATGGATGGAAAGTGTTAGAGTGATATGGAACTGCTGTGGGCAAATGGAGCTAGCTTCAATGGCTGATCATCTGTGATTTGGACCTCTTTGGCCTTGGGAATATTTTCATTTTGTGTGACATATTTGCTCTGTAAGCCTAATGAAAGTTAAAAATACATTTTAAACATTATTTCCAAATATCCATTGCCCCGATTTAGAGTACAACTTGTAATTTATGTTACCAGTCTCTGTTGAAGTTGATTCACTTGTATAAGAGGTCATCATTGTATCTTGGTCTGTGGATGTGCTTTCTTCTGTGGATGTAGAAATTGTCGATTCGTCACATATGCAGGGAAATATCAGTTAAAATACATGGCAGCATACTCGTGGCTACACATAGAATGTCCCGAGATGTCCAAGAAGATGGTTTTTTTTAATCTGATGATGCATATTAACATTGGACAATTATGCCAGTGGTAACTGGTGCATTGGATCTGCTACTATTTTCCAAAACAAATAAGCATTGATGATGTTAACAAATAATAAACAAATAATTGCCTGACTTTCATTATTGGCTGGTTTGGCTGCTTGCATGATATTCCAACATTAACTATAGCTGATGAGATGTAATGTTACCTAGAATTCAACGAACATGGGTATATGGAGCAAGCATCCATATGAAGTGGTTGCAACAAGAACAGTTACATTATTTAAAAGAGACTTGGGCTGATGAATGGATTAGAAGGTTGAGAGTGATATGGAACCATCGTGGGCAAATGGAGCTGGCTTCAGTGGCTGATCATATCGGACATATTGGACCGTGGAGATTATTTCCATTCGGATTGACACAATTACAACTTAAGTCTTGGAGGTGTTGACAAGACAAGTTTAATCAATATTTCCAAATTACCCATGCGCAGATTTGGAGTACAATTCTAAACTGACATTATTAATTTATTATTTATTCTGATGATGTATATTAGCAACATACAATCATGTAAGTTGCAACTGGTGCATTTGATCTACTGATATTTTCCAAACAAAGCAGCATCCAAGCTAATAGAAATGTTATATTAATAATTGTATGACTTACATTATTGACTTTTTTGACTACTTGTATGATATTTTTACATAAACTATAGGGTTGATTACAATGGAGACTATTTTTCAAAGTGAATTCCAGATGTTAGGTAACAATATTCTACTTGATTTATCACTATATTTCTGTTATGGATTACAATCCATTATTGATTGTCACGTGTTGTTAAACAATGTAGATTTTAAAAGTTTGATCTGTGAATCCTGTTGCTGCATTATCCTCGTACCTGTTGTTTCGCTGCCGGTGGGGAACGTAGTCAATGCAGTGGCAGTTGATGTGCTTGGTTCTGAGAATGAAAGAAGATGTGACATTAATGGAAATTGAAAGTGAATTAAACACTTTTTTGTTTCCTAAAGTATGTAAAGAGCAGCAGTGAAAATTAAACATGTGAAATAATATTGGAGTGATATGGATCTGCCACTGTCAAATAGAGCTAGCTTCAATGGCTGACCATCCGTGGTTTGTACATATTGGGCCGTAGACACTATTTCCATATGTGACATAATTGCTGTCTGAATCCAAGGAAGACAAGCTTGATCATTTGCCCAGAATTGGTGTACGTTGTTGAAGTGTACATGGTACCTGATTCTGTTGATGTTGATTCTGTTGTCTGAGAGGTCATCGTTGTACTTTGGTCTGTGGACGTGCTTTCTTCTGTGGTTGCAGAAATTGTTGAATCTTCACATATACAAAGAAATATCAGTTTAAATACATGGCAGCACTCTCATGGCTACACTTGTAAAATTTCCCTAGATGTTCAAGCTGATATTATTTTTTGTTTAATGTGATAATGCATATTAACATCATGAATTGTTGTAATTGGTAACTGATGCAATGGATCTGCTAGTGTTTTCCAAACAAATAAGCATTCATGATGTTAAAATTAAACTACATAAACTATAGATGATGAGATGTAATGTTACCAAGAACTAAACAAATAATTGCCTGGATAACATTTTGAGTGGTTAAGATACCTACGAATTACAATAAATTACTTAATATAATTTTTTCTCAGTGTCTGCTTTGATTTGTCACCACGTTATTGTATAATGTTTAATGCAGATGTCTTCAACTGAAAATACTGAAGTTGTGCATGCAAATTTGACTGAGCATTAGCTGTTAGATTTATCATTTTCTATCCATAGTTATCTAAATAATCTTGCCCTTTCTGACCAATCAACTGAAATCTTTTTTTGCGCAAGTCAATAACTCTTCCTAATATCCCTAGTTATCTGGAATGTGGCTACTTAATTTTAGTATTGTTATTCAAGGCCAGCACTTTGTACAAAATTGCAATATGTTTGAGGATGTAACCAGTATAAGAGCTGATTTGCACACATATGTTGGGCAGGCTTTACTTTATTTCTTGGATTGAAGGAGGTTGAAGGTTGATCTGATAGATTTAGTAAATGATGTTGAAATTGAAGTGTGAATGAACAGAGTTTTTACCCAGGCTGGGGATTTAGTATTGTAGGGCACTGTTATAAGGTTGTCTATAATAAGATAGACATAATAAGAACCTGATCTGATCTTTTTCACCGAGGGTGATGGATGTATGGAGCATGCAGCCAGATGAAGTGGTTCAGGCAGGAACAATGATATTATTTCAACGAGATTTGGAAGAAATTGGCAGACTGGCTCTCCCCAATTTTTTACCCTATTATTGGGCTAAGAATATTAAAAATGTAATCTATTGGATGGACAACACATGCCCACAGGTAAAATGGTTAATAATGGAGAGAGGATTGTTCGCCTCTAAATATAGGCGTGATTCTTCTCTCTCCAATAAATTTGATGAAAACACTATATGAGAAAAATCCAATTATCGACAGTACCCTACGACTCTGGGGAAGTGAATTCAACCTTTAAACTGAGGAATGTATCTCTACTCTCACCAATTGCCAACAACCCTTCATTCAAGCCATCTATTTTAGACAATACGTTCACACATGGGAAAGATTAGGAATTAAAAAACTCGGAGATCTTTATGAGATGGGAACTCTTCTCTCATTTCAAGAATCACAGTCAAAATATCATCTGAAAGGTACTCAATATTTTAGATACCTTCAAATACGAGACTATCTGAAATCATATATCCAAGACTATCAATCTATGTTGCCAGACACACTAGACGAATGCATGAATAGAAACTCGGATTCAAACAAGTTAATATCATATCCGTATAACACCCTTTTAAATATACAAACCCATCATCAGAAGTAATTAGTAGAGCTTGGGAAGATGAGCTTAGCCTAAAAATTTTAAAAGACAGTTGGGAGGAAAACCTACTATATATACACAATTGTTCGCTTAACATTAGGCATTCGTTAATTAATTTTAAAATACCACACAGACTCTATTATTCAAAGTCTAAACTGAATAAGATCTTTCCAATTGTATCTCCTATTTGCAATAAATGTCTTCTTCAGGAAGCAACTAAAACCCATGCCTTTGCTTCTTGTATAAAGTTACATAATTTCTGGAGAGGAATGTTTGAAATTTTTTCAAAAACACTAAATATATAATTTTTCTGTTCTGAGCTATCATTATTTCAAAGACGTTTCCTTAATTATGGCCTGATAACGGCAAATAAACCGAATACTTGAATTATGGGAACATACATCAGTCCCTTCTCTTAAGATGTGGATTATAAAGGCACTACATCTTGAAAATATTAGACTTGTCTTGGCAGAAAACCCAGATCATTTTTCAAAGACATGGACTCCATTCATTGATTTATTACAAGGATAGTATGGCGCAACACAATTGTGGATTTAAATCTAATTACGGGCTGGGTGAGGTGGGTGGGGAAGGATGAGAGGCAAGTATATCACCATTTTTCTTTTTATCCTTTTCTTTTTTTTTCTAATCCTCTCTTCTTTCTTTCTTTTATTCACTCTTTGGCTACACTACTTTGGTAGTCTAGGGGCTCTATCTTTGCACATCTCACTTTTTCTCTTTCTTGCTTTATCTCCTTTCTTTTCATAGCTAAAAAGTTTAAAATTGAAGCTGTACAATAACTATAATTTTATATGCCGTTGGTTCTATTTTTGTACATTTGCTTCTAATAAATAAAATTAAACAAAAAAATAAATCAATAAAAGAGATTTGCACAGGTGCATGGATTGGAAAATATTGGAGTGATATGTAACCGCTGCGGGCAAGTGGAGCTAGCTTCAATGGCAGATCAACCGTGGCATTGACATATTGCACGGTAGAGACTATTTTCATTCTGTATGACACAATTACTGTCTGAGTCGAAGAGGGTTTGACAAGATAAGTTTTACCATTATTTCTAAATTTCCCTTGCCCAAATCCAGTGCACAAGATGTGATTTATGTTACCAGTCTCTGTTGATGTTGATTCTGTTGTATAAGAGGTCTCCATTGTACTTTGGTCTGTGGATGTACTTTCTTCTGTGGATGTAGAAATTGTCGAATCTTCACATTTGCAGAGAAATATTAGTTAAAATACATGGCAGCATACTCATGGCTACACATAAAATGTCCCTGGATGTCCAAGAAGATGGTTTTATTTTTAAATCTGATGATGCATATTAATATCGTACAATCATGTAAGTGGTAACTGGTACATTTTATCTGCTACTATTTTACAAAACAAATAAGCATTGATGATGTTAACAAATAATAAACAAATAAATGACTGACTTTCATTATTGACTTATTTGACTGCTTGCATGGTATTCCAACAAAAACTATAACTGATGAGATGTAATGGTACCTAGAATTCAACGAACATGGGTATATGGAGTAAGCATCCAAATGAAGTGATTGCGACAAGAACAGTAATATTATTTAAAAGAGACTTGGGCTGATGAAAGGATTAAAAAGTTGAGAGTTATATGGAACCGTCGTGGGCAAATGGAGCTAGCTTCAATGGCTGATCATATTGGACTGTTGAGATTATTTCCATCCGGATTGACATAATTACACTCCAAGTCTAGGAGGGATGACAAGCATCATTTAATTAATAATTCCAAATTACCCATGCCCAGATTTGGAATACAATTCTAAACTGACATTAATTGTTTTATTTTTTATTCGGATGACGTGTATTAGCAACATGCAATCATGTAAGTTGTAACTGGTGCATTTGATCCACTGATATTTTCTAGACAAAGAAGCATCCACGATATTAGAAAAGTTAAATTAACAATTGTCTGACTTAAATTATTGACTTTTTTATCTACTTGTATTATATTTCTACATAAACTATAGGGTTGAATACAATGGCGACTACTTTTCAAAGTGAATTCCAGATGTTAGGCAACAATATTGTACTCAAGTTATCATTATATTTCTGTCATCAATTACGACCCATTATTGATTGTCACGTGTTGACAAATAATGTAGATTTTAAAAGTTTCATCAGTGAATCCTGTTGCTGCATTATCCTCGTACCTGTTGTTTCACTGCTGGTGGCGGACGTAGTGGATGTAGTGGCAGTTGATGTGCTTGGTTCTGAGAATGAAATGAAGATGTGACATTAATGGAAATTGAAAGTGAATTAAATACTTTTTTGTTTCCTAAAGTATGTAAAGAGCAGCAGTGAAAAGTAAACATGTGAAATAATATTGGAGTGATATGGATCTGCCACTGTCAAATAGAGCTAGCTTCAATGGCTGATCATCCGTGGTTTGTACATATTGGGCCGTAGACACTATTTCCATATGTGACACAATTGCTGTCTGACTGGTGCATTGGATCTGCTACTATTTTCCAAAACAAATAAGCATTGATGATGTTAACAACTAATAAACAAATAATTGCCTGACTTTCATTATTGGCTTATTTGGCTGCTTGCATGATGTTCCAACATTAACTATAACTCTATAACTGATGAGATGTAATGTTACCTAGAATTCAACGAACATGGGTATATGGAGCAAGCATCCATATGAAGTGGTTGCAACAAGAACAGTTATTATTTAAAAGAGACTTGGGCTGATGAATGGATTAGAAGGTTGAGAGCGATATGGAACCATCGTAGGCAAATGGAGCTGGCTTCAGTGGCTGATCATATTGGACATATTGGACCATGGAGATTATTTCCATTCGGATCAACACAATTACACTTTAAGTCTAGGAGGTGTTGACAAGACAAGTTTAATCAATATTTCCAAATTACCCATGTGCAGGTTTGGAGTACAATTCTAAACTGACATTATTATTTTATTATTTATTCTGATGATGTGTATTAGCAACATACAATCATGTAAGTTGCAACTGGTGCATTTGATCTACTGATATTTTCCAAACAAAGAAGCATCCAAGGTAATAGAAATGTTAAATTAATAATTGTCTGACTTACATTATTGACTTTCTTGACTACTTGTATGATATTTTTACATAAACTATAGGGTTGATTACAATGGAGACTATTTTTCAAAGTGAATTCCAGATGTTAGTTAACAATATTCTACTTGATTAATCACTATATTTCTGTTATGGATTACAACCCATTATTGATTGTCACGTGTTGTTAAACAATGTATCTTGTTAAAGTTTGATCAGTGAATCCTGTTGCTGCATTATCCTCGTACCTGTTGTTTCGCTGCTGGTGGCGGACGTAGTCGATGCAGTGACAGTTGTAGTGCTTGGTTCTGAGAATGAAATGAAGATGTGACATTAATGCAAATTGAAAGTGAATTAAACACTTTTTTTGTTTCCCAAAAAATGTAAAGAGCAGCAGTGAAAATTAAATATGTGAAATAATATTAGAGTGAAATGGAACTGCCACTGTCAAATTGAGCTAGCTTCAATGGCTGATCATCCGTGGCTTGGACATGTTGGGCTGTAGAGACTATTTCCATTCTGTGTGACATAATTGCTGTCAGGGTGCAAGGAAGGTTGACGAGACAAGTTTGATAATTTGCCCAGATTAGGAGTAAGTTGTTATACTGTATATGGTACCTGTTTCAGTTGATGTTGATTCTGTTGTATAAGTGGTCATCGTTGTACTTTGGTCTGTGGACGTGCTTTCTTCTGTGGTTGCAGAAATTGTCGAATCTTCACATATGCAGAGAAATATCAGTTTAAATACATGGCAGACTCTCATGATTTCACTTGTACAATGTCCCGAGATGTTCAAACTGATATTATATTTTGTTTAATCTGATGATGCTTATTGACATCATGCAATCATGTAATTGATAACTGGTGCAATGGATCTGTTAGTGTTTCCCAAACAAATAACCATCCATAATATTAAAAATAAACCATATAAACTATAACTGATGAGTGTAATGTTACCAGGAACTCAACAAATAATTGCATGGATAACATTTCGAGTTCTAAATATACCTATAAATTATGATAAATCACTTAATATAATTTTTTTCTCAGTAATTTGCTTTGATTTGTCACCACGTAATTGTACAATATTTAATGCAGTAGTCTTCAACTGAAAATACTGAAGTTGTGCATGCAAATTTGACTGAGCATTGGCTGTTAGATTTATCATTCTCTATCCATAGTTACCTAAATAAACTTGCCCTTTCTGACCAATCAACTGTAGGTATGTTACAAAACTTACCTTGAGCAGCGCTGCAGTTCTGCCGCTCCCCGTGTGCGCGACTTTGGCGCCTTTCAGAGGGGGGCGGGCTTAAAGTGCCATTTTTCTACAGACTGGGCAAATCGATCAATGTCGGGCGATTTCGTTGCGGAAGAAAAATCGCTCCGACATTTCATTTATGAAGGTATTTTTAAATTACACTAGATTATTTATTATCTAGAGTAACTTAAAAATCACCTTCAAAAGCCGTGAGCGACGATAACGGGAAGGATTTTGCGTAGGGGAGAAAAAAAGGTAAATAGTTTATTTTTATATTAAAAGTTGGTTTTTATGGCGGCTTTAATAATATTTTCATGTTGCGAAATGGGGTCCAAAAAAAATGTATGAAGCGGCTGCATTTTTTATACCGACTTCACTGCAAACCGCAACGTTCCAAACCACCGCATTCCACTAAAACCCACTCGCTAGTTGATTTAACTGGCCATTAATTTTCAGGCATTAAACACTAAATTCCTTCCATTTGGCCCAGAAATTCATGAAAATTAGATTTAAAAATTATGTTATATTGTGGATTATTATTTACAATAATGTTATTTGGACACTTAGGCAATTTAAAAAAAGTTTATCTTTTCTTAAGAAATGGATAGATGTTTAGATCTACTCGTTGAATTTTGTAATTAGCTACAATTAGATAACTAACTAATTATATGCTTTAATTTCAGGTCATCCAACTAAGATTGTTTCATATTTGTTTCAGAATGCTTCAATCTATAATAACTGGAAATTTCATTGAGTTCTCTTAATTTTTAACAAAGTTATGGGCTTTTAACGATTCTAGATCACAGCTTTTGAGTTAAGTCAATTGAAAGGCAATGGGGAACAAGATGTTAATTTCTGAGTCATAACTTTTAAAATGGTCATAACTTTCTTAATACTGAAGATATGAAAGTGAATTAGGTGACAAATTAAACTTCTTTTTATGCTTTATCTGATGGGATAAATTGCAGACTTGATTTTTAAAATCTCAAAATTTTGTAACATTGCTATCAACTGAAATCTTTTTTTGCACATGTCAATAACTCTTCCTTATATGCCTCCTTATCTGGAATGTGGCTAGTTCATTTTAGTATTGTGTTAGATTTGTGCAAATCATGTTGAAATAGAAGTGTGAATGAACAGAATCTTTACCCAGGTTGGGTATCTTGAATTGCCGGGCACTGATTTAAGGTTAGAGGGAATAGATACAATAAGAAGGTACACAAAAATGCTGGAGAAACTCAGCGGGTGCAGCAGCATCTATGGAACGAAGGAAATAGGCATTGTTTCGGGCCAAAACCGTTCTTCAGACAAGAACCTGATCTGATCTTTTTCACCGAGGGTGATGAATGTATGGAGCAGGCATCCAGATGAAGTGGTTAAGGCAAGAATTCAAAGTCAAAGTCAAAAGAGTTTATTGTCATGTGTCCCTGACAGGACAATTAAATTATTTATTTGCATAGCCAACAGAACATAGTAGTCATTGACTACAATTATATATGTAAATACACAGATGAATGAATAACTTGATAAAGTGCATATAACAGACGGAGGGGTATTAATGTTCAGAGTGTTGTCCGAACCAAGTTTAATAGCCTGATGGCTGTGGGAACAATGATATTATTTAAAAGATATTTGGACAGGTGCATGGATTGGAAAATTTTAGAGTGATGTGGTTCTGCCGCGGGCAAGTGGAGCGAGCTTCAATGGCTGATCAACCGTGGTTCGGACATATTGGGCCGTAGAGATTATTTTCATTCTGTATGACACAATTATTCTCTGAGTCGAGGAGGGGTTGACAAGGTACATTTTACCATTATTTCTGAATTTCCCTTGCCCAAATCCAGTGCGCCAGATGTGATTTATGGTACCTGTCTCTGTTGATGTTGATTCTGTTGTATAAGAGGTCATCTTTGTACTTTGGTCTGTGGATGTGCTTTCTTTTGTGGTTGCATAAGTTGTCGAATCTTCAAATATGTAGAGAAATATTAGTTAAAATATATGACAGTACACTCATGGCAAAACTTTTATAAGCAGCATGCAATCATGTAACTCGTAACTGGTGCATTGGATCTGCTGTTATATCCCGAAAAAGAAGCTCCCATGATATTAAAAAGTGAACTGCTTATCAAAGTCAAAGCAAGATGTTGTTCAAAAAAATCTACACCAGTTATCATTCTTTTTCTGTCATCCATTCCGACAGTAATATTGATTGTCATGTAGTGGTAAGTAAGATAAGTAAGATGCAGTGGCAGTTGATGTGCTTGGTTCTGAGAATGAAATGAAGATGTGTCATCAATGGATATTGAAAGAAAACTGTTTCGTAAAGCATGTAAAGTGCAGCACGGAAAATTAAACTGATGAAAAGTAGTGCTATCAAGGATACCATGAATAATTTCTGACGAAAATTATGAATCATGAAATATGTTATTTTTCACAGATGAGATGGGTATGTGGAGTAATCATCCATACAAAGTGGTTGAGACAAGAACAGATATATTAATTAAAAGAGACTTCGACAGATGCATGGATTGGAAAGTGTTAGCGTGATATGGAACCACCATGGGAAAATGGAACTAACTTCAATGGCTGATCATCCATAGCTTGGACATATTGAGCCATAGAGACTCTTTCCATCTGCTTGACACAATTGCAAATATTTGTAGTACAAGTTGTAATTTAAATATAAGTTAAAATACACTAAAATGTTCTTGGAGGTCCAAGGTGACTATAATTATTTGTTTTTTAATCTGACATATTGACATCATGCAATCATGATGTGATCACGAGTTGACATCATCATAAACTCGGTTTATACTCTCTAGAATTTAGGAGATTGAGAGGGGATCTTATAGAAACTTACAAGATTCTTAAGGGGTTGGACAGGCTAGATGCAGGAAGATTGTTCCCGATGTTGGGGAGGTCCAGGACAAGGGGTCACAGATAAAGGATAAGGGGGAAATCCTTTAGGACCGAGATGAGAAGGAATTTTTTCACACAGAGAGTGGTGGGTCTCTGGAACTCTCTGCCACAGAGGGTAGTTGAGGCCAGTTCATTGGCTATATTTAAGAGGGAGTTAGATGAGGCCCTTGTGGCTAAGGGGATCAGAGGGTATGGAGAGAAGGCAGGTACGGGATACTGAGTTGGATGATCAGCCATGATCATATTGAATGGCGGTGCAGGCTCGAAGGGCCGAATGGCCTACTCCTGCACCTAATTTCTATGTTTCTATGTAATCATGTTACTAGTAACTGGAGCATTTGAACTGCTGCTATTTTTCAAACAAAGAAGCATCCACGATATTAACGAATAATAAACAAATAATTTCCTGACTTTCATTATTGGCTTATTTGACTACTTACATGATATTCCTACTTAATCTATTGGGTTGTATAAAATGGCGACTGCTTTTTAAAGTGAGTTAAAGATGTTAGACAATTTAATTCTACTTCTGTCATCAAGTACAATTGCATTATCGATTGTCACATTGTGATAAGTAAGATATATTTATTTAAGTTTGATCAGTGAATCCTGGTGCTGCATCATCCTAGTACCTGTTGTTTCGCTGCTGGTGGCAGATGTAGTCGATGCAGTGGCAGTTGTTGTGCTTGGTTCTGAGAATGAAATGAGGATGTGACATTAATGGATAATTGAAAGGAAATTATACTATTTTTGTTTCATTAGGCATGTAAAGTTCAACAGTGAAAATTAAACTGATGAGAGGATGCATATTTGCAACATGCAATAATGTATGTGATATCTGGGTGCATGGGATAGGGTGCTATTTTGCAAACATAGAATTATCCATGTGATATCAATGAAAATTGCAGTGGAAATGGAAAGTAAATTGGGCACATTGTTTCATAACGCATATAAACTGCAGCAGTGAAAATTAAACTGATGAGAGGAAATGTTACCAAGAATCCAAAGAATAATTGCAGTGGAGTTCTGATGAATCATGAAAAATTATATAATGGAATTTTTAAATCTGTGTTATGCAAGGCATTGTCACCATGTCATTGCACAATGTTTAATGTAGTCGTCTTGAACTGAAAATATAGAATTTGTGTATGCAAATTGGATTGAGCATTTCCTGTTAGATTTAACATTCCCTTTTCGTAGTTACCTTTAATTAGTTGGATGAACTGATTTTTCCACAGAGGGCGATGGGTGTATGGAGCAAGCATCTAGATGAAGTGGTTGAGGCAGGAACAATTATATTATTTAAAAGAGATTTAGACAGGTGGATGGATGGAAAGTGTTAGAGTGATATGGAACTCCCGTGGGCAAATGGAGCTAGCTTCAATGGCTGATCATCCATGGCTTGGACCTATTTGACCTTGAGAATATTTTCATTCTGTGTGACATATTTGCTCTGTAAGTCTACTGAAGGGTAAAAAGACATTTGTATCATAATTTCCAAATATTCCTTGTCCAGATTTAGAGTACGGCTTGTAATTTATGTTACCTGTCTCTGTTGATGTTAATTCACTTGTATAAGAGGTCATCATTGTACTTTGGTCTGTGGATGTGCTTTCTTCTGTGGTTGGAGAAATTGTTGAATCTACAGATTTGCAGAGAAATGTGTTAAAATACATGGCAGCATACTCATGGCTACACATAAAATGGCCCTGGATGTCCAAGAAGATATATCTTTTTTCTTTTAAATCTGATAAAGCATGTTAACATCATACAATCGTGTAAGTGGTAACTGGTACAGTGGATCTGCTATTATTTTCCAAAACGAATAAGCATTGATGATGTTAGCAAATAATAAATTAATAATGGCCTGACTTTCAGTATTGGCTTTTTTGACTGCTTGCATGATATTCCAACATAAACTATAACTGATGAGATGTAATGTTACCTAGAATTCAACGAACATGGGTATATGGAGCAAGCATCCATATGAAGTGATTGCGACAAGAACAGTTATATTATTTAAAAGAAACTTGGAGAGATGAATGGATTAGAAAGTTGAGAGTGATATGGAACCATCGTGGGCAAATGGAGCTGGCTTCAGTGGCTGATCATATTGGACATATTGGACTGTTTGAGATTATTTACATTCGGATTGACACAATTACTCTCTAAATCTAGGAAGGGTTGTCATGACAAGTTTATATATTTCCAAATTTCCCATGCCCAGATTTGGAATACAATTCTAAACTGACATTAATTATTTTATTTTTTAATTCTGATGATGTGTATTAGCAACATACAATCATGTAAGTTGTAACTGGTGCATTTGATCTACTGATATTTTCCAAACAAAGAAGCAACCACGATAATAGAAATGTTAAGTTAATAATTGCCTGATTTACATTATTGACTTTTTTGACAGACATGTATGATATTTCTATATAAACTATAGGGTTCATTACAATGGCGACTACTTTTCAAACTGAATTCCTGATGATAGGCAACAATATTCTCCTCATTATATCATTATATTTCTGCCATGGATTACGACCCATTATTGATTGTCACGTCTGATAAATAATGTGTTTTTTAAAAAGTTTGATCTGTGAATCCTGTTGCCGCATTATCCACGTACCTGTTGTTTCGCTGCTGGTGGCGGACGTAGTCGATGCAGTGACAGTTGATGTGCTTGTTTCTGAGAATGAAATAATGATGTGACATTAATGGAAATTGAAAGTGAATTAAACACTTTCTTGTTTCCTAAAGTATGTAAAGAGCAGCAGCAATTAAACATGTGAAATAATAATAGTGTGATATGGAACTGCCACTGTCAAATAGAGCTAACTTCAATGGCTCACAGCAACATAGAAAATAGGTGCAGGAGTAGGCTATTCAGCCCTTCGAGCCTTCACCGCCATTCAATATGATCATGGCTGATTATCCAACTCAGTATCCTGTACCTGCCTTCTCTCCATACCACCTGATCCCTTTAGCCACAAGGGCCACATCTAACTCCCTCTTAAATATAGCGAAGTGGCCTCAACTACCTTCTGTGGCAGAGAATTCCAGAGATTCAGCACTCTCTGTGTGAAATATGATTTTCTCATCTTCATCCTAAAAGATTTCCCCCTTATCCTTAAACTGAGACCCCTTGTTCTGGACTTCCCCAACATCAGGAACAATCTTCCTGCATCTAGCTTGTTTAACCCCTTAAGAATTTTGTAAGATTCTATGAGATCCCCCCTCAATCTTCTAAATTCTAGTGAGTACAAGCCAAGTCTATCCAGTCTTTCTTCATATGAAAGTCCAGACATCCCAGGAATCAGTCTGGTGAACCTTCTCTGTACTCCCTCTAAGGCAAGAATGTCTTTCCTCGGATTTGGAGACCAAAACTGTACGCAATACTCCAGGTGTGGTCTCACCAAGACCCTGTACAACTGCAGTAGAACCTCCCTGCTCCTATACTCAAATCCTATACTCAAATCCTTTTGCTCATCATCCGTGGCTTGGACATATTGGGCCGTGGAGACTATTTCCATTCTGTGTGACATAATTACAGTCTGAGTCTAAGGAAGGTTGACAAGACAATGAATGCTTATTTCCAAACAAATAAGCATCCATGATATTAAAAATAAACGACATTTATGATAAACTATAATTGACGAAATGTAATGTTACCAAGAACTCAACAAATAATTGCATGGATAACATGTCATAGAAACATAGATAGAAACATAGAAAATAGATGTAGGAGGAGGCCATTCAGCCCTTCGAGCCAGCACCACCATTCATTGTGATCATGGCTGATCGTCCCAAATCAATAACCCCTGCCTGACTTCTCCCCACATCCCTTGATTCCACTAGCCCCAAGAGCTATATCTAACTCTCTCTTAAATCCGTCCAGTGATTTGGGCTCCACTCCCCTCTGTGGCAGGAAATTCCACAAATTCACAACTCTCTGGGTGAAACAGTTTTTTCTCACCTCAGTCTTAAATGGCCTCCCCTATATTCTAAGACTACGGCCCCCGGTTCTAGACTCGCCCAACATTGGGAACATTTTTTCTGCATCTAGCTTGTTCAGTCCTTTTATAATTTTATACTAGACCAAGTGCAGACCCGTTGGGTCTGTTCCCCCAACGTGCGGTTGCAGGGGAGGGAGGGCGGGGCAGCATGTACTTGAGGGTGGGTGAGGGGGGTAGAGAGAGGTGGGGTAAGGGAGAGGAGAGGAGAAGGTGAGAGGAGAGGGGTTAAGGGGAAGAGGGGAGGAAAAGGAGGTGGAGGGGAGAGGAGAGGGGGAGAAAGAGGGGTAGGGAAGAGGTGGAGAGAGAGTGGAGGGGAGGGAGAGAGAGAAAGGAGAGGGAGAGAGGTGGGGAGAGAGAGTCACATGTGTGGGGCAAGTGGTACAGTGTCTCCCTAGTCACATGTGTGGTGGAAGTGGTGCAGTGTCCCCCTAGTCACATGTGTAGGGGGGGGGGGGCAGCATGTCCCTGAGGGTGGGTGAGGGGGTTAGAGAGGGGTGGGGTAAGGGGAAGGGGAAGGGAGAGGAGAGGGGAAGGTGAGGGGAGAGGGGTTATGGAGAAGAGGGGAGGAAAGGGAGGTGGAGGGGAGAGGAGAGGGGGAGAAACAGGGGTAGGAGAGAGGTGGAGAGAGAGTGGAGGGGAGGGAGAGAGAGTGAAAGGAGAGGGAGAGAGGAGGGGAGAGAGTGGGAAAGGAAAGGGGGAGAGGTGTGGAGGGGAAGGAGAGCGGAAGAGTGGTGAGTGAGGGGAAGAGGAGTAGCAGGGAGTGGTGCAAGAGCGATGGGAAGGGGGTGGGGGGAGATGGGGATGAAGAAGGGTGGGAGAGAGAGGGGGTGGGAGCGGTAAGGAGAGACGGAGAGGGGGAGAGGGAGGAGGAGAGGGGGGTGGGGGAAGGTGTGAGAGGGTTCAGGGAGGTGTGGGAGGGGAAGGGGAGAGAGGGGGAAGAGTGTGGAGGGAGGGGGGAAGAGGTAGGGGAGAGAGAGGAAAGAGTGTTCAGGGAGGGGGAGAGTGGTATGGGGAGAGGGAAGAGTGAGGAGGGAGGGGGAAAGCGGAGAGAGGGGGAAGAGTGGAGGGGGAGGGAAGGGAGGGGGGAGAGAGGGGTGGGGGAGGGAGATGGGGAAAGGTGGGGGATGGGGGAGAGGGAAGTGGAAATGGGGAGGGAGGGTGAGAGGTGTAGGGGAGAGTGGTGGAAGTGGGAGAGAGAGAGGGGGAAGTGGGAGAGAGAGAGGGGGAAGGGGGAGTGGTGGAAGAGGGATAGAATAGAGAATTTTTGAAAACGGATTTTTAATGGGTTTTTTCAAGCATTTAAAAAAAATTACTTGTCTAATGTAAAGTAAAGATACGCAATGAAAACCAGAAAATGAAATAAAATTATCACTTGTCTAAAGATAACATTTGATAAACACGGCTGTGGAAATCGGCAAAGAAAAAAGCAATCTCTTCAAAGTGGAGTAATGGAGTCCTTTGAATAAAGAGAGAATATTAAAAACACGGGAAAATGTGTGTTAATTTGGCAGAGCAAATAACGGAGAACTTAATAAAAAGAATTATTCAAATATAAATAAATATTGAAAACATCGTCTACATTTACCTTTTGATAAAAGTGTAAATCGATAATACGATTTTCAAAACAAAAGTGTCAAATGAAAAATGAAATAACGGCAGAAATCCAGCGTTTAGATCGATCGCTGTCGAGAAATGAAGTCTTAATGACCGTTGGGGAAGAATGTTCTTGAAAAGTTTTCCAAGGCAACGCCAGCCGGCAATGTCCCCCCAGTCACGTCAACACAGGCTGCGGGGGGAGGGGCAGGGGCTGGGACCAAGGCAGATGTAAATGAGATCCATTTCAATTGGTCATTTGTGAGGGATGGCATTGTGACATCACACAATGGAACGTGCTGGACCATCAGGCGGGGGAGGGGGTGGAGGGGGGGGTCTGGGGCTGAGGCAGATGTAAATGAGATCCATTCCGATTGGCCATCTGTGAGCCTTGAGCATTGTGGCATCGCACGATGGAATGTTTACCAACATTCTATGGGTGAGAGCAGTTTGATTTTTGAAAAAGTGGGGGGTGGGGGGTAGAATTTTATTAAAAACGGTGTAAGTAACGACGTCCAAACGTGACGGGGAGCACCATTGGGAAAGTGCAAGCGTAACGTCTGGGCCGGTGGGAAAAACGGCGGCGTCCGAGGGTTCGGTTTTGGCGGGGAGCGCGACATCAAAGGGCGGAGATGCGGCAGACAGTTGGCAGCAGCAGCCACACAATTTTAATATATACTAGACCAAGTGCAGACCCGTTGGATCTGTTCCCCCAACGTGCAGTTGCAGGGAAGGGGGGGGGGAACGGGGCTGTATGTCCCTGAGGGTGGGTGTGGGGGGTAGATGGGGATGAAGGTAAGGGGAAGGGGAGGGGAGAGGAGAGGGGAAGGTGAGAGTAGAGGGGTTATGGAGAAGAGGGGAGGAAGGGGAGGTGGAGGGGAGAGGAGAGGGGAAGAAAGAGGGGTAGGGGAGAGGTGGAGAGAGAGTGGGGGGGGCAGGGAAAGACAGAGAAAGGAGAGGGAGAGAGAGGGGGTGAGAGAGGAAGGGGAGAGAGAGAAAGGAAAGGGGGAGAGGTGGGGAGGGGAGGGAGAGGGGAAGAGTGGGGAGCGAGGGGAAGAGGGGTAGCAGGGATTGGTGCAAGAGCGAGGGGAAGGGGGTGGGGGGGGAGATGGGGATGAAGAGGGTGGGGAGAGAGGGGGTGGGAGTGGTGAGGAGAGGGAGATGGAGAAGGGGAGAGGGAGGAGGAGAGGGGGGTGGGGGAAGGTGTGAGAGGGTTCAGGGACGGGTTGAGAGAGGGGTGGGAGGGGAAGGGGAGAGAGGGCGAAGAGTGTGGAGGGAGGGGGAGAGGGGTAGGGGAGAGAGAGGGAAGAGTGGAGGGACGTGGAGAGTAGTCGGGGAGGGGGAAGAGTGAGGAGGGAGGGGGAAAGCGGAGAGAGGGGAAAGAGTGGGGAAGGGAGGGGGGAGAGGGGGGAGAGGGGAGAGGGAGGGAGATGGGGAAAGGTGGGGAATGGGGGAGAGAGAAGTGGAAGTGGGGAGGGAGGGTGAGAGGTGTAGGGGAGAGTGGTGGAAGTGGGAGAGAGGGAGGGGGAAGGGGGAGTGGTGGAAGAGGGAGAGAGGAGTAGGGGAAAGGGGTGGGGCAGATAGGGAGGGAGGGGAGAGAGAGGGTGGGGAGGGAGAGAGGTGGGGTGGGAGAGGGGTGGGGGAAGGGAGAGAGAAGTGGAAGAGTGGGGAGGGAGAGGGAGAAGGGTAGGAGAAGTGCTACAGTGTCCCCCTAGTCACATGTGGGGGGAAAGTGGTGCAGTGTCCCCCTAGTCACATGTGTGGGGGATATTAGGTGGTACAGTGTCCCCCTGGTCACATGTGTGGGGGAAGTGGTACAGTGTCCCCTAGTCACATGTGTGGGGGAAGTGGTACAGTCCCCTAGTCACATGGGTGGGGGAAGTGGTACAGTGTCCCTCTAGTCAAATGTGTGGGGGAAGTGGTACAGTGTCCCCCTAGTCACATGTGTGGGGGAAGTGGTACAGAGTCCCCTAGTCACATGGGTGGGGCATGAGATACAGAGTCCCCTAGTCACATGTATGGGGGATGAGGTACAATGTCCCCCTAGTCACATGTGTGGGGGATGAGGTACAGAGTCCCCCTAGTCACATGTGTGGGGGATATTAGGTGGTACAGTGTCCCCCTTGTCACATGTGTGGGGGGGAGCGGTACAGGTCCCCCTAGTCACATGTGTGGGGGAAGTGGTACAGTGTCCCCTTGTCACATGTGTGGGGGAAGAGGGGTAGGGGAGAGGTGGAGTGGGAGTGGAGGGGGAGGGAGAGAGAATGAAAGGAGAGGGAGAGAGGTATGGAGAGAGAGGGGGTGAGAGAGGAGGGGGAGAGAGGGAAAGGAGAGGGGGAGAGGTGGGGAGGGGAGGGAGAGGGGAAGAGTGGTGAGTGAGGGGAAGAGGGGTAGCAGGGAGTGGTGCAAGAGCGATGGGAAGGGGGTGGGTGGGAGATGGGGATGAAGAGGGGTGGGAGAGAGAGGAGGTGGGAGCGGTAAGGAGAGAGGGCGAGAGGGAGGAGGAGAGGGGGGTGGGGGAAGGTGTGAGAGGGTTCAGGGAAGGGAAGGGGAGAGGGGGAAGAGTGTGGAGGGAGGAGGGAGGGGTTGGGAGAGGGGTAGGGGAGAGAGAGAGAGTATGGAGGGAGGGGGAGAGCGGTATGGGGAGGGGAAGAGTGAGGAGGGAGGGGGAAAGCGGAGAGAGGGGGAAGAGTGGGAAGGGGGAGGAAAGGGAGGGGGGATAGAGGGGTGGGGGAGGGAGATGGGGAAAGGTGGGGGATGGGGGAGAGAGAAGTGGAAATGGGGAGGGAGGGTGAGGTGTAGGGGAGAGTGGTGGAAGTGGGAGAGAGAGAGGGGGAAGGGGGAGTGGTGGAAATGGGATAGAGGAGTAGGGGAAATAGGGAGGGAGGGGAGAGAGAGGGTGGGGGAGGGAGAGAGGTGTGGTGAGAGAGGGGTGGGGGAAGGGAGAGAGGTGGAAGAGTGGGGAGGGATTGGGAGAGGGGTAGGGGGAGTGGTGGAAGAGGGAGAGAGGGGTAGGGGAAAATGGGTGCGAGGGAGAAAGGGTAGGGAGGGGGAAGGGAGGGGGAGAGAAGTGGAAGAGTGGGGGGGAAGGGGGTGGGAGGGAGTGGTGGAAGATGGACAGTGGTAGGGGGGAGGGGGTGGGGGAGAGAGGGAAGGGGCAGGGGAGAGAAGGAAGAATTATCTGTTCAATGTGAATTAAATTGAAAATAAAGATAACATTTGATAAACACGGCTGTGGAAAATCGGCAAAGAAAAAAATCAATCTCTTCAAAGTGGAGTAATGGAGTCCTTTGAATAAAGAGAGAATATTAAAAAAACGGGAAAATGTGTGTTAATTTGGCAGAGCAAATAACGGAGAACTTAATAAAAAGAATTATTCAAATATAAATAAATATTGAAAACATCGTCTACGTTTACCTTTTGAAAAAAGTGTAAATCGATAATAAGATTAAATCGATAAAACAAAAGTGACAAATGAAAAATGAAATAATGGCAGAAATCCAGCGTTTAGATCGATCGCTGTCGAGAAACGAAGTCCGAATGACCGTTGGGGAAGAATGTTCTTGAAAAGGTTTCCAAGGCAACGCGAGCCGGCAATGTCCTCCCAGTCACATGTCAACACAGGCTGCTGGGGGGAGGGGCTGGTGCTAGGGCCAAGGCAGATGTAAATGAGATCCATTCCGATTGGCCATTTGCGAGGGATGGCATTGTGACATCACACAATGGAACGTGCTGGAACATCAGGAGGGGGAGGTGGGGCTGGGGCTGGGGCAGATGTAAATGAGATCCATTCCGATTGGCCATCTGTGAGCCTTGGGCATTGTGACATGGCACGATGGAATGTTTACCAACATTGTATGGGTGAGAGCAGTTTGATTTTCGAAAAACGGGGGTGGGGGGGGACGGATTTTATTAAAAACGGTGTACGTAACGACGTCCAAACATGACGGGGATCGCCATCGGGAAAGCGCGAGCATAATGTCCGGGCCGGTGGGAAAAACGGCGGCGTCCTAGGGTCCGGTTTTGGCAGAGCGCAACATCTGTTTTAATAAATATATGATATGATGATATGATATGATGATATCATGTTTCTATAAGAGTCCCCTTATTGTTCTAAACTCCAGTGAATACAAGCTCAGGCGTTTCAATCTTTCCCCATATGACAGTCCCACCATCCCAGGGATCAATCTCGTGAACCTACACTGCACTGCCTCAATCACAAGGATGTTCTTTCTCAAATTAGGAGACCAAAATTGTACACAATACTCCAGATGTGGTCTTACGGGGGCCCTATTCAACTGCAAAAGAACCTCTTTACTCCTATACTGAAATCTTCTTGTTATGAAGGCCAACATTCCATTAACTTTCTTCACTGCCTGCTGTACCTGCACGCCAACTTTCTGTAACTGGTGTACAAGGACACCCAGGTCACGCTGCACCTCCTCCTTACCAAACCTACCCCCATTGAGATAATAATCTGCCCCCTTGTTTTTGCCGCCAAAGTGGATAACCTCACATTTATCTGTATTTTACTTCCGAGTCACGTGAGTGACTACGTAAAGAAGGCCGTCCCCACGCATGCGAGTCAATACGTCTGACGCATTGCGCAACGACTGACTGGCGAGCGCGTTGCTCCTTCCAACGGTAAGTTTAAATGCTCAGGTAAGTGTTCATAACTTACCTGAGGTCGTTGCTCCCGGTTCAGGGTGTTTTACAGCATTGGACTTCAGGAGAACATGTCAAAAGTAAAGAAGCGGGCCACGACGAAACCAGCTGCGGAAGACCGCGGGACTGCGGGCAGCGGGCGGCTGCTGAATTTGGCAGAGCAGCCAGCGGCTACAGACTTGGTGCTCCCAGAAAGTGCCTTGGCAACTCCACAGGGGAGGAAAGCCACCAGAAAGTCTGTGAGGGCCCTGGACTTGGATGAGTCGGGTCAGGAGGTGGAAAATTGAACTCCTTCTATGGGCAGCATTATTGGCAGGCTGGCCCACATGGAGAACCTAGTGGAGAGGTTACTCCAGTACGATACGCTCCAAAGGACCGAGTTATCGGAGCCCGGGGATTACAGAGAACCCGAGGCATCAGCACCTGTGTCAGGGCTGCAGAATATCTCCCTCTCTGATGAGGGGAGCGTACGAGGTCAGTGTTATACTGACCCAGAGTGCGGAGGCACAGTTTGGCAGCATGCTTCATGGCATGAGGGGCATAAATTGGATGTACCCCCTATGGCATCCAGATTTGCTATCCCTGTCCTAACAGGGGAACCATTGGAAGAAGAGCTCGCAATGAGCATAAATTATCTTGCTTCCCATCAACTCCAAGACCAAACGATGGAGGACACAACTGCCAAATATCATACTCCACTGAACTGTGCCTCACTTAGTGTCCCGGTTGTAAATCAATCTATCTGGGGACACATTGGAGGGGGCGTCAGAGCCCAAGGGGTAAAAGTTAAAAAAATTCTCAGGCTACTTGCCTCCGGCATCACGGCCTTTGCCAGGTCAATGGAGGGGGCGCCACTCTCTGATACTCAGCAGGACGCGATGGCATTAATGTGCAATGCACATTTTGAAATCAATTGCCTCAGGAAGAATGCCATCCGCCCTACTCTAAACCCCAAATTTGCTGAGCTGTGCAAGCCAGGGAATGTGCAACCCCTAAACCTCCCATTCGGAGAAGACCTGTCTAAACAGGTAAAAGACTTGGATGAAGAGGCATAAACCATTGGCCTCATGAAGGCACCTCCTAAGGTATTGTCTTTCCGGCGATTGTACCCCACCCTCCTCTCCATACCAGACAGCCCTCCGGTTATGGTGGACGTGGTTCTGAGCAACGGGCACAGAAGTCTTTTTTAGGGCAGGGTCCAAGCCTGGCCATGTTCAAGATGCGGGGATGGCGTCCTCCTAGAGTCCTACCCCCCAGACCTCGAGGGCAGAAGCAGAGACCATAGCGCCAGTAAACACTAAGGTAAGTGACCCTACGATGCATCAATTACAAGTTGGGGGGAGATTGCAATTTTTCTTACATGATTGGCATTGGATAACATCTGACCCATTTATACTACACAGTATACAAGGTTTCCAAATTGAGTTTATTTATGCCTCGCCTTCGCTCACTCAGCATACACCAAGCTGCACTTTTGTGTTTTAACAACAAGAGTATATGAGTGTACAAGGTGAACGAGTCTTTATTCAAGAAAGTAGTAATTGAGAGGTCAAGTCATGAGCCTCTCCAGTTTGTGTCCAACATATTTCATAGGCAAAAGAAGGATGGAGGATGTCGAATTATCCTTGATTTGACAGAGCTTAACACCTTTGTGCAGTATAAACACTTTAAAATGGAAACTTTTGTCACTGCCAAACAACTGCTTTCCAACGGATGATACATGGCTAGCATTGACCTCAAAGATGCTTACTATTCAGTGGCCATTCATGACGATCACAGGGAAATTTTGAAGTTTAACTGGATGGAGCATTTGTGGCGGTTTAAAGCATTGCCTAATGGATTAACCTCAGCCACCAGGCTATTCACTAAATTGCTAAAACCAGTCCTGGGGCTACTCAGGGCACAGAATCATATAGTCATTGTTGAAGAATCAAGAAGAAGGAATATAAAGAAAGGGTGGATTTCTTAAAAGAGAAGGAAATCTGTTTTGGGTGTTTAAAAAAAGGACACATGGTTAAAGACTGTAAGAGTCCTATAATTTGTGACAAGTGAAAGCAAAATCATCCTGAAGCACTACACACTGTAAAGAAGAAGCCGGAGCAAATAGAACAGAAGGAGAAGCCATCTACTAGTGATGCTGCCACCTCACCTCAGACAACTGCTCATATTGGAGCCAGTGTAAAATCCTGTGTATTCTCTATCTAAAGGGCCTGTCCCAATTTCACGAGTTATTCACGAATTCTCCCGAGTTTTCCCCTTGATTCAAACTTGCAGAATGTTCGTAACAAGTCCGTAGGAGATCGTAGGAGTTTGTAGATATATCGTAGCGGCCCGTTATGCTAGCCGTAGGTAGTCGTGGCATCAGGTAAGTCGGGACATTTTTTCCGGACTGATACAAAATGTCCACGAGTAAAAAAAGTGGTCGGGATGAAAGAAATTTTTACTCGTAAGGAGGGCATCAAACTAGTCGTGGGAATTCGTAGACATACTCGTCAGAGTTCGTAGGAGTTCGTGAACATAGTCGTGGAAGGTCGTAGGAGTTTGTAGATTACCACAAGGTATTGAATTAAGTTAAGTTCCTTACCGGCCCTTTACCAGTGCAGGTAAGGAATAGCAAGACAAATACAGTGTTGCAAACATATGCATTTTTGGATCACGGAAGTTCGGCTACCTTCTGCACAGAAGACTTGATGAGAAGGCTGGACATCACAGGAGAAGAGATTAAGATTTAATTGTGTACCATGAATGAAGATAAGGAGTGCTTTAGTCATTACAGTACATATGGAGATATCCAGTCTGGATGAAGATAATTTCATATCAATGTCTGAAATGTTCACACAAGAGACCATGCCTTTTGGTCATCAAAATATACCCAGACATGAGGACTTGAGACAATGGCCTTACTTGAAGGATGTCAAAATAGCTAAAATTAATTCTGGTATTGATCTACTGATGGGGATGAATGCTTCAAAGGCAATGGAACCTATACAGATTGTGAGGAGTCAAAATGATGGACCGCTTGCTGTGAAAACCCTACTAGAATGGGTTATCTGTGGCTCCTTGAGAAGGAACAACGAAAGTGGGAACCATAAGAACCACCCTGCCGCTGCTGTTAATCAAATATCTACTAGTAAATTAGAAAAGCTTTTAATCAAACAATACAATCATGACTTCAACGAATGCACCAGTAAGGAATCTGAAGAAATGTCCAGAGAAGAGTTAAAGTTCTTGGATATTATGAACCACTCAGTAAAAATGATAGTCAGACACTATTGGCTGGACTTAACTTTCAAACAAGAAAGTGCTAGTTTGCTGAACAATCGTAGCATGGCAGAGCAACGCACCCAGAATTTGAAACGCAAGTTTGGCAAGAAAACAAAATTTCATGAGGAATATACGTCCTTCTTAAAGGATATGATTGATAATGATTATGCTGAAATGGTACCAACAAACCAACTGAGTCGAAGTGATGGGGAGCTTTGGTACATTCCTCACCATGGGGTGTATCACTTGAAGAATGGGACCTTGAGGGTGGTCTTTGACTGTGCTGCAGTCTTCAAAGGAACATCATTTAACTGTCAACTACTGCAATGTCCAGACCTTACCAACTCACTCATTGGAGTTCTCATTATATACAGACAAGAACCAATTGCTTTGATGGCTGATATCAGAGCGATGTTTCATCGTCAGAAAAACACATTGACTACCTGCGCTTTTTGGCCTGAAGGGGATGTACAACAAGATCTTGTTGAATACCGGATGAAGGTACATCTCTTTGGAGCAGTGTCATGACCAAATTGTGCGAACTTTGCTTTAAAGAAGACCACAGAGGACAATAAAGTGCACTTTCCAGAGGAAGTAATAACCACTTTGAAGAATAATTTCTATGTGGATGATTGCTTAAAATCCATGAGTACCGAGCAGGAAGCAAATTAAATGGTAAAACATCTGACTTCCCTCTCCAATAAGGGAGGATTCACGCTTTCCAAGTGTATCAGCAACAATCGTGTTGTATTGGAAAGCATTCCACCAGATGATAGAACCGAGGAGACCAGAGAGTTGGATTTGGACAAAGACAATTTGCCAATGGAAAGAGCATTGGGAGTTACGAATGTTTCACAAGGGAAATATGTTAACACAAAAGAAAATCCTGTGGATGAAGCTTCTAAAGGACTGACAGTAGACAGTTTCTTAAACAATAAGAGATGGATCAATAGACCAGAGTTTCTCTGTAAGTCAGACAGAGAATGGCAAAAACCTGAGCTGGGACTTAAAATATCTGCTGATGATCCGGAAATTAAACAAAACATCACAGTGAACGTTATTGCTAAAAATCCTATTATTCTCTCGAAGGATTATAACACTTCAACATTATTGTTACAACATACAACATATGAGTTGATTGGACATGGAGGAAGAGGTTTCATGCTATAAAAACTTCCGGCTTTTGTGTTTTGGACTATATACTGTATATCATGCCTGATGTTAAGGGTTTGGTGCGCATGGTAGGACTTCAAACTAAAAGCAATGTTTTAATAAGACCAATAATCAAGTTATGCTTGGTTCTAGAAGGCGAAGGTGAAGATGGAACAATTATGGGCCGGTATGTAGTGGTCATTTGGCTTAATTTTGTGTGTCATAGATTATGGCATTTGCCTTTAAATTTTGCCTGCCTGTAATTATATGGGTGGGATTTATTGCGTAGTCAGAGGCATGTTTGCTGGGATTCTTGCCCAGAAGCTGTTGGCTTTTTAGTTTAGTTCAGAGGAAGCATTGCGAGAAAGAATATCTTTGGACCATGTGGAGACATACGGAGTTTGACTAAGGTTACAATGTACGAGTCAAAGAAGAAGGTTGGATGAATATCTTACTGTCTTGCTTTGAAAATAAAAAAACTATTAATCAAGAGACTGTGTTACAAAGATTTATCTTTTGAGAGGCTTTGAATGTCTCGTGGAGAGCTCCCATGTACAAACGGCACACTCTCTTCACCCCATGTTTTCTCCTAGTGGCTAGAGGAGGCAATTTCTTGAATGATATAATAATCTGCCACAATAACTGGTGCATTGGATCTGCTGCTATGTCCCAAATAAAGAAGCATCCATAATATTAACAAATAATAAATTAATAATTGCCTGACTTTCATTATTGGCTACTAGCATGGTATTCCTACATAAACTATTAGGTTGATTACAAGGGCAACTGCTCATCAAAGTGAAAGCAAGATGTTACACAAAAAAATCTACACTCTTTATCTGTCATCCATTACGACAGTAATATTCATTGTCATGTGGTGGTAAGTAAGATAAGTAAGATGCAGTGGCCATTGACGTGCTTGGTTCTGTGAATGAAATGAAGGTGTGACATAATTCATCTGATTGACACAATTACTCTCTGAGCAAAGAGGGATTGACAAGACAAGTTTAATGATTATTTCCAAATTACCCTTGCTCAGATTTGGAGTACAAGTTGTAATCTAAATATAAGTTAACATCAACGGTAAAATGTCCTTGGAAGTCCAAGATTACTTATTATTTGTTTTTTAATCGGACATTGCATATTGACAAAATGCAATCATGTAACTAGTAACTGGAGCATTTGATCTGCTGCTATTTTTCAAACAAAGAAGCATCCCAAATATTAACAAATAATAATTGAATAACTTCCTGACTTTCATTATTGGATTATTTGTCCACTTGCATGATATTCCTACTTAATCTATTAGGTTGTTTAAAATGGTGACTGCTTTTCAAAGTGAAAGATGTTAGGCAATAAAATACAATTTCTGTCATCAATTACAACTGCATTATTGATTGTCACGTGTTGATAAGTAAGATATGTTTTTAAATTCTGATCAGTGAAAGCTGGTGCTGCATCATCCTAGTACCTGTTGTTTTGCTGCTAGTGGTGGACGTAGACGATGCAGTGGCAGTTGTTGTGCTAGATTCATGAATGAAGTAAAAATATTACTAGAATAGATAATTGAAAGGAAATTGTACTCTTTTTGTTTCATAAAGCATGTAAAGTAAAGCAGTGAAAATTAAACTGACAAGAAGATGCATATTTGCAACATACAATCATGTATGTTTTATCTGGGTGCAGGGGATAGGGTGCTATTTTGTAAACATAGATTTATCCATGTGATATCAATGGAATTTGCAATGGAAATCTAAGGTAAATTGGACATATTGTTTCACAAAACATGTAAACTGCAGCATTAAACCGATGAGAAGTAATGTTACCAAGAATCCAATGAATAATTGCATTGGAGTTCTGATAAAAATTAGGAATCATGAAAAATGATTTCATGGAATTTTAAAATCTGTGTAAAGGGGCTGTCCCACTTGGGTGACCTCATCCACGAGTTCTGGCGAGTTTGCCCTTGACTCATGCTCGCAGCATGGTCGACATGAGGTAGTAGGAGGTCTTCGTAACTCTCCTTCATGCTCGAGAGTGGTCTCCGCGTACTTGAGGCCACAGCTAGGTCACAGAGTTTTTTTCAATGTGTTAAAAAATGCCCGCGAGTAAAAAAAGGTTGCCGTGGGAAAAAATCGATAATTTTTTTACTCGTAGGTTTAGTCGTAGTAGGTCATAGTAGGTCGGCATGTCAGTCGTAGGTAATCGAGGGTAGTCAAAGGTAATCATAGATAGTCTTCATCATAGTTGAAGAGAGGTCGAAGCAGATTGAAGGAGGTCGTCTTCACTCTCCACTATTCGGTGTCAAATTCTCCAGGTTAGTCGTAGCTAGTGGCAGCTAGTCTCCAACATAGTCGAAGGAGGTCTTTTACAAAGTCGAAGGAGGTCTTCTACATGTCATTATTTCAAACTCTTATAAACTCGCCAATTAGGTCGCCCATGTGGGACAGCCCCTTTATGCATGGCATTGTCACCATTTGCACAATGTTTAATGTAGTAGTCTTGAACTGAAAATATAGAATTTGTGCATGCAGATTGGATTGAGCATTTCCTGTTAGATTTAACATTTTCTTTCCGTAGTTACTTTTAATTAATTTGATTCTGATCTTTTTCACAGAGGGTGATGGGTATATGGAGCAAGCATCCAGATGAAGCGGTTGAGCCAGGAGCAATAATATGATTTAAAGAGATTTGGACAGGTGCATGGAATTGAAAGTGTTAGAGTGATGTGGAACACCCGTGGGCAAATGGAGCTAGCTTCAATGGCTGATCATTCGTGGTTGGACCTATTTGGCCTTGAGTATTTATTTCCATTCAGTACGACACAATTACGCTCCGAGTCTAAGAGGGGTTGAGAAGATAGGTTTTATCATTAATTTTTTTCCAAATTTCCCCTGTGCAAAATCGTTGTACTAGATGTGATTTATGGTACTTTTCTCTGTTGATGGTGATTATGTTGTATAAGAGGCCATCGTAGCACTTTCGTCTGTGGCTGTGCTGTCTTCTGTGGTTTCAGAGATTGTCAAATCTTCACATATGCAGAGAAATATCAGTTAAAATACATGGCAGCACTCTCATGGTGACTTGTAAAATGTCCATGGATGTCCAAGCTGACTTTAATTATTTGTTTTTTATATGATGATGCATATTAACCCCCAAATAATGAAGCATCTATGATATTACAATTGATAAACAAATACTTGCCTGATTTTTATTATTGGGTTATTTGATTACTTGTATGACATTCCTACTTAAATTATTGGGTTTATTACAATGGTGACTGCTTTTCAAACTGAAATCCTGATGTTCGCCAACAAATATTTATTCCAGTTATCACTCTTTTTCTATTATCAATTACAACAGCATTATTTGTTGTCACATGTTGATAACTAAGTTACTTTTAATATTATCTACCCAATAGTTATGTGAATTAATGGACCATTTCTGAGCAATCAACTGCCTGTAATTCTTTTCCTCTAATACCCTTAGTTTTCTGGAATGTGGGCAGTGTGTTTTACCATTGTTATTCCAGGCCAGCATTTTGGACAAAACTGCAATATGTTTGAAGTGTACACAATAAACTGTACACAACTATACACTATACACAAATGATGCAAATGGAGCTAGCTTCAATGGCTGTTCATCCATGGCATGCACACATTGAACCATAGAGCCTAATTCCATTCTCTATGACACAATTACTCCTTGAGCCTCAAGGAGGTTGACAAGACAGGTTGTATCTTTATTTCCAAATTAACTTTGTGCAGATTTGGAGTACAAGTTGTAATTTACGGTACCTGTTTCTGTTGATGTTGATTCTGTTGTATAATAGGTTATCATTGTGCTTTGGTCTGTGGATGTGCTTTCTTCTGTAGTTGCAGTGATTGTCGAATCTTCACATATGCAGAAAAATATGTTAAAATACACTAAATGTTCTTGGATGTCCAAGATGACTGTAATTATTTGTTTTTTTAATCTAATGATGCATATTGACATCATGCAATCATGTAAGTGGTAAATGGAGCATTTGATCTGCTGCTCTTTTTCAAACAAAGAAGCATGCACGATATTAACGGAAAATAAATGAATTAATGCCTGACTTTCATTATTGGCTTATTTGACTACTTTCCGACTTACTCTACTGGGTTGTTTAAAATAGCAATTGCTTTTCAAAATGAGTTAAATGGTAGGCAATAAAATTCTACTTCTGTGATCAAGTGAAATCCAGATGTTCGGCGACAAAGTTCTACTCCAGTTAACTTTTTTTTGTCATCAATTATGACAGTGATATTGATTGTCACGTGTTGAACTATAAGATATCTTTTTAAAGTTTGATCAGTGAATCCTGGTGTTGCATTATCCTAGTACCTGTCTAATGGCGGGCATAGTCAATGCAGTTGCAGTTGTTGTGCTTGTTTCCGAGAATGAAATGAAGATGTGACATCAATGGATATTGAAAGGAAATTGGACACTTTTTCTTTCATAAAGCATGTAAATTGCAGCAGTGAAAATTAAACTGATGCGAAGTAATGTCACCAAGGATTCAACAGATAGCAGCGCGATTAACATTTGGAGTTCTGATGAAAATTAGGAACCATGAAAAATTATTTCATGGAATTATTTAATCTGTGTTATGCTGGCCAATGTCACCATGTAATTGCATATCGTTTAATATAGTATTCTTCAACTGAAAATATAGAATTTGTGAAGGCAAAGTCGATTGAGCATTTCCTGGCAGATTTATTATTCTCTTTCCATAGTTGCCATGAAATAACTGGCCAAATCTGACTAATCAACAATGTGTAAACCTATTTTTGCACAAGTCATGAACTCGTCCAAATATCCCTAGCTATCTGCAATTTGGCTAGGTCGTTTTTCTGTTGTTATTCCTGGCCAGCGCTTTTGTCAAAATCCTCAATATGTTTGAGGATGTAGCCAGGTATATAAAATCATGAGAGGAATAGATCAGGTAGAAGCTCAGAGTCTCTTGCCCAGAGTAGGGGAATCGATGACTAGATGACATAGGTTTAAGGTAAAGGGGAAAAGATTTAATAGAAATTTAATAGAGGGGTATCTTTTTCACACTAAGGGTGGTGGATGTATGCAACAAGCTGCCAAAGGAGGTAGTTGAGGCAGGGACCATCACAACGTTTCAAGTCAAGTCAAAGTCAAACAAACGTTATTGTCATTTAGAAATACATTGATACATGCAGTTCCAAACGAAATTACGTTGCATTTGGCTCCCTGTGCAACACAATAAATTAACCGAAGGATAGGCATGGGTGAAAAGGATAAATAGACAATAGTGGCAGCCCATTACATGGCATTCAGGAGTCTGATGGCTCGTGGGAAGAAGCTGTTGCAGAACCTTGATGTTCTGCTCCTTATGCTGCGGTATCTTTTTCCCGAGGGCAGCAGAGTGAACAGTCCGTGATGGAGATGTGTGGGGTCTTTTATAATACTGCTGGCCTTAGACACACAGCGTTTGGTCGCAATATCCCCGATTGAGGGGAGAGAGGTCCCGATGATTTTCTCCGCTGTCCTCACCACTCTCTGCACAGACTTCCAGTCGGAGGCTCTACAGTCCCCAAACCAGACAGAGATACAGCTGGTCAGAATACTCTCTATGGTGCCCCTGTAGAAAGTAGTGAGGATGGGATGGGGGAGATGAGCTCTTCTCATCCGGCGCAGAAAGTGCAACCGCTGCTGCGCTCTCTTAACAGTTGATGAGATGTTAGTCGACCAGGTCAGACTGTTAGTGATCTGCACCCCCAGGAACTTTGTGCTACTGACCACCTCCACATCGCTGTCGTTGATGTGAAGTGGTGTGGGACTGTGCCGGGTTTTCCTGAAGTCGACGATAATCTCCTTTGTTTTCTCGACATTCAGGATCAGGTTGTTCGTATTGACACAACGTTTAAGAAACTGGTTGACAGGTATATAGATAGGACAGATTTGGAGGGATATGGGCCTTCCAAACAAAGGCAGGTCGGGCTAGTGAAATTGGGACATGTTGGCCGGTGTGGGCTTGTTGGGCCAAAGGGCTTGTTTCCACACTGTATGACTCCAATTCAATGAGTAATTGTGTGGATAACATTTGGAGTTCTGAAGATAATTAGGAATCATGAAAAATTATTCATGGAATTTTGTTGTATGTGTTATGCAATTGTCACCGTGTTATTGTACGATGTTTAATGTACTAGTCTTCATTGGAAAATATTGAATTTGTTCATGCAAATTTGATTGAGCCTTTGCCGTTAGATTAGGCATTATCCATTCATTTGATAGTGTGGATGAACAGAGTCTTTATCTAGGGTTGGGTATCTAGTACTGGAGGGCACAGTTTTAAGGTGAGAGGGAAAATATATAATAACAACCTGAGGGGTTGTTTTTCACAGAGGGTGATGGGTATATGGAGCAAGCATCCAGATGAAGTGGTTGAGGCAGAAACAATTATATTATTGAAGAGATTTGGACAGGTGCATGGATTGGGAAGTTTTAGAGTGATATGAAACTGACGCGGCAAATGGAACTAGCTTCAATGGCTGATCAACCGTGGCTTGGACATATTGGGTCGTAGAGACTATTTTGAATCTGTATGACACAAATAGTCTAAAAAGGGTTGACGAGACAAGTTTTATCATTATTTCCAAATGACCCAAGCAAAGATTTGGAGTGCAAGTACAAATTATGGTACCTGTCTCTGCTGATGTTGATGTTGATTCAATTGTAGAAGAGGTCATCGTTGTACTTTCGTCTGTGGATGTGCTTTCTTCCGTGGTTGCAGAAATTGTTGAATCTTCAATATGCAGAGAAATATCAGTTAAAATTCATGGCGGCAATCTCATGGCAACATTTCTACACTCGCCACAGTTACCACTTACATGAATGCATAATGTTAATAAGCATTATCAGATAAAAAACAAATAACTAAAACCAGTTTGGACATCCAGGGACATCAGACATTACAAACACCCACGATATTGCAAATAGTTTTTAGTTTTTTTAATCTGATGATGCATATTGACATCATGCAATCATAAATGAATAATTGCCTGATTGTTATTATTGGGTTATTTGACAACTTGTATGACATTCCTTCTTAAACTATTGGGTCTATACAATGGTGACTGCTTTTTAAAGTGAAATCCAGATGTTGGCCAACAAAATTCTACTCCAGTTATCACTCTTTTTCTGCCATCAATTGTAACAGCATTATTGATTGTCATGTGTTGATAACAAGGTACTTTTAATATTCTCTATCGAATAGTTACTTAAATTAACTGCCCATTTCTGACTAATCAACTGCCTGTAATTTTATTTTGCACGTCATTAACTCTTCCTAATACCCTTGAGGGCCTGTCCCACTTAGGCGACTTTTTAGGCGAGACTCTTCACATACGCAGAGAAATATATCAGTTAAAATACATTAAAATGTCCTTGGAAGTTCAAGCTGACATTATTTTTTAGTTTTTTTAATCTGATGATGCATATTGACATCATGCAATCATGTAAGTTGTAACTGGAGCATTTGATCTGCTGCTAATTTTCAAACAAAGAAGCATCCACGATATTAACGAATAATAAATGAATAATTGTCTGACTTTCATTATTGGCTTATTTAACTACAAAGTATTCCTAAATCTACAGGGTTGCTTAAATTGGTGACTGCTTTTCAAATTGAATTAAAGACGTTAGGCAATAAGATTCTACTTCTGTCATCAATTACAACTGCATTATTGCCTGTCACATGTTGATAAGTAAGATATGTTTTTAAAGTCTGATCAGTGAATGCTGGTGCTGCATTATCTTAGTACCTGTTGTTTTGCTGCAAATGGCAGATGTGGTTGATGCAGTGGCAGTTGTTGTGCTTGGTTATGATAATGAAATGAAGATGTGACAACAATGGATAATTGAAAGGAAATTGTACTCTTTTTGTTTCCAAAAGTATGTAAAGTGTAACAGTGAAAATTAAACTGATGTGAAATAATGTTAGAGTGATATGGAATTGGTCAAATGGCTTTAATTGCTGATCACCTGGCTTGGACATATTTTGCTTTAGAGAATATTTTCATTCTGTGTGACATAATTGTGCTGCGCGTCTAATGAAGGTTGACAAGACATTTTTATCATTATTTCCAAATTTCCCTTGCCCAGATTTGGAGTTCAAGTTGTAGTTTATGGTACCTGTCTCTGTTGGTGTTGATTCTGTTGTATAAGAGGTCGTCATTGTACTTTGGTCTGTGGATGTGCTTTCTTCTGTGGTTGTAGAAATTGTCGAATCTTCACATATACAGAAAAATATTAATTAAAATACATGGCAGCAATCTCATGGCGAAACTTTTATTTGCATCATGCAGTTATCTAAGCAGAAGCTGGTGCATTGTATCTGCTGCTATTTTCCAAACAAAGAAGCATCCGCAAGATTAACAAATAATAAATGAATAATTGCCTGACTTTCATTATTGGCTTATTTGACGACTTGCATGGTATTGCTTCTGAAACTATTGGGTTGATACTATGGTGATTGCTTTTCTAACTGACATCCAGATGATTGGCACCAATCGCTCCTTTTCTGTCATCAATTACAACTGCATTATTGACTGTCACAAGTTAAGTAAGACATCTTTCCATCATCTCATCAGTGAGTTCTGGTGCTGCATTATCCTAGTACCTGTTGTTTCACTGCTCGTGGTGGATGTTGTTGATGCAGTGGCCGGTTGTGACTTTGGTTCTGAGAATGAAATGAAGATGTGACATCAATGGATATTGAAAGTAAATTGGACAACTTGTTATTTCATAAAACATTGCAGCAGCAAACTAATGAGTGAAATGTTAACAAAGAATTTAACGAGTAATTGTGTGGATAACATTTGGAGATCTGAAGTTTCTAAGGAAACGTGAAAACTTGTTTTATGGATTGTTGTTCTCAGTGTTATGCAGGGTAGTGTCACCATGTTATTGCACAATCTTTACTGCAATTGTCCTCAACTGGAAATATTTAATTGTTGGCATGCAAATTTGATTGAGCATCTGCCCTAAGATTTAGCATTCGCTATCCATTAGTTATCTGAATTACCTGGCCAATTCTGATCAACAAATTGCCTGTAAATGTTTTTGCACATGTCATTAAAGGGGCTGTCCCAATGTACGAGCTAATTCAAGAGTTCTCCCGAGTTTCCCCTGATTCGAACTCGGAGAATTACGGTAATATCCCCTCGTAGGTACTCGGGGCACTCGTGGACATTTTTCAACATGTTGAAAAATCTTCACGAGTCTTCACGAGCTTACCGCGTTTCCCAAGTACCTGTCGTTAGTGTTACGAGCCGCTAAGAGATGTCCGAGCTCCGACGTACCCGCTACGTACATTCTACGTGCTTCCCACGAGTTTGATTTTTTTTAAACACGCGAGAACTCTGGAATTACCTCCAACAGTGGAGCCCCTTAACTATTCTTAATATTCCTAGTTATCTGGAATTCAGCTAGTTTGTTTTACTGCTATTCCTGGCCTGCACGTTGAACAGAAATGCAATACGTTTGAGGATGTAATCAGTATAAAGAGCTGAACTATACACAAATGATGGGCAGGCTTTACTTTATATCTTGGATTAAAGGGGGCGAAGGTTGATCATATTGAACGGTATAAATCATGTGGAAATAGAAGTGTGAATGAACAGTCTTTACCCAGGTTGGCTATCTCATGTGGAGGGCATAGTTTTAAGGTGAGAGGGAAAAGATATAATAAGAATCTGAGAGGATGTTTTTCACAGAGGGTGATGGGTATATGGAGCCAGCATCCAGATGAAGTGGTTGAGGCAGAAATAATTATATTATTTAAAAGAGATTTGGACAGGTGCATGGATTGGCATGTTTTTGAGTGGTATGGAACCGCCATGGGCAAATGGAGCTAGCTTCAATGGCTGATCATCCGTGGCTTGGACATATTGGGCCGCAGAGCCTATTTCCATTCTGTATGACACAATTACTCTTTGATTTTAAGAAGGGTTTACAAGACAGATTTTATCATTATTCCCAAATACCCCTTGGCCAGATTTGATGTACTAGTACCTGTCTCTGTTGATGTTGATTCTGTTGTATAAGAGGTTATCATTGTACTTTGGTCTGTGGATGTGCTTTCCTCTGTGCTTGCAGAAATTGTTGAATATTCACATATGCAGAGAAATATCGGTTAAAATACATGGCAGCATGCTCATGGCTGCACTTGTAAAACTTGTAAATGTCGCTGGAAGTCCAAGCTGATTTAGTTATTTGATTTATTTAATCTGATTATACATATTGGCATCATGCAATCATATACAGTGGCTTGCAAAAGTTTTCATACCACTTGAACATTTCCACATTTTGTCACGTTACAACCACAAACGTAAATGTATTTTATTGGGATTTTATGTAATAGACCAATACAAAAGTGGTGCATAATTGTGAAGTGGAAGGAAAATGATACATGGTTTCCAGATTTTATTACAAATAAAAAACTGAAAAGTGTGGTGTGCAAAAGTATTCAGGCCCCCTGAGTCAATACTTTGTAGAACCACCTTTTGCTGCAATTACAGCTGAAAGTCTTTTGGGGTATGTCTCTACCAGCTTTGCACATCTAAAGACTGAAATTTTTGCCCATTCTTCTTTGCAAAATAGCTCAAGCTCAGTCAGATTGGATGGAAAGCGTCTGTGAACAGCAATTTTCAAGTCTTGCCAGATATTCTCAACTGGATTTAGGTCTGGTCTTTGACTGGGCCATTGTAACACATGAATATGCTTTGATCTAAACTATTCCATTGTAGCTCTGGCTGTATGTTTAGGGTCGTTGTCCTGCTGGAAGGTGAACCTCCACCCCAGTCTCAAGTCTTTTCAGACTCTAACAGGTTGTCTTCCAAGATTGCCCTGTATTTGGCACCATCAACTCTGACCAGCTTCCCTGTCCCTGCTGAAGAAAAGCATCCCCACAGCATGATGCTGCCACCACCATGTTTCAGTGGGGATGGTGTGTTCAGGGTGATGTGCAGTGTTAGTTTCCCGCCACACATAGCGTTTTGCATTTAGGCCAAAAACTTCAATTTGGTCTCATCAGACCAGAGCACCTTCCTCCACATGTTTGCTGTGTCCCCCACATGGCTTGTGGCAAAATGCAAACGGGACTTCTTATGGCTTTGTTTCAACAATGGCTTTCTTCTTGCCACTCTTCCATAAAGGCCTGATTTGTGGAGTACACGACTAATAGTTGTTCTGTGGACAGATTCTCCCACCTGAGCTGTGGATCTCTGCAGCTCCTCCAGAGTTACCATGGGGCTCTTGGCTGCTTCTCTGATCAATGCTCTCCTTGCCTGGCCTGTCAGTTTAGGTGGAGGGCCATGTCTTGGTAGGTTTGCAGTTGTGCCATACTCTTTCCATTTTCGGATGATGGATTGAACAGTGAGATGTTCAAAACTTGGGATATTTTTTTATAACCCTAACCCTGCTTTAAACTTCTCCACAACTTTATCCCTGACCTGTCTGGTGTGTTCCTTGGGCTTCATGATGCTGTTTGTTCACTAATGTTCTCTAACAAACCTCTGAGGCCTTCACAGAACAGCTGTATTTATACTGAGATTGGATTACACACAAGTGGACTCTATTTACTTATTAAGTGACTTCTGAAGGTAATTGGTTGCACTGGATTTTATTTAGGGGTATCAGAGTGAAGGGGGCTGAATACTTTTGCACGCCACACTTTTCAGTTTTTTATTTGTAAAAAAAATTGAAAACCATGTATCCTTTTCCTTCCACTTCACAATTATGCGCCACTTTGTGTTGGTCTATCACATAAAATCTCAATAAAATACATTTACGTTTGTGGTTGTAACGTGACAAAATGTGGAAAAGTTCAAGCGGTATGAAAACTTTTGCAAGCCACTGTATGTGGTAACTGGTCATCATTGAACTTTGGCCTGTTTCCATGCTGCATCTCAAAACTAAATGCAACTAAATTTGAAATTTATGGTACCTGGCTCTGTTGATGTTGGCTCTGTTGTGTAAGAGGTCATCATTGTACTTTGTTCTGTGGATGTGCTTTCATCTGTGGTTGCAGAAATTGTTGAATCTTCACATATGCAGAGAAATATCAGTTAAAATGCACGACAACACTCCGATGGCTACACTTTTATTAGTATCATGCAGTCATGTAAGTAGTAACTGGTGCATGGAATATTCCATTTCCAAACAAAGAAGCATCCATGATATTAACAAATAATAAGTGAATAATTGCTTGACTTTCATTATTGGCTTATTTGAATACTTGCACGGTATTGCCACTGAAACTATTGGGTTGATTACAACGGTGACTGCTTTTTTAACTGACATCCAGATGATTGGCAACAGTTTTTTTTGTCATCAATTACAACAGCATTATAGACCATTACGGGATATTTACTGTCAGATATGTTAGAGTGATAAGACTGATGAGATGTTAGAAAGACATCTTTCTACATCTCTTCAGTGAATCCCGGTGCTGCAATATCCTTGTACCTGTTGTTTCGCTGCTAGTGGCGGACGTAGTCGATGCAATGGCTGTTGTTGTGCTTGGTTCTGAGAATGAAATGAAGATGTGACATCAATGGATATTGAAAGTGGATTTGACACTTATTGTTTCATAAAACATGTAAAGTGCAGCAGTGGAATTTAAAATGATGAGTGAAATGTTAACAAATAATTCAACGAGTAATTGCGTGCATAACATTTGGAGATCTGAAGATACTAAGGAAAAGTGAATAATTATTTTATTGCACAATGTTTACTGGAGTAGTCCTCGACTGCTGGTGACTGCTTTTCAAAGTGAATTCAAAATGTTAGGCAACAAAATTCTACTCCAGTTATCACCATCAATTATGATTGTGTTATTGACTATCGCATGTGAACTAAGATATCTTTTTAACGTCTCATCTGTGAATCCTGGTGCTGCGTTATCCTAGTTACTGTAAATGTTTTTGCACAAGTTATTAACTCTTGCTAATATCCCTAGTTATCTGTAATTAGCTAGTTTGGGTTAATCACACCCGCTGACTCCTCCCCCCATGTTATTCACACTACCGCCCCCCCCCCACCCACCCTCCATCTCCCCCGCCTCCCCTGCTGCCTCAAAAAGGCATCCAACACTACCCCTCCCTCTCTACCCCCTCCTCTTCCCCTCCCTCTCTAACCTCTTGCTCTCTACCCCCTCACCCTCCCTCTCTACCCCCTCCCCCTCCCTCTCTAACCCCCTCCCCTTCTACCCCCTCACCCTCCCTCTGTAACCCCCCTCCCTCTCTACCCTCTCCCTCTCTGCCCCCTTCCTCTTTGCACCCCTCCTTCTCTGCACCCCTCCCTTCCTCTATGCCCAACCTTCCTCTCTGTCCACACTCCCTCTCTGCCCCCCTCCCTCTCTACCCCCATCCCTCTCTATCCCCCTCCCTCTCCACCACCATTCCCCTCTACCCCCGTCTCTCTCTCTCTAGGGAGTGGTGAATATTGGAACATATGGGTGAGTGGTGGAAACCTGCTCCTTCCCTGTGATGCCACGTACCCCCACCCCTAAATCTCTACCCGTCTCCCTCTCTACCCCACTCCCCACTCCCCCTCTACCTTCACTCTCTATCCCCTCACCCTCTCACTCTCTGCCCCCTTCCTCTCTGCCCCCTTCCTCTCTGCCCCCTCCCTCTCTGCCCACCCTCCCTCTCTGCCCCTCCTCCCTCCCTGCCCCTCCTCCCTCTCTGCCCCCGCTCCTTTTCTAACCCCCTCCCTCGCTACCACCACTCCCTCTCTAGCCCCATCTCTCTCTAGGGAGTTGTGAGTATTGTACCTATGGGGGAGTGGTGGAGTGTTGCATTCTGGACCAACCCTCCCCTATGATGCCGCGCGCTCCCCCCACCCCTCAATGTGTACCCCCCTCCCTCTCTACCCCCTCCCCTTCCCTCTACTCTCCCTCGCTACCCGCCTCACCCTCTCCCTCTCTACCACCCTTCTCCACATCCACCCCCCTCCCTCTCCCTCTCTAGCCTCGCCTGCACAGTTGGGGGCTATGAGTGAGTGGATAGGGTGGGGGATGGGGGAATGGAAACTAATTAATAATATTAAAATAATATCAAGGGGAGCGTTAGTGTGTGTGGGGAGGGGGTGGTTAGTGTGTGTGATGCCGCAGGCCACCCCCCCTCCCAGCAACGTTGAGGGGACTGGACCCAATGGGTCCCAGTTGGTCTAGTATATAATACTAAAACTCTCTGTTTGTTTGTTGGTATGCTTGTGTGTGCATGTGCGTGATATTTCAAAACCCCACAAAAACGGTACACCTTACTCACCATTGTCCTGGGTGGTAAATGAAATAAGTTTCATTCAGATTGATGTTATATTTTACAAGTTAATGACTATTTAAACTTTACAAAAATCACTTTTCAAACCACGTTTCCACTTGCCTTGCCCGTCAGCCGGGTTCAACGTCACAACGATGTCACAATGGGATCCCAAATCTCATTTACATTTAAAAAATCGCGATTTTCAAAAAACTCTGTTTCAATCAAATTCATTTTCATTAACAGCTAATATTGTATTTAGGTTATTTTAAACAAAAAAAAATGATTTTCTTTGAGAATTCCATTTTTTTTAAATATCACAAATTTCGTTGTGGGGGGTTGGAATCGGGGCAGATTTTATTAAGAAAAATCACAATTTTTATTGTATGAGGTTGGGATTGGGGGGAGGTGAGGAGATGGTGAGCAGGGGATAGAGGGAGAGGAGGGGGATAGGGAGTGGAGAGGGAGGGGAAAATTGGGGATGTGAGGAGGGAGAGGAGGGAGGAGTGGTAGAGGTAGGGAGTGGGGGATAGAAGGAGAGGAAGGCAGTGGGGGAGTTGAGGAGGGATAGTGGGGGTGGGATGGGGGGAAATGAGGAGTGGGGGAGCAAGGACATAGAGGAATAGGAGGGGTAGGGAGGGGAGAGGGGTTATGGAGGCAGTGAGGGGGATAAGGGGGAATGGAGAAGGATAGAGGTAGGAAGAGGTAGGGATGGCGAGGTGCAGTTGATGGAGGGTTGCCATGACTCGCGTCACAATGGGGATTTCTGGTGTCACAACGGGAACCTCTCAGCCGCACCTGCACAGTTGGGGGTTATGGGTCAGTTGTGGGGCAGGCATGGAAATCGCTATCAAAACATGAGGGGGGGACACCATTTCTTGGCAGCCGCGCATGTGCACACACGCGAGGCTTCGGCCGTGGACCCTGTGGATGGTAACATCGGAAGCTGACCTGGTTGGTGACCGACTCCGAACTGCAGCAAAAGCAGCTTTGTCCACCCCGAATCGTGGGGCTTGAATTGGCCCGTTCGCTGGGCCTTTCATCCGCCGGCAGGGGCTTCAACATCGGGAGCCTTGATCGCCTCGATGGAGCAGTTTGATTTTAAGATGAGCCGGGCGATGAAAGGCCCCGCGAACGGGCCAATTCAGCCCGTAGAATGCGTCTGTTAAAGTGTGGATTACAAAACATTGGGGGGGGGGGATTGTCCCCCACATTTCAAAGCCTGGGGGGGGACGTGCTCCCTTCCCCCCCTCCCCAGGATTTCCACCCATGCCTTGGGGGACGGGCAATATTCTAGTACCTGTTGTTTCACTGCTAGTGGCAGACGTAGTCGATGCAGTGGCAGGTGTTGTGCTTGGTTCTGTGAATGAAATTAAGATTTGAGATTAATGGATTGTGAAAGGAAATTGTAGACATTTTGTTTTATAAAACATGTAAAGTGCAGCAGTGAAAATAAAACTGATGAGAAGTAATGTCACCAAAAATTCAACAAAGCATTTGGAGTTCTGAAGTTACATGGGAATCATGAACATTTATTTCATGGAATTTTTTTCACAGTGTTATGCTTGCATTGTCACCACTCATTGCACAGAGTTTAGTGAGTTCTAAATGTTAAGGAAGGAACTGCAGGTGCTGGAGAATCGAGGGTACACAAAAGGCTGGAGAAACTCAGCGGGTGCAGCAGCATCTAAGGAGCTAAGGAGATAGGTGACGTTTCGGGTCGAGACCCTTCTTCAGACGGGTCGAGACCCTTCTTCAGACGGGTCGAGACCTTCTTTAGTGAGTTCAGTTTGATTAAGCACTTGCCATTAGACTTAGCATTCTCTATCCATTAGATACCCAAATTAAATAGCCAATTCTGACCAATAAACTGCCTGTAAACATTTTTTGCAGAAGTCATGAACTCTTCCTAATATCCATAGTTGTTTGGAATTCAGCTAGTTTGTTTTACTGTTGTTATTCCAGGCCAGCACTTTGAAGAAAACTACAATAAATTTGAGGATGTAACCAGTATAAAGAGCTTAACTATACACAGGCGTTGGGCAGGTTTTACTTTACTTCTTGGAATGAAGAAGGCTGAGACTTGATCTCATTGAAGGGTATAAATCATATGGAAATAGAAGTGTGAATGAACAGAGGCTTTACCCAGGGCAGGCTATCTAGTTAAAGAGGGCATAGTTTTAAGGTGAGAGAAAAAGATATAATAATAAGCTGAGGGGATGTTTTTCACAGAGGGTGATGGCTATATGGATGCAAGTCAAATTAATTAAACTTGATTTGCCACATATACATACAAGATGTACAGTGAAATGAAAATGGCAATGCTTGCGGGATTGTGCAAAACAAAAGAACAGAACAGAACAGGACGAGTATTTACATTTTTTAAAAAAATACAGCAGTAATTACGCCCTGGTGAGATCAGAGTTTACTGTCCTGATGGCCTGTGGGAAGAAACTCCGTCTCATCCTCTCTGTTTTAGCTGCGTGACAGCGGAGACGCTTGCCTGACCGCAGCAGCTGGAACAGTCCATTGCTGGGGTGGTTGGGGTCCTTCATGATCTTGCTGGCTCTGGATCTGCACGTCCTGGTGTTTAGGTCCTGCAAGGAGGAGTGGGGGGGGGGGGGGGAGCGTAGTTCCTGTGGTGCGTTCGGCCGAATGTACTACTCTCTGCAGATCCTTCCTGTCCTGGGCAGAGCTGTTGCCAAACCAGATCGAAATGGTTACAGTCAGGATACTTTCAACAGCACCTGAGTAGAAGGATTGAAGGATCCTCACAGAGACTCTGAACTTCCTCAGCTGCCTGAGGTGGTAAAGGCGCTGCCTTGCCTTTCTCACCAGTGCAGCAGTGTGTGTTGTCCATGTCAGATCCTCTGTAATGTAGACTCCCAGATATTTAAAGCTGCTCACCCTATCCACAGTAATCCCATTAATCCCAGTGGCGTGTACGTCCTCGGTTGTTGTGCCCTTCTAAAGTCCACAATCAGCTCCTTAATTTTTGTGACATTCAGGAGGAGGCTGTTATTCTGACAGCAGAGTGCCAGGTCAGCCACCTCCTCCAGGTAGGCCTTCTCATCGTAATTGGAGATCAGGCCCATCACCACCAGCAAACTTGATGATGGAGTTGGAGCTGAACCTGGCCACACAGTCATGTGTGTACAGGGAGTACAGTAGGGGACTGAGGATGCAACCCTAGGGGGATCCTGTGTCAGGGTGAGGGGGTTGGAGGTATGACTCCCCATCTTGACCACCTGGAGCCTGGCGGTCAGACAGTCCAGGACCCAGGCACACCGGGGAGATTTCAGCTCCAGTTCCAGCAGCTTCTCAGCAAGTCTGGTGGGGATTATGGTGTTGAAAGCTGAACTGAAATCATGGAACAGCATCCTCACATAGCCCCCCTTCTGGCTGTCAAAGTGAGAGAAAGAGGTGTGCAAAACCTGGAAGACCGCATCATCTGTGGATCTGTTTGGACGGTATGTGAACCGCAGCGGGTCCATGATGCGAGGGAGGAAGGCGCAGATGTGATTCTTGATCAGCCTCTCAAAGCATTTCATGACCACTGAGGTGAGGGCCACCGGTCGGTATTCATTCAAGCAGGCTGGAGAGGCATTCTCAGGCACTGGGACAATAGTGGGTCTCTTGAAACAGGTAGGGACCACGGACCTGGCCAGGGAGAGGTTGAATATTGTGTTGAGCACTGGAGCTGATTAGCACAAGATGTTAGTACTCGCCCAGATATACCACCTGGGCCTACAGCTTTCCTCATGTTCACGCGCGTCAGAGTCCTCTTCACGTCGTGCTCGGACACCGCGATTGTGTGCACATCCCTAGCGGTGTTCCTTACTCCAGCCTCGCTAGCCAGCACGCTGGAGGTGTTGTTATTAGCTGGCGAGCTAGTGGTGTTGTTGCTCGCTTCACATCATGCATAGAAAGATTTCAGGTCATCAGCTAACTGGGCGCCGGCACTCCCGGTTGAGGGGGGTGTCTGCTCTGGTAATTTGTTATAGTCCGTAGCCCCAGCCACAGGCATCTGGTGTCATGCTGCTCCATCTGTGACTCCATCCTGTCCCTGTACCTCATTTTTGCGTCCTTCTGTAGGACTCTACCTTGTAATCATCCATGTTGCCGGATGCCGGTTGTAAGCAGCGGTGCAAGCGTTCAAAGCAAAGTGAATGGACCTGTCAACCCAGGGTTTTTGGTTAGGAAATAAACTAACCCTTACCGTGGGGACGATGTTGTCGGCTAGTCCAGATTAAGTGGTTGGGGCAGGAAAAATTATATAATTTCAAAGAGATTTGGACAGATGTATTGATTGGAAAGTTTTGGAGTGATATGGAACCACCGCGGGCAAATGGAGCTAGCTTCAATGGCTTGGACATATTGGGCCATAGAGCTTACTTCCATTCTGTGTGATATAATTGCTCTCCAAAAAGTCCAAAAAGGCTTACAAGACAAGTTTTATTATTATTTCTAAATTTCCCTAGCTTTGATTTGGAGTACGAGTTGTCAGTTATGGTACCTGGTTCTGTTGATTTTGATTCAGTCATATAAGGTGTCACTGATGTACTTTGCTCTCTGGATGTGCTTTCTTCTGTGGTTGTAGAAATTGTCAAATCTTCACATATGCATAGAAATATGAGTTAAAATACATGGCAGCAATCTCATGGCTATACTTGTAAACTGTCCCAGGAATTCCACGCTGACTTGCATTATTTAATTATTTTTATCTGATGATGTATATTATGATCATGTAAGTGGTAACTGGTGCAAATTATCTGCTGCTATTTTTCAAACAAAGAAGCATCCATGATATTAACAAATAAAAAAATGAGACTTTCATTATTGGCTAATTTGACTACTTGCATGGTAGTTCTACTTAAACTATTGGGTTGATTACAATGGCAACTGCATTTCAAAGTGAAGTCAAGTGAATTCTGACGCTCCATTCTCTCAGCATATGACAGTCCCGCCATCCCGGGAATTAACCTTGTGAACCTACGCTGCACACCCTCAATAGCAAGAATGTCCTTCCTCAAATTAGGGGACCAGAACTGCACACAGTACTCCAGGTGTGTTCTCACTAGGGCCCTGTACGACTGCAGAAGGACTGCTTTGCTCCTATACTCAACTCCTCTTGTTATGTAGGCCAACATGCCATTCGCTTTCTTATCTGCCTGCTGTACCTGCATGGAGTAACTGGTGCCATGGAGCTTCTGATCGTTCCAAAAATAAAGTGTTCATGATATTACCAGTGATAAATTATAATTGCATTAATTTCAGTCTTGGCATATTTGATTATTTGCAGCATATTCCCACTTAAATCTGAGTTTAATGTGTTAGTCATCACAATGATAACCTCGTTATGACCCTATTTCTGTCACCAATTTGGATAATCATCTGAGGTTCTTGATGTTTAAATCATGTTTTGTGATTGGAGATGATTTTTGAAATTTTGATCTTTGAGTTCCTCAGAGAGATGTCTGTTCTGCTGTTTTCAGAGGCTTTAAATTATGTAATTTGCAAACATAAGAAAACAAACTAACAACATACTTTCATTTTCATGTGAGCTAATCCTCTTTTGTAATATTCCACTGACCCCTTTAATTATTTAATCCTTCCCAGCATGTTACTGTGAAATGATCAATGTTTTGGCCACTTTTAGGAACCTTGGTTCATGCAATGAATGTTTTTAAATTGTTTTTCAGTTGTGCTAATAATTAAAGTATATTTTAAAAGTCTGATCAGTGAATCCTGTTGCTGCATTATCCTCGTACCTGTTGTTTCGCTGCTGGTGGCGGACGTAGTTGATGCAGTGGCAGTTGTAGTGCTTGGTTCTGAGAATGAAATGAAGATGTGACATCAATGGATATTGAATGTAAATTAGATACTTTTTGTTTCATAAAGCATGTAAAGAGCGTCGATGAATATTAATCTGATGAGAAGTAATGTTACCAAGAAGGCAGGAATGGGGTACTGATTGTGGATGATCAGCCATGATCACATTGAATGGTGGTGCTGGCTAGAAGGGCCGAATGGCCTACTCCTGCACCTATTGTCTATAATTCAGCAAATAATTGCATGTTTATCGTTTGTTCTGAAGATACTTAGGATTTATGAAATATTATTTCATGAAAATGAATTCTGTATGTTTCCTGTCTCTGTTGCTGTTGATTCTGATGTGTAAGAAGTCAACATTGTACTTTGATCTGTAGATGTGCTTTTTTCCGTGGTTGCAAGAATAGTAAGATTAAATGAGAACTTACCGGTTTGAAGTTTGATCTTTATTTTATGAGGAGTTACGATGAGCGATTACGTGAAGAATCCCACCAGTCAGCATGCGTGTCAATCTTTAAAGCAGCGGTGTGAAATCACAGAAGAACACCAATTGACGTATTATAGGATTATAACCCTAGAACTACCAGATGAGCTTCGTGATAGGAGGGTTGGGAGCGGTGGGCAAGTAATCGCTCATCGTAACTCCTCATAAAATAAAGATCAAACTTCAAACTCATTTAATCTTAGTATTTTACTTCGGAGTCACGTGAGTGATTCCGTGAAGATTTTAAAGGTCTGTAATTTCACGCCTATCCAAATCCAGGGGTTTCACACTGCAAGCAGTTGACTCAGGAGGAGTGAATTAGTAATAACATTGAATCATGATACTGATTAACATGTTAATGCTTTAATTCACAAATAACAAAAAAATATGCAATAGCGACTCCTCTCTCCCAGGGAGAAGCTATGAAGCAAAATTTAACACAGAGTGGGCGAACACCCCGGATTCAACAAGCGGCTTATTGTAGAACTTCTGAAGAGTCGATTCATTTGACCATCCTGCGGCAGCGAGGATATGGTCTAGAGGGACGTCCATTGCCCTTGCCTCTGACTTTGATGTCGCCCTGGTGGAGCGAGATTTAAAATTTTCCATATTAACTCCTGCACAGCCCATGACTTGCTTCAGCCATTGTGAGATCGTCTGAGATGACACTTGCATATGTGGCTTTTTGGGGCTTATAAAAAGTGCTACCTCGGAGCCTCTGAGGCTCTTCGTGACATCGATATAACGCTTCAAGTGCGCCACTACACACAGCCGTGAATCTGTGGGATAAGCTGACAATACAAGCTTGTATCCGGACACCCCTGGTCTGCTCTGTTTAAGTAAGTCATAGATATGAAATGTAACATCATTCTGTGATGACACCATCCTGTCCAGACGCAGTTTGTGGAGAGTCTGAACCCTTTGATGTAAGCACCATGAGCATAACCAACTTGAGGGTGATCTTTGGTAAGGACAAAGATGTGGCTGTTCCCCATTGACGGAGCACCGTGAGTAGCATGCTCACATCCCAGATTTCAGAGTACCTAGGCCTAGGAGGATTAGAATTAAACACACCCTTCATGAATCTTGAGATTAACGGGTGAGATCCTAACGGCTGACCCTCAGCATAGGTACGATGACAGAGCACTCCTGCACTGTTGATGGTGCTATAACTCAACCCTGCATTGAAATGTAAGTGGGATAGAAATTCTAGCACATCTGGGATGGAGGCTGTGTGGTAAGTAATGTTACATGGAAGCAAAATTCCTCCCATTTCCTGATATGGGAGATGTACTGCCTTTTTGTCCTATCCCTCCAGGATGATGTGATGGTATCCACAGTCTGATCGGATAGTCCCAGACCCAGGTACAGCCTTCTTAAAATCTGCAAATCAACAAATTTACTCAATCATTCAATGGGTGTGGATCCCCAGTGACAGGGTGCACCAATACATTTTTGCGTTTTGCAACACCTATAATAGGGTGCGTTATTATGTCCGAGATGAGCAGGAACCATGGCTGTGTAGGTCGGGTACCACCAAAACCCTTGTAGCGGAGTCCTGCTTGATCTTAGTCAGGCACCGACTGATGAGGCAGAAGGGGGGAAAAGCATATAAAAACATTCCGTCCCAGTGCAGTGAGAACGCATTCACCACCACTGCCCCAGGGTCTGGTTCCCATGAAACATACTTCGGTACCTAGTGATTAAGTCTGGATGCAAACAAATCGATATCTGGCATCCCATACCAAAGGACAATTTCTTTAAATACATCCTGATTCGACATCCACTCTGTGTTGTCGTTAAATTTACGTGACCTGGTGTCTGCCACCAAATTGAGGCTGCCTGGCAAATAGACAGCTGAAATTCAAATATTCTTTTTTATGCACCAATGCCAAATAATGTTGGTCAATCCGTCACAAGATTTCGACTTGACTCCACCCATGTGATTGACATATGCCACTGCCGTGGTGTTGTCAATCTGCAGCTGGACATGTAAGTGATGCTTAGTGGTGCAATAAGCTTTGAGCCCATAAAATGCTTCTAAAAGTTCTAAATAATTTATTCCCTGTGATTGGAGGATCAGTGTCTCATGCGTATCCCATCTGCCTCCACAGCTAGACCTGGTATCAGTAGCACCCCAACCTAGGGCACTAACATGTCTGTAAAATAAGTTGTGCTTCGGTCAAAATTGTGCCATAACAATTTAAAATGTTTCTAATTCCCCACTGTACTTCTGCAATGGCTTCAGATGGTAAGTGCATGGGCCGATTGTAATGAATTGCATGTATTCTCAGTGCCTGTACCTTTGCCCTCTGTAAATGTTGGAAGTGCAAAGGTCCATATTGGGCTGCTGGAAAGGCAGCTACCAATTTACCAATTAAGCTGGCAACCTGTTTAATTGAGGATGATTGCTCCCTCAAGAGCTTGATGCAGCCTTCAATTAAATCTACTCTCTTGCCCTGAGGCAGAGTCACAGACATGTGATTGGAATTAACTGTGAATCCCTGCTAGCCAATTAGGTTAACCAGCACCAATTTTGATTTAACTGGGTGCACAATGAATCCTAGCCTCCGCACCATGAGTTGAACAGCTGCAACTGATAACTCGGCTGCGTCAAAGGTGTTTCCAATGATTAGAATGTCATCCAAATAGGCAATGAGAATATGGCCTTGTGACCATAATAACCCAAGTACTGGTTTTAGCAGCTTTCTAAATAGGCGAGGGGCTGAGGTTAATCCATTAGGTACAGCTCGAAATTGCCACAATTGTCCCATCCAGCTAAATTTCAAATATCTGCAATAGTCTTTATGAACAGGCACTGTATAATACTCATCCTGGAGATCTATACATGCCATATAACACCCCCTGGAAAGCAATTGCTTGGCAGTAGCAAACGTTTCCATTTTAAAATGCTGATACTGCACAAACAGATTAAGTCCTGTTAGGTCTAAAATAATCCGACACCCATCATCCTTCTTTGGTTTAGGAAACACATTAGACATGAATTAATGAGTTTGATAAATTGTCTTCTCAATTACTCCCTTGAGGCATAATTTTGCTATTCCAGCTTGGATCATCAAATTCTCTGTTTGTGAGAAGATGAGTGCCTGTTTTGGCTTGTGCTGGGTGGGTGGACGCAGGTTGGGAATAAATTCAATTTTAAACCCTTGAATACTCTGCAGTATAAACACATTTTATGGTATTTTATACCATTTGTCCAGAAACCTGTGTAACCTCCCCCCAACTGGTAGGTAATTCTATCTTAATATGTTTCAACAAGAGCCAGACCCACCTACCTCCATGGTTATCGGTAGAGCTCTTTGCCTGGTTCTGGGTGGTAAAGGCATGTTTCCCCATGCTGCTACTGGAGTGTGCCAGCTGCGCACATTAAACGGTCGGCTCGGTCCTTGCTCAGCCCTCGATTCAGCAAACCACTTGTAGGGATACTGCCGTCGAAGGGTCTGCTGGTCACTGGCGCCTTAAAGAGCCCAACGGGTTTGGCCTCGTCGTCCAGCTCCTTCACTGTTTTGGCCAGGTCTTCCCCAAACAATAGGTTAGGCGGCTGGATGTTGCCAGGCTTACACAGGGCAGCAAACCTGGAGTCAATAGTGGGGCAGATGGCGCTCTTTCGAAGGCAGTTAATCTCAGTGCATATTGCACATGAGAGCCAGGGCATCCTGCTGAACTTCAGTCAGGGTCCCACCATCCACCGACCTACCAAAAGCCGTTATTCCGGATGCCAGCAGCTTGAGCACCCGTTGCAGTTTAATCTCCTGCGCTCGGATGCCTACCCCCATATGGCCCCAAGTGGCATGGTTGACTGTCGGCACTTTCAGCAGGATACAATTTTCTGGGGTATCATTTTTTTGGCCGTTGTGCCCATGGCCAGCTCCTGAAGCTGGTGCGAGGCCAGATAATTTATGCTGGCAGCCAGCTCTTCTCCAAGCGGCTCGCCAGAGTCAGTAGGGACGGCAAATCTGGCCGCCAGGAATGGGACCTCTGGCGCTTGCCCCTCGTCCCGTGGGGCAGCCTCCAACGCTAAGCCCTCAGAATTGGCATCAGATTCACTCTGACCCGGTATGCTCTCCTCGTCCAGGAGGAAGATATTAGGCAGCCCCATAGATGCTGCTGGCGTGGGCTCTTGGAGAGGCCGGCGCTCTTGATGGAGCATCCTCTCCAAAAGGAGCTCCATCCTGGATACCCGTTCAGCGGTATCCGTTCTTAAGAGCGAACGCTCTCGACCGGATTCGTCCAAGTCTATCGGTCGGACAGACTTTCGGGTGGCCTTACGCCCCTCCGGCGTAGGCACAGCGTCCTCAGACACAAAGTCTGTAATCGCTGGTTTCTCAACTGGCGACTCCGTGGATGAGCTAGGCGGCCGCCGCTACCCGCAATCCCGCGGGCTTGTGATATTTTTGGCACGGCTCGCCTTGACGCTCCTGACTTCTTCATGTTTGGACTTACCCTCCTGCAACAAGAATTACCAAACGCAGAGACCTCCAACAAGTTTAACACTTACCCGTGGCTTTTTAAACTTACCGCTGGAGAAGCGCTGCTCCTCCCAGTCGGTCGCTGCGCCATGCGTCAGACGTACTGACGCACATGCCGACTGGTGGGGTTCTTCACAGAATCACTCACGTGACTCTGAAGTAAAATTGTTATATCTTCATGTATGCAGATATATATCAATTAAAATACATGCCAGTACTCTCATGACTGCACTTGTAAAATGTCCCTGGAAGTCCAAACTGACTTTAATTATTTGTTTTTAATCTGATGATGCATATTAGCAACAAGCTATTATGTAAGTGATAACTGGTGCTAATGCTCTGCTGCTATTTTCCAACCAAAGAAGCATTGACAACATTAACAAATAATAAATGAATAATTGCCTGACTTTCATTATTGACTACTTTGTCAACTTTGAAATGGGCTGCAGGGCCTGTTTCCATGCTCAATTACACAATTACTGAGTGTGTTCAACATTACAATGTGTACAAAAGGGAAATAGCCTCTATGGCCCAATATGTTACACATTACACGCATTTAAAGTGCAGCAGTGAAAATTAAACTAATGATAAGTAATGTCACCAAGAATTCAATGGGTAATTGTGTGGATAACATTTGGAGTTCTAAAGATACTTGGGTATCATGAAAAATTATTTCATGCAATTATTTTTGCTGCATTATGCTTAGCATCGTCACCGTTATTGCACAATATTTAATGTAGTATTCTTCAACTGAATATATTGAGTTTGTGCTTTGAAAATTTGCTTGACCATTTGCATTCTCTATCCATTATTTACCTGAATTAACTGGCCAATTCTCAAGCAATCTAATGCCTATAAACTTGTTTTGCATGTCATTAACTCTTCCTAATATCCCTGATTATTTGGAATTTACCTAGGCTGTTATTCCAGGACAACACTTTGGACAAAACTGCAATATGTTTGAGGATATAGCTAGTATAAATAGCTGAACTGTACACAAATTTTACTTTATTTTTTAATTGAACGAGGCTGAAGTTTGATATTATAGATGGCTATAAATCATATGGAAATAGCAAGAGTGAATGAACAGTCTTTATCTCAGGGTGGAGTGTCCACACTGGAGGGCACATTTTTAAGGCAAAATGGAAAAGATATACTAAGAACCAGATGTTTTTTTTCCAGATGAAGTGGTTGAGGTGGAACAATTATATTATTTAAAAGCGATTTGGACAGGTAATAATAATAATAATAATAAATACTTTATTGATCCCCTCGGGGAAATTCAGATGTCCAGAAGCCCAGAACCAACAAACCCACACATTCAAAACAAAAGCAGACAGAAAATACTTAAAATACAGTGTGTGACAATAACTGAGAGCAATAAATACTTAAAAAGACCAATAATTAACTATTAAAAAAATGCAAACACGCATCCCCCTCCAGCCGTATTATAAAATCTAATGGCTGCAGGGGTGAAGGATCTCCTGAACTGCTCCGTTCTTCAGCGCAGGGAGAGGAGCCGGTTGTTGTTCCGAGTGCTCTTTTGACTCTCCAGAATTACATGGAGGGGATGCCCGGGGTTTTCCAGGATGACCTGCACCTTGCGCCTCATACGCCTCACAAGCGCATCCATCCCAGAGTCCACTCTCCCCTCCAGCACTGAGCTAGCCCATTTTACCAGTTTGTTCAGCTTCTTGTTGTTTTTCGCACTGATGCTGTTGTCCCAGCAGGCAACAGCGTAAAAAATGACACTTGCAACCACAGTATTGTAAAACATATACAGCATGTCATTACGCACGTTGAAGGATTTGAGCCTTCTGAGGAAAAAGAGTCTGCTCTGGCTTAAGTAGGAATATCATGCGTGTTTGCATTGATTGAAATGTTTCAGAGTGATATGGAACTACCACGGTCAAATGGAGCTAGCTTCAATGGCTGATCATCCGTGGCTTGGATATATTGGGCCGCAGAGTCTATTTCCATTCTGCATGACACAATTACTCTGGGTCTAAGATGGGTCGACAACACATGTTTTATTGTTATTTCTAAATTTAATTTGATTTGGAATACGAGTTGTAATTTATGTTACCTGTCTCTGTTGATGTTGATTCAGTTGTATAAGGCATTGTCAATGTTGTACTTTGCGCTGTGGACGTGCTTGCTGCTGTGCTTGCAGAAGTTGTTGAACCTTCACACATGTAGAGAAATGTCAGTTAAAATACAAGGTTTGACCAGACCAGTTTTATCATTATTTCAAAATTACCCATGCTAGGTTTTTGAGGACTAGATTGTAATTTATGGCACCTATCCCTGTTGATGTTGATTCAGTTGTATAAGAGGTCATCTTTTTAATTTGATCTGTGGATGTGCATTCTTCTGTGGTTGCAACAGTTACCGAATATTCACATATGCAGAGAAATATTAGTTAAAATACATGGCACCAGTCTCATGACTACACTTGTAAAATGTCCTTGGAAGTCCAAGCTGACTTTAATTACTTGATTTATTTTAATCATGAGATTATGTAAGTGGTAACTGGTTCATTTGTTCTGCTATTTTTGAAACAAAGAAACATCCACAATATTACAAATGGTAAAATAATAATTGCTTGACCCTCATAATTGGCTTAATTGACCAAGTATGATATTCCTACTTAAGCCTCTGTCCCACAATGCGGGTTTACCCAAGAGCTCTCCCGCGTTTTAAAAAAAAATCAAATTCCTGGTATTCTACGAACTCCTACGACCTTCCACGAGTATGTTTACGAACTCCTATGAGCTCCTACAAGTAAAAAGTAACATTTGTTTTCATCACAAGTATTTTTTTACTTGTGGGCATTTTTCACAGTGTTGAAAAAACACGAGTAAAAAAATACTTGTGATGAAAAAAATTGTTACTTTTTACTTGTAGGAGCTCGTAGGAGCTCATGAACATACTCGTGGAAGGTCGTAGGAGGTCGTAGAATACCACGAGTATGTTTTTTTTAAACTCGGGAGAGCTCTCGGAAAAACTCGCATCGTGGACAGGGGCTTGAAACTAATGGATTGATTACAACGGTGACTGCTTTTCAAGTAAAATCAAGGTTTTGGATAACAAAATGCTATTCCATTTATCATTCTTTTGCTATCAATTACGACAGTAAAAAAATCTGATCAGTGACTGCTGGTGCAACATTATCCAAGTACCTGTTGTTTTGTTGGTAGTGGTGGACGTAGTTAATGTAGTGACAGTGGTTGTGCTTGGGCCTGCGAATGAAATGAAAATATAACATCATTGGATTTTGGAGTTCTGAAGATACTTAGGAATCATGACAAATTAATTCATGCAATTATTTTTGCTGTGTTCTTCTTACCATTGTCACCATGTTAATGCACACTGGTTAATGTCGTATTCAACTGAAAATATTGAATTTGTGCATGCAAATTTATTTGAGCATTTGCCATTAGATTTAGCATCTATTTAGCATTGGATTTCTGATAAAACCTGATGTTCAAGAAACATTGGGGCATTGCATATTTTTCTCTGTGTTATTCACACTGTGGTATGGCCCAATGTGCAATGTAGTTCAATATGAGACTACTGCACTGCCAGGCGACATCTACAGTATCATCTTGGATCCCTAACATTGTGGCTTCAAGGAGGTGGCGTCAATCATCAAGGAATTCTATAATCCACTGCTACCATGGAGTCATACAGCATCGAAACATGCCCATTGGCCCAACTCTACAAAGGTGCCCCATCTACACTAGTCCCACCTACCTGTGTTTGGCCCATATCTTTCTAAACATTTCCTATCCATGTACAAGTCCCATACCTCAACTACCTACTCTGGCAGCTTGTTCCACAGATCCACCATTTGAGTGAAAAATGTGCCCCTCTGTTTCCTATTAAAACTTCCCCCCTCTCACATTAAACCTATGTTGGCGCAGAGTTGATGCCTTACAGCACCAGAGACCCAGGTTCGATCCTGACTACGGGTGCTGTCTCCACGGAGTTTGGACGTTCTCCCAGTGACATGTGTGGGTTTTCTCTGGGGTGCTCCAACACTCCAAAGATGTACAGGTTTGTAAGTTAATTGGCTTTGTAAAATTGTAAATTGTCCCTAGTGTGCACAGGATAGTTTTAGTGAGTGCGGATTGCAGGTCGTTGTGAACCCGGTGGGCTGAAGGGATTGTTTCCATGCTGTATCTCTAAACTAACCAAAACAAAAATTAAACTACGTAGGAAAGACCTGCAGATGCTGGTTTAAATCGAAGATAGACACAAAATGCTCAAGTAACTCATCGGGACAGGTGGCATCTCTGGAAAGAAGGAATTGTGCCGTTTTGGGTCGAGACCCTTCTTCAGACTGATGTTAGGGGAGGGGCGGGACATAGATAGAATGTAGTTGGAGACAGTAAGAAGAGTGGGAGAACTGGGAAGGGGGAGGGCATGGACAGAGAAACCAAAGGCTTTCTGAAGTTAGAGAAATCAATGTTCCTACCGCTGGGGTGTAACCTACCCAAGCAAAATATGAGGTGCTGTTCCTCCAATTTGTGCTGGGCTCCACTCTGACAATGGAGGAGGCCCAGGACAGAAAGGCCAGATTGGGAATGGGAGGGGTAGTTGAAGTGCTGAGCCATTAAACTGTTAAATTATGTTATATTATATTCATTTAAATTATTAAATTATTTATATTAAATTTAAAAATACTCTGGTTCTTGATTCCCCGACTCTGAATAAAATGCTCTGTGCATTTACTCTATTTAATCCACATGATATTTTACACATCTATAAGATCACCTCATCCTCCTGCGTATGTGTTATGCATTTCTGATGAACCTCAGACTAACGTTCATCACTGAAAATGACGTCCCCTTTGATCTGTGTTTTCACAACGTGCCCCTCCATATCTCTTATCTCCCTCTCCACTGAGTCTGAAGAAAGTACTCAACGTAAAATGTCATCCATTCCAAGAGATGCTGTCTGGCCTGCTGAATTACTGCAGCATTTTGTATCTATCATTAATACGATCAAATGTGTTAAACGTGTCTTTAACCATTAACCAAAAACCAATAGAAGTGTGGTTGCTGGTCCCAAAGTGCTCACTTCCAGCCACTTCAGGCACTTTCCCTGCCCAATTCCCTTTGAATAAATCAAACTTTGCCCTCTCTCGCCTCTGTACGTTGTTTGCAGACATTATCCTGCACATACTTGGCAAATTCCACCTGACCTAAACTATCGGCATGATGGCAGACCCAGTCAAAAATGGCCAAAGTTAAAATCCTCTACTATGATAACCATATTAGTTTGGCAGTTGTCTGCATTCCCCTGGCATATTTGTTCATTGAATTCCAATTGACTAAACAAGGCTCTCACTTAACTTTTTTTCCCTTTTGCCAGCCGGGCAACCTTGGCAGCTTTTTAGGTTGCCAAATGACAGTTTAGGTGGCCATTTAAGACGGTTTGCATGACGCGTGCGATAATGTGCTCCGACGAAGTGCCTAGCTACCAGTCGGAATTATGCTCAATGAAGCATTCACATATTATTTCTGCTTCAAAAAAAGTCACAAACTAAACATATTCACCAATCAAGACATGATATATCCCACAATGGCATGGAGCAAAATTATAATACAGTATCTCAACTCTTTTTACACATTGCAATTAATGCAATTTCTATTAGTTCTTTCCACTTCCAAACAAAAATGTGGTTGGATTATTCAGCATATGATCAACCTGTGTCAATATATCCAGGACCATGGTCACATATATGCTTAACCATGCACACTACAGATTGATGCAAGCATGTTTTCTGTGAAGGGCCAATAATTACCATGACATGGCCATAGCATGGGTCGTTATTGGTATTGATACAGAAACACTCTCGCTTCCCACATAATTTATCCATAACAAAATATTCAGGTTGCAAGGAAATTTGTAAAGGCATTTTATGATAATAGCTGTTAAAACCGACTATACCAATCTGACAGGTTAAACATTACACTAACTGACAAGAGATGGCCAAAGGACTTAACTGCAGCAAATGTTCTTTTGGTAATATGTTTAACGGTGTTAAAACGCCACATTACCGGACATTCAGAATAGATGTACGTGTTGTGAACAGCAATGAAGATATCCAGTTTGTAGGCACCAGATTTTAAAAAAATTATTGATAAACGCTGTTTCCATCATTCCCATTTCAGAATTAACGTTAAAATTTCAACTGAAATATTTCCTGACCAAATTTGTGATGTATATGACCGACTGTAGAAGTAAAACCTGGATAAATCCAACGTATAGTTATGAATGTTGCTCATTAAATAGCTACAGTACTGATACTCCATATTAAGAGCATTGATTTGCCGTTAAAATGAATTCTGTAATAATGTGTCAATGGTAGCAGTGACAATCGAACACTGCGGTTTTAATGTTTCACATGTGCACAATTTAATTAATCCATCTTTATGGAATAAAACAAATAATAACATTGGGAATTAAAACACATTTGATTGCATTCCATAATCTAACATAGTCAATGTTCGCTCTGAAGACATTTCCAGCACAATAGGTTCAGGGAGAGGGGGGGTGTGTGAATCATTGCCGGGTGGATTGATGGCGGGGGGGTTGAGAAGGCAATCGGTTCGGCATGGGTGGATTGAGGCAAGTGAATTAGTACGTGGTTGGAGTATGTAAAATTGTGAGGGGAGAGCACGGGGGATGTCAGTGGTGTTGAATGGGGGGATCAGTACGGGATGGATGAGGGGGGGATCAGTACAGGATGAATGGGGATGGACAAAAGTGCTGGAGAAACTCAGCGGGTGAGGCAGCATTTATGCAGCGAAGGAAATAGGCAACGTTTCGGGTCGAGACCCTTCTTCAGACTGTTTCCCCCAATCTTCTTGAATGGGGGTATCAGTACAGGATGGATGGGTACAGGATCGCCACCGCCTCCCCTCCTCCGCCAGCCAACAGCAAGGTGCGGGGACGAGCGGTGCAGCTCAAAGATCCTATAGCTATAGGATCTTTGGTGCAGCTGCTTCAGATGGCGGAAGGAGGCATCTCCCTCCCTCCCTCCTCACGGCCTCGGTGTGCAAGAGAGTTTGTTTTGAAAGCGGTTAATCGCAGTTAGCGGATTTGCAAGCAGCGGCCGCTATCAGGGTGGGCGGGGTGCGGCAGGAGGAGGAGATGGAGCCGCTATCGCAGCAGCTGCAGCCACTGTGCAGGGCCTGTCATTCACTCCGATCCTTCGTCACCCCGCAATTAATATATTTGCCCTGCAATACAGTCGCCGCCAACATGAAACGTCACGTTCCTATTGAGTTACTTCAGTTATTTGTGTCTATCTTCAGTATAAACCAGTATCTGCAGTGCCGAGCCGGGCAAAATGACTCGCCGTTTAGGTTGCCCGGCGGCACTTTGGGTGGTCATTGGCACCCAGGCAACCGCTAATTTCAAGCCCAGCTAAATAGTAGTACACTCCCATTAAGGAGATCATCCCCTTTTCATTTGTCGGCTCCACCCATATAGCCTCACTGGAAGATCCCACCATAATGTCACCTTGGACCTGCTTAGTTTAGTTTAGATTAGAGATACAGCGCGGAAATAGGACCTCCGGCCCACCGATCCTGCACCAACCAGCGATCTCCGCACATTAACACGATCCGACACAAACTAGTGACAATTTCCAGATTCATACCAAGCCAATTAACCTACAAACCATTACCTCTTTGGAGTGTGGGAGGAAACCCACACGGTCATGGGGAGAATGTACAAACTCCGTACAGACAGCATCCATAGTCAGGATCGAACCTGTCTCTGGTGCTGTAAGTAACTCTACTGATGTGTTACCGTGCGCCCCATGTCCTCTTAAATGAATAAAGCAACTCCCCTTCCACTTTAAAAACACCCGACTCTATCTCACCGGTAGCACCTGTTCCATGAAACATCAAGCTGCCAATCCTGTCCCTCCATCAGCTTGGTTTTTCCAATGGCTATAATGTCCCAGTAGCATAAACTGGCCTGAGTTCACCTGCCTTATCTTTCAGGCCTCTTGCAATAAAATCATGCAATTTACCCAGACATCTTCTCTGTTCTCTATCCTCAACTTGCTGTCATCAACTTCTGTATCAATTTCCAGCCTCCCATCTGCCTCACTATTGCATGATGTTGCATTGCATAACCTATGATGAGAGTTTGTTAACCTATGATGAGAGTTTGTCGGCTCTGTGCCTATACTCACTGGAGTTTAGAAGAATAAAGAGGACTCTCGTTGAAACATAGAGAATAGTGAAAGGCTTGGATAGAGTGGGTGTGGACAGGATGTTTCCACTAGTGGGAGACACTAGGATTAGAGATCATAGCCTTAGAATTATAAGACGTTCTTTTAGGAGATGAGGAGTAATTTATTTGCTGGATAGAATGGGTGATGTCTCAGTTTAAGGGGTCTCGAGGGGTCTCGACCCAAAACAACACCCATTCTTTCTCTCCAGAGATGCTGCCTGTCCTGCTGAATTACTCCAGCATTTTGTGTCTTCCTTCAATGTCAGGGGTCATGGGGAGAAGGCAGGAGAATGGGTCAAGAGGGAAAGAAAGATCAATCGTGATTGAATGGCATAGCAGACGTGATTGGCTGAATGGCCTAATTCAATTCCTATCACTTTTGGATTTATAAGTGTGTTAGGGTATCACAATTATAGTCTAGTTGTAACTCACTTCACCAATGGCTGCAGTCTAAACTGAGGTTCCACATGTTTCAACCATGCAAATGCGTTAATCATTCTTGGAAATAAACTTCTTGCAATGGTGACGATAAAACTTTAAGTGGTATCCTGTTGCATAACAGAATGTGTTAGGTCATCCCGTTTCCTGAATGGCCTGTGTTATTGCAGCCACGTTCATAGATTCGTTCCAGAGCAATCTAAATGGGAAACAAACCCACTGATTCATCCCAAAACCTTTTCCTTATCAACTCTACTTTGGAGGGAAATGTTAAACTTCGACAGAGGCTGCTGTACTATTCATCTTTTCAAAGGAGGAAAGAGTTAATCGTCAACTTGCTGGAACGTTTTTGCAACTGGATGGGGATTGGGCGCGTTCAGTCAAGCCGAGTGTCTGGAGGATCGATGTTTTCTGTTTGCTGTTTTCTGATGGTTTAGTAACAGTGAAGAACATAAATTTAGCAATGTGACATATGGTGAGGCTTCCAGTCCTCTTAGAAACATAGAAACATAGAAACATAGAAAAATAGGTGCAGGAGTAGGCCATTCGGCCCTTCGAGCCTGCACCGCCATTCAATATGATCATGGCTGATCATCCAACTCAGTATCCCGTACCTGCCTTCTCTCCATACACCCTGACCCCTTTAGCCACAAGGGCCACATCCAACTCCCTCTTGAATATAGCCAATGAACTGGCCTCAACGACCTTCTGTGGCAGAGAATTCCAGAGACTCACCACTCTCTGTGTAAAGAATGTTTTCCTCATCTCGGTCCTAAAGGAATTCACCCTTATCCTTAGACTGTGACCCCTTGTTCTGGACCTCCCCAACAGCGGGAGCAATCTTCCTGCATCTAGCTTGTCCAACCCCTTAAGAATTTTGTAAGTTTCTATAAGATCCCCCCTCATTTTTCTAAATTCCAGTGAGTACAAGCCGAGTCTATCCAGTCTTTCTTCATATGAAAGTCCCGACATCCCAGGAATCAGTCTGTTGAACCTTCTCTGAACCCCCTCTATGGCAAGAATGTCTTTCCTCAGATTTGGAGACCAAAACTGTACGCAATACTCCAGGTGTGGTCTTACCAAAACCCTGTACAACTGCAGTAGAACCTCCCTGCTCCTATACTCAAATCCTTTCGCTATGAATGCTAACATACCATTTGCTTTCTTTACTGCCTGCTGCACCTGCATGCCTACTTTCAATGACTGGTATCCCATGACACCCAGGTCTCATTGCATCTCCCCTTTTCCTGATCTGCCACCATTCAGATAATCTCTTCATAGATACAAAGGTGACGCCCTGCCTCGCTGCTCTTCCCTTTTCAGCCACTGAGTGAGAAGGAGGGAGGCGGTGCAGAGCAACTCCCAGCTGACTTGCCACAGCTGAGAAACACAAGGGGGGAGATGTTGCCGACTCCGGGAAGAAGGAAGTAGCATTGGTGGTGGAGTGTGGAACGGCGGAGTGGACATAGCGATGGTTGAATGGAAGAAGCGGTAGCGTCAGCGGGCTCTGCAGTGCTGCAAGAGTCGAGGGAGCCGCAGGGTGACAGAGCACGTTGTGTTGTTGGCGGCGGCCACAAGCGGCACCGTGGCACCTCACTGACAGCCCTGAAGAAAGCACTGTCACTCAGTGAGATGTCTCATCCCCACTTGGCTGCCAGCAAACCTCTCTGCATTTTTGTCAACTACTGGCCCTGATATGATTATTAGCTTACACCATGATGGGACTGGTTAAAAAGTGATTTATTTCAATGTGCCTCGAAAGCTAAATGCTGTAAAAGCCTGACTACAATGCACAGAAAGGCACTGCAGATGCTGGTTTAAACCAAAGATAGACACAAAAAGCTGGAATAACAGGCAGCATCTCTGTAGAGAAGGAATAAGTGATGTTTCGTGTCGAGACTCTTCTTTTTGCCTGAAGTCTGACCTTAATGGGCCTGTCCCACTTGCCGATTTTTTAGGCAACTGCTGGCGACTGTCATAGTCTTGTCAGGTTGCCAAAACATTGTCAACTGGACCCCCCTACGACCATGTCTACAGCAAGCTACAACAACCTACAACAACAACCTAGTCGACGTCAAGCTACGGCAAGCTCCCGACAACCGGCGACCCAATTATCACGACTTATAACCACACCTATGACAACCTATGATGACAACTACGACAACCGACATCAAGCTACAACAAGCTACGACCCTGGCGGCGTCCTATTTTAACCTCCAAAGCAGTGGAATGATTCATTTTTCCTATTATAGGGTTTGTAGGGTGGGGTTTTACAATCATTCGGCGTCATGACTGGCATGGAGCAACATCAGAGGGCATTGCTCTCACAAGAAGAGGCCCTGCTGCTTGAATCCACCCTCATGTTTATAGATCAGAAATACAGAAAGACAAGAAGAATGGGGAAGAAGAAGCCCAAGAAGTGGTCTGTGTGGTTGAAGGCCTTGTCCCTGAGCAGAATCAGGTTGGGCCAGAATGAAAACCTGGTGATTGTGTTCCAGCAAGAAGATGAGGCTGCTTTCAGAAACTTCACTAGGTTTCCCTCTGAGCAGTTTCGGGAGCTGAAGACACTTGTGGGCCCACTCCTGGAGAAAAAGGAGACCTTCATGAGGAAGCCACTGGAACCTGGCTTGCGCCTAGCCATCTCCCTCTGCTATCTGCCATCAGGAGACTTCTACAAGAGCTTCTCCTACAGCTTTCTTGTGCCCCACAACACCATCAGCAAGGTTGTCCGAGAGACCAGTGAGGCCATTATCAATGCTTATGAAGATAAAGTCATGGACTGCCCTAGTACACCAGATGAGTGGAAGAGAGTGGCGCAGGGCTTTGACACCAGATGGAACCTCCAGTACACATGGGGCAATTGACGGCAAGCATGTGGCCATCAGGTGTCCACTCAAGGGAGGTTCAAAGTTCTTCACCTACAAGAAGTTCCATTCCATCGTACTCTTAGCTGTGGTGGATGCAAACTATAACTTGCTGTTTGTGGATGTGGGCACAGCTGGCAGTGTCGCAGATAGTAGGATCTGGAGAGAGACCTCCCTTGGGCAAGCACTGGAAGAAGGAACAGCAGGCTTTCCTGATCCAGAACCTCTGCCAGGAGAAGACAACCGTGGCATTCACTACACACTGGTTGCTGATGATGCCTTCCCACTCAGGTCATGGATGATGAAGCCATACCCTCACAGGCAGATGTCAGGGGAGCAGAGGATCTTAAAAATATCAGCAATTTGACTGCAGGGCGCCGGGCGATGAAAGGCCCCATGAACGGGCTGATTTAAGCTCCGCTCTATAATCTTTGCTCCACCAGGACGTTTCCCTCCTTCAATCACCGTGCTCTATCTTCAGTCCCACCCCCCTACTTCCACTGACCGACACCTCCCTCCTCCAATCATTCAGCTGAATCATTATGTCCCGCCCCCCCCTCCTGCTGACCGACGTCTCTCTCGTCCAATCGATTTTTAATAGATTTCTTTCACTGAATTTCAAAATCCGGATTACAAAACATGTGGGGGATTGTCCTCCACCTCTCAAACATGGAGGGGACGTATCCCCCTATCCCCCCTGGGATTTCCGCCTGTGCTGACTGGTGAATTTCATTGGCGCATTGGAAAAACCAGAGTCCACAGCTCCATGTGGTAGGCACATGTAATCTATTTAGACCTACCACGTGGAACTGTGGACTAGGGTTTCTCCGGTGCACAAATGAAATCCACTGCTCAGCACCGGCAGGAACCTTCGTCACCTGGCGACAACCTGCGTCATCCCGGCGACAACCTATGACAGCACCTACGTCAGGAGACATCAAGCTACGCTCCTTGGTGTCAGACCAACTGTCGGCGAAAATTTTTCAACCTAATAAATCGCCTTAGTGGGACAGGCCCATAAGGCACCATGAATTGCCCATTACCAAATTTACACATGTACAGTGTAGGAAGGAATTGCAGATGGTGGTTTAAACCGAACATAGACACAGAATGTTGGAGTAACTCAGCGGGCCAAGCAGCACCTCTGGCAAGAAGGTGACATTTCGGGTTGACACTCTTCTATTTTACACAGGTACTGTAGTATCGTGAGCAATACTACAGATGCATCATGGAAAGCATCCTCTCTGAATAACTTAATAAGCTCCCATGATATATCAAGTAACAAATGAATATTTGCTTGATCTTTGCGACATGGCATAGTTAACTAGCTGTGTTTCTCCAATTTATGTCCTCAACCACCAAAATAACAACATTATAGCACCATTATGCCTTCACTGAAAGTAATTGTAATTGATGTGACAACGACTAGTTACATCAATGCATATAGCCTATTCTTTCCATTAAAAAAAAGGTTGGATTGCAACACTTGCTATGAAGAAACTGCATCCTGTAAATGGAAGATAGACACAAAAAGTTGGAGTAACTCAGCGGCTCAGATAGCATCGCTGGAGAAAAGGCGACATTGAAAGTCGAAACCCTTCTTCTGAAGAAGGGTCTAGACCTGAAACATCACCTATTCCTTTTTTCCAGAGATGCTATCTGACCCGCTGAATTACTCCAGCTTTATGTGTCTGTCTTCAGTTTAAACCAGCACCTGCATTTCCTTCCTACACATTTCCTGTTGATGGAATTTTAGTTTACCCACTTCATGGGGATCTGTGCTGCAACTATGGTCTTGTTAAGTATTTTACTGTACAGTCCATGAGATATCAATGAGTTTGGTGATATGGGTAAAATTCTATGACATGATGCTCAAGCTTGCTCTGTTGCCCGTTGCTTAGAAAAGCATGAAACATATTTGAAGAAAGAATAAATGTGGTCATTGGTGCTTCAACACTGTTGTTTTAGTGGTAAAAGTCATTGTTGAAGCAGTTACATTTGTACATGGGTCTATTGTTGTTGATGACATTTATGCAAAATGAATTTCAGAAGGCTAACTATTGATCAACTCAAAAGCTATTCCACTTACAGAAACTAAGATTCATAATGAGAAATCCTGGCATGAATAACATGTTTTATTTAGTTCTCTTTAGAGATTTGATTGTCTTCCAGCTTATGATCTTCAAATAATGTGAAATTATTACATTAGTTTACGTAATCATATGAAATGCCCCTCCGAAATGAGTTGTCTGTTTCTCTTCAGGTCAATGAACCAAACTCTGCATGTGCATTTGCAAAATAACTGTGAATTATGCATTGACACCCGAAATAGGTTCTAATTACGTCGATGTATTTTTTAAACAAATTAACCCGTACAAATTGGAGTGATTTTATTTGATTTTATTCCAATGTGAATTTTAAATGCAATTTCTCTGCATAAGGCTAAAAATGGTTAAGTTGATTGAAGAAATCATTAACATTTGTGAATTTTAGCTTTTCTGATTTTGGTTTGCTATGTTGCAAATTGATGGCACCTGTTGATGCTGATGTTTCTTCTGCTGAACAAGATAAATTTGTTATATCCTCCTGGGATGAGCTTTCTTCGGAGCTTAAAGACTTCTTTTCAATATCTAATTGGGGGTGAAATGTTAGTAAAACAGAGCATTATGAGACAATAGTACAAATAGTCTGAACAAATAAAAAAGGTTGAATTCAAGCACTTTGATTTCATTAATTTTGACAAAAAATACAATCATGTATTAATGTAGAACTAGTGTTGATCCACAATCATTCTAAGTGTACACAATCATACTAATATAATGAACTCTCAAAAATTTGACTTTTCACCTCTAAAGTTTTCTACACTCTTACTCAAGTAAGTCTATACACTTACTTGAGTATGTGGCAATGGCAAAACCTGCAGCAACTCAGAGACCACTCTGAACTAAATGGCTGAATATTTCCACAATGGATCTTGTGATCAAATTAGGCATATTCATAGTCACTGCTTTCCATCTGGCACACAGCCAGGAATCCACAACATCTGACCATCTCTGTTGAAAGAATAGTTGCCACCCAAAATGTGATCTTTCACAACCATCTGTGGAATGCTGTAGATAAATTTTAAAGATTAATTGTGGAGTCACATATTTATAGACTCGTTAGCATGGAAACAGGCCCTCCAGTCTAACTCATCCATGCCGACCGAGATATCCAGCTACACCCATTTCCCACCATTTGGCCTATATCCCACTATTCCTTTCCTATAAATGTACCTGTTCAAATCACTTTAAAACACAGTGATGGATGAAGGCAAGCAAGCTAAATGCCATCTTCATTACCCTATCTACATCTACCTCCTGGAGAGACTGAGTAAATTCTGCATGTCTTCAGTCACTCTTGCAATCTTTTATAGATGCACCGTAGAAAGCATACTGTCGGGTTGCATCACAGCTCGGCTTGGGAATAGCTCTGAACAAGACCACAAGAAATTGCAGGGAATTGTAGATGTAGCCCAGTCCATAACATAGACCTGACTTCCCACCATTGACTCCATCCACACTTTACACTGCCTCTGAAAAACAGTCAACATAATCAAAGACTTGTCCCACCTCAATCATTCCAGAGCATGAAAGTGCACCCCACCAGACTCATCAGCTCTGATATTAGTATTTTGAATGGTTCTTCCATAACTAGGGTCCTGTCTGGTTCAGCTCTTCAGCACTGTGGACATTGCACTTTGTCTATTGAACGGATGTGTTAACAATGCTGTGATTTACTGTATATTCTGCATTCTGCATCTTCTCCTTTGCTTCATCATTTCTACATGAGTTTGACTTGATTGTATTTATGTATGGTATATGTGATAGCATGCAAACCCAAGCTTTTTGCTGTACCTCAATACATGTGACAATAATAAACCTAAATGGATCTAACTATACTGCCACTTTTAGGGAGCTTTAAACATGCATCCCTGAGGATATCTCTGTACATAATCGCTTCTAAGGTACCTGCCATTTACTTCATATGCCCAGCTAATATTAGGCATCCCAGAATTCATTACCTCATTAAAGTTATCTGGAACGTCCCAAGCACTATTGCTAAATGAGTACAACCGTCACGAGGGTAACATTCACATACTAACACCTGCTATTGTACCTCCGTTTATTTAGTCTGGCACAATATAAAACTCATTGACATGTTGTTGAATTTAGTGGAGTGGGTAGTTAGAAGAATCATCAGGTCAACCCCAACTCAATGGTTTTCAGTGCTGTTGACTATTGCTTCCTTTTTTTAGCCATCAAAATACAGCTAGCCTTCAGTCACCCACACCTCCCAATCCAGTGTGAGCTCTCTGACCCTGTGCCACTTCATCAATGTTCATGCTACTCTGATTTTATCAAATTCAATTATGTTGATAGGGTGGGAGATTGCAACTTTCACATGGTCCACCCTGTTTCAACGAATGCAATCAACCCAGCGTGCACCATCAAATAAGATCAAATGGAACAAGTTGTCCTACAACTTTAGGCTTTACCCGCCATATGCAAGAAGAAGAAGAATCATGTTGATAAATGGAATAAAGCCCAAATAAAAAAACACTGGCCAAAACTAGGGATATATTCAAGATGCAATGATTGCTAAAGGTTACAGCATCCTCTCTTTCCATAGGAATGCAGACTAGTTGGGTGCACATTGGCTTCAGAAAAGCACCATTTGAACTCAAATCACTGTGAGTAGTAGCCCATTTAATTTCTAGAGAGATGTTACTTGAAGTTAGAGGAAAATATGAGGTGCTTTTCCTCTACCTGTCTATCTCCCTAAATTATATATTGGATATAATTTTTTTCCAGAAATACGTTTTGTCCTTTATTGTCCTTGATAGTGTTTTTTCTTTTAGCCTTCTTGATTTGTTCCTGTCTTCTGGTGCGGGTTCACCCACAGTTAAGTTGGGTAGAGAGTTCAGGATTTAGATCAAGTTACAAAAAAAGAGAAGGCAATATATAATTCCAAGTCAGTGGTCACTGTGGCCTGGAGAGAAAGCTGTAGATGGCGCTATTCTCACACACCTGACGTCCATCTCTTGTTTGGTAGAAGAGAGTGCAGGTTTCGTGGATTGTGTAAATCTGCCTTTCATTGACAAGTCGGAAATGCGGCGGCCTGGCCCGATATTTGAAGATAAACATAGGCCAGCCAAGGGTAACAAACAGTTAAATCATTTGATTCAACTAGTCATATTTCTCTGTAAGTGGTAACGATGTTGCTGTGACCAACATTCCTACATTGTAGGTGGTACACACTGCTGCTCTATTCTACTGCTGATGGAGGCAGTGGAATGTTTAGGGCAGTGCATCAGAAGAAGTCAGCAGCCAGTTTTCTTCATGTTTTAGTTAATTGTAGAGTGATTAAAGTATAAGGTTAAAATATTCCTACAGCAATTATAGAGAGTTAAACCCAGAGCATACTGCACCATTTGTGTTTCAATTCCAAAGGAAACATACATTTGCTTTAGAAAGAAAACCACAAACTTTGACTGGAATAATTTCCGGGATTAATTAAACTAAATTTGAATTCAGTCCATGGCAGGGATGACGGTGGAACAGCTATGGCAGGAATTTCTGGGAACAATTCTGAAGACTCAAGATCTTTTCATTCCCAAGAAGAAGAAAGATTCTAATGGGGGAATGAGGTGACCGTGCTTGACAAGGGAAGTCAAAGACAGCAGAAAACTAAAAGAGAAGGCGTATAACATTGCAAGGAGTAGTGAGAAACTGGAGGATTAGGAAGCTTTTAAAAAGCAACAGAAGGTAACTAAACAGACAATACAGGGAGAAAGGACGAGGTACAAAGGTAAGCTAGCTAATAATATAAAAGAGGATAACAAACGTTTCTTCAGTTATATAAAGAGTAAGAAAGGCAAGAGCGAACGTTGGAGTGATGGAAAATGTTGCTGAAGAAGTGATAATGGGGAATAAAGAAATGGCAGAGGAATTGGATACGTTCTTTGCTTCAGTCTTCACAGTGGAAGACACCAGCTACATGCCGAACGTCCAAGAGAGTTAGGGGGTAAAAGTTAATGGAGTGGCTATTACTAAAGAGAAGGTGCTTAGGGAGCTGGAAGGTCTGAAGGTGGATAAGTCACCTGAACCTGATGGATTGCACCCCAGGGTTCTGAAAGAGATGGCTGTAGAGATTGTGGAGACATTGGTTGTGATCTTTCTAGAATCACTAGAGTTAGGAGTGGTTCTTGACGATTGGAAGTGCAAATATTACTCCGCTGTTCAAGAAAGGAACGTGGCAGAAGAATGGAAGCTATTAACCTGACTTCAGTGGTTGGTAAGATTTTAGAGTTCATTAAAAAAGATGAGGGTTCCGAGTACTTAGACGCACACGATGAAATAGGCCAAAGTCAGCATGGTTTTGTGAAAGGGAGATCTTGCCTGATGGGCCTGTTGGAATTCTTTGAAAATGTAAATAACAGGATGGACAAGGAAGAGTCAGTGGATGTGGTTTACCTAAATCTTCAGAAGGTCTTTAATAAGGTGCCCATGTGAGGCTACTAAAGAAGATGTGAGCCCTTGGTAACAGAGTGAAGATACTAGCATGGATACCATGTTGGCTGGATGGCAGAAAGCAAAGAGCGATAATAAAGGGGGCTCTTTCAGGATGGCTACCAGTGACTAGCATTGGTGTATATAAATGATTTAGACGAGGGAGTCGAAGGTTTACAGATAATACGAAGATAGGTGGTGGGTGTGGGGTGGGGGTGGGGGGGGGGGTAGCATGTAGTGTGGAGAAAGCAGGGACTCTGCAGAAGGACAGGTTGAGAGAGGTGTTTTCTGAGAAGTTGCAGATCGAATACAGTGTAGCAGAGTGTGGTGTCATGCATTTTGGTAGTAGAAATAAAGGCATAGATTATTTTCTAAATGGGGAGAGCATTCGGAAATCAGAGGTGCAAATAGGTTTGGGAGTGAGGGTGCAGGATTCCCAAAATGTTAATTTGCACGTTGAATCGGTAGCAAGGAAGGATAATGCATTTATTTTGAGAGGGCTACAATACAAAAACAAGGGTGTAATGCTAAATCTTTATAAACCACAGATCCAATTGCTGGTAAAATTTTTATATGATTGCCATGTATTTCCCAACTGGGGATTAACATGTGGTGAGCATTTGATGGCACTGGGCCGGTACTCGCTGGAGTTGACAAGGATAAAGGGCGACTTCATTGAAACTTACCAAATATAGAAGGGCCTGAATAGAGTGAATGTGGAGAGGATGTTTCCACTAGTGGGAGAGTCTAGAACCAGAGGCCATAGCCTCAGAATGAAATGATGTACCTTTAGCAAGGAGATGAGGAGGAATTTCTTGAATCAGAGGGTGGTGAATCTGTGGAATTCATTACCACAGATGGCTGTGCAGGCCAAGTCAATGGATATTGTAAGGCGGGGATAGATAGATTCTTGATAAGTAAGGGTGTCAGGAATTATGGGGCAAAGGCAGGAGAATAGAGATAGATCTGCCATGATTGAATGGCAGAGTAGACTTGATGGGCCAAATGACCATATTCTGCTCCAGAACTTAGAAAGACGAAGAACTAGGATAGGATTTGAACTAGGATAGGATTTTCATGGTGAACAGCAGGGGCCTGGGGAGCTCAGTACAGAGGGACCTAGAAGTATAAGTACATAGTTTGTGAAAGTGGCCTCAAAGATAGAGTGGTGACGAAGGCATTTGGCACACTGGTATTAATCAGTCTTTACTGATTACTGAATGAGTTCATGTTGGGTCTGTTTATGAAGGGCCTGTTTCCGTGCTGCATTAATCGGTCTCTATAACTTGGTAATTCCACCACTGCCACACTCATAGCTGCAGAGCATTTCATCTGCACCTGTGCTAGATCTGCATTCCAAAGCTTTGGCAAGTGCACCTTTCAAACCGGTGACCTCTATTAACCAGAAGGACTAAGGCAACAGACGTGTGGGAACGGAACCATTACCAGATTCAGCTGTAGGTCACGCACTGTTTTGTTTTGGAAATATATCTGTACTTGATTCCTTATCTAAGAGCATTACCACAATTAGTACAACGGTTCAAAAGGTTATCTTGCTGACATCTCAAAACCAGTTCAGGATGGGCATTTAATTGTAGCAATGTCAGTCAGATCTGCAAGAATGCAAGAATGAAGTAAATACTCCTCCTGTGAGGATTGTGCAGATTATGCCTAAATTCACTCTTTTACAGAAGAATAAAGATATATCCTCTTGAAATCTTATTCTTAACAGCATTGACAGACAAACAAATTCAAGTTCTTAATCCCCTAATATTATATGTTCACACCTATGTACAAATTAGCAGCCATCAATTTTACAGATTATGAATAGGCAATTTATTATAGTAAATTAAAATTTTAAACTTTTAAGAACATAAAACATTGCAGGACAGGAACAGACCCTTCAGCCCAAGATGTCTGTGCTGAAAATGATGCCAAAACAAACTCTTATCTTCCTGCACATAATCCATATCCTGCCATTCCCTGCATATCCATGTGCCTATCCAAAATGCCATTGTTATATCTGCCACCACCATCATTCCTGGCAAGGCATTCCAGGCAGTCAGCAACCTGCTTGTAAAAAACTTGCCCTGCTCTTCTTTAAACTTTGCTCCTTTCAATGTACACTATGCCCTCTAGTATTTGATTTTCCTATCCATGGAACAGTTATGTCTATCCTATCTATGCCTCTAATAATTAAAATGCCTCTCCCCTCAACCTTCAGCATTTCAGAGAAAACAACCCAAGTCTGTCCAACCTCTCCTTGTAGCTAATATCCTCTAATCCAGACTGTTCTGGGAAACCTCATCTGCACCCTTTCCATAGCCTCCACATCCTTTCTGTAATGGGGCGATCCAAATTGCATGCAATACTCCAAATGCAGCCGAACCAAAGTCTTATAAAGCTGCATCATGATATCCTGACTCTTATACTCAAAGCCCCGACCCATACCTTATGCATTTTTGCCCATTCAATCTACTTGTATTGCCACTTCCACAGAGTTAAGGACTTGGATCTAAATATCTCCCTGTACATTAATGCTGTTAAAGGTCTTGATATTAATTATATATTGTCACCTTACATTCGACCGTTGTTGGACGAATTACAGATGATGATGAGTCAGAGTATAGAAGTGAGATTGACCAATTGACCAAATGGTGCCAGCACAACAACCTGGCTCTCAATATCAATAAAACCAATGAACTGATTGTGGACTTCGGAAGAGGAAGAATGAGGACCCACAATCAATGTTCCCTCTAAGCTGTGTGCGTGTGCACACAAGTTTTGAAACCAGCGCACAAAGAAAATTTATATGCGCACAAAGGATTTTGAAATTCAAAAAAAGATAAATAGAATCTTTCCGCTATAAATATTAGCGGAGAAATTTTATTGCGGAGACTTTTTTTCCGAATTTCAAAATCTGTGGCCGGGGACAGCTGCATCCCGCTCTGGCATTGGGGAAATCCGGTCTGCGGGCGCCACATCTGGTATGCGGGCCCCGCATTCGTCCCCACGCTTCACCTGTGGGAGGGCCCCCCTTGTCAAAGATGGTGGTGCTGCTGGCAGGAACCCGGCGGTAAAGGTTGGGACTGGACCTTGGAGAGGAGGGAGGGGGAGGTGGGGAGGGAGGGCTTGGGGGAAAGGGAGAGGGGTGGAGAGGGAAAGGGAAGGAGAGAGGGGGAGGAGGGGAAGGGAGAGAGGGGTAGAGGGAGGGGAGAGGAGAGGGAGGAGGAGAGAGAGGGGGAGGAGAGGGGGGAGAGGTGGAGGAGAGAGGGGAAGGAGAGAGGGGGAGGGGGAGGACAAAATAAAGAACTGTTCCATTTGAAAAACGAAAGCATTCAAGAGTCTGTATGTCATAGACACTACAATGTTACCTAAAATGTGGTAATCAATAATTATACAGTATTATACAGTATATAATTTATACTTATTTGTAAAAATCTCATAATTATATTGACTTTATTGTGCAGTTTATGCAGATCCATTTCAAATTCTGTAGCTGGCTTATTGAGTTTTTATTGAAAGAAATGTTGATTCACCATGTCAAATTCAAAGAATGCAAAGAGTATGAGCGCAAAAGAACTAAAAGCTGGTTTAAAGTTGAATGGCTTCACAAAATAGTAAAAACTGCTACACCAAAAACTCATGAGGCCATATATTTGCACAAGAATTCAGTGCACACACATTTGTAACAGCATAAAAAATTGCACAATGCAAGACTACTGCGCACATGAGCTACTAAAAATTAGAGGGAACATTGCCCACAATCCTGTTTATATCAACACAATTGTGGAGAGAGTCAAAAACTTCAAATTCCTGGGCGCGCATATTTCCGAAGATCTTTTCTGGACCCAGCACACAGATGCAATTATAAATAAAGCACATCAACCCTTTACTTCCTGAGAAGATTGAGCAGATTCGGTATGTCAAAGATGATTCTCTTGTACTTCTACAGGTGTACAGTAGAGAGCATATTGACTGGTTGCATCATAGCCTGATTTGGCAACTTGGACGTCCAGGAGCAGAAAAGACTGCAAAAAGTTGTGAAAACTGCCCAGTCCATCGCCGGCTTTGACCTCCCCACCATCGAAGGGATTTATCAGAGTCACTGCCTCAAAGATCAGAGACCCACATCACCCTGGTCACACACTCATTTCACCACTGCCATCGGGAAGAAGGTACAGGATCCTGAAAACTGCAACGTCCAGGTTCAGGAACAGCTTCTTCCCTAAATCCTCTAATAAGCTCTGAACTATAATAGACTATTATTGTTATTATTATTATAATTGCACTACTATTGTTTATTTTTGAGTATGTGTGTATGTGTGTGTGTATGTATGTATATACATATATATATATATACTGTATGTGTGTGCACCTGTGAGTATGTGTGTATATATAGACACTGAATTTTTATTTCTTTCACCTTCGTTTATCATGTAGTTTACATATTCTGTTGTGCTGCAGCAAGTAAGAATGTCATTGTTCCATCTGGGACACATGACAATAAAACACTCGTGACAACTCTCTTGACCTCATGAAGTCCAACACATCCCACTTGCTCAGATTAAAGTAATGACTCCACCATTGTGCAAAACACACATGTGCAATCCCTCATGGTTTACTCGTCCTCTTTCTTCACTGAACTGGCTCCTTGGAATGAAAGGCACTTTGTGGGAATAATCAATGATCAAAGGTTGACCAGAGCTCCCACATCTTTGATTCCTCATCACCATTTTCATTCTTGTGGAGTTCCTATGCTCGTTGTTTCTAAGTTGCAGTTTACGTTGCTTCAATAGATGGGGCATCAGCCAACCAAAGCTTTGACACAATTGAGTCCATTGTTTCATAATTAAAAACGTGCTTTTAGTTAAATAACACATGGTCTGATTGAAAAAACTATCCCAGGTTACTATAATTTATTCCTTCACCCTATCGGGTGCACTAAAATAAAAGACCAAATTAATACAATTAATGATTATTCAAAAATAATTGGCATAAGTCAGCATAATAATTTACTCTCTCAACTCTCCAAATGTGTTTTGATTATCTCCTGTGAAACAACATTGCTATAACATTATTTAAAACTATTATAAATATTCATCAGTCAACAATTACAATTTTGGAACTAACTCATTCTTACCCCGACAGATTTGATTTGACCACTGAACCATGGCAAATAATAGAAGGCACAAGGACCACATTCTGTATCTTTCTTCAGAAAACTTCAACTGCATTGACATGGTCTTTTGAGTTAAGGAAGCAGTTTCATTTCCAGTGAGTCAGCAGATTCAGCTACCCGTTCTACTGGAGGTGATGTTTCGCTCTGTGGTCATTATTTATACTCCTTGAAGAGAGGCGGGGTTGTGCTGTCACTGTCTTTTTTTGAGCTTATTTAATGGGATTCATTTCCTTGTAATCAATTACAAAGATTTGTCCCTACTGCTAATCTTATTTCCTTATTTTGTGGAGTTAAGGATTTCACGAGCTAATTGTGCTTTTACACCATCCCCGAGGTTTTATCCTCAATGTATGTGTGAGTGAATGGGCTGGATATATAAACAATTGCTCTTTGAAATTTATTTATTTTGTGTGAGTGTTCAGGGTATTCAATTTATGTCAGAGACTGGACCAGCTCCATGACCAGGTCCAGATAAGAGACTGTTGGAGGCAGGAGAAATATAGAGAAATATGATCCATGTTCTCCGGAGATGCTGCCTGACCCACTGAGTTACTCCAGCACTTCGTGGGGTTTTTCTAATCTGCAGTTTTTTTTTGTAATCTGTTGAGAGTGACCGATCCCTACAATCTTTTCACCAACTGTGTGGCACAGATATGATATATGATAGAATGCAATGTTTTTATCTGGATGGATATAACCAACAAGACAAGAGAAGTTCAAAAAGGAGCAGTCCATTTGATTGCATCTTCCCCACATGACCCTTTTTGCTTACACAAAAAAAGTTAAAAGGAACTTTAATCTGATTTTATCTTGGCAGAGGCTGCCTGATCTATTTTACTTTAAACATTAGTTATCTCAACTCTCTACGTTTTAAGATAGTTTTGAATCGGGACAAGTCTGGCAGTCAGAGGAAGATCATAATTGGGCAAGGCAGATTAACACTGTCATTAGGCAGGAACCAAGGAGGGTACATTGGGAGCAGTTGTTATTTGGTTAGTCCACAGATAATATGTAGGAGCCATTTAAAGGCCAGCTGATCAACGTGCAGGATCAGAATGTTCCAGGAAGGTGGAGGGATAAGGATGGCAAGTTTGTGTACCGTGGATGACCAAGAAGACTGTAAACTTGTGTAGGAAGGAACTATAGATGCTGGTTTAAACCGAAGATAGACACAAGAAAACTGGAATAACTGTGGATCAGAGAAAATAAAGGAATGGGTGAAGTTTCGGGTCAAGACCCTTCTTCAGACTGAAAGTCAGGGGAAATGGAAATGAGAGGTTTCGACGGTGATGTACATATATACAACATATGAATGAAAAATGTGCAAAAACATAACGAAACTTGGTCAGGAATAAAAAGGTAGCGTATGTCAGTTAAAGGAAGTGGCATCAGACAGGGCTTGTGAGAAATATAAAGTAGGAAAGAGCTCAAGCAGGTGATTAGAAGGGCCAAAAGGGGCCATGAAGTATCAAGGCTTTTTATCGATATGTTAAAAACAAGATGGTGATCCCTGGAAAAGGCAAGGATGAAGAAGGGGAGCAATGCTTGGAGTCAAAGGATGAAGGTGAGCCACTAAATGTGCCACTATATTTACTGAGGAGAAGGTCATGGAGGACAGCAAGATCAGCGTGGAGAATACAAATATGCTGCTGCAGTTTGTTCAAGAGTTTATTGTCATATGTGCCTGATAGGACAATGACATTCTTGCTTTGCTTTAGCACACCAGAACATGGTAGGCATGAATACAGAACAGATCAGTGTGTCCATATAAATATATACACATATGAATAAATAAACTGATAAAGTGCAAATAAACAGATTATGGGCTATTAATGTTCAGAGTTGGTCCGAGCTGAGTTTAATAGCCTGATGGCTATGGGGAAGTAGCTATTTCTGAACCTGGTCGTTGCAGTTTTCAGGCTCCTGTGCCATGTACCTGAAGGTAGTGCGGAGATGAGTGTATGACCCGGATGGTGTGGGTCCTTGATGATGCTGCCAGCCTTTTTGATGCAGCGACTGTGATAGATCCCCTCGATGGACGGGAGGTCAGAGCCGATGATGGACTGGGCAGTGTTTACTACTTTTTGTAGTCTTTTCCTCTCCCCATCCTGGATCAGTCCAATCAGGGTTGTGTCATCCACAAACTTGAGAAGCATGACAGAGGTGTCTGTGGAGGTGCAGTCATTGGTGTAGAGAGAGAAGAGGAGAGGGAGAGTACGCAACCTTGCGGTGATCCTATGCTGAGCGTTTGCGGGTCCAAGATGTGCTTTCCCAGCCTCACATGCTGCTTCCTGTCTGTCAGGAAGCTGGTGATCCACCGACAGAGGGGTTCAGGCACAGTCAACTTGGACAGTTTGGAGTGTAGTAGCTCTGGCACAATGGTGTTGAATGCAGAGCTAAAATCAACAAACAAAATCCTCGCATTGGTTCTCTGGCAGTCTAGGTGCTGGAGGATGAAGTGCAGGCCCAGGTTCACTGCATCATCCACAGATCTATTGGCCTGATGTGCAAACTGCAGAAGGTCCAGCAGGAGGTTTGTGATATTTTTCAGCTTGGCCAGCACAAGCTTTTCAAGGGTCTTCATGACTACAGAGGTCAGTGCGGCTGGCCTGTAGTCAATGTGTCCAGTAATCCTTGCCTTTTTGGGTACAGGGACAATAGTGGAGACTTTGAAGCAGGCAGGGACAGTACAGGTTTGCAGGGACTGGTTGAAAATGTCTGTGTAGGCCGGTGCCAGTTGGTCGGCAAAGAGCTTGAGAGTAGAGGGGGAAACATTGTCCGGTCCTGAAGATTTCTAGCTTTTCTGTCTTCTGAGAAGCCTCTCCACCTCCTCTATTGTTATTGTTGATGATGGAGAAGTGATGTCGTGCAGCACAGAGGGTGTGGGTAATTGGGTGTGAAGTGGTGTTTGGAGAGGGGTGGGTGGAAAAGGGTCCAGTCTGTTCAGACTGGAGTCTTGCTATAAGTAGGTGTGAATGGGGAAGAGTGGGTGCAGAAGGGTCCATTCTTTGTAGACTGGGGTCTGGCTGTGTTTGTTGGGGAGGGGGTACCAGGGTTATGTTTCTGCTTCTCAAACCTGCAGTAGAACTCATTAAGGTCGTTGGTCAGCTGACAATTGTCCAAAGAGCGGGGGATTTCCTCTTGTAGCTAGCGATTTCTTGCAAGCCCTTCCAAACTGAAGAAGTGTCACTAGCTGAGAACTTGCTTCACAACTTCTCAGAGTACTTTTCCTTGGCAGCCCTGATTCCTCTTCTCAGCTTGTACTTGGCCTGCCTTTTGAGGTCTGCATCCCCGTTCCTGTAGGCCTCCTCTTTAGACAGTCGGAGCTGTCTGAGTTCAGCAGTGAACCAGGGCTTGTTGTTGTTGAACCATGTCCGGGTCCTAGTTGGAATACAACTGTCCTCACAAAAGCTGACATATGATGATACAGTGTTTGTATACTCATTGAGGCTTGTGGTTGCTTCCCTGAACACATTCCAATCCGTGCAGTCAAAGCAGGATTGTAGGTTCTCAATGCCCTCAATTGTCCACCTTTTTGTTGTTCTGACCACAGGCTTAGCAGATTCTAGCTTCTGCCTGTAGGTCGGAATAAGGTGAACTAGACAATGATCAGACCTGCCTGGGGAACAGAGCAATATGCATTCTTGATTGATGTGTAACAGTGTTCAAGTGTTCTCTCCCATCTGGTGGGGCAGGTAACATGAAGTCTGTATTTTGGAAGGTCATGGCTGAGGTTAGCTTTGTTAAAGTCCCCCAAAACAATGACCATGGAGTCCGGGAAGTCACTCTCTACCCTCATTACCTGGTCAGCGAGTTGCGTTTGCGCCTCAAGTACGCTGGCTTGGAGGATAATGTAAACTCCAGCGAGTTAAATTCCCTCAGAGAGTAGAAGGGTTTGCAGTTTGTAAAATAGGATTCTAGGTTGGGAGAGCAGAAATTTGACAGTACCGTGATATCACTGCACCAGTCCTGGTTGGTATAGAAGCATATTCCACCGCCTCTTGATTTCCCCGCTGCCTCCACTTTGCGGTCCACTCTGTGAAGTTGGAAGCCAGCCAGTTGCAGCACGCCGTCCGGGGTCGACTCACACAGACAGGTCTCGGTGAAGCACAGGGCAGCTGCTCAAGATAAGTCCTTGTTTGTCCGGCGCAGGAGTTGCAGTTTGTCCACTTTGTTATTGAGAAAACGTACGTTTGCCAGGAATATGCTCGGGAGTGGTGTGCGTGATCCTTGTCGCAAGAGTTGGGTGAGTGCTCCAGAGCACTTGCCACAGGTCCTCCTCTGTCTCAAGACCTTGAACGCAGCCACAACCTCTCCGACGGGTATGCCCAAATATTCCAGCGATTAGGAGAAATCCGGAAGGATGTTTGGAGCTACCATATGTCCGATGTTTATGAGTACCTCTCTCGTGAAAGTAATCTTTGTAGGGTTTTCACAGACGACACAAATGAACAAACACATACAAAACAGCGAGGAGCAGTACACAGTGGCCACCATCATTGGCGCCAGCAGCAGCAAGCAGCAGCAGCTACAGTGTATATCTTCCAATATACTTCCATTTGGAAGAGAATGGGCTAGTCGGCAGGTTATGCCTTAATAACGATTGAGATTTTGAGGGGATAACAATAGAAATTGATAAAGGTACAGCGGTGAATGCTGTATACATGTACTTTAGTTGGGCCTTTGAATAGGTCTCTCATTATAGGCTGACTAGAAGATGAAGAAGCGTGAGACATTCCTGCCAACTACCCCTTCCCTCTCCGCACCCTGCTCTTGGCTCTGAGCTGCACACATTCTGCCACCTGCAGGATGAGGCACTTACACTAAATGTACATTTCTGTGAACACTTGGTGTGATTTTCCTGAGAAATGCTGAGATTTATCTGTGTAAGTATCAAAATGTTCAGAACATAAATTAATGAAGATGTTCAGGATAGCATAACTTGGACTATTCAGGACAGGGGCATCTGGCCCTTTGAGCATTCCACATTCTTCAACATCATGATTCACCTTAATGCCACATTCCTGCTCTATCCCATATCCCTTGATTACTTAACATCTAGAAATCTATAGAAGGTAGATACAAAACGCTGGAGTAACTCAACGGGACAGGCAGCATTTCTGGATAGAAGAAGAAGTCTCGACCTGAAACATCACCCATTGGGTCTGAAGAAGTGAAACATCATCCATTCCTTCTATTTGGAGAAGCTGCCTGTCCCCCTGAGTTACTCCAGCATATTGTGTCTATCTTCAGTGTAAACCATCATTGCAGTTCCTTCTTAGAAAACTATTGATCTCTGCTTTGAATTATATATATATATATATATAAATGACATGGATTTATATGTAGATGGATTGGTGAATAAGTTTGCTGATGACACCAAAATTAGGGGAGTGGCAGGTAGTGAGGAAAGCGGTCAGAACGGATGGCGGGATATTGATCAGCTACAGGAATGCGCGGGGAAATGGCAGATAGAATAAACCCAAACAAGTGTGAGGTATTACACTTGGGGAGTTTGAATGTAAAGGCCCTGTCTCACGGTGCGAGTTGACACACGAGTGACCCAGAGTGACAGACTCGTGGTTGTGTACGATATTCCAAGTTGATGTGCAAGTGTTTGAGGCGAGTTCCCACGGGTATGGTAATCTGCGATGTTCCGAGTTTGTCTCCAGAGTTACCAAGTTCCCCTCCCGTTACACTTGAGCCAACCGTGAATGAAGGTATGTTTTAATAAAGCAACAATGTTAAAGAAAACATCTCCATCCTGCGGCTTTGAGTTAAAGATAGAATTCAGCGCGGCTGCATCTATTTATATAACCTATAAAAGGGAAAATGCGCACCCTCCAGTGCCAGAGCAGTTATACTTATGATTTGTTAGAAACGCACATCACGTAGTTAGAAGACCAGCTGGCGAAGGTTTGTTATATTTGGAGGGGCAAGTGAAATATAATGATGATAGGTCTGAGGTGTTGCACTTTAGGAGCGCTGAAAAATTCGGACATGTGCAATGAGTGGTAGCAACATTGGGAATATCGTATCAACAAGGAACGTTGTTGTACAAGTGAAAACAAATTACTTGAAGGCAACATCACAACTGGATAAAAGATAGACACAACGTGCCGGAGTAACTCCGTGGGTCAGGCAGCATCTGTGGAGAAAAAGGGTGGGTGTCGTTTCGTTAGACGGGTCCGGATCCAAAACATTTCTCCAGAAATACTGCCTGATCTATGGAGTTACTCGGGCACTTTGTGTCTATCTTTGGTATAAACCAGCATCTGCAGTTATATGTTTCTACTTAGCACAGCTAGATGTGGTGGTTAGGAAGTGCGGGAACCAAATCAAGGAGGGAGTGCGGGAATCAGAAGCAGGTGAGTTTGACGGGAGCGTGGGAGCCGCACACAGCGAGTGGAAAAGTGTTTGGGAAGCCGAACCCAGCCTGAAAGAACGAGCACGGGTATTGGGTCCCAACAGGAATAGGTTAAAGGCTTGAAGAGAAGATGGAGACAGAGACACTCACATTCAACAAGGACAGTAATTCTGCTGTAACATGATTGTTGCTTTGCGAAGTAACGTAGTTTTTTTAATAGAAAATCATAGCAATGGGGAAAAGGTGTTTCACCCTTGCAGTAATCAAGTTATTTTCCTGTGGTGTTTTGAATAACTAAGTTTATTTATGTTACTGCAAGCTAAAATACAAAGGTTGTGTGTTACATTGTTTAATATAGTTTCGTTGTTCAAATATCAAAGGAAGCGATTGTTTGTCAATTTCTATGGTAGTTAAACCCATAGTTGGGCTCCGGTGATTGGGTTGATCATGAGATCATGGTGCCTCGTCACTGCTGGAAGGCTACATGGAAGCATTTTTGTCTGCTTGCTAATTTCCAAACTAACTGTAGTTCCCAACCTGAAGGGCCCGTTTCTGTGCAGTATGAAGCAATAATGAAAACAAAACAGTACAGAAGAGCCAGGGTGTGTAGGAAGCACAGGCAGAACAGGGGCAGAGGGACAGGAGCAGACGCTGTATGTGTGGGGAACTAGTGGTACTTCCCCAACTCTACCCCCACTCTACATCTCTGCGTCTCATCATACAGATCAAACTCCCCACCATTGACTACAAGTCGATTTCATGCTGCTTCGGGAAAGCAGCCATCTGAACTAAAGACCTTTCCTACCAGGGCCATTCCTTCCTCTCCCCGCTCCCATCGGAAGAAGAAACAGAAGCTTAAAAGCGCGCATCAGTAGAATCAGGAATGCATTCTTTCCTCTGTTATCAGCCTTTTGAATGGTCCTTCCATAAATTGGGGGACCGTTCGATTCTCCTCTACCCCATTGTGGCCATTGGTCTTTGTCTTTGGAATTCAGCGCTAAAATATTGAGAACGACAAGATCTGCATTTTGTTTCTGTCCCGATCTATGTACTTGAATTTAGTTTATTTCTATTTATGTATAGTATTATCTGATTTGACTGGATAGCATGCAAAACATAACTTTACACATGAAAGTAATAAATCTAAACCTAATGTTGTTTGTATCGGGTAGTTGTGCATTGTCGTGGTGAGTTTGTCGGTAGCAAGCATCTTTCTGAAAGCAATGAATGCTGAGGGCAAACATTAACAACCTGAATACGGACTTCCAGAAGGGTCTTGACAAAGTCACAATACGTGGTGTAAAGTGAATATTGAAAGCATGTACATGAGGTCAACAAAATATTAGACAATCTTGGTAAATGCTTGTGGGAAAGTGAATAGTGTGCCCCCCCCCCCCCCCCCCCCCCTCCTCCTGGATCACAGTCACAGTCATCGGTAGCCACAGTCACCCATAAATAAACCCACTACATCCAATATGCGACTTTTTATGATCATGGATGACAATCCATTTAACCTCAGTGTAAATTCAAATGAAGGTTCCTGCTCCCGCCTTCTGCTGTCACTTTCAATGCTGCTACTATTGGAGTCTGGCCTCGGGTAACTCCATTCCCACCTGGGGAATGAAAAGTTTCCATTGACGGTGCCACGGTAGACTCACGAATCAATAAGGTAAACGCACGGGCCACTACGTTATGACAACGAGTTTAAATGTTTCAATTTTTAACTTGAACATTACATTTGACTCGTGGAAAATATCAAACATGTTTGATTTTTTTCACGAGTTCACAAGTTTCACGGGTACCTACCGTTAGCACCACGAGTCGCTAAGTTGCTCGCGCGAATTCCGACGTTTCCGCTACGTTGATTGTACGGGATTACCGCGAGTGAAAACTCGGGGTACCTCGTGGGACAACTCGCACCGTGAGACAGGGGTTTAAGGGGAAAGTATACAGTTAATGGCAAGCCACTTAAGACCATTGACGTGCAGAGGAATCTGGGAAACCAAGTTCATAGCTCACTGAAGCTGGCAGCACAAGTACTTAGGGTGATATAGAAGGTGTGTGATTTGCTTGCAGGTATTCAAACCTGATGGTGAAGGCGATGAATGATCGGTTGGGCCAGTTGTCAAAGATCATGGCTTTGCTATTCCTGCAGTTTTCTCTGAATCCCAAGGGCAACTCAAACTGGTTGAAGATGCTGATCAATCTGTGGATCTGAGCAGAAAGCGGCAATATCATCCATGTACGGGGAGGTTTACATCTGGGTGCCACTGGCAATGTCACTCCTCTAATGCTCTCGTCCTTCCTCTTGGATTCAACAAATACATCACACAGACAAGACGGGAGAGTGGGCAACTCTGCCTGATTCCAGACCAAATGGGGAAGCTATCTGTTTCCCACTCATTAATTTGTACGGCACGACAGAAATCTGTGTAGCTCCTGATTCCCTCCACAAAGCCCACTTTGGAGAGCGCTCTATCATTTGTGAGATATCCTGTCGAAAGGCGTCTCTTTGTCCAAGCTGACAAGGCAGGTATCCAGCCCGTTAGAGGATGCCGGTTAAACCTGCCAGGTACAGCATAGGTTTGACCCGGGTAGATTATTTGTCCCAGAGCAGGCTTGACCCAGATGGCAATAGCCTTGGATTTTAGAGTCCGGAATAGGTGGAGCCAGTCATTTCCACCAGGGTCAGTGATTGGTCCTGACTCTCCCACTTCATGATAGACTTCTTCCAAGATCTCCATGACAGAGTAGAGGATGTTCAGGAAAACTGTGATGTGTAAAGGCCACATGGGTGCACAGCGCTCGAGTTGCTACCTGACAATGCCAGAAACCTGAGTTAGATTCTGAGTGTTTAATGTGTATGGAGTTTTTACATTCTCCCCGTGACCATGTGGGTTTTCCTCGGGTGCTCTGGTTTCCTCCCACGCACACAGGTTTGTAGATTAATTAGCTTAGGCAAAGATTGTAAATTGTCATAGGATAATGCTAGTTTATGGGGATCACTGGGTGGCACGGACTCGGTGGGCCGAAGGGCCTGTTTCCACGCTGCATCTCTAAACTAAAACTAAACTCTCTGATATACAGATTGGCTTCGAGGAACCTCCAAATCCTCAATATATCCATCGGCAAGGAACTAATGAGCTGTGCTTTGTGAACATTTTGGACGAAGAAGCGTGAGCATGTCTCATTCTGCTCCACGAAAGGGACTCTGAATTGGAAGATGACCTTGAAGGATTTTGAGATAAAGAGCGTGGCTCCACAGCTCTGTCAAGTTCCCCTGCCCCACCTTTAACATGACCTGAGGGTTCATCAGTTGCCTCACAACCTGAATGAAGGCAAGTCACTCTCAATTGTAGGAGGCTGCCTGAGGCAGACGAAGAACAGAAATAACCCGATAGTTAAGTTCAGTCGTAACAAATGTTTAACCTTTATGGATAAATTGGAGGAGCAGGTGGAGAAGCCAGAGTGTTTGATGATCCTCATATCAAGACCATGAATTTTGATCCAAGCTATTTATACAGCCGCATGATTGATCTCTGGAATAAGCCATAATTTTCTAGCATATCAGTAATTACATAATAGGTCTGTGTTTTAGATCTACACCATAGAAATAAAGACAAGTATAGGTATTTCAGATAATGTAGACCAGTTGTTACTACATAAAACCACAATTTAAAGGGCCTGTCCAACTTAGGCTACTTTTTAGGCAAGTGGAGGAGACTCTGTGCTCGCCTCATGATTGCCACATGGTTGCCATATGTTCGCTGGTAGTCTCTGGTGAGTCTCCTTCATGGTCGCAAGGAGGTCCCGCATTCTGGGAACTAGTCGCGGCCTCAGTTTGATCGCCGCAAAATTTTCAACATGTTGAAAATATTTCTGCAACCAAAAAGTGGTCGCCATGGAGAAAATCGATACTTTTGTAGTAGGTGCAGTGGTAGTGGGGTCACCATGTAGTTGTAGGTAGTCGAGGTAGTCATAGGTTGTTATAGTTAATCTCCTTTGCTGACCGGGCATTTTCATTGGCTCATTGGGGAAAAAAACTTAAGCGCGAGTTTTCAGAACCGAGGAAAACTGACCGGTAATGTTAAATGCCCGCCAAACTTCACAGCTGTGTATATCTGACTTATTAAAAGTTGTCTGGCTTCTTAAAAGTGTCTCCACTCCTTCTCCCTCCTTCCTGTTCTGTTGAAGGACTTCCCGTACACTGTGCTAGCCATCTTAACCTTCCTGTTCATCGCGGTGTGCGCCTGTATCACCTTGGCTTTTCACCGTGTGAATTTCAGACAGCGCTCCCCCGCTTTCCCTGGCCCCCGCCTTTGCTGTGTGTGTGTGTGTGTGTGTGTGTGTGTGTGTGTGTGTGTGTGTGTGTGTGTGTGTGTGTGTGTGTGTGTGTGTGTTCTCCACTCGTGACACTCACCGGCAGTCTGCTGAAAAATCGTCAAAGTGGGACAGGGCCTTTACAGTAAGCAAATGACTCATATTTTAAAAGTTATTGCATTACTCTTGCATTTAACCTGCACGAATAAAGATAGTTAACAAGTCACTTTAATTTCATGTTTCATGTAGTTTGTGTTTTTATGACTGTTGGCAGATCTATTTCCCTCCTGGGATAAATAAAGTTCTATCGTATTGTATCGTAAAATAATGTTAAATACATTTATAAACAAATGCAAATTACAACACGTGGAATCACCAGTGCATTTTAACTGTGTACCACAATAGGATTCCTAATCAAATGTATTTGCCACACACCCTGTTCTGAGCGCCCACCTCTGTCCCTTTTCTTCAATCACTCATATTAATATTGGCAAGTGCTCGGTTCTTAGAGGCTTCTGTTGTGGAATGTCGAGCGAGAGAGTAAATGGGGAATTCTAGACCAGTTAGCCTGACATCAGTGGTGGGGAAGATGCTGGAGTCAATTATTAAAGAAGTAATAACGGCGTAATTGAATAGCAGTAAAAGGATTGTTCCAAGTCAGTATGGATTTATGAAGGGGAAATCCTGCTTGACTTGATTTTTTGAGAATGTGACAAGTAAAATGGATGTAGGAGAGCCAATGGATGTGGTGTATCTGAACTTTCAGAAAGCCTTTCATAAGGTCCAACACAGGAGATTAGTGGGCAAAATTAGAGCACATGGTATTGGGGGTAGGGTATTGACTTGGATAGAGAATTGGTTGGCTGACAGGAAACAAAGAGTAGGAATAAATGGGTCCCTGTCAGAATGGCAGGCAATGGCGAGTGGAGTGCTGCAAGGCTTGGTGCTTGGGCTGCAACTATTTATATATATATATTAATATATATTAATGATTTAGATGATGGGATTAAAAGCAACACTCGCAAATATGCGCATGACACAAAGCTGGGTGGTAGTGTGAAATGCGAAGAGGATCCTAGGAGGTTGCAGGGTGACTTGGACAGGTTGGGTGAGCGGGTAAACGCATGGCAGATGCAGTATAATGTAGATAAATGTGAGGTTATCCACTTTGGTGGCAAGAACAAGGAGGCAGATTATTATCTCAATGGCATCAGATTAGGAAAAAGGGAAGTGCAATGAGACCTGGGTGTCCTTGTACACCAGTCATTGAAAGTAAACATGCAGGTACAGCAGGCAGAGAAGAAATCTCATGGCATGTTGCCCTTCATAACGAGAGGATTTGAGTATAGGAGTAAAGAGGTGCTTCTGCAATTGTACAGGGCCCTGGTGAGACAACATCTGGAGTATTTTGTTCGGTTTTGGTCTCCTAATTTGAGGAAAGACATCCTTGCAATTGAGGCAGTGCAGCGTAGGCTCACAAGGTTAATCCCCGGGATGGCGGGACTGTCATATAAGGAAAGATTGGAAAGAATGGGCATGTATTCACCGGAATTTAGAAAGATGAGAGGGGATTTTATAGACACATATAAAATTATAAAAGGATTGGACAAGCTAGATGCGGGAAAAATGTTCCCAGTGTTGGGGGAGTCCAGAACCAGGGGCCACAGTCTAAGAATGAAGGGGAGGCCATTTAAAACTGAGAAGAGAAAAAGCGTTTTCACCTAGAAAGTTGTGAATTTGTGGAATTCTCTGCCACAGAAGGCAGTGGAGGCCAATTCACTGGATGAATTTAAAAGTTAGATAGAGCTCTAGCGGAATCAAGGGATATGGCAAGAAGGCAGGCAAGGATTACTGATTGTGGATGATCAACCATGATTACAATGAATGGTGGTGCAGGCAAGAAGGTCCGAATGGCTTCTTCCTGCACCTATTTTCTATGTTTCTATGCCTATGATGTTTTCCCGTCTCCTTGGCTGCAATTCATTAAAAAAAAAAGAGTGAAGGGCAAGGCAGGCAAGCGTAAGGAAGCTTGGCTGACGAGATATATTGAGGCAATGATCAAGAATAAGAGGGATGCAAGGGACAGGTATAGGCAACTGGGACCAAGTGTATCCCTGAAGGAGTTCCGGGAATGAAGGAGCAAAGTAAAAAAGAAAATCAGAAAGGCAAAAAGGGGTAGCATGGCAGGTAGCATTAAGGACAATCACAGGAGATTTTATAAATACATAAGAAGGAACAGGGTATCTAGAGAGAGAGTCGGACCTCTCAGGAATCAAAGCAGTCAAGTCCGTGTGGAGACACAAGAGATGGGCAAGGACCTCAATGAGTATTTCTCCTCTGTATTTACCAAGGAGAAAGACAGTAGGACGGAGAAACTTGGGGCAGTCAATGGAACTGTCTTGAGAGCAGTTAGTGTTATGGTCGAAGAGTTGCTGAAGGTACTATCATGTATGAAGGTAGAAAAATCTCTAGTGCCAGATTGGATATATCCGTGGACTTGGTGGAAAACTAGAGAGGAAATTGCTGGAGCCCAGGTGAAATATACGAGTCATCTTTAAATACCGGAGAGGTGCCGGAAGACTGGAGGGTAGCAAATGTTGTGCCTCTATTCAAGAATGGTTGCAGGGAAAATAATGGGAACTATAGGCCAGTGAGCATAACATCTGGAGTTGGAAATTTACTAAAGGGTATTCTGAGATCAAGGATATGCAGGCATTTAGATAGACAAGGGCTGATTTTGGATAGTCAGCAAGGCTTTGTATGTAGGAGCTTGCGTCTTACAAATCTGATTGAGTTTTTGAAGACGAGACTAAAAATGTCAACGAAGGGAGAACTGTAGATGTTGTATATATGGATTTCAACAAAGATTTGACAAGTCTACGCATGATAGGCTGCTCTGGAAGGTTAGATCAAATGGGGTCCAAGGAGAGATAGCTGAATAAATAGAAAATTGGCTTAATGGAAGGAAGCAGAGGGTGATGGTGGAACTAGAGGCCTGTGACTAGTGGTGTGCCTCAGGGTTCGGTGCTGGGCCCGTTACTCTTTTTAATCTATATCAATGATTTAGATGAGAACATACGCGTCAAGATTAGCAAGTTTGCAGATGATACAAAAACAGATGGTTTTGCAGATAGTGAAGATGGTTGTGAAAAATTGCAGCAGGATCATGATCGATTGGCTAGGTGGGATGAGGAATGGTTGATGGAATTTAATGCAGAGAAATGTGAGGTGTTGCAGTTTGGGAAGTCTAACATGGGCAGGACCTACACAGGGAATGGTAGGGCTCTGGGTAGTGTTGCAGAGCAGAGGGATCTAGGAGTGCAGGTGGACTCATGGTTAGATAGGCTGATCAAAAAAGGTGTTTGGCACATTGGCCTTCATCAGTCAGAGTATTGAATATAGAAGTTGGGAGGTCATGTTGCAGTTGTACAAGATCTTGGTGAGGCCGCATTTAGAGGATTGTGTTCAGTTCTGGGCACCACCTTGTAGACAAGATATTGTCAAGCTGGAAAGGGTACGGATAATATTCACAAGTATGTTGCCAGGGCTAAAGGGTCTGAGCTATAAGGAGAGGTTGAGTAGGCTGGGACTCTATTCCCTGGAGCGCAAAAGGATAAGGGGTGATCTTATTGAGGAGTATAACATCATGAGAGGAATAGATTGGGTTAATGCACAAATTAGTTGAATCGAGGATCAGAGGACCTAGGTTTAGGGGCAAGGATGGGATAGGAATCTGAGGGGTAACTTTTTCACAATGGTGGTGGGTGTATGGAACAAGCTGTCAGAGGAGGTAGTTGAGGCAGGAACTATCCCAACGTTTAAAAAACACAGTTAGATGGGTACATGGATAGGACATGTTGGCCGGTTTCGGCAAGTTGGGCCAAAGGGCCTGTTTCCACACTGTATCACTGTATCAGTCTATAACTATAACTTCAGATAGTTTCCTGGGGGAGACAAATTTTTTTGTTTCAGGTTATTGCTTGTCATCAGAGGTGCACATTTTTAAGTCAAGATAGGAGATCCAAAGTCAAGATAGGAGATTCAAGTCTGATGAACAAAAGGGGACTTATGGGTGGGGTAGAATTCTGGAATTATTAAATGTCAAAGGCAAGTCTAGAGGAATGTCTATATAAAAAGAACTGGTATCTACAAAATCAGTGCCAGTATCAACTGGCAAAGTGGTGGAGATAATGATGAAAGTTGTTGAACTTGTTTTTTCATTACTGAAAGATGTAAGGAATTTAAGCTGAAAATAACATTTTGGTCCTTGCATTTCCTCAGAGGACAGAGAATTGAGTGAATCGAAATTGCAACTAAATTATTGCTCAGTGTCACATTTGTGGACCGAGTGCAGAAGAAGAGGTAAAAAGGAGCATGTGTACATCTCCTATTTTTGGAAACATCCACTGGCATTGGTGATGAATGACGGGCATTGAAGTTGGAATTATTACTGTAATTGCTGAAAGGCTTGGATAGAGTGGATGTGAGAGGATGTTTCTACAAGTGGGAGTCTTGGACTAGAGGTCATAACCTCTGAATTAAAGGAGGTTCCTTCAGGAAGGAGATTAGAAGGAATTTCTTTAGAGGTGGTGAATCTGTGGAATTCTTTGCCACAGAAGGCTGTAAAGGCCAAGGCAGGGGATATTTTTAAAGCAGAGATAGATATACTCTTGATTAGTACAGGTGTCAGGAGTTATGGGGAGAAGCAGAAGAATGCTATTGAATAATTAGGGCCCAAATAAGATAGGTGGTTGTATTTACAGAAAAAGTATCAAATCAATTAATAGGAATCTGAGGTGTAACCTTTTCACACAAAGGGAGGTGGGTGTCAGAGAATCAGAATCAGAATCTCTTTATTGTCATTGCACATGGTGCACCAAAATTTAAAAGTCAATCCAACGGTGTGATTCACAAGAACAATCTTAAAATATAAGGAAGGGTACAAATCAAGCTGCCGCAGGAGGTAGTTGTGGCAGGGACTATTTTCAATGTTTAAGAAACAGTTAGACAGGTACATGGATTAGACAGGTTTGTACGGATATGGACCAAGCACGGGCAGGTGGGACTAGTATAGCTCTGATGTGTTGGCCGGTGTGGGCAAGTTGGGCCGAAGAGCCTGTTTCCATGCCGTATCATTCAATGACTCTATGATAATCCAGGAGTTACAATTTGTCCTTGTTTGCTGAAGCTAAGGGTTCTTGGCTGTCAGCCACGTGTCCCTTTCCAACATATGAAAATAATCAGGAGGGGGTAGAATATATAACCCGGTTTTCTAACACCTCTTGACACGTGCAATCACATTTTCTGCCAAGAATATCTGCCAGAATTAGTTTTTTAAATCTTTTTGATTGCCATCACTATTTTTTCACCAGGGTGAGCACATGCTGCCAGAAATAAAGTTGCTTACATTTATATATTATAGAATTCAATTAATTTCTTTCAAAGATTAAACTCTGTGCACCCTTTGGCAACTTAATCTCACTTTCAGTATTAACCATTTGTTCCAATTTGTATCAATTTGAATGCCTCTGGCCTATATTAATGTGCTAACAGGATATTCATACACAATGATGCATTTGAAAGTAGGAAGAGATCCCGTGCCAGGAATTGCATCAAGAAATGAAACTATAGCTAATCCTAAATCCTAATCCTAATCCTTTACCTCATAAACTGTTCAATGAATCTGAGTTTACTAGAAACTTGAAATTATTAAGACAAAGAAAGAAGACCAAGAAAGTAGTGGTGTGGGACAGTGCCGCAGCGGTAAAGTTGCTGCCTTCCAATGCTTGCATTGCCACAGACCCAGGTTCAATCCTGTCTACGGATGATGTCTGTACGAAGTTTGTACGTAGTGACCTGCGTGGGGTTTCTCCGTGATCATCAGTTTCCCCCCACACTCTAAAGACTTACAGGTTTGTAGGTTAATTGGCTTGGTAAAAGTGTAAATTGTCCCTAGTGCCTGTAGGGTAGTGTTAATGTGTGGGGATCGCTGGTCGGGTGGATTAGTTGGGCCAAAGGGCCTGTTTCTACGCCGTACCTCTAAACTAATCCAAACAGTCTGAAGAAGGGTCTCAACCCGAAACGTCACCTATTCCGTTTCTCCAGATTTGCTGCCTGACCCACTGAGTTACTCCATGTTTGGCATTTAAATGAGCATATATTTTAATAGAACATTCTATAAAGACCCATTCCTCGTCCGTATCTTTGGAAAGACTGGAGTGACACTATTTCCATCTCTCTTACAGTCAGTGACTGTAAGTTACTGGGGCAAATCCTCCAAAATTATGGAAGAACTCGGTTAAGGACATGGACATTTTAAAAAGACAGATTTGCTGGCTGCAACGGAAAAACCCGCAATCCACAGAAAGAATCAGTTTCAAGTTTCAAACCCATCTGGCCTGTGGACTTGGACATCACACAACGGTGTGAACAAGAAAGGCTGAGATGGAGATAACGAGATTTTCTTGGACACACAAAGGAAGGAACCAAGCCTCAGCAGACGGTGGTAAACTGGCCAGCAGAAACACTATCACCATCGGGGATGATAACGATCAGGCTGAGGGATCATGACATCAGCAAACCCCTTATCATCGGAAGCCTATTGTTCATGCCAGATCGAAACTGGGAAACATCAAAAGAAGCCCTTTTATCCAGAGGACCACCTGGGGGGTTCAAAGGAATCTCAGGTATAAAACAGGAGTCCAGCCAGAACTCGCTCTCTGCTCTTTTCGGCTCTTCCTGCTCTTCCTGCTCTCTTTCTGCTCTACTGGACAGCTCGTGAATCTGCATCGACTTAGCTGTGAGTATCCTGGTGACCTGGAGAAATTCCCGAAATAGGATAGGAGGTTGAGTAAATAAAGGGAAAGGGGAGTAAAATATTGTTAAAGTCAGTTTTACGATGTGCCCGATAGTTTTCCTTCCATAGTCTTAGTTTAAAGCATAAGTTTAGCCACGTATTATGTAGTGTTGGTGAGATTCGATTTCTCATTGTTTAATAAAGCCTGTAAATTTAGACTTGCTTTGAGTCCATCTTGGTTTCTGTTTTCTCTCATCAGCACACTCTGGTCAATTCAACCTTTTATCATATCCCACCATAATTCCGAGGTCTAGAACCTAGGGGAATCCCTTTTGTGGGAAACGAAAAAACCCCTACAGAATGGCGACCATGGCAGGACCTCGGTGGTTTGGGATATGTGATTTGCCAGAGGGGGTGAGAGAACGTAGCAAGATGGAGGAGAGAATCTCCTCTTATCTGTTTAAAAAGATCAATCTCACCAAACAATGGATGATAGCATTGCTGACAGCACAGCAGCCTGCAGTAGCTGCGGCTCAATGGACGGAAAGCAAAATGTATAATAAAGGGCAGGAAAAGGCAGTTTGGCTAGCGTGCCTATCACAGCAGGTAGCAAAAATGCACAGACAGGTAGATAGACTGGAAGAGCAGTTGAGAGAAGCTAGGGCCAGCACTGAAGAAAGCGCTCAAGAAGGGGAAGGGCTATCTGAAGAATGCAGTAAAGCCAGGCAGTGTATCTTGCAGGCGAGGGAGTCCCACAGAAATGCCCAGGAATTCCTCCAATGCCAGGTGGTAGAGGCAAAGGAGAGGGAACGGAACGCCCAGGAACTCCTGGCTCAGAGTACACAGAAGTGCAGGGTGCTGGAGGGAAAGTTCCAAGATATCCAAGCAGCATACAGGGTGGCCTGTAGCGAGCTAGGCGATAGTGATCACGGGCCTTGTCAGACAAGGATAGCACAGCTGGAGGAGACTCTGTCCATTACCAGGGGACAGGTTCACCTGGTAGGACCAGGGGGGTCCCCCAGGGACAGAGGGCTTCCCTCAGCAGATGATTCCCCAGGGGCAAAGGGGAATAGACCACCTCCCGTGGCACCGGGAATAGTTCCGGGTCGGCAGGTGGGGTTCGGGTTGTCCAGGGAGGGACAGGCCCAAGGAGGGGTGGGAGAGCACCCTCGATTAGCGGCGTCTGCGCCATGTGTAGCACACCACGAGGTGGTGGGGTTAAGAGATCATGGTGGGAGAGCTGGGGGTAAAGGGGCAACAGCCCCGGGTAGGGCAGATGTGCCCGGTACGGCAAAGGAAATATGGCCCCCGGGTAGGGCAGGCAGATAGGGGGCCCATAGAGTGTGATATCATCATTCCCCATGGGGCACACGTGCTGAGGGGGATGGTGGCTCACGTTCCAGATCCAGGGAGACCTGTCATTGCATTTTATGGAGGTGTAGCAGGCAGCCGATATAAACGATTGCGATGAGGTAGAACGGGTAAAGCTGCTACTGATGACCCTAGATTCGTACCTATGCAAGGCGGTGACCTCCAGGGAAGGGGGAAGACCTGAAACATGGGTAGTGGCACAGACAGCGGTTCTGGAGGCCATGGGGTTGAATCAGGGTAGTCCTTTCACCAGGGTGGGGGAGACAAAGCAGCAGGTAGCTGAGTCCCCAGGCATGTTCGCAGACAGATTGTGGGCAGTGTATGAGGGAGCATGTGGGATGCCTTTAGATAGGCAGAATTTAGATGAGAGAACAGCTCACTGGCTGAAGACTCTGGTGGCGAATTGTCTTCTGCGCGTTAGGGCAATGGCCGAGCACTGGTTCAACCCAGCTGACCCAAACCTTAACGAGGCGGAGGTGATCAGGAAGCTCACCCTTGCATGCCGCAATGGGGAGAGAAGTGAGGAGAAGCTCTTTAAGGGCAAGGTGCACAATATAGTACCGGCACCCCCCAAAAGGAGGGAGTGGAAACAGGAAGGCAGCCGGACCTCTTCCGAGATGAGGCCGGTGTGCTACGAGTGTGGGCAGCCCGGGCACTACAAGAGGGAGCGCAGAAACTCCCTAGAAACTCCTGGGAATGTCTGTGATCCTTCATCAGATGTTGAATTGGTTCCCTGCCGAGGTTCTTAGAAACAGACAAAGGTAAGACCAATTGGGCTTTGTGTATGTATTTTTTAAGAAGGGCTTGTGTTTATTCTTATGGAGGAATTGAGCGTTTTCTCTCTCTTCTATCTCTATTTTTTTGTTTTCCTTCTCTCTCTCTCTCTCTCTCTTTCTGTCTATCTCTCTCTCTCTCTCTTTCTGTCTATCTCTCTCCTTGTTTTCTCTTTCTCTCTCTCTCTCTCTCTACAAAGGGCTTGTTGGCTTTGTTGAGATCCGTAGTTTGTCGGGTTGAGATACAGGGGACGAGGTGTGCCTGGCTTATTGAGACATCCGAAGTTGTCGGGTTGAGAAATAAGTGGCGTTTTTAAAAGAGTTAAGTAGTCTGCCGAGTTGAGAAACTGGGGTCTCGATTAGCGGGTCATCCTGGTTGAAATACTTGGGACATTTTTTTAAGGGATAAGGAGTCTGCCAAGTTGAGAAACTGGGGTCTCGATTAGCGAGTCTGCCTGGTTGAAATACTTGGGCCGTTGTTTTTTAAAGAGGGGAATTGAGAAGTCTGTTTTTTCTCTTTCTCTCTTTCTCTTTCTCTCTTTTTTTAATCTTTATCTATCTATGGGGAATGCTCTGGATAACAGTCCACCATATGTGTTATTTGAATCCTAAGTATAATAAGGAAATATGTGCACATTTTAATATCCAACAGCAATTTCATTGTGTACACCACCCACAGGCATCCGGGATGGTGGAAAGAGCCAATGGGGCATTGCAAAACAAAATTACCCCAGGGGAATCCTTTTTCTGACACGCAACTATGTTATAAAAAATTGGGGATGAAGGAAAATTTGGTGGAGAAATGAGGATAGGGTAGGGAGATTGAAAAGTCAGGTGGAGTCTGACTAATCATGATCTGGATCAATGTCCAATTAGGGTTAGGTAACCAGGATTCTGGTAAACAGAAGTTTTGTCAGAAAAAGGGAAAGTAAAATTACAAAGAGACGTCTTTGAAGATGAAATATTATATACTGCTGATAAAACAATGTTTTTGTATATGTACTGCTTGTAAAACAATGTTTTTGTATGTGGAATGTGTGAAATTTGAAGTAATGAGCAAATGTGTGTGTGTCCCTTTAAGAACAGTTTGTCCTTTAAAATGCAATTGAACAGACACGTTATGGTGTGTCCCTTTAAGACACTGAATGGGGGGTGGAGTAATGATAAAATGTGTTGGTTGTTATAAATCTTTTGAGCTAACTTCAAAAAGAGACTCATCCCAATTAAAGTGTTAAATGAGATTGGAAATGTCAAAATTACAGAGAAAAAGGAAATGTATTATTGATTACTGATTCTGAGTGAGTTCTTTTGGGAAAGATTGTTTTGATGTGATTACAGAGGTTGTCCTTCAAAAGGCAAATGAAGCAAGATTACTGTCTGCAGACAAACGAAGGTGTTGAAGCATGTGCCGTGTAAGGGAAATTAATGTACGTAAAATTCTCTTATGGCTTACAAAAGGGGATTTGAGGGAACTCACAATGAGTCACCTCATTTGAGGTCACCACAAGTGCCCAGCGGTATCAGTACGGATCACAGCTGTGGTGCCCGATACTGCACAGCAGCTTCTGCTTTAAACCCAGGGCAGAAGTCCATGTGGCACAGCAGCGAATATTACCCATCCCGGAACCGTCTTCGGTTCACCTTTCGGTACGAGAAAATGTAACTGACTTATTTAACTATGTTGCCCATTTTGGGTATGATATTCCCCCAGTCAATGAAAAAAATAAAAGAGTTGCTGGTGGAGGTCGAGTTGTCGCACAAACACTTCTTCTCCCTGGAACAAAAGACTCTGGATATCGCCAGGGAGATCGAAGAGATCAAGTCTCCAAGTTGGTGGGACCTGGAGTCCTGGATCATAGTTCCAGCATGGGTCTGCATCGTGTCCCATGTTCTGATCATCTGCCAGATGATAATTGTGGTGTATTTGCTATGCATTAATTGCAAATTTAAAAGGCGGAGGAGGATGGCCAAATTACAACAGCTGGCAAATCGAGCCGCACGACGTCACCGGAACGACACCCCATCACTGTAAAATATCTGTACTCTAGTGCAATAGTTTTGTACATATGTTGTAATCCCTGCATTTTCAGGGAATGGTCGTGAGGGTACTGTATGGTTTGTGGGATTGATGTAAAGTAAAAGGTGTATAGTGTAAGTTAATGTGCTTCGAGGGCCTAGTTTAGTGATTAAGGGGGCTTTCGGGGTACATAATTTCACCTTCTCACCAGGAGTGTTTACAGCTCTTGAGGCTGGAGGATTGCCCACTAACTTTGTCAATCGATACGGTCCGTGCAAGCCTGGACGTATCATAGGGGCAGGTAAGTTACTGGGGCAAATCCTCCAAAATTATGGAAGAACTCGGTTAAGGACATGGACATTTTAAAAAGACAGATTTGCTGGCTGCAACGGAAAAACCCGCAATCCACAGAAAGAATCAGTTTCAAGTTTCAAACCCGTCTGGCCTGTGGACTTGGACATCACACAACGGTGTGAACAAGAAAGGCTGAGACGGAGATAACAAGATTTTCTTGGATACACAAAGGAAGGAACCAAGCCTCAGCAGACGGTGGTAAACTGGCCAGCAGAAACACTATCACCATCGGGGATGATAACGATCAGGCTGAGGGATCATGACATCAGCAAACCCCTTATCATCGGAAGCCTATTGTTCATGCCAGATCGAAACTGGGAAACATCAAAAGAAGCCCTTTTATCCAGAGGACCACCTGGGGGGTTCAAAGGAATCTCAGGTATAAAACAGGAGTCCAGCCAGAACTCGCTCTCTGCTCTTTTCGGCTCTTCCTGCTCTTCCTGCTCTCTTTCTGCTCTACTGGACAGCTCGTGAGCCTGCATCGACTTAGCTGTGTGTATCCTGGTGACCTGGAGAAATTCACGAACTAGGATAGGAGGTTGAATAAATAAAGGGAAAGGGGAGTAAAATATTGTTAAAGTCAGTTTTACGACGTGCCCAATAGTTTTCCTTCCATAGTCTTATTTTAAAGCATAAGTTTAGCCACGTATTATGTAGTGTTGGTGAGATTCGATTTCTCATTGTTTAATAAAGCCTGTAAATTTAGACTTGCTTTGAGTCCATCTTAGTTTCTGTTTTCTCTCATCAGCACACTCTGGTCAATTCAACCTTTTATCATATCCCACCATAATTCCGAGGTCTAGAACCTAGGGGAATCCCTTTTGTGGGAAACGAAAAAACCCCTACATGACTACCAGATCATTAGTTCTCTGGAAAAGGAAATGACATCCCTCCTGACTATTTTGCTTAGCACTATTGGTCTGTGTCCTCCGGTTCTCGAATTATGGGCTCAGCCATACAGGAGAGAATTGAGAAGAAACTTCTTCACTTGGAATATTTGGAGTGAAATGTTGGAATTCCATACTCTAGAAGGATGTGGAGTCCCAGTTTCTCATTGTGTATTCAAACAGAGATTGATAGATGTGCAAATATTAAGAGATTCAAGACATTGGGAGTTACTAAAGGAAAGTGGTACAGATCTTATTAAATGGCAGAGCAGTCACAAAGGCCTAACTGGCCTATTCCTATTTCTATTGTTATCTTCTCATGTCCTCATTTCACCTCAATGTAATTTCCAAATCTTGCAGGATTTCAGATCCTTATCATGATTTGGCAGGCTGGTTAGCAGGGAGGAAGTAATTCACCATATCTTATCAATAAATAACCATCATAACAAGGCTACTGACATAAAACACATTTTAATGTTCGCCCCCTTCCATAAGTATATCAAATTATGAGGCATAGAAAGGGTTGACAGTCAGAACCTCTTACCCAGGGCAGATAGGTCCAACACTAGAAGACTTAGCTATAAGGAGAGAGGGAGAACTCAATGAGGCTTGTGTCATGACTCGAGTGCATGAGCTACAGAGAAAGGTAGGTTATTGTTGTGATGAAGCCCTGATGTTGTCGGTTATTGTTGTGATGAAGTCCGTGACTGCTTCCGCGAACTCACTGACGTCGCTGGAACTTGCTTGGAACATACTCCAGTCGATATCGCTCAGTGCATCTTGCAGCATGGCCTCTGACTGGTCGGACCACCGCTTTACGTCCCTCGTCTCTACCACTTCCCGAACTGTCCTCTGTTTATACTCCGGCAGCAGGAAAATGGCAGCGTGGTCAGATTTTCCTAGGGGAGGGAGTGAAATGGCCTTGTAGCCCTTCTGGAATGGCGTATAACAGTGGTCCAATGTCCTTTCCCCCCTGGTGGCACGTGATGTGTTGGTAGAAGTTCGGCATGACCTTCTTGAGATTTGATTTATTAAAATCTCCAGCCACCACCATAGCCGCATCCGGGTTCTTGTTTTGGTGTCGACATAGCACATCATGTAGGGTCGTTAGTGCCACGTCGGTGTCCGCATGCGGTGGAATGTAGACGGCTGTGACGATCACTGAGCCGAACTCCAGGGGAAGGTAGAATGGGCGGCATGAGATCGTCAGATGCTCCAGGTCCGGCGAGCAGGAACAGGAAAGCATCTTGATATTTCCAGGGTTGCACCAGTTATTATTGGTCATGAAGCAGACTCCTCCTCCCTTGGATTTCCCAGATGCTTCTGTTCTGTCAGCACGATGGACAGTGAAGGACTCGGTTGGGCAGATTACCTGATTCTGAATCAGTGAGGTCAATCATGTTTCAGTCAGGCAGAGGATGTTGCAGTCCCTTATGTCCCGCTGGAATCTGATCCTCGCCCTGAGATCATCCAGCTTGTTTTCCAGGGACTGGACGTTCGCCAGAAGAACACTGGGCAGAGGGGGACGAAAGGCTTGGGCTCTCAGCTTATTCTGAATTCCCCCCCCCCGCTTACTGTTTTCTCCGGGTTTTCCATGTAGCCGAGCTCTCATTGTTGTTACAGCAGCTTCTGTTGATCTCTGCTGGCCATGCTGGATCAGTAAGTACAGCATTTAAAAAGTCTCCGTTTGCCCTAGAGTTTAGATTTAAGAGGGTTTCCCTGCCATACTTTGTTAGTACTAGGGAGTTAGCACTTAGAAATAAGTTAAAAAGGAACATAAAAGTTAAAAATAAGCACAATTTTCGCGGAGCTGCCACAACAGAGACTGGACAGGGCCGCGCCATTTTTGATTTATGACTTTATGATTTATTTGCTTGAGGTCAAACATGGACAAGGAAATGTTCAAATTTTTATTTTATGTGCTCCCTCAGATGTTCCATCAAGGCTTCTCCATGCTGAACATTATGATAAAGCAATTAAAGTATCAACGACACAGAATCACTTTGGTGACAAGTGATCAGCCAAGCATGGCACAGTATCACCACCACTGACACCCAGAGCAGGCCGAGTCCTGGATGACACAACTCCCAGACAGGGCCTACGGCAAAGATAGTGAGTGAACAAAGAAATACACCTAGAGCTTGTCCTCATCAGTCTGTCAGTCAAAGTGGGACAGGGGCATTAGAATTTAATTAATTTCCTTGAAAGATTAAACTCTGTGCACCCTTGGGCAACTTAATCTCACTTTCAGTATTAACCATTTGTACCAATTTGAATGCCTCTGGCGTATATTAATGTGCTAACCAGGAAGAACACAGAATATTCATACAGAATGACGAATTTGAAGGTAGGAAGAGAGCCTGTGCCTGGAATTGCATCAAGAAAATGCAGCTCGACGGCTTGACATAATGCTAGAAAGAATGCCCTGCTATTTTATCATCAATCACCCTAAATGTTCAATCTCTTTAAAAATGAGTACACAAGGCTGCAGTGTATATCATTTGACAGTGTAGTGACTTGCCCAGGCTATTCCAACACCTCCTGTTTCCTTTATAAGATCCTTGGGGGTTGTGGCCTGTAGGTTAGAGGTCAAGAGATTGAGGCCTCCTGTGGACTTTTGAGTTTGGTGGGGATTCCAAAGTTGAGGCCGGGAGTGCTGATTACCAGCAGGTAAGTGGAAGCACAGTAAGGGATGTGGCTAGCTGGATGGGAAAAGGAAGGTATCTGAATTAGAATCTCAGCCCTGGAAAGGAACAAGCACCATGAATTTCCCCAATGCAATATTGAAACCTCATATCAGTGGATATTTTTAAGGCAGAGATAGATAGATTCTTGATTAGTTATTAGGTTATGAGGAGAAGGCAGGAGACGGGGGTTAGGAGGGAGAGATAAATCAGCCAAGATGGAATGGCCGAGTAGACTTGATGGGTCGAATGGCCTAATTCTACTCCTATCACTTGTGACCTTATGACCTTATGGAATGGCCTTGTTAATGTGAGCAGTATTCGGTGAACATTTTTCCAGGAGTGGATGTCAATGAATACAGTTGCGAATGCTACAAGCTTTGCATGGAATGGTATTACCCTGTGAGTTGTTTGTCACAGACAAAGTCATTGCCAAGTCCTTCTACTGGTGACCAGTGAGCTCCTCCGCAAATAATGTTGCAGATTCTGTCCAGTTGGAGGCATAATGACCATGCTTCAACTCCTCAACTGGAAGGGAAATGCAGGGAACAGCATCACCCACTATGGATGGCCTTTCTTAACTACTGAAGCCTTGACTCTGTCAGTCAGGAGCAAAATGGAAAAAAATCAAGGAAAATGTAAAATTAATCATTGTTATCTAGGCGAAGGTGATAACAAAGCAGGCCAAGATAAATGTTTAGTCAAGAGCACAGTCAGACTGGTTGGGGAACTAAGATGGGGGATGGAGAAAGAGGGAAAGCAAGGGTCTATTCCATACTGCATTTTCCTTGAACTTTGTCCCCTTTGATGTATCATTTTCACACCTTACCCTTCTTTAAATCTGTGTCTCCCTCTCCCCTGACATAGTCTCAAAAAGGGTCTCAACTCGAAACGTCAGCCATTCCTTCCCTTCAGAGATGCTGCCTGTCCCACTGAGTTACTCCAGCATTTTGTGTCCATCTTCTATGTAAATCAGCACCTGCAGTTCCTTCCCACATACTCCTCTTGGCGTGGATTGTTCTCATGCTGGTTGGAGGGACCTACAGTCTCTTCTTCACATTTGTTTCATCCATTTCAGAATCTGCAGCCATGTCACCTTTGTGATTTTGGCCTGAGACACATTCTGGATCATGTTGTGTCATCTCTCTTTGTCCATTCATCTAGAATGGAACTTGAAAATAATTTGGGTTATGACATAACAACTAGTGCAAATCTCCCTGCGTGGAACAGTAATCCTTTGTGCTCAAACAACCGTGCAATTAATGAGCCTGAATGTTATTTTTTTAAAGGCTATGAGGTATGAAGGGCAATTTTGCCCACTGATGTCAAGGTTTCAAGGTCAGTTTATTGCCACATGTGCCAATTAAGGTAGTCGGTTACCATACCGAAGTGCGCGCATGTGCAAGGCCTTTCCAGAGTGTGCGCATGCGTGGGGCCTTTGCAGAGTGCGCGCATGTGTTGGGGTCTAGGGCCGGCGAGACCTGCGGAATCAGCGATATTTTCCAGATGCTTTGAAGTTATGTATTACAGAAATGAGTTCCTTAAAGCTTAAATAAAGTTCAAGTAAATTACGTGTAGCGTAAAAGAGTCATTTGCCGCCCAACAATTTAAGCAACTCAGTCTCAGAAGTTAAGCAGTGTGGCATCCAGATGGAGAAACTATTGAAACCACAATGCTTGGATCTTGATCCCAACTCACCTACTGCTGCAAAGGAATGGAAGCACTGGCTTTGTACACTAAATAACTTATTTGATGAGTGTAGCGCCAATGCACCAGACAGATTCAGGACATTAATAAGCTCTGTCTCTTATGATGTATATGATTACATAGAGGAATGTACGACTTATTCTGCTATTGATGTACTAAGCAGACACTTCTTTAAGACACCCAATATAATTTTTGCTCGACATCTCCTTGCTACTCATAAACCAAAACCTGGTGAGCCACTTGATGAATTATTACAAGAACTTCAAAGACTTAGTGAAGACGGTGCCTTCAAAGCAGTTATAGCTGATTAATTTTGACAGGAACTTATTCGAGAAGTTCGACAGGAACTTTATCAATGGTTTAGCATCGCCTGTAATACGACGGAGACTATTAGAAAACAAAACCTTGGATTTGCAGCCAGCTTACAATCAAGCTTGCTCATTAGACATGGCTCAGAAAAAATCAGATGCTTATGGCTCATCAAATGTGTATTCTGCTGTAACTACTACAAAGGAATCTCATCCAAGTGCTAATATGGAGCAAGCTGAAACAATTTCTATTGATAAATGTGCCCTTGCTGCAGCATATACTTTTTCAAAAAGGAAGTGTTACTTTTGCGGGGGTAATATTCATAATAGAGAAATATGTCTTGCTCGAGAGACAACTTGTAAAAGTTATGGCAAGAAGGGATATTATTCTAGAATATGCAAGTCCAAAGCAACTACTAAACGTGTGACTGCTGCCATGTATATGCCTTCTTTATGAGCAATTACAGATGCATTTCCTCAGAGCTTGTCACATGCAGCTACAACGGTATCCATCAATGGCCATATACTTAATGTACTACATGATTCTGGCAGTTCAGAAAGTTTTATGTGAACAAGTTGTGTCTCATCTAAATCTAACTATATTCCTTCAAATAGAGAAATCTCGATGGCTCAGACAACTCTCAATACTCAAATTATTGAATCTTGTATTGCAGACTTCATTATGAACAAAACTAGTTATAAATCTGTACATCTTGGTATTTTGAAAATTTTGTGCAGCGATATAATTGTAGGTCAAGATTTTCAGAAACAGCACAGATCACTTCAAATAATGTATGAAGGAACTATGCCTGATCTTGTATTGTCAAAGCCACCAGTATTGTGCGTTTTTTCTGCTGCATCTGTTGAATGTCCTTCATTATTCACAAATTTTACTTCGGAGTCACGTGAGTCCCCGCAACCCATCTGGACTTTGCCCTGGATTTCTCCATGATAATTCTCCAACGCATGGCGCATGACTGGCTGGGAGGCGCGGGCTCCTCCAGCGGTAAGTTTAAAAGCCCTTTAGGTAAGTTCTAGAGCTTATTCTGAGGCTGTTTTTTGTTCAATAATCTCGATTACAGAACTTCAAGATTCGAACTATCATGGAGAAATCCAGGGCAAAGTTTAGACGGGCTGCGGGGGAAACCAGCTACGGAGGACCGCGGGAGTGCGGGTAGCCGGCGGTCATTGATTTCGCCACCCGGGTCGTTGACGGTGCAGTCAGCGGCTTCATACTTGGTGCCTGTCGAAAGCACCTTGGAAACCCCAAAAGGGGGTAAGGCTTAGAAAAAGTCTGACAGGCCTGTTTACGCGGAAGAGTCAGGCCAGGAGGATTCGCCTCCTACAATGGATAGCATCTTCGGGCGTTTATCCCAGATGGAGCACCTTATGGAAAGGATGCTCCATCATTATATGCTCCGGGAAATGGAGTTATATCAGCACGGGTCTCCTCGGGGGCCCGCGGCAGCGCCTGGTCCAGGGCTGCATAATGTCTCTCTCTCAGAGGAGGGGAGCGTACAGGGTCAGTTCTGGACTGACTCCGAATTTGGAGGTATGGCCGGGGAGCATACCAGTATGCACGAGGTGCATGAAGCAAAGGAATTGCCTGCCATGGTGTCTAATGCCCCTGTCCCACTCAGGAAACCTGAACGGAAACCTCTGTAGACTTTGCGCCCCACCCAAGGTTTTCGCGCGGTTCCCAGAGGTTTTTGTCAGTCTCCCTAATGGTCGAAAGTGGTTTCCGGTTTAAAAATCGGTAATTGTTTTAGTAGAAGCCGGCTGCGATGCTAGTTGAAGGTGGTTGCCGGAGGACAAAAACCTCCGGGAACTGCACGGAAACCTTGGGTGGGGCGCAAAGTCTCCAGAGGTTTCCGTTCAGGTTTCCTAAGTGGGACAGGGGCATAAGTTTGCGATACCCTCGCAAATAGGGGAGCGACTACAAGAGGAACTTGCTGCAACCATTAATTACCTCACTTCACACCAGCTGCAGGAACAGGTAATGGTGGAAACATCTGCTAAGTACCACACACCTGGGAATTATGCTTCACTAAACGTGCCAGCTGTGAACAGCTCTATCTGGGGATATATTGGAGGGGGCATCAAAGCCCAAGAGCTGAAGCTCCAGAGAATCCTCAAATTGCTGGCTTCAGGCATTACGGCGTTTGCCAGGTCGGTGGATGGGGGTCCCTTGCCTGATGTACAGCAGGACGCCCTGGCATTAATGTGCAATGCACATTTTGAAATTAACTGTTTTCGCAAGAATGCCATCCGACCTGCCCTGAGCCCCAAATTTGCAGGGTTGTGCAGGGCCAGCAATGTTCTGCCGCCGAATCTTCTGTTCGGAGAAGATCTGCCAAAACAGGTTAAGGACCTGGACGAAGAAGCAAAATCTGTCAGGCTGATAAGGGTTCCATTGACAAGCAGAGCTTCACCATTCCAGCGGCAGCACCCCTACGCTTCCATCAGCAGTAAGCAGTTAGCTGAAGCTGGTGGCAGCTCGAAGACTGAATATTCTGGGCAGAAGTCTTTTTTAGGCCAAGGCCCAGGCCGGCCCTTGTGGAAGATGCGCAATCCGTGCACTCCAGCAACCCTACCCCCCCAAACCTCGGGGGCGGAAATAGAAACCATAAAACCACCGGTAACCATGGAGGTAGGTGGGTCTGGTTCTTTCTGGAACATGGGGTGGGTGGACCAGTTACAAGTTGGTGGTAAATTACACTTGTTTTTGAATGAATGGTGTTGGATAACGTCATATCTGTTTATACTGCAAAGACAAGGGTCCCAAATTGAATTCCTTCACAATTCATTGCCACCCACACAGCATACACCAAGCCGGACATTTGTTCATTCACAATAGGAAGGTTTGGACGTACCAGCTGAAATTCAAACGTTATGTACAGAAGGGGTAATTGAGAAGTCGAATCATGAACCTCACCAATTTGTCTTCTAATATATTTACAAGACAAAAGAAATATGGAGGATGCCGGATCATCCTTGAATTGACTTGACTTAACTTAACTCTTTTGTGCAGTATAGACATTTAAAAATGGAAAGCGTTGTTACTGCCAAACAACTGTTTTCCAAAGGATGTTTTATGGCATGCATCAATCTCAAAGATTCATACTATTCGGTACCCATTCACAGGGATCACCGGAGATATTTGAAATTTAGCTGGATGGGGCAACTGTGGCAGTTTAAAGCGTTGCTTAATGGGTTAACTTCAGCCCCAAGATTATTTACCAAATTATTGAAACCGGTGCTTGGGCTTCTTAGAGCTCAAAATCATACTGTTATGGCATACTTGGATGATATCCTAATCATAGGAAAAACTCTGAAATTAGCAAAATTAGCTGTTTCAGCCACTAAACTCCTGTTTGAGAGATTGGGGTTTCTCATCCATCCAGTTAAATCCAAGTTGGTACAATCTAAAGTTATTGATTATTTTGGATTTACCATTAACTCTATTCACATGTCTGTGGCTCTGCCCTGGGGCAGGAGATTAGAATTAATAGAAGCCTGTAACAACCTTGTTGTTATGGAGCAACCATCTATTTGACAAGTAGCCAGTGTAATTGGCAAATTAGTGGCTGTTTTTCCAGCTGCAAAGTTTGGGCCTTTGCATTATCAGAATTTACAACGTGCAAAGGAGCAAGCACTTAAATACCATGTAGGTCATTTTAGACCTATGCGACTACCAGCCAAAACTATTTCTGAATTACAATGGTGGACAACCAATATTCAACATTGCTCTAGTAACATTTTGATCGGCAAGTCTTCAATTATATTACAAACTGATGCTAGTGCTCAAGGAACTACTAATACCATCTCTAGTTGCGGTGGCAGATGGAATGTGCAGGAGTCATCAATTCTTCAGTTACATGGTATTAACTACTTAGAGATGCTGGGAGCATTCTATGGGCTGAAGGCTTATTATGGGAATATGCATCATCTGCATGTTCAACTACAGATTGACAACACTACAGCGGTGGCATATATTAATCACATGGGTGGAATCAAGTCAGTATCCTGTGATAATTTAGCTAACCTTATTTGGCACTGGTGTATTGCAAGAAGCATTTGGATTTCAGCTACCTACTTGCCAGGTAGGCTTAATATGGTGGCGGACACCAGGTCACGGAAATTTCATGACAACACAGAATGGATGTTTGATCATAAAGTGTTTAATAACATTGTTGCTCGGTATTGAACACCGGATATCGATTTGTTTGCATCCAGGCTCAATCACCAGTTACCAAAATATGTTGCAAGGGAACCAGACCCAGGTGCAGTGGCGATGGATGCATTCTTGATACACAGGGGAGGAATGTTCTTCTATGCATTCCCTCCATTTGCCTCATCAGTCATTGCTTGCAAAAAATCCAGCAAGCCTCCGTGTCAGGCATTTTGGTAGTGCCTGACTGGCCTATGCAGCCATGGTTTCCACTAATACTGGGAATTATATCAGAGCCTTTTATGGCCATTCCCAAATGCAGTAATCTGCTGGTTCTTCACTTTGATAACAGATCAGCGTTCAGTAGCATTTACGCTGGATAATCGGAAATGAACGAGGATTAAAAACAACAAAGTTCATGAATGGAGGATTGAATTATTTGCATATAGTTATTCAATTGAGTACTGCCCTGGTAAGAATAGTGTGCTCCAGATACATTAACTCAAGCATTTTGTGCCTGAAGTTGTTGATGAAGTTGAACTGACTGATTTCAACCCTTTTTATGCAGCTATCAAGAATCAGGATGGACATCAGTCAACTTTTTCACTTTGTGACCATGCACCATGTCCATCTTCTCCATCACTCATTGATAATATTAATCGAGAACTTCCTTCAACACTCCCATCATCCCCTATGGAAACTTCTATAAGTAATTCTAAAATTGAAAATGTAAATGACAACATGAGTGCAGTTGATGATCAAGCAATACATGTACCACCAGCTATTGAAACACCATTATCTCCTGATGCTCCAGTGCTGCGACAGTCATCAAGACATACTAAACCTCCTGAACGTCTCAATTTATAAATAGTAGAGTAGAATGAAGTGTGCGCATGTGCGGGGTTTTCCAGAGTGTGCGCATGTGCGAGGTCACTGGCCGGCGAGGCCTGCGGAATCAGTGATATTTTCCAGACGCTTTGAAGTTATGTATTACAAATTAGTTGCTTAAAGCTTAAATAAAGTTTACGTAAATTATGAGTAGCGTAAAAGTTTCATTTCCCTCACAACACAGACTAAAAAAAGCAACAAGATACACAACTGCATAAAAGTTAACATCAACATCCACCACAGTAGATTCCTCACATTCCTCACTGTGATGGAAGGCAATAAAGTCTAGTCTTCTTCCCTCTTTATTCAACTGCAGTTGGGGCAGTCGAACCACCTGCAGTTGGGGCGATCAAAGCTCTTGCGGCTTCGAGCTCCCAAAGTCGGTCCCTAATAGGGACCGCGAGCTCCGCGATGTTAAGTTTGCAAGTTTCCACGGGTGGAATTTCTGAGATCGATCCCTGGCAAAGGGATCACCAGCTCCGCAATGTTAAGTCCATAGGCGCCCCGTGGTTGGAGCGCCCCGAAGTCGGTACACAGCAGAGGCCGCCAGCTCCACGATGTAAGGCCGCAGTGTGGATGGAGATACAATATGGAAAAAGATGCATCTCCATCGAGGTAAGAGATTTTAAAAAGTTTCCACCACACCCCACATAAAACAAGCTACAGAATACTAAAAGAGACATTTAACACACACTAAAAACCAACAAAGAAGGAAAAGGACGAGACAGACTGTTAGTGAGGCAGCCATTGCGGGCACCATCCAGTTCCTGGTTCTGATTGTTTTACTTCTGAAGCATGCAAAAGACTAGATATTTTGAGAATGTATGTGCTGTGGGCTGGGAGAACTTTGTGATATTTTCCAAAAAGCAAGAGCTTTATAATAAATCAAAACATAAAATGCTGATAATACTCAGCGGGTAGGCAATGTTTTCAGAAAGAACTACAACTAGTAGTTTCCTGTACTAAAAAAAATACTTTTTTTTAGTATATGTTGTGAGGGAAATGAAACTTTTACACTACTCATAATTTACGTAAAGAACTACAGACAGTGTTTCCTGTCTGGGAAGAAGGAAGAAAGAAACAAGCTCATTTTCAAACAAGGGGAGGGGGGATCAACAATAATTTATTTGATGGGTTGAGGCTGAATATCCCAAATGTGCAGTTGTAGGGACTTTGAAATCAAATTAAGTTTATTTGGCAAGATTGACTCAGAAGCTTATGGTTACTCCTAAATACTGAGTGCAAGGCATAGCAACACCCAATCTGTGCTTAGTTTTTCCAATTTTGAGTAGTCCACATACTGGACACCAAATGTAGTACAGTAGATTGGAAGATGTATAGTGGGATAAAAGGGCAGTTATCTTACTCTCTGTAGCTATGATTAAAAAAATCCTAATATTCCTGAATTGTGTCATCCAGATACATTCATCGCCACCCAATTGGACATTCCCTCTATCCACCCCATCCTTCAGATAATAGTAAGATTAAATGATAACTTACCAGTTTGAGGTTTGATCTTGATTTTATGAGGAGTTACATTGGTGACTACGTGAAGAAGACCCGTCAGGCCGCATGTGCATCAATCTTCAAAGCAGCGGTATGAAATCACAAATAACAACACCGACATAGTAAGATGCATGACTCGAGAACTACCAGATTATCTTTTATGAGATAGGGTTGGGCGTGGCGGGCACGTAATCACCAAAGTAACTCCTCATAAAATCAAGATCAAACTTCAAAGTGGTAAGTTCTCGTTTAATCTTACTATTTTACTTTGGTGTCACATGAGTGATTCCGTGAAGAGTTCAAAGCTTTGTGATTTCATGCCGCAGATTACAAATCCCCCCTTCCCACTGAATTGATTGACTCAAATGAGAAAATAATGCATTAGAAATAACATTGCATTTAATGCAGTAGTAAGGTTTATTTGAAATTATAAACAAAACAACAGTACCCCTCTATCCCAGGGAGTACTTTAAGCAGAACTTAAAATAGTATTGACAAACAGCCCTGGATCGGCAATCGGCCGATGATAGAAATTCTGAAACATCAGCTCATTTGCCCATTCGGCTGCCGCCAAAATGTGGTCAACGGGAACATCTCTTGCCTTGGCCGCTGACGTAGCTGCTGCCCTAAGGGAATGAGATGTGAACACATCAATGTTAATGCCTGCATCAATCAAGACTTGTTTCAACCGTCTCGAAATAGTATTAACTGACACTCTCTTATGTGTTTTATTATAACTGATAAACAATCCTGCCTCCATGTTACATAAAGCCTCTGTAGCTGCAATGTAATGCATCAAATGTGTTTTTACGCATAAGGATGGATCCGTGCGATATGCTGAAAACACTATTTTGAACCCTGTGACACCAGGCCTGCTTTGTTTGAGTTGGTCATAATTGTAAAACGTAACATTGTCTGCAGCTGTTTCCATTCTATCTAGCTGTAGTTTTTGTAATGTCTGTACTCTTTGTGCTGAAATCAATGCCATAAGCATGGCCACCTTCATGGTGATTTTGGTCAAAGACAAAGACGAAACAGGAAGCCACTCACGCAGTAGTCTAGGGACCATACTCACATCCCAAATTGCCATATATCTAGGTTTGGGAGGTCTGGAATTAAAAATCCCTTCCCTTTCATTAACCGAACAATGAGAGGGTGAGATCCAATAGAATGTTTGTCTGACTTCATCACTAAATATGATGATAAAGCACTTCTCGCTGTATTGATTGCACTATAACTCAGTCCTTCATCATAGTAGAGGGCTGACAGAAACTCTAGAACATGCGAAATACGTGCTGTACAAAAGTCAATATTATTTTGTACACAGTAAACTTCCCATTTTTTTTACATAACAAATATACTGCTTTTGAGTACTTGATCACCAAGATGCAGTAAGCATGTCCACAATTCGACCCGACAATCCATGCCCCAGATATGGTCTTCTTAAAATCTGCAAATTAACAAATCAATACGGTCATACAATGGATGGCATTTGCCAGTCACCGGATGCACCAATAAATCCCTTCGTTTGGGAACAGCCATCAGGGGTTGTGTCATCAGCTGTAAGATCAAAGGGTACCATGGCTGGGTAGGCCAGTCGGGTATCACCAGTACCCCTGAAGCATCATCCTGCTTGACTTTAAGCAGACAACGATCGATGAGACAAAAAGGTGGAAATACATATACTGTATAAACATACCACCCCATTGCAGCGAGAAAGTGTCAATCGCTACTGCCCCAGGATCTGGTTCCCATGACACATATTTGGGAAGCTGGTGGTTTAATCTGGATGCGAACAAGTCGACATCTGGCCTTCCATATTTGACAATGATCTCATTGAATACGTCCCGATTCCATATACACTCTATGTTGTCATGAAACTTTCATGACCTGGTGTCTGCTACTGTACTGAATCTCCCTTGTAGATATATAGCTGAGAGCCAAATGTGTTTGTCAATACACCAGACCCAGATTTGGTTTGCTAATCTTTCACAAGATACCGACTTGATACCACCGATGCGATTAACATATGCTACTGCCGTAGTGTTATCAATTTGGAGCTGAACATGCAGACTGCTTTTGTTAGAACAATAAGCCTTGAGCCCATAAAATGCTCCTAAAAGCTCTAAATGGTTTATTCCCCATGTTTGCAGAAGCAAAGCTTCTTCCATATTCCATCTTCCTCCACAACTTGAACTTGTATTTGTGGTACCCCACCCAAGTGCACTGACATCAGTCTGTAAGACCATGGAAGGTTGTTCTAGCACCACTGTGCTGAAACTACTGGAGACATGTTGAATCCACCATTGAAGATCAGTAACTGCATCTGCTGATAATTGTATGGGCCTATCATAATGGCCCAATTGTACCCTGAGTGCCTGTTCCTTTGCTCTTTGTAATTGCTGATAATGCAAAGGCCCAAATTGGACTGCTGGAAATGCTGCTACCAATTTCCCGAGCAGCCTGGCCACTTGTCTAATTGAAGGTTGGTGTTTGTTTGAAAGTTTAATACAATCATCAATTAGCTCTACACTTTTCTCCCTGGGCAAAGTAATTACCATTTTAAGTGAGTCAATTGTGAAACCCAAATAATCAATTGTGGTAATTGGTGTCAATTTAAATTTTCCCAAATGAATGACAAACCCCAGTTTTTCAAGTGTGAATTTGACAACTGCCACTGATGTTTCAGCTAATTCTCTTGTTTGTCCGAAAATTAAAATATCATCCAAATAGGCCGTAATTACATGGCCCTGACCTCTGAGTAGCCCCAAAATTGGCTTTAACAATTTAGTGAATACTCTAGGGGCTGAAGTTAAACCATTCGGCAGTGCCTTAAACTGCCATAATTGATTAATTCAAATAAATTGTAAATACTTTCTAGGCTCGCAATGAACAGGCACTGAGTAGTAAACGTCTTTCAGATCTATGGTCGCCATATAACAACGTCTGGATATCTGTTGCTTGGCGGTAACCAACGTTTTCATTTTGAAGTGTCTATAGAGTACAAATGGATTTAACTTTGTAAGGTCCAAAATGATTCTGAATCCTACGTCCTTTTTGGGACGGGAAAATATATTTGACACAAATTGACGGACTTGATGAACCATCTTCTCAATTACTCCTTTGTTACACAATTTTTCAAGTTCAGCCTAAACCTCTAGTACCTCTGTTTGTGAATAATAAAGTTATATAAGATAATAAAGTTTAAAATAATAAATAATAATCTGCTAGGAACATGTTGGAGAAGTAAATCACCATTTGGATTAAATTCAATCCATAACCCTTGAATCACACTCCTTATAAACGGATCTGAAGTAAGCTGCTTCCACTCTTCATAAAAAAGCCATAATCTACCACCAATTTTTCCCTGTGTTACACTTAATATGTTTTTATGAGAACCAGGCCCACCTACCTCTCTGGTAACTGGTGCGCCCTGCTGACCCAGCCTATGGCAGTGGCCCCCATGGTTGCTCGTGCTCCAGTGGAAGTGTACCATCCGCGCCCCTGCGCTGAGGACTGGCTTGTCCCTGGTGTAACCCTGGAAGCTGAGGTGGTTCTGTAAGGATACTTCCTCTTCAGTGGTCATTATTGGTCTCATCAGGCTCATTTTTTTTCTTCTTCATTTACCCCTTTGACCTGCTTGGTAAGGTACATGCCAAAAAGTAGATTAGATGGCTGGATATTTGTTGGCTTGCAAAGCTCAGCAAATCTGGGATTAATGGTGGGTCTAATAGCCCTTTTTCCGATACAATTGATCTCAAAATGGGTGCTACATACCAATCCCAGAGCCTCTTGATGTGTTCTGGTCACATAACCACCATCCATTGTTCTTGCGAACGCCGTAATGCCAGAGGCCAATAATTTTAGGACCCTCTGCACCTTAATCTCTTGACTTCGCATGCCAGGTCCCATATGACAGGATTCACAGTTGGTACTTTTAACAACTCACAGTTACTTGGAGGCTCATGTTTTCTGCCTGTCTCATCCATATTGAGCTCCTGGAGCTGGTGAGAAACCATATAATTTATTGTGGCGGCCAGCTCTTCACCTAGCGGCTCTCCTGCCCCTGATGGGACAGCAAATGGTACTGCCAGTGGTGGAACATCTGGTAAGTCCACTGTTTCTCCTGGCTGGACCTCCCCAGCAGATTCGGGGTCAGGACTGATCTGACCCATTGCACTCCCCTCATATGTGAAGGGGTTATCTGGCAGCACTGCAGCTGCTGGCGCCTCTGGCTCTGAGTGGTGCTGACACTTCTTCTCCTGGAGTGAAGTTTTCTGGCGTACTGTGTGCAACAGCTCCTCCACTTGGGATAGGCGTGAACACACTCTATCCACCCCCGGTGAGGAATCATCCCCCGGCTCCGTGGGCCTAGCTGACTTTTCAAGTGCCTTGCGCCCTAATGGCGCTGGCTCTGTGCTGTGTGGCACTAAGTCTGCAGTCGCTAACTCTGTAGCCAGCGACTGTACTGGGGTATGCTGCAGCGATTCCAAACCTGAGCTGCCGCGGCTGGCTACGAAACGCCGCTTTCCCTTCCCTGTTTTGTCCATGCTAGCGATTGGCAGATAAGTGTACCGGCAAGCACGGACTCGAACTCCAGTGAAAGTTTTATCACTTACCTGGAGTCTGAATACTTACCACTGGAGGAGCTCTGTTCCTCACAGCCTCCATGCGGCAATGCGGCTGACGTACTGACGCACATGCGGCCTGACGGGACTTCTTCATGGAATCACTCACGTGACTCCGAAGTAAAATAGCTAATTTCTATGCTCTCCCCCCCCGTCTAGTTTCAATAAAAACATTGAATCAAGCACTTTACCAAACGCGCGTCGCAGATTACACACTGTACCTATCCCACCACGGGTTCGATCCTCGAGTCTGCCTGTTCAAGCCCTCTAGGCCTCGCTCAGACAGAGGCACACCAGAAGTTTACGCGGTCCTGAGCACTCTTCCAGAAGATCGACGCTCAGCCTCGTGATCGCGGACTTTTATATGTCCCGGGACCTCGAGGGGCCGAACCACATGGGGGTGGTCTCTCAATAAACAAATTACAGATATCGATTAACCCCATACATAACAGACATTTCCCTAACCCAATGATACAACAGTTCAATATATTGTATGCACAGTGGACTTAGAGATGAAGTCAACTTGGAAACATTTACCCTGATTAACAGATATCCCAGACAAGGCTCAACACCTCATCCAAACAACACTTGGCAAAGTCAGACTCTGCAATATTATTTACAACTATCTACAAGGTGTATGTCTGGTTTGAAGCCATCCAATCCATTCTGTGGATTTTGCACCACATTGACAGGGTTTGCAGAGCTTCCCATTCTTTGCTTGTAAATTGTATCTAAGCTCCAGACACTCTGGCACCTCTTCGCAGCCTGTTCCAGCTCTGCAGAGAGTAATTCCAATTTGACCAAATCTCCCAGCAACCCTGAAACTTAACCCCATTTTGAAGACCCAGCTGGTCCAATTTAGCCAGGTTTAACACATCTACGTCTCTGTAACTTAAAACACATGTCTGGCTCTGATGCACGTTCTTTCTCCCACTGCATCTGAGAGAATCAAGACAATGAACTGAAGCACTGATTCTGTTTCTTTTTCCATCAAAAGAATGCATCGGCGAGACCAAACGTAGACTGGAAGACCGTTTCGCTGAACACCTTCACTCAGTCTGCCTGGAGCTGCCTGATCTTCAGGCTGCCAAACACTTTAATTCTCCTTCCCATTACCACACTGACCTTTCTGTACTAAGTCTCCTCCATTGTCAGAGTGAGGCCAAACACAAATTGGAGGAACAGCATCTCATATTTCGCTTGGGCAGCTTAAAACCCAGTGGTATGATATGTAATTTCTCCAACTTAAAGTAACCCCTGCATTCTCTCCCTCCATCCCAACCCCACTAAAGTTGAGCCAGCTTCTCACCTAGCAAGCAATTAACACTGGCCTGTTTCCGTTATCATCGTTAAATTTTTGCATATCTTTCACTCATCTATACATAACTAAAACTCTGATCTTGTTATCTTCCGGTTTAGCGGTCTTTCTATTTGTGCAAAAACAGTTTGCGATAGCACTACAATTTTTTGCCAGTTCACTCACCTGTGCTGCGAGTACACCAAGTTTTGTTCCGATCGGTTGAATGTCGTAAAAGTTAGCGAGGTTGAAAAATCTTAAAACTGCAGATCGCTCTTCTCCTGCCAGTCAGCACCGCGTGGATTAGCCTCTTCCCCGTCACTCCCCAGGACGGTCCACCCCTTCCTGCACCATCGCGTCTTTACTGGAACTGAGGATAGCCAGCGGAGGTTTCTAACCGGACTTTCAGAGGGACCCAAAGCAGCCCAGCCCCAAGCAGCAGCCCCGCCCCAAGCAGCAGCCCCGCCCCAAGCAGCAGTTACCCCCCCAGCCCCGCCCCTCCCCCACATCCCCCCCACACACTCCCTCCAAACACCCCGCAACCACACAACCCCCCCCACACACACCCCCACAAAACCCGTTGCCCCAACACCTGGCCACCCCACCGCCCACACAACCCCCTGCCCCTGCAATCACCCTCGCCCACAACAAGCCCCTACAATCTCCTCACTGCCCACAACATGCCCCGCCCCACAACCCCCTGCCCCCACAACCCCCTTGCCCCCACAAACCCCCCGCCCACACACACCTCTCCAACACACACAAACCCCCCCACCCACACACACACACCACACACACACCCCCACCCACACACACCCCCCTCCCACACACACACCCTCCCCACACAATGGGTTAAATTGGGGGAATGGGTGAGTGGTGGAAAATTGCGTTGGGTAATGGGTTGCGTTGGGGAACCAGGCCTCCTGTACGACTGGGACCCAATGGGTTCCACTTAGTCTAGTTTGTTCTATCTCTCTCTACATCGCCGTCTATATCTCATTTCCTTTTCCCCGTGACTCTAGTCTGGAGAAAGGTCTCAACCTGATACATCACCCTTTCCTTCTCTCCAGAGCTGAGTTACGCCAGAATGTGTCTATCTTCAGTTTAACACAAACCCGTTCAGGTTCTCTTTTGTGCACAGAGCCATTGTGTTTGTCATGTGCTAATAGACTTTTGTTGCGTGTATAATTATCTCATTTTTTCAGCCAGAGAAGGAAATCAAAAATAGTTTATTGGAAATGCATTCCCACCTCAGTAAATAAGTAAAAATAATTTCATCAATGTCAGGATTTTTTCTATTAAAGTTATTATTTTTGCCCTTTGTGATGTGTCCAAGGTTATCTGTCCTCCTCTTCTTCTTGACAGCTAACCTCTGCTCTTGCTTCAGCTCATCGCCAGCTGAAACTGTCGCGTGTATGGATTATTTAACCTGAAAGTTTGAATATTTCATTACACTCCTGCTGGTCTCCCTTGTTCTGTTCTCTGTAAATACTTGGTCATGACAAACTTTGCTGCCTGTATCCTGACATGCACCAAATGTCATTCCCCAATAGCACTCTGTTTCCTAAGCTGCTGTGGTTCACACTTTAATAATCAGAGCCTGGTTTTCAAATCCTTCCTTGGTCACGGGTCAACTCTTCCAAACTCTGTAATTTCCTGCAGCCCAGCAACCCTATAATTCCCCCAAATTCTAGCATCAAAGTTTAATTGTTTCACTACTTGCTGCCCTTTTGGCTACTGTGACACTGAGCTCAATAACTTCCCTCCCTAAACCTCTCCCCTTTCTTCATCCTTTAAGATCAATGTAATTGACAATGGTTTTGAGGACAGTCTAATATCTTGCTGAGTCAGACCTATTTGTATTAATTAATAATGATCCCCGTGAATATTTTCCCTATTTAATACTCAATTCGCTATACAAATTTTCTTGTTCAAGGGTTTTTGCAGGTGATATCTGTCTCATTGTTTTCATAAGTGCATATATTAACGTGTGAAGACTTTATCAATTTGCCATTAATCTAATTGGGATAGATTTTTAAGTGAAAACAAAAATGAATGTTAACACTTCAGGGCCTGTCCCACCAAAATGCGACTCCATGCGGCAAGCGTGACCTAACGTGGTCGCTTGTGCCATACGGCCTCGCAGGGCCGGTCCCACTTAGATCGCCGGAGCCATATGGAGTTGTGCGGAGCTGGTCCTGACATCGCGCGGGGCTCCAAAAAACTGACCATGTTCAAAAATTCCGCACGGCAATGGCCTGATGGCCCGCAGCCGTCTCGACTCTGTACGCACCGCCTCGACGTTGTGCCTCCCGGTCCCTCTCTGTGTGCCTCCGTGACCCTCTCTGCATGCCTGTGTGTCCCTCTCTGTGTGTGCCTCCGTGCCCCTCTGTGTGTGTGCCTCCGTGTCCCTCTCTATGAGCCTCCGTGCCCCTCTCTATGTGCCTCCATGCCCCTCTCTGTGTGTGCCTTTGTGTCCCTCTCTATGTGACTCCGTGCCCCTCTCTGTGTGCCTCCGTGCCACTCTCTGTGTGTGCCTCCGTGCCCCTCTCTATGTGCCTCCATGCCCCTCTCTGTGTGTGCCTCCGTGCCACTCTCTGTGTGTGCCTCCGTGCCCCTCTCTGTGTGTGCCTCCGTGCCCCTCTCTGTGTGTGCCTCCGTGCCCCTCTCTGTGTGTGCCTCCGTGCCCCTCTCTGTGTGTGCCTCCGTGCCCCTCTCTGTGTGTGCCTCCGTGCCCCTCTCTGTGTGTGCCTCCGTGCCCCTCTATGTGCCTCCATGCCCCTCTCTGTGTGTGCCTCTGTGCCCCTCTCTATGTGCCTCCGTGCCCCTCTCTGTGTGTGCCTCCGTGCCCCTCTCTGTGTGTGCCTCCGTGCCCCTCTCTATGTGCCTCCATGCCCCTCTCTGTGTGTGCCTCCGTGCCACTCTCTGTGTGGGCCTCCGTGCCCCTCTCTATGTGCCTCCGTGCCCCTCTCTGTGTGTGCCTCCGTGCCTCTCTCTATGTGCCTCCGTGCCCCTCTCTATGTGCCTCCGTGCCCCTCTCTGTGTGTGCCTCCGTGCCACTCTCAGTCCTTGCTAACGTCCCGCGGACTTCGCTCCAACTTCGCATCTCTCACCCAACCTCCAGTTTGGTTGCGCTCGCCGCATGCAGGCGCATGCTGGTGGGACCGGCCCTGTATGGGGATCACTCGACCTCCGCGCAATCCCCGCTTCCGGTTTGGTCGCGCTTGCCGCATGCAGGCGCATGCTCGTGGGACAGGCCCTTAATACTGGTTTTACACCATTGGTAGAGCTAATAGGACAATGTCTCAATCCCTGTAGTAAGGGTAGCTACGTCATCGGGGTCATCAGGTGGGCACCCTCCATCTTTAACGTTTCATTGATAAGCTCACGTCTCCAGAGGGCTCAACAGTGATACCTGGCATCCCAGTTACACCTCCCCCTCAGTTCCGTTCAGTTCAGTTCGGTTTTATTTGTCGTTTGTAGGTTTTTTTTTGTGTTGTTTTGTTTTGTTTATTTTATTTGAAGTTAATACAGTACAAAACAATACAATGGCACCTAATTTTAGGTACCAAATATGTCATAACGTAGTACATCCTATGTACAACCTCTAGTTTTATGTTTTTGAAAATGAAGTAAAAAAACACAAGAGATAGAGAGAAGAAAAAGAGGAAAAATAGATAGAAAATAGAAAAACGTGAAGTGTGTATATAAGAAAAGAAAAAGTAGAAGGTAGGAGAAAAAGACCCTTAAAAAGGAAAATTTTCAAATCTTTGTTCGGAGATGTAATTCTATCCTCGACCTGACCTGAAATCAGTAATCTTTATGGTACTGCTGCATCACATGATTCCAAACAGTCGATGAAAGGGGACCAACTCCATAAGAATTGGTCATATTTATCTATTAGGCGAAGTATCATTCCTTCAAGGTGAGCTGTGTCCGTCATATTACTAATCCACATTTTAATAGTTGGTATAGCTGTATTTTTCCAAAATTTAAGTATCAATTTCTTTCCAATTATTAACCCATAGTTAAAGAATACTTTTTGATTTTAATTGTTGAAACGATAACAATTTACCCAATTCATACATATCTCTTACTTTCCTAATTCCCAGTCTATCCCATTGTTTATATGTTTTGTCAATAAGAGATGGTTTGAATGCAGGATTATTCAATATTGGGGTTAGTATTGATAGATTATTTAATTTCAAGGTTAATTCTATTTGTTTCCAAATTCTTATTGTATTGTGAATAATTGGGTTCTTCTTATATATTATACTATTCAATTTTATCGGTGAGAACAAGATCGTTCCTATATCATACGGGAAACACTCCTCTTTCTCCATTCTTATCCACTCCGACTGGTGAGTGGGACTAACCAACCAGTACATTATGTTCTTAATATGCACTGCCCAGTAGTAATACATAAGGTTAGGTAATGATAAACCCCCAACTTCTTTAGGTTTACACAGATGCTTTCGTTGAATTCTGTATGCTCTGTAATCCCATATAAAATGAGTGATATTATAACCATATAACATATAACAATTACAGCACGGAAACAGGCCCTCTCGGCCCTTCCAGTCCGTGCCGACCATTTATTTTCCCCTAGTCCCATCTACCTGCACTCAGACCATACCCCTCCATTCCCTTCCCGTCCATATACCTATCCACTTTACTTTTAAAGGTTAAAATCGATCCTGCCTCCACCACTTCTGCTGGAAGCTCATTCCACACAGCCACCACTCTTTGAGTAAAGAAGTTCCCCCTCATGTTACCCCTAAACGTCTGTCCCTTAATTCTCATGTCATGCCCTCTTGTTTCAATCTTCCCTACCCTCAATGGGAAAAGCTTATCCACGTCAACTCTGTCTATCCCTTTCATCATTTTAAAGACCTCAATCAAGTCCCCCTTAACCTTCTGCGCATCAAAGAATAAAGACCTAACTTGTTCAACCTTTCTCTGTAACATAGTTGCTGGAACCCAGGCAACATTCTAGTAAATCTCCTCTGTACTCTCTCTATTTTGTTGACATCCTTACTATAATTAGACGACCAAAATTGTACACCATACTCCAGAATTGGTCTCACCAATGCCCTGTACAATTTTAACATTACTTCCCTACTCCTATATTCAATGCTCTGATTTATAAAGGCCAGCACACCAAAAGCTTCCTTTACCACCCTATCAACATGCGATTCCACCTTCAGGGAACTATGCACAGTTATTCCTAGATCCCTCTGTTTCACAGCATTCCCCAATTCCCTACCATTTACCATGTACATCCTATTTTGATTTGTCCTGCCAAGATGTAGCACCTCACACTTATCAGCATTAAACTCCATCTTCCATCTTTCAGCCCACTCTTCCAAATGGCCCAAATATCTCTGTAGACTTTGAAAATCTACTTCATTATCAACAACACCACCTATCTTAGTATCATCTGCATACTTACTTATCCAATTTTCCACCCCATCATCCAGATCATTGATGTACATGACAAACAAAAGTGGACCCAACACAGATCCCTGAGGCACCCCACTGGTCACCGGCTTCCAACCTGACAAACAGCCATCCACCATCACTCTCTGGCATCTCCCATTCAGCCACCATTCAGCTACTCTGCCATTAACACCCAAAAAATTGAACCTTCTTAACCAACCTTCCATGGGGAACCTTGTCAAAGGCCTTACTGAAATCCATATAGACAACATCCACTGCTTTACCCTCATCAATTTCCCTAGTAACCTCTTCAAAAAATTCAAGGAGGTTTGTCAAACATGACCTTCCAGGCTCAAATCCATGTTGAATGTTCCTGATCAGACCCTGTTTATCCAAATGCTTATATATATTATCTCTAAGTATCCTTTCCATTAATTTGCCCACCACTGACGTCAAACTAACAGGTCTATAATTGCTAGGTTAATTCTTTGAACCATTTTTAAACAATGGAACAACATGCGCAGTACGCCAATCCTCCAGCACTATTCCCGTTTCTAATGACATTTGAAATATTTCTGTCATAGCTCCTGCTATTTTTACACTAACTTCCCTCAATGTCCTAGGGAATATCCTGTCAGGACGTGGAGACTTATCCACTTTTATATTTTTCAAAAGTGTCAGTACTTCCTCCTCTTTGAATCTCATAGTTTCCATAGCTACTCTACTTTTTTCCCTTACCTCACAGAGTTCAATATCCTTTTCCTTGGTGAATACCATAGAAAAGAAATTGTTCAATACCTCCCCCATCTCTTTTGGCTCTGCAGATAGCTGTCCATTCTGGCTCTCTAATGGTCCAATTTTATCCCTCGTTATCCTTTTGCTATTAATATAGCTGTAGAAACCCTTTGGGTTTACTTTCACCTTTCTAGCCAAAGCAACCTCATATCTTCTTTTAGCTTTTCTAATTTATTTCTTAAGATTCTTTTTACACTCTTTATACTCCTCTAGCACCTCATTTACTCCATGCCTCCTATAAATATTGTAGATATCTCTCTTTTTTTGAACCAATTTCCCTTGAAAACCATGGCTCTTTCCAATTTTTACTATTTCCTTTCAACCGAACAGGGACATAAAGATTCTGTACTCTTACAATTTCCCCTTTAAATGTCCTCCATTTCTCTTCTACATCCTTCCCATAAAACAAAATGTCCCAATTCACTCCTTTTAAATCCTTACACGTTCCCTCAAAGTTAGCCTTTCTCCAATCAAAAATCTCAACCCTAGGTCCAGTTCTGACTCTCTCCATAATTATATTGAAACTAATGGTATTGTGATCACTGGTCCCGAAGTGCTCACCAACGCATACCTCCATTACCTGACCTGCCTCATTTCCTAACAGGAGGTCCAGCACTGCCCCTTCTCTGGTCGATACTTCTATGTACTGCTGCAAAAAAATATCCTGCACACATTTTACAAACTCCAAACCATCCAGCCCATTTACAGAATGAGTTTTCCAGTCTATTTTTGGAAAATTGAAATCTCCCACAATCACTACCTTGTGCGTACTACTAATATCTGCTATCTTCTTACATATTTGCTCTTCCAATTCTCGCTCCCCATTTGGCGGTCTATAATACACCCCTAAAAGTGTTGCTACACCGTTCCCACTTCTCAGTTCCACCCAGATAGCCGCCCTAGACGAGCCCTCTAATCTATCCTGCCAAAGCACTGCTGTAATATCTTCTCTGACAAGCAATGCAACACCTCCACCTCTGGTCCCTCCAATTCTATCTCACCTGAAACAACAAAATCCTGGAATATTTAGTTCCCAATCACAGCCCTCCTGCAACCATGTTTCACTGATTGCCACAACATCATATTTCCAGGTGTCAATCCAGGCTCTAAGTTCATCCACCTTTCTTACACTGCTCCTAGCATTAAAGTATACTCATTTTAGAAACCCACCATCCCTTATTCTGTTTATTATCTTTTTCCTCTTTCTCGCCTACATTTTGTGTCCGAGTGCTTCCCTTCTCTGCCTCTTGCCCCACACCCTGTCCCCTAGCCCCCTGTACCCGAGTCCCTCCCCCCAGCCTTTCTAGTTTAAAGTCTCCTTTGCAAATCTCCCCGCCAGGATATTGGTCCCCCTTGGGTTCAAGTGCAACCCATCCTTTTTATACAGATCATGCCTTCCCCAAAAGAGGTCCCAGTGATCAAGAAACTCGACTCCCTGCCCACTGCACCAGTCCCTCAGCCACGCATTTATCCTCCATCTCATTCCATTCCTACTCTCACTGTCACGTGGCACAGGCAGTAATTCTGAAAATAGTTACTCTTTTGGTCCTTCTCCTTAACTTTCCCCCCAACTCCCTAAATTCTCCTTTCAGGACCTCTTCTCTTTTTCTGCCTATGTCATTGGTACCTATGTGTACCACAACATCAGGCTCCTCTCCCTCCCTTTTCAGAATCTTTTGGACACGTTCCGACACATAGAATCTAGTTTTTTTTTTAAATATTTTGCAATATATATTGGGATCGCTTGAAACAAATATATTAATTGTGGTAAGAAAGTCATTTTTATAGCGTTAATTCTACCTATCAATGAGAGCGGTGGCGTTTTCCAAAATGTAATCATAACATTCAGTTCATTTAATAGTGACATAAATTTGGCACTAAATAATGATTTGTGTCTTCTCGTAATTTGAATACCCAAATACTTGAATTTTTCTGTTGCAATTTTGAAAGGGAATTTTAATAAGTGTCTCACATCCTGTGGTTTCAAAGACATAATTTCACTTTTATTCCAATTTATTCTATATCCTGAAAAAGAACCAAATTCCTCGATTAGTGTTAATAAGGTGGGGATACTCGTTTGTGTAATAGTAATATATAAAAAAATATCATCAGCATATAATTCAATTTTATTCTTTGAGATCTTAGTACTATATCTGTGAATATTCGGATGATTTCTAATCCTGACTGTAATAAGGGGCAGCAACCTGAGAAAAGGTGGGGGTGGGATAAGCCTGACAAGATGTAGGTGGACAAGTAAGGATGTTTAATTAGCAGATGGGTGGACAGAGACTAGGGATGACAAATAAACCAAAGGGTGTTTGATAAGGAGAGATGGGAAATGAAATGTAAAGTGAGAGGAAGGAATACAGGTGGAAGGAGATGGGAGGTGGGGAGGAAGGGTGCAGGATAGTGGGAGGTATTGACGTGGGAGGAAAGGGGGTGACAGGAAATAGAGCGGGGTGGGGAAAGAGGGGTTGGGGGATTACCTACATTTGGAGATTTCAATGTTAGAAACATAGAAAAATAGGTGCAGGAGTAGGCCATTTGGCCCTTCGAGCCTGCACCGCCATTCAATGTGATCATGGCTGATCATCCAACTCAGTATCCCGTACCTGCCTTCTCTCCATACCCCCTGATCCCTTTAGCCACAAGTGCCACATCTAACGCCCTCTTAAATATAGCCAATGAACTGGCCTCAACTACCTTCTGTGGCAGAGAATTCCAGAGAGTCACCACTCTCTGTGTAAAGAATGTTTTCCTCATTTCGGTCCTAAAGGAATTCCCCCTTATCCTTAGACTGTGACCCCTTGTTCTGGACTCCCCCAACATCGGGAACAATCTTCCAGCATCTAGCTGTCCAACCCCTTAAGAAGTGGAAACTAAATGGATCTTGAAAGCCAGAGAATTGAGGTAAATGAGTTATGATGGATTAGACTATAAACTAATTATCAAATAAATTGATAATTAGGTGAATACATTCCCAGGGACATTAAGATGGATAAGCTCTGAACTACATAACTATTGTTATTATTGCACTATTATATTTTGTTTTTGTATGTACGTATGTGTGCCTGTATGTGTGTATATACACACACACACACACGCACACGCACACACGCACACGCACACACACATGCACACGCACACACACATGCACACATATATGCCTTGTTTATTATATTGTTTACAGAGTTTACATATTTTATATGTATGTTTACATATTCTGTTGTCCTGCTGCAAGTAAGATTTAATTGTTCTATCTGGGAGATATGACAATAAAACACCCTTGGGTCTTGGATACATTTCCAGGGAGTGACCAAGTGGGAAACTAGGGAAGACATTGCATCTTCTTTTATTCAAGAGGAGCAGCAAGGACAAGGCAGGGAACAACAGGCAGGTAGTGGAGGGTAAGCATTAGGATAAACAAGGATTGATTACAAATAGTCCGCCTATTCTCCTGTAGCTGCAAAATTGTGTCTCACAAATCTGTTAGAGTTTACTGAAGAGTGAACTAAAAATGTTGTAGATGTCCATATGGACTTTAACAAGATCTTCGACAAGATCCCTCATGGCAGGCTCAATCAGAAATGTCAGAGAGATGGATCCAGGGAGAGATAGCTAATTAGATACATAATTGGCTTGATAGTAGGAAGTAGACGTTGATGGTGGAAGGTTGTTGTTCGGATCATAGGGATTCAGACCATGTGTCATAGGGATCATTGCTTCGCCGTTGTTGTTCATTATTTAGATAAACAATATGGATGAGAATGTACAAAGCATAGTTTGTAAGTTTGCAGATGACACCAAAATAGGTGGCATTGTAAGCTGTGTAGAAATGTCACAAAACTCACAACAGGATATTGATTAGCTAAGTAAGTAAGCCGAGGAATGGCAAGTAGCATTCTGTTCAGATATGTATGAGGTATTTCAGAATTTCGGAAAGTCAAACCTCGGTTTAACATTGTGGACTGAATGGTCTGTTCGTCCACTGCATGTTTATGTTTTCTCTGTTCATATAGTTTAAATAAATAATCATTATCTGTAGCTGAAACAGGTCAATATAATATTAAAATGTCCATAGTTTCCTGTTCAATATCTTGATAGGACATTATATTGTCCCATTCTTCCATCCACAAATCAAAACTCACCTTCCAGAGAAAATACCAATTCAATGCACTTCTCGAGTACTGCATACCATGTTTACAAAATAGGCTTCTCTGGAATGGAAAAATTAACCACTGATTGGACTTTGGTATTTCAAACCAGGGCAGACATATTCAATAAATGGTCGAGCCCTGGAAAGTGTTGTCTTATAATGAGTAGCTAGTCAGGTGGACAGTGGTGAAGAGACATTTGGCACGTTTGTCTTCGTTGGCAAGGTATTGCGTACCATGGTTGGGATATCATAATGCAGTGTACAACCATTCTTGGAGTGCCAAGCACAGTTCTGGCCGGGCAAGTGTGGGATGATATGATATTAAGATGGCAAGGGTAGAGCTTTCCACCATGTTACTTGGACTTGTGGGGCTTGAGTTATAAAGAGAGGTTGCATAGGTTTTGATCCCCCACGTAAAACAAGCTAAAGATCACTAAAAACACATTTAATCCATACTAAGAAAACAACAGAGAAGGGAGGGGAAGATAGACTGTTGGCAAGGCAGCCATTGCTGGCACCAGGGCCGGTCCTAGGCCGGTTGGACCGATTTTTCCAAGTTGGGCCCCGCACCACAAGGGGGGCCCCACATTAATTTTCCGTATTTCATATGGAAATACAAATTCGCTTTGTTAAATAAAGATTTTAAAAAAAACATTTTACAAAACTTACATGGCTTGGTACATGGAATACAAGCGCTGTACGGTCATCAGATGCAAACGATGTGTTAACCACTGTGGTGTTAACAGCCAGATGTGTTAACAGCTAGTTAACAAGTAGTTATCCAAAGCGTTATCAATGCATTGACCCACATTCCTCAGTAAATGTGTAATTGTGTTTTAGATGAAGTATTAATGACGCTGTGTTCCTTTGAAAGCAATTCACGCGGCGTCATTAACACTTCTTCAAAACATAATTACATTTTACCGAGGAATGTAGATTGATGCATTGATGACACATTGAGAATTTCTTAAAACTCACCATCATGAGTGAGAACTTCTTCTTGGTGACATTCGTGGTCTGCAGGCTAGTCATTCAATTTACCTACCAACCCACGTTGTGTCTCCCCGTCTTTCGCTCTCTCCCTCCCTCTTTCTCGCGCGCGATCTTTCTCTCCCGTTCCCCACCTCTCTCTCTAGCTCTCTCGGCATTCCCGGAATCATTGATGTTTTGCGGTATACAAAAATGCTGGAGAAACCTAGCGGGTGAGACAGCATCTATGGAGCGAAGGAAATATGCAACGTTTTGTGTTGAAACCCTTCTTCAGACCCGGCTATTTCCTTCGCTCCATAGATGCTGCCTCAAGCCCTGTCACACTGTGCAAGTTCACCCAAAAGCTTAAAATCTCTGTGTAGCATCTCTGTCCCTATCTTCAAATTCCCACTTTGAAATAAAATACAGTTTTTGACTTAAAAACTTCGCAGCAGGATTGCGATTAGTCGATTCCCACGCATTTTCAATCATTGTTCGATTCAGTGTAATTTTCACACATGGTTGATGTAGTTTTTTTTTAAAGATACAGTACATTACAATCAATAGTGATGAATAGTAATAAATGCAAACGCTTCAAGTTATGCTTCTTGCGTGGTGGTAAGGGGGGGCGGTAAAATACCATATATTTGCATTTATATAGCGATCCTGCTGCAAGATTTTTGTCGAAAGTTGTATTTTATTTCAAAGTGTGATTTGGAAGATAGGGACAGAGATGCTGCACAAAGATTTTGATAGGAAGGAAGCGTTACAGCAGTTGAGTAAAAGATCGGTCAAATGGTAGGTTCAATGAAGATTGGGCGAGGGGGGATTGGGGGTGGGGGAAAAGTATCTATAGTTTGGGACTTGCCTAAATGAGTACTGACATGGATTATCATTCCACACCAAATTTCTGAGACAATAATACATTTTATGCAATTATCACAACATTTTTGTTGGATATCGATAAACCTATGGTACATGCTCGTAAAACAAATGTTCTTTAAGTATTGGTGTTTCAGGGATGGGATTTCTGATAACAAATAACCTACATTCTATATTTTGTCATAATGTGGCTGAAACAATGGCATCTTTTGTGATATTTATTGAGATAAAAAGTTACAACTGAGTTTGGGCAAGATATTACCTTGCAACATTCTGTATGTCTGATAGATATTGTGAAATGGAACTCAGAAATTATGGGAGGATTACATAAAACTACAAATCAAAGGTTATGAATAAACAGAGTATTCTTATTTCCATCATGAACATGCAATAGATATATAGGACACCAGGTCCTACTACGGTAAACTCACAAGCTACTAAGGTATGACTACGTGTTAAAAAGTATCACATTTTTACATCCTGAGTGTGGACATTTACATTTACATGTGGACATTTTTCAACATGTTGAAAATTCTTCCCGAGTTACCACGTTTCCCAAGTACCTGCCGTTAGCTCTAAGAAATGGCATGTTGGCCTTTATAACAAGAGGATCGAATATAGGAGCAAAGAGGCCCTTCTGCAGTTGTACAGAGTTCTAGTGAGACCGTACCTGGAGTATTGTGTGGAGTTTTGGTCCCTTAATTTGTGGAAGGACATTCTTGCTATTGAGGGAGTGCACCGTAGGTTTACAAGGTTAATTCCCGGGATGGCGGATTGTCATATGCTGAGAGAATGGAGCAACTGGGCTTGTACACTCTGGAGTTTAGGATGAGCGGTTTTCTCATTGAAACATATAAGATTGTTAAGGGCTTGGACACGCTAGAGGCAGGAAACATGTTCCCGATGTTGGGGGAGTCCAGAACCAGGGGCAACAGTTTAAGAATAAGGAGTAAGCCATTTAGAACGGAGACGAAGAAACACTTTTTCTCACAGAGAGTTGTGAATCTGTGGAATTCTCTGCCTCAGAGGGCGGGGGAGGCCGGTTCTCTGATGCTTTCAAGAGAGAGCTAGATAGGGCTCTTACAAATAGCTGAGTCAGGGGATATGGGGAGCAGGCAGGAACGGGTTACTGATTGTGGATGGTCAGCAATGATCACATTGAATGGCGGTGCTGGCTCGAAAGGCCAAATGGCCTACTCCTGAACCTATTGTTTATTGTCTATTGAAACGTCCCAAGGTCCGACGTACCCGCTACGTTCATCCTACATGTTTACCACGAGTTCTGATTTTTTTTAAACTCGGGAGAGCTCTTGAGTGAACTCGCACAGTGGGACAGGGCTTCACACCCACTGATTTTCTCCAGCATTTTTGTCTACCTTCTATTTTTCAACATCTACAGTTCATTCTGAAACGTGTTGCGGTGATTACTGCATCTGCGGTTCCTTTCTGTTGGGGGGGGGGGGTAAGGGAAGGGTCCTGGCCCGTGTCGGCTGCTGGTCCGTTCCCTCCGTGGGTGCCGCCTTCCCGCTGAGTTCCTCCAGCACTCTGTGTTTTGTGTTTGGCTCTGAAGTTGAAGGTGGACCCCCCTGTGTCTAACTTTAACTCCCTGTCTGTGGTGGATGGGCAGGGACTCTGGGAGAGGGTTGCGGTTCTGGTCGAGTCCCTTCTTCAGACAATCACAAATACTCTCACCAACGAGAGTTCAGTGCAGTCTGAAGAAGTGTCTTCTCTCCAGAGTCGCTGCGTTGCCTGTCCTGCTGAGCTACTCCATTGTTGCTGTACTGAGGTATAGCCAAGTCTATCCCTCATTGCGAGCAGCTGATGGGAAGCGGCTGAAAAGTGGGAAGCGGCTGTAAAAGGACAGCGCTACTGGGGGCTGGGGGGGGGGGGGGAGGGGGAGTTCCTTTCACAGCGTGTGGGTAGTCTGTCCAGGGGTAAAGTTGCAGGTAGGGCCAGAGGGTTCAGAAGGAGGGGGTCGGCCGGGGATCATTGAGCTCAAGAGCGGGTCAGCGGGCGATGGATAACAGGACAGCGGGCGGTGGAGCTTACTCCATATGTCAGTGCGAGTAACCTCAATTGATCCCTTGATCGCGCTGACACAGGAGTAAGCTCCACCGCCCTCTGTAATGTTATCCATCACCCGCTGACCCACTCCGCTCTATGATCTTTGCTCTTGAGCTGGTCCCCTCACTGTTCAGACAGAGAGCACTGCCAGAGGTGAGCGGGTCGGCAGAAGGCGCTGAGATGGCAGTTGGTTCCGCTGTCCGGTGATGGAGGCCGCTCATAGCCACGTGAGGTGCTTCCCTCCCCAGCCACAATGCGGTGGCTCCACGCCCGGAGCGCCGCGGCAGCGGCGAGAGAGTGGGTTACGGGCATGAAACCGACCCTCACCTTCTCAACGCTCGCGCAACTTTACCCCTGGTTAGACTCCCCACACGCTGTGAAAGGAACTCTCCCCCGAATTGTCATGTCACTCACGACACGCTCTATGACTCCAACATGTTAGTTGGATACCTTGACTGTCTTTTATACATTTCTCACTCTTCTTTTCTCACTGACTCTCATACGAGACAGAGCAAGGACAGTATTTCCCTGTCCGCATCTTCCACCCCACCAGTCTTCACATTCAATAGATCATCCTTTGCAATTTTCTCTACCTCCCTTGAGACGCCAGTAGCAGCTCCATTCACTTACAGCATTGCAGTGACCATTAACTTTACACATCTTGGTTCACTCTTCCCTTTCCATGACCAGTCCGCTTCGTACGGCAATTTCCCATTAACCACAGGAAATGCCTTTCACCTCTTCCCTTCCCACCATCCAAGAGCCCAAACAGTCATTACAGGTGAAGCAACTATCCACATGCACTGTCAAGTATTTATTGCTTTCAGTATTGACAATGTCATTGACACTCCATTGGAGAAAGCAGATGCAGATTTAGTGATATCTTTGTGAAGGACCCATGTCCATGCCACAGAGAGAGCCCTGAACGTTCTGTTGCTTGCCACTTTAATTTTTCATTCCACACCCACTGTGACATAACTGTTATTTGCAATGTTAAAATGAAGTGCAATGTTATTTTGAAAAACAGAAACATACAGTATCATCCTTCTGGGCATGTTGAAACCTTGCAGACTCATCATATTCCACAACTTAAAGGGCCTGTCCCACCAGCATGCGAGTCCATGCAGTTAGCGTGACCAAACTGGAAGTGGGGGCAGCGCGGAGGTCGAGTGATGCCCGTACAGGGCCGGTCCCACCAGCATGCGACTCCATGCAGCGAGCGCGACCAAACCGGCAGCGGGGGCCGTGCGGAGGTCGGGTGAGTGGCGCGAAGTTCGCAAGGACAGAGAGGGACACACACAGAGGGACACGGAGGTACACAGATAGGGGCACGGAGGCACACATAGAGAGGGTCACGGAGGCACATATAGAGCGGGTCACGGAGGCACACAGATAGGGGCACGGAGGCACACAGAGAGAGGGCCATGGAGGCACACACAGAGAGGGTCACAGAGGCACATATAGAGAGGGTCACGGAGGCACGACGTCGAGGCGGTGCGTAATGCGTCGAGGCGGCTGCGGGCCTACAGGCCGTTGCTGCGCGGAATTTTTGAACACGGTCAGTTTTTCGGAGCTCCGCGCGATGTCGGGACCAGCTCCACACAACTCCATATGGCTCCGGCGATCGACGTGGGACCAGCCCCGCGAGGCCGGATGGCTCTAGCGACCACGTTAGGTCGTGCTCACCGCATGGAGTCGCATGCTGGTGGGACAGGCCCTTAAGTTAACTTGCTTTCTGCCAGCATCAGTATGAACCAGATCATCCATCTGTGACATTGGCTTGGTTTTTTCTTCCTTCATAAGCACGCTTGACTTGGGCAATGCTAGCCTCACTGCTGGAGATATTCAGTTTCTCCTGTCCATCTTCACCCATATTCCGCAAAGCTCGATACCAATTTGTTTGCTCTCCAGCCTAGTTCCAACAAAGCATCTTTGCCCAGAAACATTAACTCTGTTTCTCTTTCCATGTTGTGTCCAGTATTTTTTTTTTTTTTAATTAATAGTTTTTTATTGGAGTGAAAAAAAATATATATTCACAGTACATCTGATGTATGGCATTACATTTTCCTCCATTTTGTTTTTTATAAATAATAATAATAATAATATAAACAAAATAACCCTAACCCACCCTCCCTAAACACCCCTTGGCAGCTTATTTTTTCACAATCCAAATATATCACAAAATCAAATGCATTTTTTAACAATCATAAAGTAACAAAACAGAATAAAGGCAGATCCCCACTTAATGTCAAGTGCCCTCAGTCAATAGGTAGTTCCTTTAGATCCTCAGTATTTTTTATGTTACCGTCTCACAGTATCTCTGCAATTTTGATTTTTCATTTTAGTACATTTAAATGGACTTGTATCCGACTTCCGGTGGCTGCTATGTAGCAGTGAAGACAGCTGCACAGAGCTCTGCTCCCGCCAAATTGTGTTTAAAGCCGGTTTCTATGGCAGGATCGACTTAAAAACTCTTACCGGGATTGCTGAACATTGTGGGTACTGTCATCATCAGACGGTGCTGGTGGAATCCGGATTTAAAACGATTTTACCGGTAAAATTCGGATGAAAAAACGAAGATGTCTGAGAGGACCCAAGAAGATTACAATCAGTCTCCAGCTCCAAAAAGCTCTGGATGAGCTTGAAACAATTCCTGAATCTACTTTTGAAAGTTTGGAAGAGGAGCTGGAGTCTCAACAACCAACAGTCGACATGGCTGCAAGGGCTGAAACAAAAGAGTTGAAAGAAAGGGAGAAAGAAATGATAAGCTTGGAAGAAACGGTAAGAGTTAATATTACTAAAGACATTACTAAAGATCTTCAGAAGCAATTTGCTAAAATGAATTCTACAATGCAGAATAATCTTTCTACAATGCAGAATAACCTCTCCACAATGGAGGTTAACCTCTCTAAGAAAATCGATACTAATTGCGGAGAATTAAAGGAGCTTTACGTATCTCTGAACCAGCAGTTCAAAGATTTGGAGTCGAGAACTGCTAAGGAATTGGAAAGAATGCAGAGAGATTATAACAATAAACATGACTCCCTGCTGAAGCAATTAACAAAAGCGGAAAAATTGATGGAAGAGATGGAGGGTGAAATGCAGCAGATGGGCCAGCAAATAACTGGTTTAAAAAAAGAACACAACGTGAATTTGGAGCGGACGAAAAACCTGAATGAGAAATGTCAAGATTTTGAAGCCAGGTCAAGGAGGCAGAATCTGAGGATATTATGAGTTAAAGAGGGTTGCAGAGCATGGCTCTCAAATGTGTGATTTTATCACTAATTTGCTTAAAGATGTTTTCAAACTGCCAGAAAAACCAAAGATAGATGTGGCTCATCGTGTTGGTCGCTTCCAAAGAGGAGCGAATGCTTCACATCAAATTATCATAATGTTCTTAGATACCTCGACGTTGGAAAATTTATTAAAGAAGATACCCCACGGAGAAAACCTTACTTTTGCTGATAACATTGTTAGATTTTACAGAGCCTACCCTCGGGAAATACTGGCAAAAAGATGCCAGTTTAAAAGTGTGAGCATTATTCTACAAGGACTTCCTGGAGTTCGTTACGGTGTTATCTATTCAGCAAAATTTCTAATTACGTACAATGTTAAGGCAACACTCATTCACGGATCCGGACCCAGCTTGCAAATATGCCCAGGAGATTTTAAATAAAATTCTAGGACTAATAAGACAAATGCTTGCTTTTTTGTTTCAAACAAGACATTAGAATTGTTCAGACGGCTCTCAGACAGACAAGAATGTGTTTTTTAATAACAGACCTAACTTCATCTTGAACTGAAAAACTGAAGCTCAACAGATGGAATGTTCAAGGTCGCAGGCTCTGCGCCAAGTTTTTCAGCCATGATTATTATTGGACTGTTCTTTTATGAATTTAAAACAGTTTTGATTGTCTGCCTTTGTCTCAGTACTATATGATCTACTTTTTACACATGCAGCATATAACTAACTAATTAACTATATATATGCAATAAATTTAATTAACGCTAAAGGTTTAATGTATTATACTAACATGACTAACTATATAGTAGGAAGGATGGGGGAGGTTAGACAGATATTCTAAATATTAAATATTAATTATGAATTAACTAACATATAGGCGAATGACAAGTACGATTGCTGACATGGTACTTTAACCCATAATAACTCAATTTTATTTTATTTTACATCTTCTGCTTTTCCTTTATTTTATTTTAGATTTTTTGGCTATTAATCGAACTGACATGATAATTTTCGTATAAGTGGAGGAAACCGACTAACGTTGGATGATATTTTACTACAGGGGCAAAGCCCAGTGCATAATTCCATCGGCGGAGGTCAATTTAAAATTAATCTTAGCCACCATAGATGGCTTTTTTGAAAGATATCGCTTTTTTGATAACTTACACTCACTTTTTTTGTTTATTCACTATTATGAGTTGTATGATTTAACAACCTTTATAAACACTTCATTTTATGTTTTTCTCTTTCCCTTAATTACATTTAATAGTGTCAGGAGATGTAAATCTAGTGCAGAAATTATGAAGAACAACCTTGGACTCGGGATTTCGAGGTACTTGGCTGCATCACATGAATCATACATTCTGGTTATAATAGCCAATGCAAGATAATAGTCGAATAAACACCAGAGGTCTCACTTTCTGTAGTTGGAACATTATGAGCCAATTAAGAGGGGTAGAATTCTGACACAATTAAAATCATTAAACACGGACATTGCTTTTCTACAAGAAACGCATTTGAAACAACAAACTCAGATCAGATTAAGGGCAAACTGGATAGGTCAAACTTACTACTCCGCATTCACTTCTATAGTGAATTATAATTATATTTATAATTATAGCCATTATAATTCGGAAAGGTATTCCTTTTAAATTAAAGAAGTCTATATCTGATAAAGAGGGAAGATACGTTATAGTCATGGGAGAAATTTATAATACACCATTAACTATGATAAATATTTATGCGCCTAATTTTGATAACCCCCATTTTTTAAAGAAAATAGTAGATATAATTGCAGAGCATGATTATCAAAATATAATGATGGGGGGAGATTTCAATTGTGTTATAGACCCATATTTAGATAAATCAATGAAGGTAGGGAAGTGTCTTGTTAAAATTAAGACCTGTGAATTCTTATATACTTATATAAAAAATAATAACATAACTGATGTTGGAGAATAGCAAACCCAATTGGAAGGGAATATTCGTTTTACTCATCGGTTCATAAATCTTACTCACGAATTGACTATTTCTTATTGGATACAAAATTAATCCCGTATGGGACTAAACCATAATACCATAATAGTATTATTTCCAATCATTCACCATGGACTTTTATACTTTCCAGATATAAAACCTTTTTGGAGTATGTTATGAGTTATGTTATGTTATGTTATGTTATGTTATGTTATGTTATGTTATGTTATGTTATGTTATGTTTTGAACCTGTTATGAGTATATAAAAGAACAAACAAAAAAACGTGTATTTCTGTATCGCTATTATGGGAAACCTTTAAGGCATACATCCGCGGTGCTATAATCTCTTATCAAAGTTTTCAAAAAAATAAAATAAAAGAGAACTTTAGAGGATTGAACAGGAAATAAAATTATTAGAACTGGACAGTGCAAATGACCCAACCATAGATAAACACAATAAGATAACTTTATTGAAATATAAACTCAATAGAATATTATCGACAAGAGTAATAAGACTATTCCAAATTACAAAACAGGCACACTTCGAATTTGGGGATAAGCCACATAAATTATTAGCGAGGCAACTGAAGCAACAAGAAAAGGAAAATACTATCACTAAAATTAAATCTGATAAGGGCGAGCTTCTAACACTACCAAAGGATATTAACAAAAGGTTTGCTCAATGTTATCATAATTTATACACAACTAAAATAAATACAGATGATAGTAAAATTACAAATTTTTTAGATAATTGCAACCTCCCTAAATTGGATAGTTTAGAACAAGAGGAATTAGGAGCACGGATTACTAGTGAAGAAATAAAACAAACAATAAACTCATTGAAAAATGGGAAGACCCCAGGACCAGATAGTTTTAGCAATGAATTTTATAAACAATTTCAGTAGTCAATTGTACCAAGATTACTCAACTTATACATGCAGGCTTATACCGAAAATAAACGCCCAGAAACTTTAGCAGAATCAACAATAACGCTTATACCAAAAAAAGATAAAGACTTAGAGGAACCGGGTTCTTACAGAGCTATATCACTTCTAAACACGGATCAGAAAATGTTGGCAAAGATTCTAGCAAGAAGACTGAATAATTATATTAACAAATTGGTAAACCCGGATCAAACAGGATTTATACCCAAAAGACAATCATTTAATAACTTGAGAAGGCTTTTCAATATAATGTACTCTCACAAAGAGGACATTGAAGATATTTCAGTCATTACGTTGGATGCAGAGAAAGCACATGATCAGGTAGAATGGCAGTATTTATATAAGGTACTCCAAAAATTTAATACGGGAAATAATTTTATTAGATGGGTTAAATTACTTTATGATAAACCTACGGCAAGAATATTAACTAATAATATGTTATCTCCAAACTTTTATTTATCAAGGGGTAATAGGCAGGGATGTGCCTTATCACCATTGCTATTTGCCCTTATGATAGAACCGCTGGCTGAAAGGATTAGAAATCATCCGAATATTCACGGATATAATACTAAGGACTCAAAGAATATAATTTCAATATATGCTGACGATATTCTTTTATATATTACTAATACACAAACGAGTATCCCACAAATCATTATTTAGTGCCAAATTTATGCCACTATTAAATAAACTGAATGTTATGATTAAATTTTGGAAAACGCTCTCATTGATAGGTAGAATTAACGCTATAAATATGACTTTCTTACCACAATTAATATATTTGTTTCAAGCGATCCCAATATATATTCCAAAATATTTTTTCAAAAAACTAGATTCTAATATCACTAATTTTATATGGGATTATGGAGCACCCAGAATTCAACGAAAGCATCTGTGTAAACCTAAAGAAGTTGGGGGTTTATCTAAAGGTTACCTAACTTTATGTATTACTACTGGGCAGTGCATATTAAGAACATAATGTACTGGTTGGATAATCCCACTCACCAGTCGGAGTGGATAAGAATGGAGAAAGAGAAGTGTTTCCCATATGATATAGGAACGATCTTGTTCTCACCGATAAAATTGAATAGTATAATATATAAGAAGAACCCAATTATTCACAATACAATAAGAATTTGGAAACTAATAAAATTATCATGGAAATTAAATAATCTATCAGTACTAACCCCAATATTGAATAATCCTGCATTCAAACCATTTCTTATCGATAAAACATATAAACATTGGGATAGACTGGGAATTAGGAAAGTAGGAGATATGTATGAATTGGGTAAATTGTTATCATTTCAACAATTAAAATCAAAAATTAAACTGAATGATAATCAATATTTTAAATATATACAGATATGTGACTTTATGAAGAAATATATAAATAGATTTCAAACTATATTTTTAGGCCCTTTAGAAGAAGCAATGAATATTAAGGCCGATTCACAAAAACTAATATTATATTTTTATAATAGTGTATTAAATAGAGAATTACCCTCAACAGAGGCACTAAGAGAAGATTGGGAACATGAACGAATGATAAAGAATAGTAAGATTGAACGAGAACTTACCAGTTCGAAGGTTGATCATTATTTCATGAGGAGTCGCGGTGAGGGATTTCGTGAAGAGCCCGCCGACACGCATGCTCGACATTCTTCAAAGTAGCGGTGTGGAATCACAGAAACCAGTAACAGAAATGACTTGGCATAGTAAGATGAAAGAGACTCAAATTACCAGGTGAAGGTGATTGAGGGTTGGACGTGGAGGGCACGAAATCCCTCACCGCGACTCCTCATGAAATAATGATCAACCTTCGAACTGGTAAGTTCTCGTTCAATCTTACTATTTCATTTCGGAATCACGTGAGTGACTTCGTGAAGACTTCAAAGCTTCTGTGATTACACGCCCTGGACCACGTCCATGCTGACACACCACTAGCAGGGATGGATGGGAGGAACAAACTTGCTCAAATAGTTCATACTGCAAAACAAGAGCATATTTATTAACAACAAATCAAAAACCCCTCATGCGGGGACACCTCCACGTTCTTGACCTGCATTCAGCACGGCTTCCGCGAACTGTAGAGGAGCAGCAACAGGCTTGTTATAAAAACGCTGGAACACAGCTTCATTAGCCCATCCTGCTGTGGCGAGAATATGGTCCATAGGCACCTCCATAATCCTCGCCGCTGACGTCGATGCAGCCCTGGTGGAATGAGACTTGAACACATTAGTGTCGATACCTGACTTACCCAAGACGACCCGGAGCCACCTGGATATCGTCTGGACTGTCACTCGATGATGAGGTCTCTTATGAGTGACAAGCAGGTATCTCTCCATTCCTCTGATGCGTGCCGTCACCTTGACATAGTGGCGGATATGTGAGGCTAAACACAGCCTAGCATCTGCGGGGTATGCCGGGAACTTCAGCTGCAGCCCTGTGCACCCAGGTCTATGCTGCTTTAGTAGCTCATCAACAAAGAAGACTACTTCTGTAGGGGTAGACATCATTCTGTCGACACGTAGTTTATGCAGTGTCTGTACCCTCTGTGCTGAAGTCAGCGCTAGTAACATCACCAGCTTCATGGTGAGTTTGTCCAGCTGGAGCCCTTCCATGGGAGACCACGTCCTGAGCAGGGTTAATACGTCCCTGACATCCCAGGTGATATTGTAGCGTGGTGTAGGCGGATTCATATTGAATATACCCCGCATGAGTCTGGACACTAGTCTGTTGGATCCCACCTCAATCTTGAGGTAGAATGACAGCGCACTCCTGGCGCTGTTGATGGCACTGTAACTTAAGTGTTCATCATGGTGCAACCCCACGAGGAATTCCAGGACGTCGGTTATAGTCACGTCATCGTACGTGATGCAAGAGCGGCTGCTGTAGGCTTCCCACTTCTTGATATGTGAGCGGTATCTTCGCCTTGTTGACTCTCGACACGACGCCCCAATGGTATCCATGGTCCGAGTTGAGAGGCCGTATTGGACTAACGGCCTGTTCAAAACCTGCAAGCCAACAAATTTAAATAGCCATGGCAGCGATGTGGCTCCCCTGAGACAGGGTGAGTAACCAATTCTGGGCAACCCTTCAAAAGGACCCAAGGCTCACTGAGCATGTCAAAGACCACCGGATACCACGGCTGTGTAGGCCAGTCGGGTATAATAAGGATGCCCTTGGCTGCATCCATCTGAATATTTCGTAATACCCGACTGATGAGGCAGAACGGGGGGAATGCATAGAAAAACCAATTCCCCCAGTCCAGCGAGAATGCATCTAGCGCCATAGCCCCAGGATCTGGTTCCCACGAGACGTATGTTGGTACCTGATGGTTCAACCGTGACGCAAAAAGGTCAATATCCGGTTTCCCAAATTTGGCTGTGACTTTGGCAAAAATTTCAGGATGCAACATCCATTCAATATTGTCATTAAACTTGCGTGACCTGGTGTCCGCCACAGTATTAAGCTCACCTGGCAAATAGGTAGCTGAAATCCAAATGTCTCTTTGAACACACCAGAGCCAAATTGAGTTAGCCAATTTATCACACAAAACTGACCTGGTACCGCCCATATGGTTTAAATATGCCACCGCTGTGGTGTTGTCTATTTGGAGACGGACATGTGCTCCAAAACCCTTGGAACAATAAGCACGAAGTCCGTGGAATGCTGCAAGTAGCTCCAAATAGTTTATCCCTTGTGACAACAACATAGTAGCCTCAAGGGTATCCCATCTGCCCCCGCAACTAGAGTAATGATCCGTAGCTCCCCAGCCACAAGAGCTCGCATCAGTTTGCAAGTATACCACCGGATGAGCCTCAATAATAGGCTTAAATGAGTTACTAATGTGACGCACCCACCATCGTAACTCATCCGTCGCTTCGGGCGGCAGCTGCATTGGTTGATCATAATGACCAGCGTGCTGTCTTAACGCAGCGATCTTGGCCCTTTGCAAATTCTGATAATGCAAAGGCCCATATCGGGCTGCCGGAAACAATGCTACAAGTTTGCCAATTACTGTAGCTGTATGTCGAATCGATGGTATACTAGCACAGAGTAAACCCTGACATACCTGGGTGACCTCCTCAACCTTATTAGTTGGTATGGTGACCCTCATGCGAATAGAGTCCACCGTAAACCCCAGATAATGAATTACCTGGGAGGGGCAGAACTTTGATTTTGCTGGATGGACAATAAACCCCAGCTGCTGAAATATATTGACAGCAGCTGCAACACCCTGTTGAGCCAATTCCAGGGTGTGGCCGACAATTAAGATATCATCTAAATAGGCCATTACTATATGATGTCGGTGTCGTAAATAAGCCATAATTGGCTTCACCAATTTAGTGAATAATCTGGGGGCTGTGGTAAGCCCGTTTGGCAAAGCCCTATATTGCCAGAGTTGACCCATCCAGATAAATTTCAGAAACCTCCTATAATATTTTTGAATGGATACAGTATAGTACGCATCTTGTAAATCAATGCATGCCATAAAGCAACCATGTGAAATCAATGATTTGGCTGTTTCAAAAGTGTCCATTTTGAAATGAGTATATGTTACAAAAGTATTTAAACGAGTCAGGTCAATGATGACTCGACAGCCTCCATCCTTCTTGGGTCGAGTGAATATATTAGAAACAAATTCAACTGGCTCATGAACCGTTTTCTCTATCACTCCCTTCTGTTCTAGCCTCAAAATTTCCTTATAGCCTGCTGCCTGTTCTGCAGCAGACAATTTAAATGTTCGACCAGGCCTGTGCTGGGATGGAGGAATGTCCCCATTAAGAAACTCAATTTTATGACCCTGAATATTTTGTAACACATACTCATCACCAGTAATATCACCCCATGCACCCAAAAAGAACCGAAGGCGCCCACCAACATGTGAGGTTAGACAAAGAGAAAAGAGAGAACCAGACCGACTCACCTCCGTGGTTACCGGCGGTCCTTGACACGTGTGGGTGGACGTGGAGGTGCTGGGTTGGCTTGAGGGCGCGGCGTCCTCATCTTCCACCAGGGTTTCTGCCGACCTTGTCCCAAAAAAGCCCCCTGCTGCTGGGGCTGTTGGTAACGGGGTGGAGCTGGAGGGTAGGTCCTTGTAGAGGTGCTGGCAGACCCTCGTGGATGAACAAGTGGAGCTTTCGAGCCCGACGGCGTGGGGGCACTGTGAGAGCGCATGAGTCCCACCGTTTTGGCTTGTTCGTCAAGCTCTTTGACCCTCTTCGAGAGATCTTCTCCAAAGAGCTGATGGGGCGGCGGCGGCGGCGGTGGTGCTTTGCACAACCCTGCAAACTTAGGGTTGAGCGCCGGGCGGATGCTGCTTTTGCGGAACCCATTGATCTCATGTTGAGTTGCGCACAATAGAGCCAGAGCATCCTCCTAGTCCAAATTTAATTCATCCCCATCAACCGACCGCACAAAGGCGGTAATACCGGCTGTGAGGAGCTTCAGGATCCGCTGAAGTTTCAGCTCCTGTTGACGGATAGCCGCACTGATGTTGCCCCATATCGGCGTATTGACCACAGGCACGTTGAGGGAGTTGCAGTTGGATGGAGCCTTGTGACGGCTCATGGCCTGAATGAGAACTTCTTCCTGGAGCTGATGGTTGTTGAGGAAGTCCACTGTGGCTGCCAATTTCGAGTTCAGGGGAAGCCCAGACGTGTGTGGGGCCGCGAACTTAGTGGCCACATCGAGAAGTTCCTCCGCTGGTAAATCTGACGGAGGTGGTATGGGATCGACCAAAACCTCCTCATCCTGCTGCTCCAGGCTGATGGTGGAAGTTGGTGAAACAGCCCTGTGCCTGTCGCTGCTGGACGCTTGCTGCTGTTGACCGTGAAGCAGGAGCTCCAGCAGCCGCTCCATACGGTCAATACGCCCTTCACCCTGAACACTCGGGTGGTCGGAGTCCTCCGGCTCTGAGAAATTGCCGGGGCCCCTATCATCGGCCCGCACCTCATCGAGGCCCACCCGGTGCCGGTAGTCGTCGCTAACAGCCGCCGAAGCGAAACTGCGCGATTCCTGCGCGGGCGTGTTCAACCGCCTCCGTTTAGCGGGAGCTGAAGCCGCTGCCACTAAGGGCACTTGTGGCGTGGTGTTGGCACCAGCCGTAGCATGGATACCTGATGCCCGCGCGGGCTTGCCGGCTGCCCACGTCGTGGACCTCGCCGACGCATGGTCTCGCCCACCCATCCATGGGGGGCTCGGCGACCGTGACGAGACCCGACCCAACCGACCCGTCCCGGCATCGAGAGTTGGGGGGCGTCGACTGGACCTCACAGCCGCCCCGGGTCCCGCCCTGGAACCTGACCGCTCCTCGGCGGCAGGCAAAGCCTTAGCCCCGACAGGGTTAGACTTCCGGGCTCCTGCCCTTCCCCTACTCGGAGGGCTGAGTGAAAAGGGCCGTGCAGCTGCACGCACCCTTCTGCTCGAGGTCGCCAGCAAGCCTGCTGACGACCTGACTGCCATGGCAGGGTCCTCCTGCTCTGGCGGCACACCACACTCTTCCTCATCGAACTCCTCCGAACTGTGGTGTGCTGGCGGATCCGGACCTGTAAACACAGGGCTTACCGATATTCCCGCCTGTGTCCCGGCCTGCGCTGCAGGTACCGCCGATATCAATGGCTCCGGGACTGCTGACCGGCGACCTCGTCCAGACGTCCTCCGGCCCTTGGAACTCCCATCCATGTCCTTGCTGCAAGAAACAAATCAACACAACAAGGACCACCAACTTAAGGTAGGATACTTACCTCAGTGGTTCCCTTATGAAGGGCTGGCGAGGAGCGCGCTCCACCACCAGCCGTCGCAGCAACGCGATACGACGATATGTCGACCATGCGCGCTGGCGGGCTCTTCACGAAGTCACTCACGTGACTCCGAAATGAAATCCGAAAGATAGATGGGAAAAGTATCTGATGAACACACATAATTGTTCCATTAATGCAAGACATAATCTAATACAATTTAAATTATTACATAGACTATATTATTCAAAAACGAGGTTGAATAAATTCTACTCAAATGTTTTTCCTTGTTGCGATAAATGTTTGTTTCAAAATGCCAACATAACACATTCATTTGTAGGATGTATAAAGTTGAATAAATTTTGGAGTGATATATTTGATATATTTACAAAGATCAAGAATAGAACCAAATACGGAATGGATTATATTTGGAATAATAGTAGAAGATATCAAGTTAAACAAAGACCAAAAAGTGTTCTTTAATTATGGGTTAATAATTGGAAAGAAATTGATACTTAAATTTTGGGAAAATACAGCTATACCAACTATTAAAATGTGGATTAGTAATATGACGGACATAGCTCACCTTGAAGAAATGAGACTCCGCCTAATAGATAAATATGACCAATTCTTAAGGAGTTGGTCCCCTTTCATCGACTTTTTGGAATAATGTGATGCAGCAGTACCGTAAAGATTACTGATTTCAGGTCAGGTTGTGGATAGAATTACATCTCCGAACAAAGAATTGAACATTTTCTTTTTTAAGGGTCTTTTTCTCCTATTTCTACTTTCTTCTTTTTCTTTCCTTATATACACACTTCACGTTTTTCTATTTTCCACTAACTATTTTTCCTCTTTTTCTTCTCTCTCTTTCTTGTATTTTTTTTAGTCAATTTTAGTACATTTAAATGAACGTATCCCTTACACATCTTTGATGCAAAGGTAAGGTATAATTGTATTGGAAATTCAAAGCATCCTGATCTGTTAAATGTTGCTGCTCATAGATATGACACTGATTCAAGCCAAGAGCTTGACCATATAACCATATAACCATATAACAACTACAGCATGGAAACAGGCCTTCTCGGCCCTTCCAATCCGTGCCAACCATTTATTTTCCCCTAGTCCAATCTACTTGCACTCAGACCATACCCCTCCATTCCCTTCCCATCCATATACCTATCCACTTTACTTTTTGCAGTCAATTTTTATGTTCCCTGCCAGTTTTCTTTCATTATCTATTTTTCCTTTCCTAATTCCCTTTCCCTTTCCCTTTGTTCTCCTCTGCTGGACTGAATTTCTCCGTCCTCTGGTGGGCTACTTTTTCTGGCTAATTTGTATGCTTCATCTTTTGTTTTGATATTATCCCTGATTTCCCTTGTTATCCACGGATGCACTACCTTCCCTGATTTATTATTTTGCCACACTGGGATGAACAATTGTTGTAGTTCATCCATGCAGTCTTTAAATGCCTTCCATTGCATATCCACCGTCAATCCTTTAAGAATCACTTGCTAGTCTATCTTGGCCAATTCACATCTCATACCCTCAAAGTTACCTTTCTTTAATTTCAGAACACTTGTTTCTGAATTAACAATGTCACTCTCCATCCTATACCTGTGTGTCTGTCCATACACCTGCCTGTCTGTACACACACTGTCCATACACCTGTGTGTCTGGACACACACCTGGCCATACACCTACATGTTTGTATACACACCTGTCCACACACCTGTGTGTCTATTCACACACCTGTCCATACACCTGTATGTCTGTACACAACCTGCCCATACACTTGTGTGTCTGTATACACACCTGTCCATACACCTGCATGTCTGTACACATGCAACTGTCCATGCACCTGTGTGTCTGTACATGCACCTGCACATACACCTGCATGTATGTCCACACACCTGTGCACACACCTGTGTGTCTGTACACGCACCTGTCCACACACCTGTGTGTCTATATACACAACATGCCCATACAACTGTGTGGCTGTACACACACCTGTCCATACACCTGTGTGTCTGTACACACACATGTCCATACACCTGCCTGTCTGTACACAATGTCTGTACACTGACATTGTGGATTGTACACAAACCTGTTCTGGTTCTCTTTTGTGCACAGAGCCATTGTGTTTGTCACGTGCTGATAGACATACTCATCTATTTTTGTGGCATGTATAATATCTAATTATTTCAGCCAGAGAAGGAAAAAGGGTTTATTGGAAATATGTTCCCATATCAGCAAATAAGTAAAGATGATTTCATCAATATCTGGATGGAAATGTATTTTTCTATTAAAGTTACTATTTTTGCCCTTTGTGATGTGTCCAAGGTTATCTGTCCTTCCCCTCTTCTGCTTGACAGCTAACCTCTGCTCTTGCCTCAGCTTATCCCCAGCTGAAACTGTTGTATGTGTGGATTGTTAAACCTAAAAGTATGAATATTTAATTACACACCTGCTGGTCTCCCTTGTTCTGTTCTCTGAGAATACTTAGTCATCCTGAACATTGCTGTCTGTATCCTGACATGCACCAAATGTCATTCCCCAATAGCACTCTGTTTCCTAAGCAGACGTGGTTCACACACAACTAATGTCTTATTTAAAACATTTTAAAATTCAAACCCTTGTTTTTCAAATCCTTCCTTGGTCATGGGCCAGCACTTCCAAACACTGTAATTTCCTCCAGCCCAGCTACACTATAATTCCTCAAATTCTGGCATCAGAGATCAATTGCTTCACCACTAGCTGCTTGTTGTTCTTTTGGCTACAGAGATACTGAGCTCAGTAATTTCCCTCCCTAAACCTCTCCCCTTTCTTTAAAGTCAATGCTTTTCAGCTTCTAGTGGATAGTCTAATATCCTTGCTGAATCTAAAAACATGTACTCTGCAATATTCATCACTTTACTGAAAATAAAAATGAACTTAATTCAGTTTAGAGATACAGCACGTGAACAGGCCCTACCGCCCACAAAGTCCGCACCAACCAGTGATCCCCGCAATACCGGGAGAACACACAAAATCCGTGCAGACACTCTATGCATCAGTGGAAGCTTCTATATCTGGGTCAGATGATGGGAGAAATGAGTGGATAAGTGAATTTCAACAAGAAATCTGATTAATATCAGGGACTGACAAATGAACACGCATTGTAAACAATGCATCAAATAAAGAATGCAGAACATGGAAACTAAACAGATTTTGGAAGAAGCCAAGGAATTGAGGTGAATGAGTTATGATGGAGTGGACCATACACTTATTATCAAAGAGGTATAAAAGCTAGAAAAGACATTGCATTATCTTCAGCCAGAGTGAAATTGTGGAAGCTCGAATGTGGTTAACGTTATACTGTTATTTAACAAAGTTAGCAAGGACAAGCCAGGGAACTACAGGCAGGTGAGCCTGGCATCAGTGGTGGTCATGTTACTGGAGAGGCTTCTGAGGGTCAGGGTTTACCATCATACCACAAGGCATGATTACAGATAGTCAGCATGCTGCTGCGTCTCGGGAGTTGCGTCTCAATTTCTTTCTGAGGAGCATTTCTAAAACACTAAAAAAGTTTTTTTTTAAAGTAAAGTATGATGGAGGACAAGTACATAGTTCCTTGAAAATGGTGTTACAGGTGTACAGGGTGGTAACGAAGTTCTTTAGCACACTGTTCTTCTTCAGTCAAAGCTTCGAATATGGGAAGGAACTGCAGATGTTGGTTTGCACTGAAGATGGGTACAAAATGTTGGAGTAACTCAGCGGAACTCAGCTGGAGTAACTCAGTGGAGAGAGGGATTGTGTGACATTTTGGTTCAAGCGTGAAGAAGGGTCTCAACCTGAAACGTCATCTATTCTTCTCTCCAGAGATGCTGCCTGTCCCTCTGAGTTACTCCAGCAATTTGGCGCAATCGTACAAGATGTTGATGAGGCCAAACCTGGAGTGTTGTGTACAATTTTGGTAACCTTGCTACAGGAAAGATGTAATTAAGCTGGAAAGAGTGCAAAGAAGATTTCCGAGAATGTTGCCAGGATTCGAGGGCCTGAGTTATCGCAAATGGTTGGCAGGATTGGTTGGTGATTTGGAGACTGAGGAGTGATCCTATAGACGTGTTTAAAATCATGGGAAGCATAACAAGGGTGAATGCAGAATGTCTTTTTTGCAGAGTAGGGAATACAAAACCAAAAGGCATATATTTAAGATTAAGATTTAAAAGGAAGCCGAGGGCAATGATTAGGTATGTTACAATACCTACCTTTAGCAGCGCTGCAGTTCTGCCGCTCCCCGTGTGCGCGACTTTGGCGCCTTTCAGAGGGGGGCGGGCTTAAAATGCCGATTTTTTCTAGACAGTCCAAGTCGATCCATGTCGGGCGATTTCGTCGCTAAAGAGAAATCGCTCCGACATTTCATTCATAAAGGTATTTTTAAACTACGCTAGATCATTTATTAACTAGAGTAGTTTAAAAGTCATCTTCTAAAACTCTGAACACCGACAGCAGAACGGACCTAACGTAGGCGATAAAAGAAGCTACACAGTTTATTTTTACATAAAAACTTGGTTTTTAGGAAGGCTTTAATAACATTTTTATGTTGCGAGAAGGGGACAAAAAAAAATGTATGAACCGGCTGTATTTTTCATACTGACTTCACCGCAAACCGCAACGTTCTAATCCACCGCATTCCACAAAAACCCACTCGCTAGTTGATTTAAATGGCCATTAATTTACAGGCATTTCCTTCCATTTGGCCTATAAATTCATGAAAATGAGATTTAAAAATTATGTTATATTGTGGATTATTGTGTGAATGTTATTTGGACACTTAGGCAATTTAAAAAAAGTTTATCTTTTCTTAAGAAATGGATAGATGTTTAGATATTGAATTTTGTAATTAGCTACAATTAGATAACTAACTCATTATATGCTTTAATTTCAGGTCATCCAAGTAAGATTGTTTCATATTTGTTTCAGAATGCTTCAATCTATAATAACTGAACATTTCATTGAGTTCTCTTAATTTTTAAGAAAGTTATGGGCTTTTGACTGTCCTAGATCACAGCTTTTGAGTTAAGTCAATTGAAAGGCAATGGGGAACAAGATGCTAATTTCCGAGTATGAAAATGGTCATAACTTCCTTAATACTGAAGATATGAAAGTGAATTAGGTGTCAAATTAAACTTCTTTTTATGCTTTATCTGATGGGATAAATTGCAGACTTGATTTTTAAAATCTCAAAATTTTGTAACATTGCTACAATGATTTCACACAGTTTGTGCTGCATATGTTGAAAGCCAGAGGAAGTTGTTGAGGCAGGCACAATAACAATATTTGAAAGACATTTGGACAGGTACATGTATATCGGAAATGTTTAGAGGATTATTGGCCAAACACAGTCAAAACTGTGTTTTGACCTGTATGGATGAGTTGGGCCAACAGCCCTGAATTCGTGTTGTATGACTGACTGTATAACTTGAAATGGAACTAAAACGCATCATTCTACGGCAAATACCTTGCAGTACGCATTCATTACTTCTCTTTGACATTACATCAAACAAGGTTTGTTATTCTGAAACATTGTCCAAAAGATTTTGTTTCAGTCAATAGATTGGTTACTATTCAGCTGACACATGACAACACGAAGATTCAAATGTTATACCAGGTTTAATTGAGTAAACAAATGTCAGTAAAACTACTGCGTAGATCCCTCTTTAATATTCCATATCCTAATATGTTGGAGGAACTAATGTTTACTGACGTTTACACCAACAATAGACATAATTCTGGAGTCAGGCAGCAGCACCAGAGAAAAGGAATAGGTGGTTTCAGGTGGGGACCCTTCCTCAGGACAAAGAAGAAGACCCTGAAAAAGGGTCTCGACCCAAAACCACCCATTCTTTTTGTCCAGAGATGCTGCCTGGCCCGCTGAGTCATCCCAGCATTTTGTGTCTATGTTCCACGTACTTATGATTGTTATAAAGAGGAAATAACATTTAAAGTAAAATAATTTAACTACGTCAATGATTGTCAAGTACAATTGTAAACTATCACAAAGGTATGCAAGGCACGTTGTTCAAGATGGATTGGGCAATAAGATTCACAGAATTGTTAGGACATAGATAACAGGGCTGGGTATATATTTAAGCGAGGGTTTCTGCAGGGATTGGTGAGAGCACAGTATGAGCAGTAAATCCACTTTTGTGGAGATGATGTAATGCAGATTTAATGGATTGATTCCTGAAACAAGGGATTATTCATTTACATAGGACATTCCTATGTTCTGCAGTTTAGAAGAATGAAAAGTGATTTTATTAAGATGTATACAAGTACATTTATGGGATGAACTTTAAAAATTGCTGCTGAGTTCTGGTCAAAGACAAAATATATAGAATATTATTAATAATGGTAATTTGCAAAAGTCCGAAATGTATTTGTTTCCAGATGAATGAAGCAGTTTCATCTACATAATCATCTTTCAGAAACCCTCCTTTACCTTGTGTTTTGGCTCATGCTGAGACCTGGCTGCTGCAAGTTGACATTATTCACCAAGGACGTGAGAGTACACAGTCTAACACATGCCACTGATGGACAATAAGGCTCTTTCTTTTACACCAAGGGAGCTGCAGCCTCAACACCTCGGGCCAATTTGGCCTTGGGAGCTAAACGCTCAACATTGTTTTCCCCACACTCCAACCATTACTGATCCTGACCGCTCCTGCTCGCTTCCTCTTGTGCTGTTGCTACTCTCTCTTGCTTTCTTTCTTTCTCTTTGAGAGTCATTGACTCATACTGCCTGAAACAGGCTCTCCGGCTGAGCACATTCAGATGTCAGGGGTTATGGGGTGAAGGCAGGAGAATGGGGTTAGGCGGGAGAGATAGATCAGCCATGATTGAATGGCAGAGTAGACCTCATAGGCCGAATGGCCTAATTCTGCATTTGCATCTGAGGCAATGAGTGGATAACCCAAACCAAAACATGGCTGAGACTGAATACTGGAGAATCTGAAATTTCCACAACATTGAAATATAGGTACAGCTTTACTTGTAGATGATTCTGATGAACATTGACAAGAAACGTTTTCCAACAATATATGGCTGTTTCCTCTACTTGGTTCAGGGTAAGGAAAGAGTGCAAATTCAAGATAAAGGATGTCATTAAGACAGATGAGGAAAGCTTTTCCACATACACGTTTGGAAATCATTTTTAATTTTTTACCTCTACATTGAGCATTACTTGAGTAATGGGTTGAGTAAACAGGCTGACAGAATGTTGATTGGTGAGGGGATCAAGTAATATGGGGATCTGGCATAAAGATGTTTGAGAGAAAGGAATAGCTACAAGGTGCCAGAGCAGGTTTAGGTTTTGTTATTGTCACATGTACTAAGGTACAGTGACAAGCTTTGTTGTGCAAGCTATCCAAACGGATCAGATGTACCACATTTAGATACAATCAGTTCAAAGTTAAGTACAATAGATGGAGCAAAGGGGTAGACATGGAGTGCAGAATATAGTTCTCAGCATTGTAGCACATCAATTCCTTAGACAAAGTCCAATGTCCGCAATGGGTTAGAGGTAAATCGAACAGTACCCTAGCTTACGCAAGAACCATTCAGAAGCCTGGTAACAGAGGGGAAGAACCTGTTCCTGAGTCTGGTGGAGTCTGCCGGACAGGAGCGGTGAGAGAAAACAATGTCCAGGGTGGGACAAGTGTTTGATTATGTTGGCTACTATCTGAGGCCACATGAAATGTAGATGGAGTCAATAGTGGGAGGTCTGGCATGTATAATGGCCAGAGCTACATCTACAGCTCTCTGGAATTTCTTGTGGACATGGACAGAGTTGCTCCCAAACTACATTGCAGTTGAGTTGACGGAGACTGAAGAGAACATATTAGGGACTCTGTCCACCTTTGTAGCCTGCAATAGCATTGACACAAGTTATTGGTTCAAATTCTTTGAACAATTCACACATCGTGCAGATGAAAAAAATACCAACTGAGTTGATGAGATACATGTCAAAGACTACTGTTGGAAATAAAAGCTCAAGGTGTAAAAGGTAACATGTTGTCACAGATAGTAATTAGAAAAAGAGAGCAAATATCAATTGGACAGCATGGTGGCGTAGTGGTAGAGTTGCTGCTTTACAGCACGGGAGACCTGGGTTCGATCCTGACTACGGGTGCTATCTGTGGAGTGTTTGTATGTTTTCTCTGTGACCTGAGTGGGTTTTCACTGAGATCATCGCTTTTCTCCCACACTCCAAAGACATACAGATTTGTTGGTTAATTAGCTTAGTATAATTGTAAATTGTCCCTAGTGCATGTAGGGTAGTGTTAACATGTGGAGATTGTTGGTTGGTGCGGACTTGGTGGGCCGAATGGCCTGTTTACGTGCTGTATCTCTGAATGAAATAGGTCTTTTAGTGTAGGAAAGAACTGCAGATGCTGGTTGAAACTGAAGGTAGACACAAAAAGTTGGAGTAACTCAGCAGGACAGGCAGCATCACAAAAAGCTGGAGTAACTCTGAAGAAGGATCTCGACCCGAAACGTCACCCATTCCTCTCCAGAGAGCTCCATGTTCCGCTGAGTTACACCAGCTTTTTGTGTCTATAAACAGGTAATTTACTTTATTGCAAGATGTTACAAGTGGTGTGTCACAAGAATGACGAACTCATCACATTTGCAAAGTTTATACAAAACTTGGAAAAAGATTCTGAAGTCGTGGTTGCTAAATTTGCTGTTGACACAAGGAGAGGTTAGAAAGCACATTGTGTAGAGGGAATTTATGGAGGCTACAAAGCAAATGGGAAAAGGTCTGGCAATATAATGTGGGGATATTTAAGATGTGTCCTTTTTAGCTAGAAACATTTAAAACATTTTTAATTGCAGAGTTGTGAGTCGCAAAGGGAGCTGGATATCTGATCAATAGTTGATCAAAGGCAAGTGATGAGAAAAGATAGAATGTTCTTATTTATTACAAAATGATTTGAATAACAAAGCAGAGAGCTTTTGCTTCAGTTGTTTTGGGAATTGTATTGAGTGCTTTGTACAGTATTGGCCTTATTTCAAGAATGATGCAAATGACGTAAAAGCAGTTCTGAGAAGTACTGTTTGACTGATACTGGAATGTGTGAATAATCTGATGAAGGGAAGTTGACAGAGTAGCAGATTTGCTGAAGTTTACAAGGTTGTGAGGGGACTTCATTGAAGCACATAAAATCACGCAAGATCTCAACTGGGTGAATAAGGAAATAACATTTCCTCTTGTGGGAGAATCTAGAATTAGATGTTACTATTTTAAAATAAAGTAGAGCTGTTTTAGGCAGAGCTGAGGTGAAATATTATTTTGATAGCCTGCAAACTGCAAAAGTTTGTTCAACTGTGGCCCAAATTTAATTTTTTAAAAGTAAGAACGGATGCTTTTTACTTAAGCTTATAATCTTACTGTTGATCAGTGACTACCATTTAATAAATAACAGATTTTATGCCTGCCATCCCTTACAGTAAACCCTTCTCCTTGCAGGCCACCTTTGCAGCAGAGCAGAGAGAGGTTTTCTCTATAACGGCCTGATAATACAAGGTGTTTACAAACACATTTCCAGCAGCCTCACCCTAATTCAGTCTGCCTGCATCGTTTAAGTGGTTGAAAATGAAAGTGGCTTTCGTTAAATTTAAATGGAAACTAAAAACATGACACCTAGTCATTCGAGTGGAACGGAATGCAGACAGCCAAGACCTAGTTGTGGGAACAGCCATGTAGAGTTGTTTAACTGATCGTAATAAAACCACATTGCAAAGAAATGTACCAATCATATACAACTTCAAGGGGACATTTTGATGAAAGGTGCATAACTTTAAACTGTGATTTACCCTGAAGCAATGTGGGCATATTGAATAAGGGTTCAGACACAAGGAACTGCAGGTGCTGGAATCCTGAGTGAAACACAAAATGTTAGCACATCAGGATGCATCTTCCTCTCCCGTATTTTTCTTCCCACTCTTCACTTTTTCCCCAACCGAATGCACACCCATTCTCCCAATATCTGCCGCCCCCGCCCCTTTGCCCTACCCCTCATTATCCTCAACCAATATCCCTTCCTCCGGCTTCACATTTCACTCCTCTTATTACAACCTTTTGTCTTTTTATCTCTAGACTTGTCTCAACCTGAAACATCAGCTATCGACGTACTCCAGAGACGCTGCCTGACACCCTGAGTTACTCCAGCACAGTGTTTTATTTTTGTGAACCAGCATATTTATATGTCTGGAGAACAGTGACCCTTTTTCACACTGACTGTAATAAGGGGCAGCAACCTGAAAAAAGGTGGGGGTGGGATAAGCCTGACAAGATGTAGGTGGACAAGTAAGGGTGTTTAATTAGCAGATGGGTGGACAGAGACTAGGGATGACAAATAAACCAAAGGGTGTTTGATAAGTGGGGAACTTATCAAGTTTAAAAGGGAGTTTTTTAATGTAAATGAGATCCCATTGTGATGTCATTCTTGGGTGGAACACTAGTGATGGGCAGTTTATGTCAATGAGATCCCATTGTAACATCAAACACTGCTAACTGCCAGAGCAGATGGAAGAGGTTTTTGTCAAAGTGGGTTTTGTAAAGTTTAAAATGTGAATAACTTGTAAAATATACCATCAATCTGAATGGAACTTGCAGCAGTACACCACAGGACAATGTGTGTAAGGTGAGCTAAAATTTGTAGGGAGCCAATGAAGGGAGGGAGAAAAATACTGGGGAGAGGTGTAATACTTGCAGGGGGAATACTTACTGTTGGGCCAAAGTTACTCCTCCTGGGCTAGTACAGGCCTGATAGGCCGAAGGGGCTCTTTTAAAAAATAATTGGAGTGAAATCTCAGTGAAAGGCACATTTTCTAGACTTTTCCTGGTCTGGCACGGACCTTTTGGGCCAAAATGCTCCTCCTGTGCTAATTAGGGCATTTTGGGCAAATGGGACTGGTTTCTCTGCTAATAGGGGCCTTGTGGACCGAAATTAGTGGTTTCAAGCAGGCCAAATAACTCATTTCATTTCCATTTCCATTGCAGTTTCAAGCACTGGTCAGGCCCAACAGCTCATTGCATTTACATTTCATTTACATTTCCACTGCAGTTTCAAGTACAGGCCAGGCCAAACAGCTCATTGCATTTTCATTTCCATTTCCACCGCAGTTTCAAGTACAGGGCAGGCCAAACAGCTCATTGCATTTTCATTTAATTGCCATTTCCACTGCAGTTTCAAGCACTGGACAGGCCAAAGAGCTCATTGCATTTTCATTTCATTTCCATTTCCACAGCAGTTTCAAGCACAGGGCAGGCCAAACAGTTCATTGCATTTTCATTTCATTTCCATTTCCACTGCAGTTTCAAGTACAGGCCAGGCCAAACAGCTCATTGCATTTTCATTTCCATTTCCACCGCAGTTTCAAGTACAGGGCAGGCCAAACAGCTCATTGCATTTTCATTTAATTGCCATTTCCACTGCAGTTTCAAGCACTGGACAGGCCAAAGAGCTCATTGCATTTTCATTTCATTTCTATTTCCACAGCAGTTTCAAGCACAGTGCAGGCCAGACAGCTCATTGCATTTTTATTTAATTTCCATTTACACCGCATCTGATCTGATCTGATCTGATCATAATTGCATTTTCATTTCATTTCCATTTGCACTCCAGTGTCAAGCACAGGGCAGGCCAAACATCTTATTGGATTTTCATTTCATTTCAATTTCCACTGCAGTTTCAAGCACAGGGCAGGCCAAACAACTCTTTTCATTTTCATTAAGGCCTAACACATCATTTATTGCAAGTACATTGCAGACTCACAGTTCAGTTGATTCACAGATTAGAATCACAGGTGTGGCCTCTCCCTCACGATATTCCAGAGAGACAGACTCACATCCAGGCACCTGGGGTCCAGACAGACAGACAGACAGAGAGACAGACAGATAAAACAGACAGACAGACAGACAGACAGACAGACAGACAGACAGACAGACAGACAGACAGACAGACAGACAGACAGACAGACAGACAGATAGATAGATAAGAAAAATCAGATATTTGTATAACATTTATAACAATGAAATTCTTACTTGCAGCAGCACAACAGAATGTGTAAACATAGTACACTGTAAACAATATAATACACAAGAAAGATGTTCAGTGTATGTATATATTCACACTCACAAAGATACACATTTAAAACAAACAATAGTAACAATATTAATCTATGTAATTCAGAGCTTATTTGTGGTTTCGTTTTTAATAGCCTAATGGCTGTAGGGAAGAAGCTGAGGCGGTTGGAAAGGGAATCATCAGTCAGAGCCATGGTGATAGAGGTTCATTAGTTAGGGGACTGACAGAAATTTCTGTGGAGGCAACCGAGACTCTCTGAAGTTGCCCCCCTGAAGCCGGGGTCCAGGATGCCGCCAAGCAGTTGCAGAATATTGTCAAGGGGGAGGGTGAGCAGCCGCACGTTGGCACCAATGACATCGGTAAGAAAAGGGGTCTCTTCTATGGCAGGGGTAACCTGTATAAGAGGGACAGATTGCTCCCGAATTGAAAGAGAACCCTCTTGACCCAAAATGTCACTCATTCCTTCTATCCAGAGATGCTGCCTGTCCCACTGAGTTATTCCAGCATTTTGTGTCTATCCTTACAGGAAGGTCTACTAGTTTATACTAGAGAGGAGAGAGGCGGGAACCAGAGTAGTAGGGCAGATATTGGAAGGAGTAATAGGAAGTGTGGTTAAGACCACTAAGTCTCAAAGTCTCAGGCAGGGAGATGTGAAGGAATCTGGTGAAGCCAATATGCTGAGTTGTGTTTACTTAAATGCAAGTATTGTTGGGAAAGCAGATGAATTTAGAACCTGGATCGGTTCTTGGAATTATGATGTTGTGACCATTGCAAAATGGACTGGCAGCTTGATGTTCCAAGGTTTTCATGTATCAGATGTGATTGAGAGGAAGGGAAGAGATTTGAAGGAGTTGCACTACTGATCAGGGAGACTCAGCGGCGTCACAGTTGCGCAGCGGTAGTTGCTGCCTTACAGCGCTGGAAACCCGGATTTGATCCCGACCATGGGTACTGTCTGTACAGAGTTTATACGTTCTCCCTGTGACTGCATGGGTTTTCTCAGAGATCTTTAATTTCCTCTCACACTCTAAAGATGTACAGGTTTGTAGGTTGATTGGCTTAGTATAAAAGTAAATTGTCCTTAGTGTGTGTAGGATAGTGCTAATGTGTGGGGAGTGCTGGTCGGCACAAACTGGGTGGGCCAAAGGGTCTATTTCTGTGCTTTATCTCTAAACTAAAAACTAAACTAAACATTCAGAAGACATACAGGAGGATTCGTCCACAGAGGCAATATGGATGGAGCTTAATAAGGATGCAGGCACTTATTGGGATTGTGTTTACAAGCCCTCCAGTAGCAAGCAGGAGATAGAGGAATTGATATGTAGACAGATTAGCGAAAGATGCCAAAGCTATAGGGCTGTCTTTGTGGGTGACCTTAACTTCCCCAAGAAGACTGGGCTTACTCAGTGCTAAGAGCTTAGACGCGGCAGAATTTGTTAAGTGTAGCCAAGAAGGCTTTTTGAAACAGTAGGGTTACACAAAAAGCTGGAGAAACTCAGCGGGTGCAGCAGCATCTAAGGAGCGAAGGAGATAGGAGACGTTTCGGGTCGAGACCCTTCTTCAGACTGGTCAGGGATCAGGGAAACGAGAGATATAAACAGTGATGTGGAGAGATAAGGAACAATGAGTGAAAGATATGCAAAAAAGTATTGGTGATAAAGGAAGCAGGCCATTGTAAGCTGTTTGTGGTGTGAAAATGAGAAGCTAGCGCGACTGGGGGGGGGGGGGGGGGAGATGGAGAAGGAATGTCAGGGCCAGAGGGCAGAGGGAGAGGTGGGGGGGAGGCAGTGTGGGTTAACAGAATTGAGAAAATTCAATGTTTAAGCCCAGAGGATGCAGACTCGCCAAGCGGAATATGAGGTGCTGTTCCTCCAACTTGCGGTGTTGATCACTCTGGCCGTGGAGGAGGCCCAGGACCGAGAGGTCGGATACGGAGTGGGAGGGGGAGTTGAAGTGCTGAGCCACCGGGAGGTCGGGTTGGTTATTGCGGACCGAGCGGAGGTGTTCGGCGAAACGATCGCCCAGCCTCCGCTTGGTCTCACCGATGTAGATCAGCTGGCATCTGGAGCAACGGATGCAGTAGATGAGGTTGGAGGAGGTGCAGGTGAACCTCTGTCGGACTTGGAATGACTGCTTGGGTCCCTGAAAGGAGTGGATGGGGGAGGTGAAGGGACAAGTGTAGCATCTCTTGCGGTTGCAAGGGAAAGTGCCCGGGGAAGGAGTGGAGCGGGAGGGAAGGGAAGAATTGACGAGGGAGTTGCGGAGGGAGCGGTCTTTGCGGAAGGCAGACAGGGGGGGAGATGGGAAGATGTGGCGAGTGGAGGGGTCACGTTGGAGGTGACGAAACTGGCGGAGGACTATCTGTTGTATGCGCTGGCTGGTGGGGTGAAAGGTGAGGACCAGGGGGACTCGGCCCTTGTTGTGAGTGGGGGAATGGGGAGAGAGGGCAGTGTTGCGGGGTATGGAGGAGACCCTGGTGCGGACCTCATCTATAGTGGGGGAGGGGAAACCCCGTTCTCTGAAGAACGAGGACATTTGCGATGACCTGGTGTGGAACACGTCATCCTGGGAGCAGATGCGGCGTAGACGGAGGAATTGGGAATAGGGGATGGAGTCCTTACAGGAAGCAGGGTGGGAGGAAGAGTAGTCCAGGTAGCTGTGGGAATCAGTTGGTTTGTAGTGGATGTCAGTCAGGAGTGTATCACCTGCAATAGAGATGGTGAGGTCAAGGAATGGTAGGGAAATGTCGGAAATGGTCCAAGTATATTTGTGTGCCGGATGGAAGTTGGTGGTGAAATGGATGAAGTCAGTCAGTTCTGCGTGGGTGCAGGAGGTGACACCAAAGCACTCGTCAATGTAACGGAGGTAAAGGTCGGGGGTGGGGCCCTGGTACACCGAGATCAAAGATTGTTCGACGTACCCGACAAAGAGGCAGGCGTAGCTAGGGCCCATGCGTGTGCCCATAGCTACGCCTTGTGTTTGGAGGAAATGGGAGGAGTCAAAAGAGAAGTTGTTGAGGGTAAGGACCAACTCCGCTAGGCGGAGGAGGGTGTCAGTGGATGGGTATGGGTTGCTCCTCTGGTCGAGGAAGTACCGGAGGGCTTTGAGACCATCCTGGTGGGGGATGCAGGTGTATAGTGACTGGACGTCCATGGTGAAGATGAGAGGATGGGGGCCTGGACAACGGAATGTGCGGAGCCGACGGAGAGTGTCTGAGGTGTCTTGAACATAGGTGGGGAGGGATTTAACAAAGGGGGATAGGATGGAGTCAAGGTATGTGGAAATATGTTCGGTGGGGCACGAACAGACAGAGACAATGGGTCTGCCGGGGCAGTCGGGTTTGTGGATTTTGGGGAGAAGGTAAAATCGGGCTGTGCGGGGCTGGGGAACGATGAGGTTGGAGGCTCGGGGGGGTAGGGAGCCGGAGTTGATGAAGCCGGTTATGGTGCTCGAAATGGTGGCCTGGTGCTCGTCAGTGGGGTCATGGTCCAGGGGTAAGTAGGAGGAGGTGTCCGAGAGTTGGCACGTGGCCTCTGCTTTGTAGAGATCGACGCGCCAGACTACCACAGCACCTCCCTTGTCGGCGGGTTTGATAACCCAGTCTGGGTTGTTGTGGAGTGAGTCGATGGCAATACGTTCGGAGGGGGAGAGATTGGAGTGAGACAGGGGAGTGGAGAAGTCGAGGCGGTTGATGTCCCGACGGCAGTTCTGAATAAAGAGTTCCTTTTTGAAACAGTAGGTGGATATCCAACCTGAGAATTAAACATATTGGACCTTGTATCGGGAATTGACTCTGGTTAGGTGACTGATGTTTAAATGGAAGAGCATTTTGGGAAGAGTGATCACAACTACATAACTTTTGAATAGGGATAAGTCTGGACCTTACGACAAGGTTTTAAATTGGAGTAAGGAAATTATAAAGTTATTAGGCAGGAGCTCAGGCGGGAGCAGTTCTTATAGTCCATATCTGACCTTTGGAGTCATTTAAATGCCAGTTGATCAAAATTAAAGCATGTTTCAGTTAGGAAAGATAATGATGACAAATAAGAAAATCTTGGACGGTCAAAGAGGTTGTAAGTTCGGTTTAAAAAAAAAGGAAGTGCATGTAAGGTTTAAGATGAAATTAGATAGGGATTTTCAGGGATATAGAGAGAGGAAGTAACTGGAGTGGACCATTAGAAATGCCAAAAGGGACCACAAAATGGCTTTGGCAAGTCAGATTAAACAATATCAAGGCTTTTCATACCTATATTAAAAACAAGGGAAACCAGGGAAAAGGTAGGACCACTCAGGGATAAAGGAGTGGATTTGTGTTTGCAGTCAGGGGATGTAGACAGGGTACTAAATGAGTCACCCAGGAGAAGCACATAGAGGAGAGTGAGATCAGTGTAGAAAATATTATTAAGAGCAGTTTGAGATTAATAAGGGGGAAGTGCCGTGGCTCTTGAAGAGCATTATGGCGGATAAATCATTGGGGATTTATGTGATCCCTCCCATATTATTGAGAGAGACAAGAGAGGAGGCTCCAGGAGTCTTGACAAAGATCTTTGCATCTTCTCAGCCAGAGGTGAGGTCCTGAAGAGCTGATAGCAGTTAATGTTGTTCATGTAAAGGAAAGTAGAAAGAATCCAGGGAATTATAAGCCAATGAGTCTCACGCAGTGGTGAGAAGCAATTGGAGAGGATAGCATTTACTCCCATGTGGAACAAAATGTGTATATACTAGATATATATAGACTAGACTTATTGGGACCCTTTGGGTCCCAGTCTCACGGAGGCCTGATTCCCCAATGCATTCTGTTCCCTCAATGCAAGGTGAGGGGAGGGGGTGTGTGGGGGAGGGGGTGTGTGCGGAAGGGGATCTGGGCAGGGGTGTGTGGGTGGGTGGTGTGTGGGGCAGGAGGTGTAGGCAGGGGAAGAGAGCTCAGAGAAAAGACGTGGGTTGTGGGGGGGAGGGTGGTATCACGGGGAGGGGGCAGGAGCCAGCGAGGGGGGCCAAAGGGGAAGGGACCGGAGCTGATGGTGCGATGGGAACTCACAGCGAGCACTGGCTGCTGGACGTACTCCTCCACCGGAATCAGATTCTCCGCTTTCCATTTGGCGACATCACCCGTGCCGCGCTGGGCTTTCTGTCCCTCTAAAAATTGTGTCCAGTTGGAAACCTCTGTCCGCCATCCTCAGCTGCAGTGAAGACGCGATGGAAACCTGCGCCGGCCATCCTCAGCTCAAGTGAAGACGCAATGGTGCAGGAAGGGACGAACCGTCCCATGGAGTGACAAGAGAAAAGACCAATCCACTTGGCTCTGAATGGCAGGAGAAGAGATTGATTTGCGCACGTGCGGTTTTCTAAGATGTTTAAACCTTGCTAACTTTTACATTAGACCACATATATATATATACTAGACTAAGTGGAACCCGTTGGGTCCCATGTTCATAAAGGAGGGCTGGTTCCCCAACACAATATTCCACCTCTCCACCAATTCCAATATTGGTGGCCAGTGGGCGGGTGGGAGCTTTCTGGAGCACTAGTATGGGTGTTGTGAGCTGAAGGGACTGGTTTCAAGAAGGCAAGTATGGACATTGTGGGCCAAATGGATTCTTGGGATGGCAGCTCAGTCACTCAATCCTGATGTGCTGGCAGCTCACTCACAGCTGGTGGGCTGGCAGTTGACTCATGGCCATTCCTTGAAATTCCATTTCAAGCAGGGTGCAAGGCCACCGTATTCAAGTGCAGATTCATACCACTTCAAGCTGGATGCAAGTCCACCAAATTCAAGTGCAGTTTCATACCACTTCAAGCAGGGTGCAAGGCCACCAAATTCAAGTGCAGTTTCATGTCACTTCAAGCAGGGTGCAAGCCCACTAAATTCAAGTGCACTTTCATGCCATTTCAAGCAGGGTGCAAGGGCACCATATTCAAGTGCAGTCTCATACCACTTCAAGCAGGGTGCAAGGCCACGAAAATTAAATGCAGTTTTGTACCATTTGCTGTGCTTCATTTCAAATCCACCACCACCAACCATTTGCTGTTCTTCATTTCAAACAAACCACATTTTCATTTTCAAACCACATTAAGGGCAGTCAAGGTCAGTAAAAAACACACTCATAGTTTAGTGGACACGAGTTCAATGTTATTCACAGCTCAAACTGAGAGACGTGACCCTCTCGCTCCCCCATCTTGCAGAGACTGCCTGAGGCACTCAACACTTCCGGGTTTTATAGTCTCTCCAGAAGGGGCATGGCCTTCACGAGAGAGAACCTAAACATTTTTTAAACACTAATAACTCTGTTATTTTTCATCAATGGGAAAAATCCTCTTGTCCTGCACAGTGGAGGGGGACTGAGTAAATTGGCCAAAAATCACAGCCATAATTGGCAGTGTTTGGTCTAAAATCAATATACAGAACAACAGGAAGTAGTCAAGATCAGACTTTAAGTTATACACACACACACACACACACACACACACACACACACACACACACACACACACACACACACACACACACACACACACACACACACACACATATATATATATATAGTAGACTAAGTGGGATGCCTTGGGTCCCATGTTCACACGGGAGGGCTGGTCCCCCAACGCAATATTGGTGACCAGTGAAGGGGCAGCTTTCTGGAGCGCTAGTATGGGTGTCGTGGGCCAAAGGGACTGGTTTCCAGGGGGCTAGTATGGACATTGTGGGCTGAACGGATTTTTGGGCTGCAGCTCAGTCACTCAGGCCTGGTGGGCCTGCAGCTCAGTCACTCAGGGCTGGTGGGCTGGCAGATCAGTCACTCAGGGCTGGTTGGCTTGCAGTTTACTCACGGCTATTTCTTGAAATTCCATTTCAAGCAGAGTGCAGGCCATCAAATTTAATTTCACAACATTTCAAGCAGAGTGCAGGCCACCAAATTCAATTTCATAGCATTTCAAGCATAGTGAGGACACCAAATTGCCAAACAACTAATTGCATTGCCATTAAGGGCTAACAAATCATTTATTGCAAGTGCATTGCAGACTCACAGTTCAGTTGATTCACAGCTGAGAATTACAGTTGTGGACTCTCCCTCGCAATCTTCTAGAGTGACTGACTCACGTCCAGGCATCCGGGGTTTACAGTCCTGCCCCCCCCTGGAAGGGGCATTACCTTCACCATGGTGATTGACAGGCGAGAGGACCAATCAGCTGATTTCAAGATTTTTAAAACACTCATAACTTTGTTATTTTTGATCGATCGAGTTTCAAACTGCCTCAGCGGAGGAGGACTGTGAGTAAGATGGCCCAAAGTCATAGCGATATTTGGTAGTGTTTTTTTCTAAAAGCAATATACAGCGCAGACAGAAAGTGGTCAAGTTGAGACTTTTATATATATAGATACACACACACACACACACACACACACACACACACACACACACACACACACATACACACGCGCGCATGTACCCGCATGCTCGCACACACGTATGCATGCACGCACACACACACACACACACACACACACACACACACACACACACACACACACACACACACACACACACACACACACACACACACACACGCACGCACACACACACACACACATACCATCTCCTACTTTACTCAAAATACCTGAGCAGGTTGGTAAGATATAACCTGCCATATACAAAACCATGCTGACTGTCCCTAATTAACTATTTTCTCTCAAAATTGAAGTAAATATAAATATAAATTATAAGCCAATGATGGTGGGAAGTTATTGGAGAGGATGACAAGATTTACTCCCATTTGGAAAAAAATAAGTAATGAGAAAAAACAGTTAAGTGATTAGCTTAAATAACAAACATCTGTGTATATATATAGCTTGAGGAAGTGAATGCAAGACTTTTGGGGAAAAGTTATTTATTTGGGTGAGACTGGTATATGGATAACAATCTCTTGTTTTGCAATACTTCTGATTTGCAATGCTCCCTCTTGAATGCAACAAATACATCTGACATCAGGGCTACTATGGGCACTGCATTCCATAACCTAATCACTTACAGTAATCAAAACAATCTTTGTGTCACTTTTGTCTTTATTCTGTTCACCTATATTCCCCTTGTTTTTTACTTCCATCAATGGGAACACTGTTTCTCCCTCTGATGTTCAGGTCTACACCCTTCATAACTTAAAATACCCAAATCGGATTCACTTGTAGTGTGCTGTAGCACGAAAATATTGTATTTTTCCGAGCTTACAAGTTAAAGCCTATCGTCCTTGGAATTTATTTTAGTAAATCTCTGCCACACCTTTTCCGAAACCATTGCATCTTTATTACAGTGTGACACACAAAGTAGATATTACACGTCGTCGCCAAACAAGTTTGATAAAAATGCAACTTGGCAGTCATGTTCTTTCACTCAGTCCTTGTTTATGCACCCATGTACACAATGTTTTTTTCCAATCACTTCCTCAATCTTTTCAGCTCATCTTTACAGTTACCTACATGTACCTCAGGTGCCTCTTACTTTAGAATAGTAAGATTAAACGAGAACTTACCAGTTCAAAGTTTGATCCTTATTATATGAGTTCCGATGAGGGATTACGTGAAGAAGCCCCGCCAGGCGCATGCGCGTCATACTTCAAAGCAGCAGCGTGAAAACACAGAAACCGATAGCCGAAGTAACATAGTAAGGCTTTAGAAGACTAGAACTACCAGATGATCCTTTCGATTATGAGGGCCGGGAGCAGAGGGAACGTAATCCCTCATCGTAACTCCTCATAAAATAAAGATCAATCTTCGAACTGGTAAATTCTTGTTTAATCTTACTATTTTACTTCGGAGTCACGTGAGTGACTACGTGAAGATTTCAAAGCTCTGCGATTTCATGACGTAGATGCACTCCATACGACACACTGCTTCAGTTGACACAGTAGTGAATAAATGATGTATTGAACATAGTTTCGAATTATCCAATAATCATTTTTTAAAATAACAATACAGTAATAACCCCTCTATCCCAGGGGAAATTACAAATGAAATTTATAAAGCCAAAGCAAATCAAATCAACGGAACCCAAAACAGCATGCCCAAACCCTGGCACTGTTAGGACAGGTTTATCATAATTTTAGAAAAGTTGATTCCTTGGACCATCCTGCGGCCTTGCTGCAGATGTTGATGCCGCTCTGGTGGAGTGAGATTTAAACACATGAGCGTCTACTCCAGCGGAATCCAAAACCTGTTTTACCATCTAGAAATAGTTTATACTGACACCTTTTATGAGGTTTTTTGTGACTGATGAGCATTGCTGTCTCAGAGCCTCTGAGACTCTAAGTTACCTCTATATATTGACTCAGGTGCTTAACTACACATAACTTCCATGCTTTTAAACCTACTTTGGTTCCGGCCATTCCTGGCCTGCTTTGTTTTATTAAATCATAAACATAAAACGTAATGTTATCTGCTGAACATGCTATCTAGTCGTAACTTTTACAATGTTTGCACTCTTTGCGCTGATACTAGTGCCGTGAGCTTAACGACTTTAAGTGTTAACTTCTGAAAAGACAATAACGTAATTGGAGCCCATTGCCGAAGCAGTGTGAGAACTATACTGACATCCCACATTTCTGTATATCTAGGTTTAGGAGGATTTTTGTTACAAAATTCCTGTCATGAACCGGGACACTAATGGATGAGACCGGATAGGTTGTTGTTCTGAAACTGCGCTAAATAGGAGGACAAACTCCGAGCACTATTAATGGCGCTATAACTCAAGTGTTCATCAAAAATGCAAAATGGCAAGGAACTCCAATACATTCGGTATGCTTGCAGTATGATGATATTTCTGACTGTACATAAAACATCTCCCATTTCTTAATATGATACACATATTGTTTCTTAATGCTATCTCTCCAAGCTGCAGGAAATTACATCCATGTTCCTATTCGACAGTCCAAAGCCTTGGAACAGTCTGGTCAGAACATGCAGATCAACAAATTAATACAATCATGTAACGGATGACTTTCTTCTGTTGCTGGATGCACCAACAAATTACTGCAGTTGGGGACAGTCATGAATGGCTGAGTCATCATTCTGAGCACCAATGGTAACCATGGCTGTTTAGTCCAGTCCGGAACCACCAAAACGCCTGAGGCGGAGTCCTGCTCTATTTTGGCAGGACTCGGGCAGAATGGGTTAAGCATAAAAGAATGTACATCCCCAATGTTGTGAGAATGCATCCACCGCTATTGCTCCTGGATCCGGTTCCCATGAAACATATTTAGGCAATTGGTGATTTAGCCTGGATGCAACAAATCAATATCTGGCAACCTATAGTGGCTGATAATCATTTTTAAACTTCAGGATTTAATCATCCATTCTATGTTGTCATTGAACTTTCGTGACCTGTTGTCTGCCACCACATTGTCTCTACCTGGTAGGTAGATAGCTGAGACCCAGATGTCTCTGGAAATACACCAGTGCCACATGAGGTTAACCAGATTATCACATGATACTGACCTTATTCCTGCCATGCGATTGATATATGGTACAGCCGTGGTATTATCAATCTGGAGTTGAACAATGTAAATTATTCATTGTTGAACAATAAACTTTTAATCCATAGAATGCACCCAGCAATTCTAAGTAATTTATACCATGCCTGTGCAGGATTAAATCCTCTTGCACACCCCATCAACCACCATAGCTAGACTCGCTGTCCGTAGCTCCCCATCCGGCAGCACTCACATATGTCTGTAAAAGCACTGAAGGTTGCTGAACCAAAATGTTTTTGGTAGTTTGTAATTGAGCTATGGCTCTGGTTGGTAACTGCATAGGTCTATCAAAATGACCTACATGTTCTTTAAGTGCTAGTTCTCTAGCTCATTGCAGGCTTTGATAGTGCAGTCGTACAAACTGCACAGCAGGGAAAGCTGCCACCAATTTACCAATAACAGTAGCTACTTCCAGGATGGAGGGATATTGTTTTTCAACGAGACTGGTACAGACCTCTCTGATCTCCACAGCCTTGGCAAAGTCACTGACATATCAACTGAATCAATGACAAATCCCAAATGAACAATTTTTTAGGATGGCTCTAACTTGGATTTGGTTGGATGGACCAGGTACCCTAACCTTTCAAACGGTTATTTGGTTGCTGAAACCGATTCCTCAGCTGTCTGCTGAGTCTTGCAAATGATTAAAATATCATCTAGATAAGCCATTACCATGTGATTCTGGGTCCAAAGTAGCGGCAGCACTGGTTTCTACAATTTCTTGAATAGCCTAGGAACTGAGGTTAACTCATTGGGCCATGCTTTAAATTGCCAAGCTGTCCCATCCAACTAAATTTCAAATATCTCCGATACTGATGATAAATTGGTACTGAATAATATGCATCTTTGAGATCTATAGTTGCCATATAACAGCCTTGTGATAACAGCCTTTTCACAGTATTGCAGGTGTCCATTTAAAAAATGCCTATACTGAACATAGGAATTTAACTGGTTTAGGTCCAGAATGCCTCTACATCCCCACATCTTTTCTCTGTCTGGGGAATATATTGGACATAAATTGTTGACAATGGTTTATCGTCCTCCCAATTACCCCTTTCTTGGGACAAAACCGTAATTTATTATTTTACCTGCTCAGTTTGTGCAGAAACCCCAATACTCTATTAGGGATATTCTTTACAGGCGGATCAATTCCTGACATAAACTGTATTAGAGCTTGAGACAGTGTGTAGTATAAACCGATGAGATGTTATGCAGCACCATTCATCATAACTAATTGCAACCTACCCCCAACCGGAGGTCCCAGAATCTTATCCTGGATAGAATGAATCACCTGCACTTCTACAGTCGGCCTTTACTCCTTCTTCCCATATTGGGGTTTGTAGCTGGGATACACAGGTGAGTAATACTGTCGTCCCACTGGCCCCACTCTGCTTGGCCCTGCGCCTGGATCCTTCACCTTTCACGCTGAAACGACCTGCGACGTGGCATCCTGGCAGAAGGGATGTATGTCTTCATAAGACGGATTGTTTTGGCATGTTCCTCCAGGTCCTTGACTTGTTTGAGGAGGTCCACCCCAAATGAATAATCTGGGCTTGGATATTGGTGGACCTACATAGAGCTGCAAACTTCGGGTTCAACGTAAGCGTTGCAAAACTTTCGTTGCCAGCATATCTTGTTGAGTACCAGACATTGGTGCCCCCTGGACCGTCTCCGAATGCCTGCTGCCAATAACTTGAGGACGCGTTGAAGTCTCACTTCTTGTCCCCGCATTGTTGCACTCATTTGTGCCCTTGCCGAGTTCACAGTGGGCATTTTGAGTGAAGCACAGTTTACAGGTGTTTTATAACGTGTGCCAGTCTTCCATGAACGTATCCTGGAGCTGGTGAGAAGCCATGTAATTTACATTGGCGGTTAGGGTTTTCTCGATAGCCTCACCAGTCCCTTCCGGGTTTAGCAAAGTTTAACGCTACGTCCGGTACACCTGGAGCATGGCTCGTGTGTGCTGGTGTGTGCACATAAGCAGTGACACCAGCTTCAGGGTCAGATTCCTCCTGTCCTGCTTCTCCCGAGTCATGCTCTAGGGAGGTCTCATTCAGCCCTAAACAAGGTGCTGGAGAGGATTTCCCACTGTTATCCATAAGCGATGTTTTCTTCCTTGCTGTATGGACCTCTGTGAGAGGCTGTGTGGGGAATCCTAGGGCATTCGACCCCAATTGAAAATTTCCATGGCTCTTTAAATTTGGAGCATTTTCCCCATTGGTTGAGCCATCCCCGTACCTTTAAATTAAAAAGAGGAAGTCTTCCATATCTTCAGACTCATGAGACAAATGAGCCTGAGAGTACTTTAGTTTGGTATTTCTGAGTGCCTTGAAGTACTGGAAATTGATGGAGGCAGTTGAGAAATAAAGTTAGCATTTCATTTTATTTCATTTCATTTTATTTTATTTCATTTCATTTCAGCTGCCAGTAGTACAGTAGCGGGTATTGGAGCCGGCATTTAGCGCAGCCGTTATCTCCAAACCCGATCTAAATAGCGGTAATCACGGGAGCCGGCTTTAGAGCAGCCGTTATTTCCCCACCCGATCTATAAGCGGTAACCGCGGTCCCCGCGCGTTCCACTCTATTACCGCAGTTTAACAATATATATTCCCAACTCTAGCTGGCTCTGCAAGCCAGACTTACAGAGTTTAAAAAACACTCGCAGGAAAGGCTTAATATTGACTTACCTGCGGGTTACTACTTACCGCTGGTGGAGCTGCGCTCTCCAGCCTGTCGGTGCGACATTTGTCGACGTAATGACGCGCAAGTGCCTGGTGGGGCTTTTTCATGTAGTCACTCATGTGACTCCAAAGTAAAATTACACCTCCCAGTTTATATGGTCATTTCTTATTCTGCTTACTTAAATGCAACAATTTGCATTTCTCAGCGTGACATTTCATCTGCTTGCGGCGCGGGATTCCACCAGCCCCACATTTTAATTCTTGAAGTACTATCTTTCTCACGTCACACTGCACTTCTTAAGTTTTATGTCATTTGCAAGTTCATATTCCGTTCACTCAAATCATTATAAGGATACTATGAAAAGCAATGTTTAAGAAGGAACTGCAGATGCTGGAAAGGTTGGAGGTTGGAGAAGGTGCAGGTGAACCTCTGCCGCACCTGGAAGAGTACGGCAGAGGTTCACCTGCATCTCCTCCAACCTCATTTATTGCATCCATTGCTCTAAGTGTCAGCTGCTCTAATTCGGTGAGACCAAGCGTAGGTTTGGCGATCGTTTCGCCCAACACCTCCGCTCGGTTAGTATTAACCAATCTGATCTCCCGGTGGCTCAGCAGTTCAACTTCCCCTCCCATTCTGAAACCGACCTTTCTGCTCTGGGCCTCCTCCATGGCCAGAATGAGGCCCACCGTAAATTGGAGGTGCAGCACCTCATATTTTGTATGGATAGTTTACAACACAGCGGTATGAACATTGACTTCTCCAATTTCAGGTAGTCCCTGCTTTCTCCTTCTTTCCCCTCCCCAGCCCACTCTCTCCGCCTCTTCCTTACTTCTTCCCACCACCCCCCCGCCCCCCCCCCCCCCCCCAACACCTCCACATCAGTCTGAAGAAGGGTCTCGACCCGAAACATCGCCTATATCCTTTGCTCCATAGATGCTGCCTCACCCGCTGAGTTTCTCCAGCATTATCCACCTAAGAAAAGCAATGGTCCTTGTACTGACCCCCGAGGAACTTCAATGTACAATTCCCACCAGTCAAAATGGTAACTCTTCACTTCCACTTTCAGTTTCTTACCCCTTAAACAATGTTGTATCAATTCCACTTCAGGCCTTTTTAATACAAACAAAACTATTATTACAAACTCCTATCAGGTCCATAAATACATATCAACCTTATTGACTTTCTTTGTTATTTCATCAAAAAACATTATCTAGTTTTAGACATAGTTTGCTTTTAACAAATCCTGCTATAATTTCTCTAATCAAAACACACTTGTCCAGGTGACTATTAATTTTATCCCTCATTGTTACTTCTAGATTTGTCATCATTATTGAAATTGAACCGATGATTCTTGAGTTACATTTAATCTTTTTGAGTTGGGTTGGTACATTTGCAATTTTCTACTCTTTAGGCATCAACGGAGAATCTATTTGTGTTTGTAAGATTATGGTCAAGTCCTCTACTGTTTCTTTCCTTACTTCCCACAGCAATCTAGGGTGCAAACCTTCTCATCTAGGTTATTTGTCCACGATGTACAGTTATCCTGTTCAGTACCTCCTCTATCTGGTGCCTGCACCAATGCAAAAGTCAACCAAAATGTTGCAGCTACAAATGTTCGCAATGTACTGTTGGCAGCACCATCGCAGCCCTGCCATAAACTGCTAACAGCAGTGATCAGTAATGAAAAAGCAAATGCTGAAAAGAGAGACCTGCCCACTTTGATATCCATCCAATAACAGGATATCAGGTCTCATTTCTCTCGCAAAATGGTTCTGATCAGAGACATTTGAAATGTAATAAATTAATCCAAAATGTTATGTTATATCATAAAAAACTAACAATTCAAAATAGGGCATGTACTATTAAGTACTATTTATTAATTGATGTATAAATATATATAAAAAATAAAAAAACAATTTAAACTTTCTGTTGTAAAATGATTGCAGTTAAGCCTCAGGGATTGAAATGCTAATGCAGCAATTAACTCAATGAACTTGCATTCATCAACGAGTTAAGATGAGTGCGCTTTGCATCTACCCTGATAATCAAACCACTTGGAATAAAAGAATGTAAAAATATCAGCACAGTTTACCTTTGTTAAAGTAGCGATTTGAAGAATGTAGCAAGGGCAAAGAGGACTATCATTGAGTTAAATGGCTCAATTTCACCACCATGGAGCAAGGTGTTCCCGAGGGGCCCAGCTGTCAGGCTGAGAATGTGGCAGTTTATAGAAGAAGCAACTCAAGCATACAGCTACTTGTCCTCACCTTATGTCACCTTATCTTCCCATAGCAGTATTGATAAAATGTGGTAATGTTGGAGATCCTCCAGAGGAGATTCACCAGGATGTTGCCTTGTATGGAGCATTTCAGTTATGAGGATATGGAGAGACAAGGTCCATTTTTCTCAGGAACAGAGGAGGTTAAAAGCCCTGTCTCACGGTGCGAGTCCACCCACGAGTGACCCCAAGTGAAAGAAAAAAAACAGACTCGTGGTTATGTACGAGATACCAAGTTTATGTTCAAATGTTTAACCGAGTTCCCACGGGTATCTCATTTCTGCGATGTTCCAAGTTCCTCTCCCGAGTTACCAAGTTCCTCTCCCGTTACTCTTGAGACAACCGTGAATGAAGGTATGTTTTAATAAGCAACAGTGTTAAAGAAGACATCTCCATCCTGTGGCTTTGAGTTAAAAAGATAGAATTCAGCGCGGCCACATCTGTTGATATGACCTACAAAGGGAAAATGTGCACCCTCCAGTGCCAGAGCAGTTATACTTATGATTTGTTTGAAACACACATCACGTAGTTAGAAGACCAGCGGGCGAAGGTTCGTTATATTTTGATTGAATTTACTGCTAGGTCTACACACTGCGGGGAGACGGGAGATGAAATCTTTGAATGTGGACAGATGTCTCCGCGCCTGCTCATTCTAAGCGGAATATTTTTTAGTTGCCTTTCAAGTCGGGCTTTGCTTTTTATTCCTTGTTTTTGTTTATTCGCATACACTTTTTGTGTGTGAGGGTGAGAAGTCCATGCCGGGTGCCGGCCGGCCGCAGCCGCTGTTCATTAATCTCTTCTGGGGTGACAAGGCTCTTGGGTTAGGCTGGGATCATTCTCTGTGGGATGATCGTAGTGCGGGAGACAAGTGTAGGAGAGGTGTACTGACTGTGTGGGCAGACACTTTGGTAGTGATTGCCCACCAGTCTCAAAAGCCACTGTGTCTCCCTGTCCCTGGGATAGCAGAGGGCGATCAAACAGCACAACACCCCCCTCCCCCTCCACGCAACATGAAGGGCAACGATCCCAAGGCTTTAGACGGAAGGCAGACGCAACAAGCTGGAGTAACAACGCGGGCCAGGTAACATCTGTGGAGAATGTGGATAGGTGACGTTTCGGATAAGGGCTCCGCTTCTGAAGAAGGATCTCGACCCGAAAAGTTCCTCCTCTCCAGAGTTGCTGCCTGACCCGCCAAGTTACTCCAGCATTTTGTGTTGGGCATCAAACAAACCTCGTCGAGTCGGTCTGCTCGTTTTCCAGATTGGCTAATTATACATTTGTTCCCCTGATTACCCCACCCCTCTCCTCAGTTCTACCGCAGTTGCACTTACATAACTGTAACTTTGACTTAATAATTACTATACTGACTAATCAATTTGTTTTAAATGCCAAGCAACATATTTCCTACTGCTTACCCTAATTCCCATTCCTCGAGAAAGGGTTGAAGCATTAACTTATCACAAAAGGTCACAAAGTGTTGGAATAACTCAACGGGTCAGGCAGCATCTCTGGAGAAAATGGATAGTTGACCTTTGGGGTCGGGACTCTTCTTCGGGGCCTTTACTTTAGTTTAGGTACAGTGTGGAAACAGGCCCTTCGGCCCACCGAGCCCATGCTGACCACAATGACCCGGACACTAGCTCTATCCTACACACTGCGGGGCAATTTACAGACGACAATTAACATACAAACCTGCACGCCTTTGGAATGTGGGAGGAAACTGGAGCACCCGGAAAAAATCTACGTGGTCACTGGGAGAACGTGCAAACTCCATACGGACAGCACCAGTCATCAGGATTGAACTCGGGTCTCTGGTGCTGTGAGGCAGCAACTTTACTGCTGCGCCGCCAATGTGACATTCCTAGTTTTACAAATCCCATTCTCTGCCCAGCGTGGAGAATCATGAATTGCCAAGACACAAGGCACTATAGATGTTGGTTCCTTTTTTAAAAATCGCGAATTCAAAATCTATTCAAGAATAATGTAGTGTGGTTCGTTGGATTTGTCCATACTCAACTTAAAATTGTCCATAACCTATAACTTAAAGTTTTTTTAAAGCATTTAGTGAAACTACAGATTGTGTTCTGTTCAGGTTCAGTTTCCTGGGTCCAACTCAGAGAGAAATCTCCCCCCTTTCCAGGGTTAATCGCTCCACTGTTTATAATGCTCTCTGCATTATGAAGTCCTCGACAGTGACCCCATGGGCAATCATTACCAAAGTGTCTGCTCACACAGTCAGTACACTTGTCTCCCGTACTGAGTCACCCCAACCCCCGCCCCTTCCTCTCCCTCCTCTCCCCCCACCCTTCCCTCCTCCCTCCCCCCCCCCAACACCTTTCCCTCCCAACTCCAGTCCCGTCCCGACTCCCTGGGAAACTGAAGGGAGCGACAATCAACTGCCACGGATATAAATAATGTCATACACAAGAAAGGGCAGATGCTGGTTGACAAAAAGTGAACACATGGTGCTGGAGAAATTTGGAAATGTCATCTTGTCACCCATTCCTTCTCTCCAGAGATGCTGCCTGCCAGCTGAGTTAAAGAGTGCCCACGGTAGACTCACGAGTCACTAAGGTAAACGCACGGGCCACTACGTTATTACAACGAGTTTAAATGTTTCAATTTTTAACTTGAACAGTGAATTTGACTCGTGGAAAACTTGAAACATGTTTGAATTTTTTCACGAGTTAACAAGTTTCACGGGTACCTGCCGTTAGCGCCACGAGTCGCTAAGTTGCGCGCGTGAGTTCCGACGTTCCCGCTACGTCAATTGTACGTGATTACCGTGAGTGAAAACTCGGGGTAAACTCGCACCGCGAGACAGGGCTTTAAGAAAGATTAGATTGAGGTGTATAAAAAGAAGGGGGTACAGATAGTCACTTCTTCTATAAACCGAGAAGAAGCTACATGCTCGGTCTGACAGCTGGGCCCCTTGGAATGCAAACATCTTTCTCCATGGTGGTGAAATTGAGCCATTCAATTCAATGGTAGTCTTTTTGTATTTGTGGGCAGCCACAGTGGTGCAGTGGTAGAGTTGCTGCCATACAACGCTTGCAGCGCCGGAGACCCGGGTTCTGTCTGTACGGAGTTTGTACGTTCTCCCCATGACCACGTAGGTGTTTCTGAGATCTTCAGTTTCCTCCCACACACCAAAGACGTACAGGTTTATAGGTTAATTGGCTTGGTTTATGCGTAAAAGTTGTCCCTAGTTGTAGGATAGTGTTAATGTCGGCGATCGCTGGTCGGTGCGACTTGTTGGGCTGAAGGGCCTGTTTCCCCACTGCATCTCTAAACTAGACTAAAGATAGGGGTAGTTATCCATATCAGAGTTAGTGAAAATTAAAGGGAATACATTTAGGACTAAGGGCAAGAGATTAAGAGGGATCCGAGGAGGACTTTTTTTTTCACACATAGAGTGACAGTATTTTAGAAGTGTCTAGTTCACTGCTATTATTGTCCAGGTAATAGAAGGCTATTAACAGGAAGATGGGATTAATACAGAAGGGTGCCCACTGGTCAACATAGATGTGGTGGACTGAATGGGCTGTTTCCACATCATACAGCTTTATGACTCTAGGAATGATCCTGGAGATGAAATCTTCCCAAAGAAGACCTCCTCTCACAGGGTTTTAAAGAAGGAACTGCAGATGCTGGAGAATCGAGGGTTACACAAAAAGCTGGAGAAACTCAGCGGGTGCAGCAGCATCTAAGGAGCGAAGGAGATAGGCGATGTTTCGGGTCGAACCCGAAACGTCGCCTATCTCCTTCGCTCCTTAGATGCTGCTGCACCCGCTGAGTTTCTCCAGCTTTTTGTGTAACCCTTCTATCACAGGGTATTGGCAAATTGGATATATTCAGAATACATCCGAAACTTTAAATCAAATAGCCATGGTGTGCTGTGAGCACCAGTAACAGCAAAAATATTTTCCCAAAGGTATAGTTTGTGACCAGACAGGGTCAACCATTAACATAAAAACAAGTGACCCACTCAAGTGAGGTGTGCTCACGAGCAGACCCATATAAATCCCCCCAAAAAACAGTGACCTGATAAAATGAAAAGCTTAAGCTCATTGAGAATGCATCAAGACTGCATCAAGCAGAAGACAAAGCCAAGTGGTCACAGGAAGTCAGATGAAAGCTACGCATTCCTCACATTCATGCAAGGAGAATGAAACACCAATGTTGCGGAAGATATTGTTCACACACCCGCAGTAATCAACCAGAGCTCACGTTAATTCAGGCAAATTGCAAGAAACTCACCAGATCAGGCGTAGGGTGTAGAACTTATTCAGTGATTATTACACACTCTGCAAAGTTTTATGTCAACTGTCCTTAACTGCTCAGGTTACACAAGTTAGAACATAAACATTTCCTTTAATCCAACGAAATATACATTGAAATGAATAAAAATAAACAAAAGAAACAAACTATCTATTGTAAAAAGATTGCGATGTGAAGCCTCAGGGCGCAATATGTGAATGTAACAATTAGCTCAATGAGCTTGCATTCATCCGCAAATTCATCTGCCTTGCATCCACCCTGCTGGCTATTGTTGGTGATAACAAAACCATTTAGAATAATACAATCTGATAATAAGCTGGTCCCCAAGGTTAGACATGACAAAGGTGTTCTCGGCAACATTTAACTCACAAATATTATTGAACATGCTTTCATTAGCCAAGTTGAATGACAGTAGTAAGGAGAATGAAACAACACATGAAAGACATTGTCCACACACCCACAGTAATCAACCAAAACTCACGTTAATTCAAGCATATGTGAGAAAGTCAACCAGATCATTTTAAACAGTAGGATGTGAACCTTATTCTGTGATTATTATACTCTCTGCGCCGTATTATGTCGTCTGTCCTCCATAGTTTCAAGGTTGTACATAACAGAACACCCAGAGAGTTGTGGATCTGTGGAGATCTCTGCCACAGAAGGCAGTGGAGGCTAATTCACAGTGGAGGCCAGTTAGATATAGCTCTTCGGGCTAATGAAATCAAGGAATATGGGGAGAAAGCAGGAACGGGCTACTGATTTTGGATGATCAGCCATGATAATATTGAATGGCGGTGCTTGCTCAATGGGCCGAATGGCCTACTCCTGCACTTCATTTCTATGTTTCTATGTTTCTAACACACATAAATGTGTTTGATCCAACCAATTAAACTCACATTCAAAGGTTGTTTGTACTCACCAGGTACATTTATATTGGTGGTCACACTTGCAGTGACCAAATGCATTTTTAAAGCTTTCCACTCCATATGCATTCTAAGGTCAATTGCCTTAGAAAGAGTCCTGTGTTCATAGAACATGGTATAGTAAAGTGCAAGAATAGCCCTTCAGCCCAAAATGTCTGTGCTGAACATGACACCAAGACCTACCCTTATCTGCCTGCACATACTCTCCATTCCCTGCATAGTCACATGCCCATCCAAAAGTCTCTTAAATGCCACAATAATATCTGTCTCACACACCATCGGCAGCAGCATATTCCAGCCACTAACCACCCTCTGTGTAAAAAAAACCCTTTCCTTGTAGATTTCCTTTAAACTTTGTGCCTCTACCTTAAAACTTTGCCCACTTTTATTTGATTTTTAAATCCTGGGCAAAAGCTGCCAATGTATATGCCTCTCATCATTTTATATATTTCTATCAGCTCTTCCTGCGATCTCTTGTATTCCACAGAAAATAATCCAAGTCCGAATATTGACCCTTCACCACAACCCTTCGTTTTCTACCAACCGTTCTGAATCCATACGACCAAGTCACTGTTAATTTTGTGCATCTTATGCCCCTGTCCCACTTGGGCGATTTTTTCGGCGACTACAGGCGACTAGGCTGTCGCCACACGGTTGCGGGGTGACGCCTGTATGGTCGTGACTAGTCTCCTGAAGTCGCCTAAAGAGTTGTAATGTTTTTCTGGATCATCCTACCATGGGGCACTTTATCAAATATCTCCCTAAAATCCCTGTAGATAACATCCACTGCACAATCCTCATTGTTCACATTCACCACCCATGTACAAAGCCCTTGGGCCCTTATGTGCAATGCACATTTTGAAATAAACTGTATCAGAAAGAGTGCCATCCGTCCTACTCTGAACCCCAGGTTTGCGGCACCATGCAAATGTGTAACCGCCGAATCTTCTGTTCGGTGAAGATCTATCAAAATGGGTCAGAGAGCTGGACGGTGAGATGAAAACGGTCGGCCTCATAAAAGCCCCGCCGACTAGCAAAACTCCACTCCGGTGGCAGCACCCCTACAAATGGTTCGCTGAAGCTGGCTCAGGCCAAGGACCAAGCCGGCCCTTGCCAAACATGCGCAATTGGCGCACTCCAACATTCTTCCCCACCAAAACTAGGGGGCAGAAATTTCCTCCGGCAACCATGGAGGTAGGTGGATCTGGTTCTTTTCAGAACATATCATGTATGGATCAGTTACAAGTTGGTGGGAGATTACACTTGTTTTTCAATGAATGGTGTTGGATAACATCAGATTCATTTATACTGTACAGTATACAAGGGTTCCAAATAGAATTCCGTTTCAATTTGCATCCACCTACACAGCATACACCAAGCCGGACATTGGTTTTTTTCATAACAAGAGTCTTTGGATGTACAAGCTGAAATTGAAATGTTACCTAAAAAAGGGGTAATTGAGAAGTTGTTTCATCAATCTCACCAATTTGTGTCTAATATATTTCTTAGACAAAAGAAGGATGGTGGGTGTTGAATCATTCTTGATTTAACTCGACTTAACTCCGATGTGCAGTATAAACATTCCAAAACTGAAACTTTTGTTACTGCTGAACAACTGGTTTCCAAAGGATGTTATATGGCATGCATAGATCTTAAAGATGCATACTATTCAGTACCCATCCATTGCAATCACCGGAAATATTAGAAGTTTAGCTGGATGAGGCAATGATGGCAGTTTAAAGCATTGCCTAATTGGTTAACTTCGGCTCCTAGATTATTTACAAAATTGTTAAAACTGGTGTTGTACCTACTCCGGGCTCAGAATCATATTGTAATGGCCTATTTGGATGATGTCCTAATTTTAGGCAAGACTCAGAAATCAGCTGAATTATCTGTTTCAGCTACCAAACTCATATTTGAGAGGTTGGGGTTTCTCATCCATCCAGTTAAATTCAAATTGATACCATCTAGAGTTATTGATTATTTGGGATTAACCATTAATTCAACTCACATGTCCGTGACTCTGCCTAGGGGCAAGAGATCAGAGTTAATAGAAGCTTGTAACAATGTCGTTGATGAGCAACAACCTTCTATTCAGGAGGTGGCTAGTATAATTGGCAAATTAGTGGCTGCTTTTTCAACTGCATAGTTTGGGCCTTTACATTATCAAAAATTACAATGTGCAAAGAAGCAGGCACTCAAAAGACATGCAGGCCACTTCAATAGACCCATGCAGTTACCAGCTGAAGCTATTGCTGAGTTACAGTGGTGGAAAGCAAATATTTGGCATTGCTCCAGTAAAATTCTGATTGATAAACCTTCAGTTATTTTACAAACTGATGTTAGTGCTCTAGGATGGGGAGCTAGATGATACCATCTCTAGCTGTGGTGGCAGATGCAATATGCATGAGGCATTGATTTTTCAATCACGTGGTATTAACTATTTAGAGTTGTTGGGAGCACTCTAAGGTTTAAAGGCATATTGTACTAGTCTGCATGACTTGCATGTTCAGCTTCAGATTAACAACACTACAGCAGTAGCATACGTTAAGCACATGGGTGGAATTAAGTCAGTATCATGTGATAAATTGGCTAACCTTATTTGGCACTAGTGTATTACAAGAAACATCTGGATTTCAGCTATCTACTTACCAGGTAGATTCAACATGGTGGCCGACACCAGGTCATGAAAATTCAATGACAACACAGAATGGATGTTGAATCATGAAATATTTAATGATATTGTTGCTCGGTATGGCGTAACAGATATTGATTTGTGTGCATCCAGACTAAATCACCAGCTACCAAAGTATGTTTCATGGGAACCAGACCTAGGGGCAGTAGCGGTAGATGCATTCTTGCTACACTGGGGTGGAATGTTTTCATATGCATTTCCCCCATTTTGCCTCATCAGTCGGTGCTTGCTTAAGATCGAGCAGGACTCCACCTCAGGCGCTTTGGTAGTTCCAAACTGGCCCACACAGCCATGGTTCCCACTCATTCTGAGACTAATAACACAGCCTCTTATGGCTGTCCCCAAAAGCAGTAATCTGCTGGTTCACCCTGTGACTGGGGAGAACCATCCACTACATGACCATATTAATCTATTGATTTGCAGATTCTGAGGAGACCATTTCTGGGGCTCAGACTATCAGGTCGTACGGTGGATGTAATTACTGCGGCCTGGAGGGATAGTACTAAAAAACAATACCTCTCTCATATCAAGAAATGGGAGGTGTTCTGCTTGCAGTCGAACATATCATATCACATGGCAAGCATACCGGATGTGTTGGAATTTATTTCCACACTATATTTTGATGAGCTACTGAGCTATAGTTCCATCAACAGTGCCAGGAGTGCCATCATCCTGCCTATGGCTGGGATCGGGACAACACTCTGCTGGGTCTCACCCTTTAATATCCCGGTTTATGAAGGGTATTTTTAACTGTAATCCCCCAGGCCCAGATACACGGAGATTTGGGATGTGAGCGTGGTTCTCACGCTGCTTCTCCAACGGGCTCCAGCTACGTCCCTGTCTTTGCCCAGACTCACTCTCAAAGTGGCCATGCTCATGCTGCTGGTTTCAGCGCAACGCATCCAGACATTGCAGAAGCTGCGACTGGACAGGATGGTTTCATCTGTAAATAACATAACATTTTATGTTTATGATTTACTTAAGCAGAGCAAGCCAGGGACATCAGGGCTTAAACTTATTCTTATGGCATACCCCACAGACCTTCACTTATGTGTAGTTACACACTTGCAGCACTATATCAAGGTCACCAAGAGCCTCAGAGGCTCCGAATTAATGATATTCATCAGTCACAAAAAGCCTCATAAGAAGGTGTTGGTTTCAAGGTGGCTGAAACAGGTTCTGGCTTGTGCCGGAGTGGACACTGACATTTTAAAATCTCATTCCACCAGGGCGGCATCAACGACAACAGCGAGGGCACTGGACGTCCCTCTCGACCAAATCCTCACGGCCGCGGAATGGTCAAATGAACTGACATTTCGAAGGTTCTATAATAAACCTCTTGCTACACTGGGTCAGATCAGGTTCCATTGGTCTCGGGAGGGTTTTAGATATTTAAATATTGTCATCACCTCCTCTATCATCGCATTGTATGAAGCTAATTATGGTAAATTACTCAAGAATATTAAGGTAGACATGCACAGATGGGATATTCTCCCTTTATCTTTAATTGGTAGAGTGGAAATTGTTCAAATGAACATTTTGCCCCGACTGCATTTCTTATTTCAATCTTTACCAGTAGGGGTCCCTGGCGCGGCATTTAAGGTGTTAGTCAAAGAGTTAACAAGATTTGTGTGGCAAAATAAGAGACCCAGAGTCAGACTTAAGACACTGTTGTTATCAAAACAAAAAGGGGGCCTAAGTATGCCCAACTTTAAATATTATTATTGGGCAGCGCAGCTGAGAACCTTGATAGCATGGTTAACGAATTATGAGGAAATGGGATGTGTGAAAATAGAACACAATGCATGTCCTAGTATTGTCCTGGCTGGGCTCCTATTTCTAACTCAAGTAAATTGGGAGAAATTAAAGGTAGATAACGATTGGATTAAATTCACGATGAAAACGTGGTTAGCTATCAGAAAGCAATTAAATCTTTTTAGTTCGATATCTGGAGCAATGAAGATAGCTGCTAGTCCCAATTATACCCAGCAAAATTGATAAGGGATTTAGAAACTGGGCAGATAAAGGGCTTATTACTGTGGACCAGCTCTTTTGTGGGGAGTCTTGAAATCTTACGAGCATTTGCAGAATGAATTTGGACTGTCAGGGTCGGATTTCTTTAGGTTCCTCCAAATACGGCACTACTTACAGACACATGTAGATTGGGAGCAGATATGTAGACTACCTTCAAATTTGGAAAATACTTTCTTGATGACTATAGAGGGAGTGTTACAAAATAATTTGATATCCCATTTATATCAAGGACTTCAAGATTATATAAAAGGAAATACTATAGAAACAAAACAGAAATGGGAATTGGAAATGAACATTATTATTACAGATGAAATATGGGAAAGAACATGTCTCTTGGGCCATAAGTTGACTAGTAGCCCCTCTTGGAGGGAGTTCGACTGGAAAATTAAAATTAGAGTATTTACCCGTTTAGTGTTGGCAAGATACAGTAACACCTCAAATTTATGCTGGAGACAATGTGGGAAGATCGGTGATCAGACATATTTTTTGGGATTGTCCCAAATTGTACCAATACTGGAGAAACATCCAGGTGGAGATTAAATTAATTATGGGGGTGGATCTACCTTTGGAACTGGCTTGTTTTATATTAGGAGATATTCCAGCAGCAACAGATGTTCAAAATCAGAAATATTTGCTTGGGGATGCTGCTGCTGTTGATTGCTAAAAAGGTGATAACAGATGATAACATGGAGAAAGGAAATGCCACCAAATGTTCAACAGTGGAGGGAAAGATTGAAAAATGTATACTTGATGGAAAGTACAACTGCTAGACTTCAGTTGAGGACCAATGCCTTTAATATTATATGGAAACCGGTACTATTACAAATGCCAAGACTGATTCGGGATATGAATGGATGAGCTTGCTATGGTGCCGGTGAATAAGATGCTTCTATGATAGAATGTTAAGAGGATCCGATGTGATGCAAATAGAGGTTAGGTGATTTGTATTTTGTCATCCTGCGATTGTCTTTTGTGTGTCACTTTGTCTGTATGTGTATTTTGTTATGTCAATAAATGTTGAGTTAAAAAAACCCAAAAGGCTTAGTGTTGCCCCATACATCTCGAAGAGTTCTGTCCACTGCTTCAAAGCTCTCTCTGCTAATCATCCTGCACATCCCTAACAATAAGTTTCACTTGCCTCATCAAACCTGCCATCTTGAAGTTCTTGTCAATGTTGCAGAATAAAGTTTGCAATGTTGCAGAAAAAAATTCAAACAATAAAGTTTGTTCTCAAACAATAAAGGCACCCATTGTGTGTCTGTCGTGTTTACCACCTAGAAAAACAAAGTCTGAAGCATCTGTATTTCCAAGTTCATCTTCATGTCTACCCCATTCTGAGTCGGAAGCAGTGTAAAACTCTGATAATCTGTTATCTGACATTTCTACAATTCTGAAGAAATGTTTACAATCGCCACTCATCATGTCCCTGATTCTTGCACTCGCCATGAACACACCAGGATCCCTATACCCACTCTCTTCCAAATACTAGGATCCCAGTCCCCGTTCTCCCCTCCTATACTTCATGTCCATGGTTCCCACACTCCCTTCCACTGACCCCCCCCCCCCCCCCCACCCCGCCCAGTTTCTACACTTCTACTCTCCCTTCAAACGCTCCTGGTTCTGTTGACTACACTCCCTGGGAACGTATCTGCCTTCGTCAGACATGATCTTTTCTAGCTTATTGGATTCACTGATAATAAGTGCGTCACTTTTTTTGATAAGGATAAACTCAAAGTATATTATTTGAACAGAATAATATCCAATAATCCAGAAAATGTGTGAGTCCCAACAATGTCCTGGTTTGCCGGATTGATTGAGTTTTCCTGAATATTGTAATTTCTTCTCCGGGTCAAAATCATGAAACCCCAATTCAAAAAGACTGTTTACCATCCCAGGAAAACTCGGGATGGGCAATAAATGCTGCCTTTTCCAATTACCCTCTGAATGATGATGAATAATTTACAAATGTTTTGAGAATGGCACCCACTGATTTTTTCTTTGATGACGGAGTGGAAAATGTTCATTATATAGAACAGAAACCTAAACCAAGGGATCATATTGGAAAATGAAACTGATGGATGATCTGCAGCAATGAGACCTACCATGCATGTATCGATGATGAAGACTCACGGTGTTGACGTGCTGCCACCTAGTGAGGAAACAAGGGATTGCGCTGGGCTTCATGGTTCAAGCCAACATGGTTTCAAGTTCCCCCCTGCCTTTTCACTGGCTAATGTGAAATGTATGGAAAGGAAGCTGGATGAACATAAAGCCAGTGACCTACCTTAATGAACTAAGGGACTTCTGCCTGCTCTGTTTCCCAGAGGGATGGCGCACATCTGACATCCGAGATGTACTCATTCTTTAGGGAGCTGGGGTTCCCCTCTCCCATCATAGATGAGGGCCTCACTCGTGTCTCCTCAGTACCCTGCAGCTCCATCCTTGCTCCCCCTCCCCCTAGTCACAACAGAGACAGAGTCCACCTCGTCCTTACTTTCAACCCATCGCATACAACACAAAATCGTCCAACATTTTCGCCACCTCCAACAGGATCCCACCACTATGCACATTTTCCCATTTCCACCCCTTTCTGTCTTCTGAAGAGACTGTTCCCTCCGCAACTCCCTTCCCACCCAAACCACCCCCTCCCCAGGTACCTTCTAATCACAGAAGATGCAACAACTGTCACTATACCTTCTCACTCGACTCTGTCCAGGGATCCCAGCAGTCCTTTCAGGTTAGGCAGAGGTTCACGCACCTCCTCCAACCTCAACTACTGTACCGTTGTTCAAGATGTGGACTCTTTTACATTGGCTAGATCAAACGCAGACTGGGCGATCCTTTTGGGGAACATGTTCGCTCAGCCCGTGTGAACCAACCTGATCTCCCGGTTGCTGGACACTTTAATTCTCCTTCCCATTGCTAGACAGACCTTTCTATCCTCGGTCTCCTCCATTGTCAGAGTGAAGCTAAATACAAATCGGAGGAACAACATCTCATATTTCGCTTGGCCAGCTTAGAGCCCAGTGGTATGAATATTGATTTCTCTCACTTCAGGTAGCCCCGGCATTCGCTCTCTTTCTATTCCTCCCCCACCTAAGTCGCGCTAGCTTCTCATTTTCACCCTACAAACAGCTTACTATGGCCTATTTCCTTTATCATCATTACTTTTTTGCATATCTTTCATTCATTATTCTTTATCTCTCCACATCTTCAGATTGGTTAGGGATAAGGGAAATGAGAGATTTAGATCTCTCATTTCCCTTTTCCCTAACCAATCTGAAGAAGGCTCTTGACCCGAAACATCACCCATTCCTACTATCCAGAGATGCTGCCTGTCCCACTGAGTTACTCTAGCTTTTTGTCTCACCCCTGACATACCTGACTGTGCCATTCAGCCCAAGGGCTTCTCCCTTCATCAGATCTGGAACATCTGACTGTGAAGTGCCATCCCTATTATCTGCTGAGATAATTCACCTCAGCTATCCTGACAGCAGTTGATATCCCTCCCCATGCAGACGCCAAGCTTGCTCTGAGTGAACTGTACTCCACTACAGAGAGTTGCTCACTGCTGCTTGGCAGACTAGGATGATATCCTACACGACTGCTTTGAGTTAGTGGACTGGTTCCATATTCAGGGATTCTGCAGCCAACCAATGAGTTCACCACTGCCGTGACTGACTTCATCAACAAATGCATAGAGGAGTGCGTGTTGAACAAGACAATCTGAGTGTTCACCAACCGGAAACCATGGATGAACTGTGAGTTCCATTCCCAGGTGAAGGCCAGGTCGGCTGTACACAAGACAAGTGATCCCGAGCAGTACAAGAATGCTTGCTATGATCTTCACAAAGCCATCAAGGATGCCAAGAGACAATTAGCTGGAAGAAGGGTCTCGACCCGAAACGTCGCCTATCTCCTTCGCTCCTTAGATGCTGCTGCACCCGCTGAGTTTCTCCAGCTTTTTGTGTAACCCTCGATTCTCCAGCATCTGCAGTTCCTTCTTTAACACTTTGTCCACTCCACTGCGATATCTCCTCAAGGTATGCCTACTTTAAAGAAATTCACCTCCTCCCTACGAAGACAGTTTCACAACCTCCTCTCTTACTGCTCCCCCTCTGTGATACCCCCTTCCCTCCAACTCTACGACCACATCCTCACCCAGACTCGATACCACAGCCACATCTGCTTCCTCGGGGCCTGCCTGCACCTCCATCTCACACCTCGTGGATTCCAGCTCCAATTCCCTGCCTCCCAGTTCGGACCCCAGCCGGACAATCGGTACCGACTGGCTATCCGCCGCCACACTGTGCAATTCTCCAACTGGGCATTAAGATCTACCCTGGTTGCGATGCGCCGGCACCAGCAGGACCTCGCATTGACTCTCCCGAATCTTCGGGCCTCACTCACCCAGACCTGCAACGGACCCCAACTACACTACATCCTCTGGAAGATCCACCGCTTCAATCAACAATTCCTGTCCCACCTTACCTCCACCAAAGACCTGAAATTAGCCCGCCTCCAGGCCGTTCCAGCCACCGACAATCCCCGACTCGACCACCCGCAGGCCCCGGGCCCCAAATCCGGCCCGAGCCACCGGCCTGAGTCCACCGACGCCATCTTGGCTACCAGGAGCGCCTCCAGGACTCACCAGGACGCCGCCTTCACCGACCTCCACGCCGATGCTGCCGCCGACCTTCGCCTGCCTACCGATGGCGCCCAGCCTCGTTGCCTGCCCGGTAACTCTGTTTATCTCCCCTCCCCGATTCCACCGCCCATCACCAGCACAACGCGACCGCCGAACCTCGCCGCCCCCCGGGACCACACAACCTCATCACCGCACTGGGCCCATCCAGCATCGCCGGTGTACTGGGCCCGCCAAAGATCACAGCCACACCCGCCTCACCTTGCATCGCCGCCGGACCGGGGCCCCCAGAACATGGCCGCCACACCGCACCCCACTCTTCTCGCCGCCTGACCCAGCGGGCTGAACCTTGCTACCTCACCGACCACGCACCCACCGGGACCTCCCACGCATCGCCCGCCGACCCCGACTCCACTGCCCGCGGACTCCCACCTTCGGCCCGCCGACCCACGACACTCCACCGCCCTCCAACAGCCCGCAGCCGTCGCCTCACCTGCAGACTGGATTGTGCAGCGGGCCTGAAGCCTCCACGTTGCGCACTCCTCCCACCACTTTGTTGTTAACGGAACTGGGTCCTAGTGCCCGTCTCCCCAGCCCCGGTGGCCTCAGTGGCTGTTCCACTGGGTCTTCCCCATCCCCCTCCTACCATGTAACCCCTGCTCTTTCCCACCCACACCACAGCCCCCATACCCCCCCACCACACAACGCTCCGTCCTCAGTCCACACACCTGCCTTCCTCCAGCCACAACCCCCATCCCTGCCGCGTGTTCACCATCCCCCCGGACCTCCCCCTCTCCGACACCGAAAGGTCGGTCCTCAGCAGAGGTCTTACCTTTGTCCCCCTCAGTCCCCACCTCAATGAGTTCCGCGCCCACCACGACTTGGAGCTCTTTTACCGTCGCCTCCGCCTCCGCCTCACAGCGTTCTTCCACGGGAATAAGTCCTCGCCCCCCACTGATGATCCCTTTTCCTGTCTCCCACGTACCCCCTCCTCATGGACCCACCCTCGTGGCCCTCCAGCTTTAGAACTCTTTATACAGAACTGCTGTCGGGACATCAACCGCCTCGACTTCTCCACTCCCCTGTCTCACTCCAACCTCTCCCCGTCCGAACGTACTTCCATCGACTCACTCCGCAACAACCCAGACTGGGTTATCAAACCCGCCGACAAGGGAGGTGCCGTGGTAGTCTGGCGCGTCGATCTCTACAAAGCGGAGGCCACGCGCCAACTCTCGGACACCTCCTCCTACTTACCCCTGGACCATAACCCCACTGACGAGCACCAGGCCACCATCTCGAGCACCATAACCGACTTCATCAACTCCGGCTCCCTACCCCCCCGAGCCTCCAACCTCATCGTTTCCCAGCCCCGCACAGCCCGATTTTACCTTCTCCCCAAAATCCACAAACCCGACTGCCCCGGCAGACCCATTGTCTCTGCCTGTTCGTGTCCCACCGAACACATTTCCACATACCTTGACTCCATCCTATCCCCCTTTGTTAAATCCCTCCCCACCTATGTTCAAGACACCTCAGACACTCTCCGTCGGCTCCGCGCATTCCATTGTCCAGGCCCCCATCCTCTCATCTTCACCATGGACATCCAGTCACTATACACGTGCATCCCCCACCAGGATGGTCTCAAAGCCCTCCGGTACTTCCTCGACCAGAGGAGCAACCCATACCCATCCACTGACACCCTCCTCTGCCTAGCGGAGTTGGTCCTTATTTAAAAAAAGGAAGAAGGGTCTCGACCCGAAACATCGCCTATCTCCTTCGCTCCTTAGATGCTGCTGCACCCGCTGAGTTTCTCCAGCTGTTTGTGTAACCCTGCCAAGAGACAATACTGGGACAAACTTGAGTCTCGGTACAATCAGTTGGACACCCGCAGACTGTGGCAAGATCTAAATAATATAACTGGCTGCAAAGTGAATTCGGGCAACACCACTGGTGACAGCGCGGCTTAACCTAATTAACATAATGCTCTCTATGCTCACTTTGAGCAAAAGGCCATCCATACCATCAGAATCAAATGTGTCTCTTTCCAGGTTCACTGTTGCAGAAGTTAGATCGGCTTTCCGTAGAATGGATCCATGGAAAGCAACTGGCCCAGATGGAGTCCTTGACCATATCCTTAGGACCTACGTGTGCTGACTAACAGGATTGTTCAGACATCTTTAACCTCTCCCTACTCTATTCTGAGCTACCCACCTGCTTCAAGACCACTGTCATCACGTTGGCAAAGAAAAGTAAGAACTCATGCCTTAACGCAGGGGTTGGCAACCTTGTTCTGCATTGGGGGCCAGGACCCATGTCTGTGAGCAGATTGCAGGCTACATCTTTCGCCATAGTGTGACACTTGGTGTTGTTTTTCGCGTGATTTCACGTGATTTTAAATTAGTTTTCTGCAGTCCCCAGGTCCCTCACTCCCCCAGGACTGGCTGCAGTTCCCAGGCCGGCTTGCCTGCCCCGGGACTGGCTGTAGGTCGGCTCAACTGCACCGGGACTGGCTGTAGCACCCAGGTCATCTGCGTGCCCTGGGACTAGCTGCAGTTCCCAGATCAGCTCGCGTGCCCGGGACTGGCTACAGTTCCCAGGTCGTGAAAACAAATTGAAAAAAAAAACGCCTGTGGGCCGAATGCTTTTGGATTAAGTTGCCGACCCTTGCCTTAATGACCACCATCCAGTGGCCTTGACACCCACCATCATGCGTGCTTTGAAAGCCTAGTTATGGAACGCATTAAATCCAGTCTACCGAGCAACCTTGACCCACTGCACTTCGCCTACCGCCACAACAGGCCCACGGCTGATGCCATCTCACTGGCCCTACACTCATCACTGGAACACCTGGACAAAAGAGACACACGCATCTATTTGTAGACTACTGCTCTGCTTTCAATATCATTATACCATTCTAGCTCATCTCCAAATTCCTGGAACTTGGAGTCAGCATTCGCCTCGGCAACTGGATCCTCAACTTCCCGAAAGATCACAATCAGTGAGGGTAGGTGAATAATCATCCTCTACAGTAATCCTCCACACTGGTGCTCTGCAAGGTTGCATTCTCAGCCCCCTTCTTTACTCCTTGTGCAACCATGACTTTGCAGTCAATTACAAATCCGACTCAATTTAAAAATTCAAAGACGCCATCGCCATAGTGGGCCAGATATCAAATAATGATGAGATGGAGTACAGGAAAGAGATTGAGAGCCTCATAACTTTATGCCAAGAAAACCTTTCCCTCAGTGTCAGCAAGCCAAAGGAGACTGTAATCCCAGCAGTACATATACCTTGGTATACATTGGTGGCACCAAGGTAGAGATGTTGAAAGCTTCATGTTCCTAAGATTATATATCACCAGCAACTTGTCCTGGACCAGCCACATCAAAGTTATGACCAAGGAAACATACCAACAGGTCAACTTCCTTATAAGTTTAGGAAGTTTGGTATGTCTCCAACAACTCTCACAAACTTCTACAGATGCTCCATGGAATTGGGATCCATCACAGCTTGGTTTGGGAACAGTTACATCGAAGACCGCAAGAAATTGCAGGAACTGTGGCCACAGCCCAGCCCATCACACGCACCAACCTCCCTTCCATTGACTCCATCTGCACCTCACACTGCCTGAGCTAGGCCACCAGCATAATCAAGGATGAGTCGCACCTTAGATACTCTCTCTTCTCCACTCTCCCATCAGGCAAGAGGTACAGAAATGTGAAAACGTATACCTCCAAATTCGGGGACAGTTTCTTCGCAGCTGCTATCAGGCAACTGATTTCATTGGAGACTCTCAGACTTTCTTTAATCACACTTTACTGGACTTTATCTTGCACTAAATGTTATTCTCTTTATAGTGTATCTGTAGACTGTAGATGGCTTGGTGGTAATCAGGTATAGCCTTTCCACTGACTGGATAGTTTGCAACAAAAAAGCTTTTCACTGTACCTCACAATAAACTGAACTAACTATCTAATTAACTAAGGTTTGGCACCATTAGAGGGAATCCCTTTTGTAATTAAAAATATCTAGATTATTTTTAAATTTACTGATGGGATTTGATGTCACGTTAACTGGATTGTGTCATTGCCTGCTTGGGAAGCATAATGTATTAGGATTTTTATTGTCATGTGTACAGGGATAAAGTGAAAAGCTTTGTCGGGCATGCTATCCAATTAGATCAAATAATAATAAATAATAAAGTCAAACTGAAATACAATAGATCAAGGGGGAAGATACAGCATGCAGAATATAGTTCTCAGCATTGTAGCACATCAGTTACATAGACAAGGTCCAATGCCCACAATGGGGTAGAGATGAATTGGATGATGCCCTAATTTATGGAAGGACTGTTCAGAAGCCTGATAACAGAAGGGAAGAACTTGTTCCAAAGTTTGGTAGTATGAGCTTTCAAGCATTGGTACCTTCTGCCGGACCCAGTATATACCTCCAGGTACGTGGTCCAGAAAATTAATCATTATCCCCGACTATTTTTAGGTAGATTCTTTTACAAGTTTTGTTCTGGATACTACAAAAAACATCCCAGATTTACCCAATTGCACTCTATTACCTTACATAATAGGAGAAAACTAATCGGGGGAGTCTTAAATTGGCTGTTGGCACAAGTTTTACAGTGGTGCACATTGCGAGTATTGATGCCACCAAACTTTATGCCACCAAGCTTTACGCCACTAATGGTAAGGTTATTGTACCAATAATATTGAAAGTCCCTCACAGCCAAATACATAAAAGGTGTTTAACATAACCTCAGGAATATTCAAAGTACGGTTCACTATGAGAGAATCTGGAGGCTTCCATTGGAATCTCTGGAATTAAAGTTGGAATCACACATTTTTAAATTAATTTATTTATTATAATTTTAATTTATCTTATAATAGTCATTATAATTATATTGATATTTTTTGTACACAATATACTGTTACAGAAATCAATGTTGCAGCCTTTTAAACATCTCCAGTATTATACTCTATTTTACAGTTTATTGTACAAAAGTGCATAAAGAGAATGCTTCTAATTCTTTTTTGTCACGAAACATTAAGCGTACATTTTTTTTCTATTTCTATTGCAAGTTCCTGCCCTAAACCTCAACTGGAACTCTTTGCTCCAATCCATGCATGATCGCTGACTATGTTTTTCAAACATTTATATTGGTACCTGAAGCATACTCACTGAACTCTAGAAAGGTGAAGTACTTTTGGGAATTATATTACAGCAAAATATCAAAATTCATGCGAGATGCATATGTTTTGATTTCCAGTTAAGCCACCACCAGTTGCAACTAATTTAGGCAGTGATTCTCAAAGATTTTGGTACAATATTTCATAATCTCCCTCAGATCCATTTGCAGAGGGGAACTAATGTCACCTGAATAATCATAATCATACTTAATTTGCCAAGTATGTTTTGCAACATACAAGGAATTTCATTTGCCATACAGTCATCATACCAATAAAAAGCAACAGAGCACACACAAAATACATTTTAACATGAACATCCACCACAGTGACTCCTCCGCATTCCTCACTGTGATGGAGGGTGAAAAAAAAGTTCAATCTCCCCCTTCTTTGTCCTCCAGCGGTCGGGGGCCTATAACCTTCAGTTGACGGGGCGATCTTACTCCCGTTGCCGGCTGCGGGCCTCCTCGTCGGGGCGGTCAAATTACTGCATCGGGGGGGAAGCTCAGCTTCCCGCGCCGGACGATCTACCACGGGTCAGGGCTAGTCGACCGTCGTTGTGTGGCATTTGGAGCTTCCGGTCTCAACCTGAGACTGCGAGCTCCTTGAAGTTAAAGTCCGCAGGCCGTGGCTGGACCGTCGATCCCAGGCAAGGAAATGGCTCTGATGGTAAGTCCAAGCCCCGTGGGGAGGCTCAAAATCAGTCCTGGGCAAGGCCTCCAGCTCCAAGATGTTAGGCCGCAGAGCAACCGGAGATACGATCGGAAAACAATCGCATCTCCGGCAAGGTAAGAGATTGAAAAAAAGTTTCCCCCTCCCCCACGTAAAACAAAGCAGAGAACATTAACATTCTTTTAAAACACATGAAAATTAACAAAAGAAAGACGAAAAGACAGATAGACTGTAGGTGAGGCTGCCATTGAAGCGCCACCTGGTGGCCGCTCTTCTATTTTAAGTTTAAAATGTTCCATTCATTTTCTTGTTCAGGAATGATAACATTCCTCTCCATTAGGGAAATTATTTTTTTCATCAGTACTCAGAGCAGGGAGCTGGGCAGAGCAGAAGACCTATTCATACAATTTAATATACTGTCAATAGCTAAGACTAGCACTGTGAATTCAAAGGAATACTTAATGTTAATAAATCACGTGCAATCCAATCATTGGTATTTCAGTCTTTATGAACAGGTACAACAATTTTATGGAAAACACTTTTTAAGGCACAATTTGCCTAGAATTTCAGAAGTACTGAATTAGGCCCTGAAGTTAAACAGGCCAGTACTAGTGTGGACCTTTGAAATGCTTATCATTCTAGCAGGGACCATAACACCTCCAGCAAGATAGATGGGATTTTGTAAGAATTCCTTGAAGACTCTCAATATGGCTAAATAAATAAATAATACTACTGATTTCTATTGTTTAATTTAAAGTATTGATAATGTCAATCATCAATGAGATGTTTATTAGAAAAAACTTTCCACATATAATTCCAATTAGTTTCAATTAAAACAGAATGAAAGTGACCATTCCTGCGGGTTGAGGAACTATGGTTGTTGGTTGTTTTTTATCTTTCCAGGTAAATGAACTAAAATTGGTTGGAGCAGCCTTCAAATATTTTGTTAAATCAAAGGTATAACATCATTGCAATGTACCCAAATGGTGGAAATGTCAACCCATCTGTTAGAATAGCATTTCTATACATAATTGTACACATAGATTATAGGTAGGAAAGGAATTCAAATAATGTTAATATTAATTGTTTTATTTTAAGAGTATGGAATATAATACACTAATATCCCAGATGAGGTGTCAAGTATTATAAATATCACTAAGTTGAGACATTTCCTGTATCCTGCGCTTCTTCTCTTTCTAATTATCTGCGAAAAAATAAAATGATTAAGTATTTGCTTAGTTTATAGATATAATTGCATTATAGAGGTGAAACTTCTATAGATGACATTGAATTAGATTTAAAATTTTATTGTATTAACCTTCTTTGCTAGATTTTACAAAATTGTGCAGTAAACATTTTAATTATATTCAGCGAAACAGGTCCTAGTAAGTGAAAAGAAACAGTGGTTCAAACCGATTGTGAATATATTATTTGAATATATTGTTCGGACAATGTGTATCTCATTTTGGGAGACACTTGCTTTTAAAATCTCATTGGACTGATACCTGTGTCTGTGATAACATTGATTTCATTTCGGAGTCACGTGAGTGACTTCGTGAAGAACCCGCCAGCACGCATGCGCGACATATCGTCGTAACGCGTTGCTGTCGACGGCTGGCGGTGGGGTGCGCTCCCTGCCAGTCCTTCATAAGGGACTGCTAAGGTAAGTTGTACTAACCTTAAGTTGGTTGGTCCTTGCTGCGAGTACTTTTTTGTCTTTCAGCAAGGGCATGGAAGGGAGTTCGAGAGGCCGTAAGACGTCCGTCCGGAGTCGCCGGCCACCTGTCCCGGAGCCCTCATCATCGGCTGCACCTGCGATACAGGCCGGGAAGAAGGCGGGGAAACCGGGGAGCCCTGTTGCTGCAGGACCCGACCCGCTGATACACCGCAGCTCCGGGGAGGAGTTCGAGGAGTAGGACTGCGGTGTGCCGCCGGAGCAGGCAGACCCTGCCTCCGCATTGAGGTCGCCAACGGGCCCGTTGGCGGACCTGGGCAAGGGCTCGCGTGCGGCTGCATGGCCCTTCTCCCTCAGCCCTCGGAGAAGAGGGAGGGATGGAGCCCGGAAGCCTAATCCTTCAGGGGCAAAGGCATCACCTGCCGCCAAACAGCGGACTGGTGTAAAGGCGGGACTCAAGTCCACTGCGAGGTCCAGTGTTGACTCCCCAACCACCGAGGCCGGGACGGGTCATTTGGGAGGAGTCCCGCCGCGGTCGCCGAGTCCCCCATGGATGGGAGGACGAGACCATGCGTCGGCAAGGTCCATGATGTGGGCAGCCGGCAAGCCCGCGCGGGTGTCGGGTCACCGTGCTGAGGCATTGGGTGCCGACTCTCCACCGCGTTTGCCCTCCGTGGCAGCGGCATTATGTTCCGCCAAAAGAAGGCGTTTGAACACACCTCCCGCGCGGGAATCGCTCAGTTTTGCTGCGGCGGCTGGCAGCGACAACTTCCGGCACCAGGTTCATCTTGACGAGGTGCGGGCCGATGAAAGGAGCCTCAGCAGTATATCAGAGCGTGAGGACTCCGACCGCCCGAGTGTTCAGGGCGAAGGGCGTATTGACCGTATGGAACGGATGTTGGAGCTCCTTTTGCAGAACCAACGGCAGGAGGCATCCAGCATCGAAGGGCACAGGGAGGTTTCACCAGTCTCAACAGCCAGCCTGAGGCAGCCAGAGGAGGAGGAATTTTCAGACCCTACACCGGTTCCATCCGAGGTGCCGCAGGAAGAACTCCTTGATGTGGCGGCGAAATTTGCTTCTCCGGAGACAGCGGGACTTCCCCTCAACCCCAAATTGGCTGCCACCGTGGACTTCCTCACTAACCACCAGCGCCAGGAGGAAGTTCTCTCACAGGCCATCAACAGGCATAAAGCCCCATCCAACTGTAACTCCCACAACGTGCCCGTGGTCAATACGCCGATCTGGGGCAACATAGGCACAGCCATCAGGACTCAGGAGATAAAGCTCCAACGCATCCTGAGGCTGCTCACGGCTGGAATCACCGTGTTTGCGCGGTCGGTGGATGGAGAGGACCTCAACCTAGAGCAGGAGGATGCTCTCGCGCTGCTATGTGCTACTCAGCACGAAATAAATGCCTTCAGGAAAAGCAGCATTCGCCCCACGCTCAACCCAAAATTTGCTGGGTTGTGCAAGGCGCCTCCTCCACCACTGCCCAGACAGCTGTTCGGGGAAGACCTCCCGAAGAGGGTTAAGGAGCTGGATGAACATGCCAAAACGGTGGGACTAATGCTGTCTCAGATTGCCCCCAGGCTGCCGGCCAAGAAAGCGCCATTTATTAGGCCACGAGGCCCTGTCTCCAGACCGACACGGACCTACGCTCCAGCCCCACCTCAATACCAGCAGCCCCAGCAGCCGCGGCCTTTTTTAGGGCAAGGCCCGCAACGGCCTCCGTGGAAGATGCGGACGCCGCAGCACAAGCCCAACCCAGCACCTCCACGACCCGCCAAACATGTCAGGGACCGCCGGTAACCAGGGAGGTAAGGCGGTCTGGTTTTCATGTACCTGTGTGTTTAACTTCACATGTTGGTGGGCGCCTTCGGTTTTTCTTGGAGGCATGGGAAACTATCACTTCCGATAAATTTATTTTACAAAGTATTCAAGGTCATGAGATTGAATTTATTAACGGCAACATTCCTCCATCCCAGCATATGCCCAATCGGACATTTACGCTGTCTGCCGTTGACCAGGCAGCAGGCTATGCTGAGATCTTAAGGTTAGAAGAAAAAGGCGTGATAGAAAAAACTATACAGGAACCAATTGAATTTGTATCAAATATATTTACCAGGCCCAAGAAGGATGGAGGATGTCGGGTTATTATTGATCTGACCCATTTGAATACTTTTATAACATACACCCATTTCAAAATGGACACTTTCGAAACAGCCAAGTCATTGCTTTCTCATGGCTGCTTTATGGCATGCATTGATTTAAAAGATGCATACTATTCTGTATCCATTCGGAAACACCACAGGAAGTTCTTAAAATTTGTCTGGATGGATCAACTCTGGCAATACAGGGCTTTGCCAAATGGGCTTACTACAGCTCCTAGATTGTTTACTAAATTACTGAAACCCATTATGGCCAGGCTACGGAAGCAACATCATATAGTGATGGCCTATTTGGATGATATATTGATTGTTGGCAACACCCTGGAGTCGGCTGAACAGGCAGTCTCAGCCACTGTGGCACTTTTTCAGGAAATGGGGTTTATTGTCCATCCAGATAAGTCGAAGTTCTGCCCTTCACAGGTTATGGATTATCTGGGGTTCACCGTGGATTCCAATCGCATGAGGGCCACCATACCGGTTAACAAGGTTCGGGATGTCACCCAAGCATGTCAGGATTTAGCCTGCGCCAGTATACCATCAATTAGGCAAACTGCTAAGGTGATTGGCAAGATCATAGCATTGTTTCCAGCAGCCCAATACGGGCCTTTGCATTATCAAAATTTGCAAAGAGCCAAGATCTCCGCGTTAAAACAGAACGCCGGTCATTTCGACAGATCAATGCAGCTGCCTCTTAAAGCTAAGATTGAGTTACAATGGTGCGTGGACCATATTAGTGACTCATTTACACCCATTATTGTGCCCAATCCGATGGTATACTTGCAAACCGATGCAAGCTCCTATGGCTGGGGAGCTACGGACAACTACTCTAGTTGCGGGGGCAGATGGGACACCCTTGAATCTACTATGTTGTTGTCACAAGGGATAAACTATTTGGAGATGCTTGCAGCATTTCACGGACTTCGAGCTTATTGTTCCAATCTTACTGATGCTCATGCCCGTATCCAAATAGACAATACCACTGCGGTGGCATATTTAAACCATATGGGCGGTACCAGGTCAATTTCATGTGATAAATTGGCTAATACAATTTGGCTCTGGTGTATTCAACGGAATATTTGGATTTCAGCTACCTATTTACCAGGTGAGCTAAATACTGTGGCGGACACCAGGTCACTCAAGTTTAATGACAACATTGAGTGGATGTTGCATCCTCAAATCTTCGCTAAAATTACAGCTAAATTTGGTAAACCAGATATCGACCTCTTTGCGTCACGGTTGAACCATCAGGTACCAACATACGTTTCGTGGGAACCAGATCCTGAGGCAATGGCGATGGATGCATTCTCGTTGGACTGGGGGAAATGGTTTTTCTATGCATTCCCCCCATTTTGCCTCATCAGTCGGGTATTGCAGAAAATCCAGATGGATGCTGCTAAGGGCATTCTTATTATACCCGACTGGCCTACGCAGCCATGGTATCCGGTGGTCTTTGACATGATCAGTCAGCCTTGGGTCCTCTTAGAGGGTTGCCCACAATTGGTCACTAACCCTGTGTCGGGGGAGCCACATCCCTGCCATAGCTATCTGAATTTGTTGGCTTGCAGATTCTAAACCGGCCATTACTGCAGTATGGCCTATCACCCAGAACTATGGATACCATTGGAGCGTCGTGCCGGGAGTCCACCAGGCGGCAATACCTCTCCCACATCCGAAAATGGGAAGCCTACTGCAGCCGCTGTCAAATCACATATGACGATGCATCCATAGCCGACGTATTGGAATTCCTCGCGGGGTTGCACCATGATGAACACTTGAGCTACAGTGCCATCAACAGCACCAGAAGCGCGCTGTCATTCTACCTCAATATTGAGGTAGGATCCAACAGGCTGGTGTCCAGGCTCATGCGGGGTATATTCAATTCGAATCCGCCTAGACCACGCTATAATATCACCTGGGATGTCAGGGAAGTACTAACCCTGCTCAGGACGTGGTCGCCCATGGAGGGGCTAGAGCTGGACAAACTCACCATGAAACTGGTGATGTTACTAGCACTGACTTCAGCACAGAGGGTACAGACACTGCATAAAATCCGGATCGACAGGATGATCTCTACCCCTGCAGAAGTAGTTTTCTTTATCGATGAGCTACTAAAGCAGCATAGACCTGGGTGCACAGGGCTGCAGCTGAAGTTCCCGGCATACCCCGCAGATGCAAGGCTATGTTTAGCCGCCCATATCTGTCACTATGTCAAGGTGACGAGAAACATAAGGGGAATGGAGAAATACCTGCTTGTCACTCACAAGAAACCTCACCATCGAGTGACAGTCCAGACGATATCCAGGTGGCTCAGGATCGTCTTGGGTAAGTCAGGTATCGACACTAATGTCTTCAAATCCCATTCCACCAGGGCTGCATCAACGTCGGCGGCGAGGGTCATGGAGGTGCCCATGGACCATATTCTCGCTACAGCAGGATGGGCGAATGAAGCTGTATTTCAGCGATTTTACAACAAGCCTGTTGCTGCTCCTCTACAGTTCTCGGAGGCCGTGCTGAATGCAGGTCAAGAACGTGGAGATGTCCCCGAATGAGGGTTTTTTTGCTTTGTTTATTAATAAATATTATTCTTGTTTTTCAGTATAAGCAGTTTGGAAAATTGTTTACTCCCATCCATCCTTGCTAGTGGTGTGTCAGCATGGACGTGGTCCAGGGCGTGCAATCACAGAAGCTTTGAAGTCTTCACGAAGTCACTCACGTGACTCCGAAATGAAATAGTAAGATTAAACGAGAACTTACCAGTTCGAAGGTTGATCTTTATTTCATGAGGAGTTGCGATGAGGGATTTCGTGCCCTCCGCTCCCAACCCTCGATCATACTCAACTTTTAATTATAGTCTCTTCAATCTTACTATGCCAAGTCATTTCTGTTGTTGGTTTCTGTGATACCACACCGCTACTTTGAAGAATGTCGCGCATGCGTGCTGGCGGGTTCTTCACGAAATCCCTCATCGCAACTCCTCATGAAATAAAGATCAACCTTCGAACTGGTAAGTTCTCGTTTAATCTTACTATTAACGGGATTCTTCCACACTATTTCAATGTTTCTGTGATGACTGAAGTCAAGTTTATAAAAATGAAAGACAGTTTCTACATCTAAGTAATCACCCTCTACAGAACAAAGGTATTGTCAATGTACAATTGTGATTCATTCCATTTACTTCCAAAATATACAACTAGGTTAAAGGAGTATCTTTTCACAGTCACTCAACTGTTTAATTATATACGGGTTGACTTATATCACATATAACATATTACATAATTATTTTCCAGAACATACCTTCTCTCCGGGATCTCAATAAGCTCACGTGATTGAGATTGAAGGGCTTGAATAATGTTCTTTTTTATTTGTTGATCAGGCAAATTCAGATTATCGGTTGTGAACGTGCACCTCAGAATAACTGTCTGTTGTGCTGTAAATAATATTAAAAATAATTAAAGATTGAGGTCCGCTGTAGATAAAATGTTCTTGAAAATATTCCGGTGCTCTGAGTGTGGAAAATAATAGGTATTCAGACAAAATCAATTGTAATCATGTATTGTCTTTCTGTCGACTAGCATGCAACAAAAGCTTTTCCCTCTACCTCGGAACTGGAAACTGATCAAGGATTGCAATGGACTATGATAATAATTTGGACTCATTTAGACATTGGTCTTTTAATGTGTTAGTTGTTATTTCCAGACAAAAAAGCATTAAAAGATTGGTGTCAATTTACATACTATATATAATTCACTTTCCTTAGTGCACCTATAAGGTTATCCATCTGTAATGTCAGGGTATCTTTCCTAAAGTTATAGAATAATGCAACACGAAAAAAGACTATTTGAGCAATGATGTTAGGTCTTTAAAAGTTTGGAAAGTTACAAAAGTATTCTGAGGGATAATATATTCATGCATTCAGATGGACAGGGGCTGATTAGGGTTAGACAGCACAGTTTTGTATGTGGGATATCTTGTCCCATGAATTTGATTGAGTTTTTTGAAGATGTGTCCAAAAAAGTTGATGAGGGTAGAGCTGTGGACGTATATATGGATATCAAGGTTCCGCATGGTTGGCTGCTCTGGAAGGTTTAGATCACATGGGATCCAAGGAGAAAATTAGCTTCATGGAAGGAAGTAAAGTGTGATGGTGGAAGTTTGTTTATTGGACTGGAAGCCTGTGACTAATGGTGTGTCTCAGGGCTTGGTGCTGTTTGTCATCTATGTCAATGATTTGAATGTACATGCCACAATTAGTAAATTTGCAGATGACACAAAAGTGGGTGGTATTGCAGATAGCAAAGATGGTTGTCAGAAATTGCAGGGGGAATGTTGATCGGTTGGGCAGGTGGACTGAGCAATGGTTGATGACATTTAATACAAAGAAATGTGGTGTTGCATTTTGGGAAGTCTAACCAAGGCACTGTGAAAGGCAGGGCTCTGGGGAGTGCTGTACAGCAGAGGGACATAGGACAGGAAGCTGTCCTGAGTCTGGCACATGCTCTCAAGATTCGGTATCTTCTGCCAGATGGGAGCGGGGAGAAGAAGGAATGACTTGGGTGGAATATGTCTTTGTGTAGGAGGGAACTGCAGATGCTGGTTTACACTGAAGATAGACACACAATGCTGGAGTAACTCAGTGGGTCAGGCAGCAGCCCTGGAGAAAAGGAACTGGTGATGTTTCAGGTTGAGACCCTTCGGGCTAGGAGTCAAGGGATGGGGGGAAATTAAATGTATGAAAAGGTACAGAACAAATCAAAGCTGGGACCAATGTGCAAGGAGCCAACAATGGATCATTTCCTTTTCTCCAGAGATGCTGCCTGACCTGCTGAGTTACTCCAGTATTTTGCATCTATCTTTGGGACAAGTCTATGGCAATGTCGGCTTATTTTCCGAGGCATCATGAAGTGTAGATGAAGTCAGTAGTGGGGAGCCTGGTCTGTGTGATAGACTGGACCATCTACAATTTATTGTGGTCCTGGGAAGAGCTGATCTATGTATGTTTTCTTTGGTGCATCCAAGGGAGTATGTACGTGTATTCGAGGACTGACAAATTTCCAAAGTCTCCTGGGGAAGTAGAGGCATTGTAGTGCCTTCTGCTTCAGATTTTGAATATTTCCATTAATGACTGTAATGCAATTTCTCTAGTTTTTCAACATTAATTCTGCATTTCTGCCATAATTTCCTATGCATTCTGTAAGTGCTTGGCATTCTCGGGGTACCTCAGTTTTATAATGTTTTGTATTCATTGTAATTGCTTTGCATTCAAAGGGTGCAGAATTCTTGGTGTCCCTGAGAAACAGTTTGTATACACTATACAAGTGGCGATCATAATGAGTGTGTTGAATGCTTTTGCCTCTCGGTAGTTGGAGGAATTCCAGAACATTTCAATTACTAAGTTAAGTATATCTTTACATTGCACTTTGCATCTATCACCAATCGTATACCAGTGCCTTAATTTAAACATGTTCATGAAGGAACTGCAGATGCTGGCTTAAACTGAAGATATACACAAAATGCTGGAGTAACACTATGGATCAGGCAGCATCAGGCAGAGAGAAGGAATGGGTGACGTCTCGGGTTGAGACCCTTCTTCAGACTGAAGAAGGGTCTCGAGCCGAAATGCCACCCATTTCTAGATCAGGCAGTGTCAGTGAAAAGAGAAAAAAATTAGTAAATATTACAGATGAATAACTTTGCAGATATGGTAGATCAGCAGTTGGTGGGCAGGCAGCATTAGCATATCGGTAACGGAATGGTTCAGTTCAGGCCATATGTTTTGGTCTGAAGAAGGGTCTCGACCCGAAACGTCGCCTATCTCCTTCGCTCCTTAGATGCTGCTGCACCCGCTGAGTTTCTCCAGCTTTTTGTGTAACCCTCGATTCTCCAGCATCTGCAGTTCCTTCTTTAACACATGTTTTATGAACATGTTAGTTTACTTAGCATCATGTTCAGCGCAGGCATTATGGGCCAAACAATATGGGCAGACTATTTTCTACCACCTTATTAACTTATGACAAAGGCATTATCAAATTCTGCATTAGAATATTCCCACTGCAGAATATATACCCTGAGAAACTGTAGTTTGTTTCTCGGATGTGCTAAATATGTACTGTACAGATTAACAATGTCTTCCATTTCCCCCCAAAATTTACAAAATTGGTGCATTTTAAATGAAAAAAAACATTGCCAAACACTTTAATTCCCCTTCTCCTTCCCACACTGTGCCTCGTCCATTGTTGGAGCGAGGCCAAATGCAAATTGGAGGAACAGCACCTCACTTGGGCAGCTTACACCCCAGTGGTATTAATATTGGGATTAATATTTCTCTAACTACAATGAGCCCTTGCATCTCCTCTCTTTCCGTCCCTCCCCCACCCAAGTAGTTGTACTAGCTTTAAAGTCATCTTAATGAGTCTCATTGGGTGTCATCGTTACTTTCTTCCATATCTTTAATTAATTTGTTCCATATCTCTCTATATCACCGTTTATATCGCTTGTTTCCCTTCCCCTTGACTCAGGCTGAAGAAGGGTCTCGACCCAAAATGTCACCTATTCCTTTTCTCCAGAGATGCTGTTGACCTGCTGTGTTACTCCAGCTTTTTGTGCCATTTACCTTCTTGCCTACCAGGTAATTAACTTTTTGTGATTCACCCACTGGAACATCGAGATCCCTCTAAGCTTCAGTCATATGCAATCTCTCTGTATGTGGACGGTAATTGGCATTTTGAATTTGTTTACTGAAGAGCATGACCTCACACTGACATCCAATCACTCAACATTTCTAGCAGATAGACACAAAGTGCTGGAGTTACTCAGCAGGTCAGACAGCACCTCTGCCTGGCTCACTGAGTTATTTCAGCACTTTGTGTCTATCTTCGGTATATACCAGCATCTGCAGTTCTTTTCTACTCAATATTTCCATCTCCTATTGCAAATTCAAAATGACGGCATAATTTCCAAACTCTAGAGAATATATTCCATCAAAAATTCTCACCATCACAAAGGGAAGAGTTCGTCACAAAGCTTCCGATTATGTTGGTGCAGCTTTGTTGACAGGTTGAGGTAGTAGTTGCACATTCATCAATGTCTGATATTCTCCCATGTACAAAACCATGCTGACTATCCCTAATCAGCCCCTGTCTATCCAAATGCATATATATATTTTATGTAAATGCAAAGAGGCGCAGCAGTGGAGTTGCTGCCTTGCAACGCCAGAGACTTGGGTTCAATCCTGATTATGGGTGCTGTCTCTATGGAGCTAGTAGGTTCTCCCTCTGACTTCTGGTTTCCTCCCACATTCCAAAGACGTACAAATTTATAGGTTCCTTGGTTTCTATAAAATTGTCCCTAGTGCGTAGGATAGAATAATACAAGTGATTGCTGGTGAGTGTGGATTTGGTGGGTGGAACGACCTGTGTGCATACAGTATTTCTAAACTAAACTAAAACCTTATGCCTCAGAATCCTTCAAAATAATTTGTCCACCACAAATGTGAGGCTCACTGGTCTATAGTTACCAGGCTTTTCTTTGCAGCCCTTCTTAAATAATGGCACAACATTAGCCACCCTCCAGTGTGTTGGTACCTTACCTGTGTCTCATAATGATTCATATATGTCAGCCAGGGCTCCTGTGATTCTTTCTCTAACTTCACAATGAATGGCCTCTTCCTGCACCTATTCCTGCATCTATTTTCTATTATTTTCACTGTGTCCTCAAATAAATTTGGTCAGGCCTGAGAGATTTATCTACCTTCATACGGACTAAGACTTCTAGCACCTCCTTGACTGTTATGCGGACCGTCCACAACGCATCAGCATTAACTGTCCCATGTTCTCAGTCTTCACATCATCCTCCACGGTAAAAACAGAGGAGACATATTCATTGAGGATCTTGTCCATCTTCTAACGCTCCAGGCAGAGGTGACTGCTTTGGTGTCTGAGGGGCTTTATTCTCCCTTTACTTACCTTCTTTCCCTTAATGGATTATAAAGTATCTTTGGACACACAAGGAGCAATTTTACAGAGGCCAATTAGTCATACGTCTTTGGGATGTGGGAGAAAACCTGCGCACCTTGAGGGAAACCCACATGGTCACAGGGAGAACGTGCAAACTCCAGACAACACCTGAGACCTCTGGTGATGTGACACCAACTGTGCCACAGTACTGCCCCTGGCAATAGTACTTGCCAATAATAGTCAAAATGTCCTTTGATTTATTTTCTACTCGTAGGATTGGCTAGCTAACTTTTTGTAGTTAATGCGTTAGAACATATAGGTCGCTCTAAGCCTCACTCATTTGCTTTTTGTCTGCATTTAGATAGCAATTGGACTTTTGCTTCCTCTAACCAAAAAGAAAAACATCACATTATCCCATACTAAATACTAATTGGAAGATTTACAACCAATCAATCAATTTTTCCATGTCCCGTTGCAGAATCACAATGTCCTCATCAATTTCCAAACTGTTGAAAATAAATGAATTCAAAAATTCCTACCATCACAAAGTGAAGAATTGGTCAAATTGGTACTGAAGCCTGGTTTACAACTACACATGAAGCTTCCAATTATGTTGGAGCAGATTTGTTGACAGTTTGAGGTATTTGATGTGCATTCATTGATGTCGGGCGAAAAAAAAGTGAATGGCACATCAACAGCCAGCATGGCATTTGGCTTAGACAACTGATAATATACATGTTAATATTCAGACATACCATAGACTGCAGATGTCACAGTAAAGTGGGAGCTCAGTAAATGGATCTCTCTTTCTCAACAGTATTGTAATGACATTACAAAACATAACAAGCGAAGTGTGAGCTAATCTTTGCCAGATTGATCATTGGCATCAGAGTACGGTACGGTTTACATACCCTTTGGAGAAATGGCAGAAGTATTGAACAATGTCTTTGGCCAGTGAATTCAGATTCCAGATTTGTGAATACAGTAAAGATGAATTTTGATATGCTGAACTGCCATAAGGTGCATATGTACTCTAACTACTTTATTCAGGTAAGGGGGGCTAGCTATTCACAAGTATGGCACAAGTAAAACGAACTACTTGGCAATAATGGAGATCATGCCATTTGCCTTCTTGACCATTGCACTGGAGCATCTAGATCTCTCTGAGCTTCTCTCGTTTACAGTCCCTCTGCATTTAGATAGCATTGGTCTTTAAATACCTCCTACCAAAGAGCATGACCTCAAACTTGCTCAAACTAAATTTTGTTTTCACCCAATCGTCAATTTTTCTATATCCTATTGCAGATTGACCTAATCAATTTTAAAACGCTAGAGAATATATGTTTAACAGATTCCTTCCATTACATAGCAAACATTTTTTCAATTTGGTCAAAACTACACATGAAGCTTCCAATTGCGATTTATGAATTTCATGAGGGTGAATTTCTGTAACCCGAACTGTCCTCAGGGAGGGGGCGTGAGGTGGGGCTGGGGAATACATTCAATCTACATTCACAAGGTAATTGGTCCAACCTATGCACATTATTCATGGTGTGCCATCACCATTAAAATCTTCTATTTGTTAATGTCTAACAATGCAACAATAACGGCCAACGTGCCATTTGCCTTCTCGAAGATGTGTAGGATCTGCTGGCTGACATTTATGGTTGGCTCACTGGAATATCTGGATCCATCTGAACTTCAATCAGTTGCAGACTCTCTCCATTTAAATAGCAATTGGCATTTTGATTCCCCTTACCGAAGAGCACGGCTTCACACTCTAAACTCTACATGGTACAGGCATCAGAGGTTATAGAGAGAAGGCAGGAGAATGGGCTTAGGAGGGAGAGATAGATCAGCTATGATTGAATGGCGGAGTAGACTTGATGGGCTGAATTGTGCAACATCCACAGCAAATTCAAATTATTTCTATATACCTAAAAGTCTTGTCTTGTTTGTGTGTGTGTGCTCACGATGTGTCAATCTGCTTTTCCTATATTCTTCCATACAGCCTTCCCATTTTCAGATATCCTACTCACTTCTTTCCTGCCGTTGCGATAAACATCTTCCCGTCGCATTCCCACCTATATTTCCGAAGTTATTAATCATTAAAAAATTTTAAACAGCCCCAAAAACTCACCTATTTCGGAAAAAAAACCCAGAGTGACACGAGCGTGCTTCTCCCTCCCGGACGGGACACTCCGGGAGGGAGAAGCACGCCATCGCTCGTGGTGAATAAGGCGTGGCGGCAGCTGCCGACGCCTCACGCCCGATTACCTGGTGGGGACTGCGGTGCCGCAGGCTGAGCCCAGGGACGGGGCCTGCGTTGGAGCCCAGCGTGGTGCTGGAGCTGGAATGAGGGACGAGCACGGGGCTTTGGATGGGGCCGTGACCGGGGCCGACAAAGAAGCCACCGCTGGAACCCAGGACGAGCCTGGGTCCGGGGACAGTGACGAGCCTGGAGATGAAGTCGGGGCCTGGACTGGAGCCCAGGCGGCGGCCGAGCTGATGGATAGAGTCTACAGCCAACATCGAGTTGCAGGCGCTGGCGCTGCTCTATGACCCGGGCAGGTCCTGGGGCAGGGAATGGGAGAGAGGAGAGGATGAGGGAAATGAGGAGAATGGCGATGGGGTGGGGAGTAGGGTGGTAGAGGGGAAAGGAGGCGTGGTGGCGTGGAGGAGGGAGATGGGGAGGGGTGGAGGTGGGAGATGCACTCTCCCTATATACCCTCACTCCCACACTCTCTACCCCTTCCTCTCTAAATCCCTCCCTCTCTACACTCTACCCCCTCCCTCTCTCTCTCACTACCCCCCTCCCTCTCTCTCTCTACCCCCTGCCTCCCCTTCCTCTCAACTCTCACCCTCCTTGTCTAGGGATTGAAGAGGGAGGGTGAAGAGGAGGAGGGAGTGCTGGGGGATGAAGAGAAATGACCGTACCTGCGCAGGTGGGGGCTATGCGTGAGTGATGCAATATTGCATTGGGGAATGGCTTGCATTGGGGGAATGGGTGAGTGGTGGAATCTTGCGTTGGGGGAGCAGACCTAACGGATCTGCACTTGGTCTAGTAAAGTATAATGCATTTAAAAATTCCCACCATCGCAAAGCGAAGGGTTGATCACATTGGTGCTGAATCCTGGTTTACAACTGCACACGAAGCTTCCCATTGTGTTGGTGCAGATTTGTTGACAGTTTGCGGGGTTGGTTGCACATTCATTGACATCTGGAAGAAAACAAGTGAATTGAATGTCAAAACTTGCTTTGCCAACCAAAACATTGTCAGGTAATATTCCTACAAACATCAAACTTTTGTCGGCACAGCACAGCGGCAGTTCAGGATCAAGACCTGAGTTCAAGATCTGGATAAAGTTGCCTCTCCATGGAGGAGGCGGCCAAAAGCGGTACCTCCCCTTACTCCCCACACACAAGACACACCCAGAGACACTAAAGCAAACATTCGGACACACAACAAAAAGTAGAAATAACGAACACGCTACTGGCAGGGCAGCGGTCTCGCAGTGTCCCCTCCGACCACCTCTTCCCCTCTTCTACTCTATCCAGACCCACAAAGTCTTACAGCGCAGCAGGAACTGCCACTGGTAAATATGATTCTCCAGGTCTGAGGAAATATGTGTTTGAAAATATCCTACCCTTAATAATCAAGAGCCTGTCAATTTCCGCTTTGAAAATACACAATTCCTCCATGCTGCCTGTGGCAATGAATTCACCACAGTCTAAAAGCCCTGTCCCACGGTACGAGCTCATTCCAAGAGCTCCACCGAGTTTGCCCTGATTCGAACTTGGAGATTTACAGTAATGGCGTCCCTGACCTCCGATTTACCCACTACGGTTCATTCTCCGTGCTTACCATCAATTTTTTTTTTTTTAAATCGGGAGAGCTCTTGGAATGAACTCATACTGTGGGACAGGGCTTTAACTAAAGACATTCCTACCCATTTCCTTCATAATGGTAAGTCTTTTTATTCTGAGGGTGTGCTCACTGATCCAGGATTCTCCCACTAGTGGAAACATCCTCTCCACGTCGACTCTATCCAGGCCTTCCACTATTCAATAACTTTCAATGAGGTCCAGCATCATTTTCCAGAGGCCCAATGTCCGTTTGTTCTATCTATCTCTCTATCTGTCTACCCATCCATCCATCGATCATCCCTATATTTACCCTTCCATCAGCAGGGTAAGTACCCATTCTATGAAGACTCGCAGCAAATGAAATTATATTCTTCTTTCATTCATTATTAAGTTGATCAACAGCTATATGTTAGACCCACAAAGTTTTACAGTGCGGCAGGGACTGCCACTGGTAAATATAATTTCATTTCGGAGTCACGTGAGTGACTTCGTGAAGAGCCCGCCGGCGCGCATGCTCGACATATCGTCGTACCGCGTTGCTGCGACGGCTGGCGGTGGAGCGCGCTCCTCGCCAGCCCTTCATAAGGGGCCACGGAGGTAAGCATCCTACCTTTAGTTGGTGGTCCTTGTTGTCGGTTATGTCTTGCAGCAAGGACATGGATGGGAGTTCCAAGGGCCGGAGGACGTCAGGACGAGTTCGCCGGTCAACAGTTCCGGGGCCTTTACCATCGGCAGTACCTGCAACGCAGGCCGGGACTCAGGCGGAGATGTGGGTAAGCCCTGTGATTACAGGTCCAGATCCGCCAGCACACCACAGCTCGGAGCAGGGGGGCCCTGCCATGGCAGTCAGGTCGTCAGCGGGCTCGCTGGCGACCTCGAGCTGGGTGCGTGCGGCTGCACGGCCCGTTCCACTCAGCCCTCCGAGTAGGGGAAGGGCAGCAGCCCAGAAGCCTAACCCTGCCAGGGCTAAGGCATTGTCTGACACGGAGGAGCGGTCAGGTTCCAGGGCGAGACCCGGGGCGGCTGTGAGGTCCAGCCGGCACACCCCGACTCTCGACGCCGGGACGGGTCGGTTGAGTCGGGTCTCGTCACGGTCGCCGAGCCCCCCATGGATGGGTGGGCGAGACCATGCGTCGGCAAAGTCCACGATGTGGGCAGCCGGCAAGCCTGCGCGGGCTTCAGGCAGCCATGCTTCGGCTGGTGCCGACACCACGCCGCAAGTGCCCTTAGTGGCAGCGGCTTCAGCTCCCGCTAAACGGAGGCGGTTGAACACGCCCGCGCGGGAATCGCGCAGTTTCGCCTCGGCGGCTGTTAGCGACAACTACCGGCACCGGCTGGGCCTCGATGAGGTGCGGGCCGATGATAGGAGCCCGGTTTTCTTTTCAGAGCCGGAGGACTCCGACCACCTGAGTGTTCAGGGTGAAGGGCGTATTGACCGTATGGAGCGGCTGCTGGAGCTCCTGCTTCAACGTCAAATACAGCAGGGCAGCAACAGGCACAGGGCGTCGTCACCAGCCTCTACCATCAGCCTGGAGCAGCAGGAGGAGGAGGTTTTGGTGGATTCCATACCACTTCCGTTGGAGGTGCCAGCGGAGGATCTTCTGGATGTGGCGACCAAATTTGCGGCCCCACATTCATCTGGACTTCCTTTAAACGCAAAGCTGGCAGCCACTGTGGACTTTCTTAACAACCAGCAACTACAGGAAGAAGTCCTCATTCAGGCAATGAGCCGTCACAAGGCTCCATCCAATTGCAACTCCCTCAACGTGCCTGTGGTCAATACGCCGATATGGGGCAACATCAGTGCGGCTATCCGCCAACAAGAGGTAAAATTGCAGAAAACAGCATCCGCCCAGCGCTCAACCCGAAGTTTGCAGGATTGTGCAAACCACCGCCGCCGCCGCACCCCCGTCAACTCCTTGGGGAGGACCTCTCGAAGAGAGTCAAAGAGCTTGACGAACAAGCCAAAACGGTGGGGATCATGCGCTCTCAGAGTGCCCCCACACCGTCAGGCTCAAAAGCTCCATACATTCGCTCACGAGGGTCTGCTAGTACCTCGACGAGGACCCACCCTCAAGCTCCACAACGACAGCAACATCAGACCCAGCACCAGGGGTCTTTTTTAGGACAGGGTCGGCAGAGACCCTGGTGGAAAACGAAGACGCCGCGCCCTCAAGCCAACCCAGCACCTCCACGTCCACCCACACGTGTCAAGGACCGCCGGTAACCACGGGGGTGAGGGGGTCTGGTTCTCTCTTTTCTCTTTGTTTAACTTCACATGTTGGTGGTCGCCTTCGGCTGTTTTTGGGTGCATGGGGTAATTTTACTGGTGACGAGTATGTGTTGCAGAATATTCAGGGGCATAAAGTTGAGTTTATTAATGGCGACATTCCTCCATCCCAGCACATCCCCGGTCGAACGTTTAAATTATCTGCTGCAGAACAGGCAGCAGGCTACAAGGAAATTTTAAGGCTTGAACAGAAGGGAGTGATTGAGAAAGCGGTGCATGAGCCAGTTGAATTTGTTTCGAATATATTCACCAGACCTAAGAAGGATGGAGGTTGTCGTGTCATTATTGATCTAACCCGTTTGAATACTTTTGTAACATATACTCATTTTTAAATGGATATGTTTGAAACAGCCAAATCATTGATTTCTCATGGTTGCTTTATGGCATGCATTGATTTGAAAGACGCATACTATTCAGTATCCATCCAGAAATACGACAGGAGGTTTTTGAAATTCATCTGGATGGGGCAACTCTGGCAGTACAAGGCTTTGCCTAATGGGCTCACCACAGCCCCTAGATTGTTCACTAAATTAGTGAAACCAATTGTGGCTTATTTGAGACAGCGACATCATATAGTTATGGCCTATTTAGATGATATCTTAATTGTGGGCCACACCCTGGAATTGGCTGAACAGGGAGTTGCAGCTGCTGTCAATATATTTCAACAATTAGGGTTTATTGTCCATCCAGAGAAATCAAAGTTCTGCCCTGCCCAGGTGATTAATTACCTAGGGTTCACGGTGAACTCTATGAGCATGAGGGTTACCATACCAATTAACAACATTGAGGAGGTTACCCAGGTGTGTCAAGGTTTAATCCGCACCAACATACCATCGATTCGGCATACAGCTACAGTAATTGGTAAGCTTGTAGCTTTGTTTCCGGCAGCGCGATATGGACCTTTGCATTATCAGAGTTTGCAAAGAGCTAAAATTGCTGCGTTAAAACAGGACGCTGGTCATTATGATCGATCAATGCAGCTGCCGTCCGAAGCGATAAATGAGTTGCAATGATGGGTGTGCCACATTAGCAGCTCATTCAAGCCTATCAGGGAGGCTAATCCGGTGGTATATTTGCAGACTGATGCAAGCTCCAATGGCTGGGGAGCTACGGATAATTGCTCTAGTTGTGGGGGCAGATGGGACACCCTTGAGTCAACGATGTTGTTGACTCAAGGGATTAACTATTTGGAGTTGCTGGCAGCATTCCACGGACTTCGTGCGTATTGTTCCAAGCTTGTTGGAGCACATGTCCGTCTCCAAATAGACAACACCACAGCAGTGGAATACTTAAACCATATGGGTGGTACCAGGTCAGTTTCGTGTGACAAATTGGCTAACTCAATTTGGCTCTGGTGTGTTCAAAGAGACATTTGGATTTCAGCTACCTATTTGCCAGGTGAGCTTAATACTGTGGCGGACACCAGGTCACGCAAATTTAATGACAATATTGAATGGATGTTGCATCCTGAGATTTTGCTAAAGTCACAGCCAAATTTGGTAAACCGGACATTGACCTTTTTGCGTCACGGTTGAACCATCAGGTACCAACCTACGTTTCATGGGAACCAGATCCTGGGGCTATAGCGCTAGATGCATTCTCGCTGGACTGGGGGAATTGGTTTTGCTATGCCTTCCCCCCGTTTTGCCTCATCAGTCGGGTATTGCGTAAGATTCAGGCAGATGCTGCCAAGGGCATCCTTATTATACCCGACTGGCCCACACAGCCTTGGTATCCGGTGGTCTTTGACATGCTCAACGAACCTTGGGTCCTTTTGAAGGGTTGCCCACAATTGGTTACTCACCCTGTCTCAGGGGAGCCACATCCCTGCCATGGCTATTTAAATTTGTTGGCTTGCAGGTTCTGAACAGGCCGTTAGTCCAATACGGCCTCTCAGCTCGGACCATGGATACCATCGGGGCGTCGTGTCGAGAGTCAACAAGGCGAAGATACCGCTCGCATATTAAGAAGTGGGAAGCCTACTGCAGCCGCTCTCGCATCACGTACGATGACGTGACAATAACCGACGTCCTGGAATTCCTCGCGGGGTTGCACTATGATGAACACTTAAGTTACAGTGCCATCAACAGCGCCAGAAGTGCGCTCTCATTCTACCTCAATATTGAGGTAGGATCCAACAGGCTAGTGTCCAGACTCATGCGGGGTATATTCAATATGAATCCGCCTACACCACGCTATAATATCACCTGGGATGTCAGGGACGTATTAAACCTGCTCAGGACGTGGTCTCCCATGGAAGGGCTCCAACTGGACAAACTCACCATGAAGCTGGTGATGTTACTAGCGCTGACTTCAGCTCAGAGGGTACAGACACTACACAAACTTCGTGTCGACAGAATGACATCTACCCCTACAGAAGTAGTCTTTTTCATTGACGAGCTACTAAAGCAGCATAGACCTGGGTGCACAGGGCTGCAGCTGAAGTTCCCGGCACACCCCGCAGATGCTAGGCTATGTTTAGCCTCACATATCCGCCACTATGTCAAGGTGACGGCACGCATCAGAAGAATGGAGAGATACCTGCTGGTCACTCATAAGAGACCTCATCATCGATTGACAGTCCAGACGATATCCAGGTGGCTTCGAGTCGTCTTGGGTAAGTCAGGTATCGACACTAATGTGTTCAAGTCTCATTCCACCAGGGCTGCATCGACGTCAGCGGCGAGGATTATGGAGGTGCCTATGGACCAGATTCTCGCCACAGCAGGATGGGCTAATGAAGCTGTGTCCCAGCGTTTTTATAACAAGCCTGTTGCTGCTCCTCTACAGTTCGCAGAAGCCGTGCTGAATGCAGGTCAAGAACGTGGAGATGTCCCCGCATGAGGGGTTTTTGATTTGTTATTCATAAATATGCTCTTGTTTTGCAGTATGAACTATTGAGCAAGTTTGTTCCTCCCATCCATCCCTGGTAGTGGTGTGTCAGCATGGACGTGGTCCAGGGCGTGTAATCACAGAAGCTTTGAAGTCTTCACGAAGTCACTCACGTGACTCCGAAATGAAATAGTAAGATTGAACGAGAACTTACCAGTTCGAAGGTTGATCTTTATTTTATGAGGAGTCGAAGTGAGGGATTTCGTGCCCTCGTCGCCCAACCCTCAATCACCTTCATCTGGTAATCTTAGTCACTTCAATCTTACTATGCGAAGTCATTTCTATTGTTGGTTTCTGTGATTCCACGCCGCTACTTTGAAGTATGTCGAGCATGCGCGCCGGCGGGCTCTTCACGAAATCCCTCACTTCGACTCCTCATAAAATAAAGATCAACCTTCGAACTGGTAAGTTCTCGTTCAATCTTACTATTCTCCAGCTCTGAGGAAATATGTCTTTGAAAATATTCTACCCTCACAAAACGAAGAATCAATCACATTGCTGCTGAAGCCTGGGTTAAACTTGCTATCATGAGAAGCAAAAGAGGATATACAATCCTGCTGCTCTAATAGGTTATTCATAATCATAAGATTCTGAATAACCTATTCATAATCATAAGATCATAATCAATCACGACTGATCTCTGTCTCCTAATTCCATTTTTCTGCCTTCTCCCCCTAACCCTTGACAGCTGTTCTAAACAAGAATTTGCCTATCTCTGCCTTAAAGATATCCACTGAGTTGGCCTCCCCAGCCCTTCTCAGGGTTTAACTACCAATCTAAGTTCCATTCCGACCTTTCGGGTCTTTGGCTTCCACCATTGACAGAGTGAAGCTACATATGTACTGGAACAACAGCACCAGATATTCTGCATGGGTACCTTACAAACCCAACGGTATAAACATTGAATTCTCCCATTTTAAGAAACATCCCACATTCCCCTCTTTTTCCTATAAGCCACATGCCCCTCAACTCCCATCCCCTTCCGCCCAATATTTCTCTCACTATCCTGTCCACTTTTGCCACACTGTACCCAACACATTGCTCCTGTATCCCTCCATCCCGGATGTGGCTTCAATCACTGAATTACACTGGTACTTTATATTATGTGGATGTTCACTTGGCAATTTGTGCAGAATGATGATCTGCAAGGTTTCTTCATGTGCAGATCTGCTCGATGTTTTACAGGTTTTGAGTTCTATTAGTTCAATTTAGCTCTATTTTACATTTTCTCATCGCAAAGAAACTCCCTTGGGTGAAAACTCACAGAGATCATCCAACATGCCTTTTTTCTCACTGTGCAAAACTTTCCAATTGAAAATTCCTACCATCGCAAAGGGAAGAGTTGATCAAGTTAGTGCTGAAGCCTGGGTAACAACTGCACACGAAGCTTCCGATTGTGTTGGTGCAGATTTGTTGACAGTTCGAGGTGCTGGTTCCACATTCATCAATGTCTGGAGGAAAAAGAATGAATGACCTGTCAAGCACTTGCAAGCCTTTTGGCTTTTCCAACTGCCACATCTAATCATGAGATGCAAAAGAAGAAGGGCACAGGGTTTGTCACCACCAACAAATCTTCCCTATTCTAAAACTCTAACTACTTGGCAATAATGGAGATCATGCCGTTTGCCTGCTTGACCATTGCACTCAAGCATCTAGATCTCTCTGAGCTTCTCTTCTTTACAGTCCATCTGCATTTACATAGCATTGGTCTTTAGATACTTCCTACCAAAGAGCATGACCTCAAACTTGCACAAACTAAATTCCACTTGGCAGGTTTTCACCCAATCGCTTAATTTTTCTATATCCCATTGCCGATATCCTCATCAATTTTGAAACCCTAGAGAATATATGTTTAAGAGATTCCTTCCATTACATAACATAGATTTTGTCACTTTGGTCAAAACTACACATGAAGCTTCCAATTGTGATTTATGAATTTCATGAGGGTGAATTTCTGTAACCTGAACTGTCCTATTGGAGGGGGCGTGGGCTGGGGCTGGGGAATGCATTCAATCTACATTTACAAGGTAATGGGTCCAACCTATGCACATTATTCATGGTGTGCCATCATCATATCTATATAATTAAAAGTCTAAACTTGACCACTTCCTGTTTGCGCTGTCACTGAAGGCAGTGATTTTTGGCTATCTTATTCAGTCCCCCTCCAGCTGTCAGGGCCAGAGGATTTTTCCCATTGATGAAAAATAAAAGACTTATTACGGTTTAAAAAATATTGAGATTCTCTCTCCTGTCAATCACGCCATGAAAGCCATGCCCCTTCTGGTGCAAGAGTGGATGGACTATAAAACCCTGAAGTGTGGATGTTCCTCAGTCGCTGCAAGATGGGGGAGTGAGAGATCACGGCTCTCAGTCTGAGCTGTGTATCAACTCAACACATGTCTACTGAACTGTGTGTGGTTTTATGTGCCTACAGTGTCTACTGACATGGGAGTGCACTTAATGTGATTTGAAAATGAAGTTTTAAAATGAAAATGTGGTTTGAAAATAAAAATGTGGTTGGTTTGAAAATATGATTGGTTTGAAAATGTTGTTGGTTTGAAAATGTGGTTGATTTCAAAATGTGGTTTGAAAATGAAAATGGGGTTTGAAAATGAAAAAGTGGTGGTTTGAAAATGTGGTTGGTTTGAAAATATGGGTGATTTGAAAAGAACATTGAAAAAGAAAAGAAAATGTTTGAAACACTACATCTGGAAGATATGAGACTCCGCCTGGAAGGAAAATCAGAACGCTTCTATCAGAGGTGGTCTGCATTTATAGAATTACTACAAAGATAGGATGCAGGAATACCTCGGGCCATGGTGGGGGGGATGAAGAACTATTGAGATGGTGGATACCTTTTGCGTGATACATATAACATAGTAACTGGCTTTTTTTTTTTTTTTTTCTTTTTTTAGGGTCTATCTCTTAACCCCTTTTCTCTAATTCTTTGACCAAGGGTTTCTTCTCCCCTTTGGCATGCTCTTTCACTTTCACAACTCTTTTCACCTATTTCACTCTCTTTCTTTCTATTCTTTTTCTTTAAAAGCCATAAAATTATGGGGTACAATGATTGTAACAATATATATGTGAAATACATTGATGTATTTACCTCCAATAAATACATTTTTAAAAAAAGAAAAAAAAGAAAAAGAAAATGTGGTTTGAAAATGAAAATGTGCTTTGTAAATGTGGTTTGAAAATGAAAACGTGGTTTGAAAATCTATATAATTAAAAGTCTAATCTTGACCACTTCATGTTTGCGCTGTATATTGATTTTAGAAAAAAAACGCTACCACTTATGGCTGTGATTTTTGGAAATCTTACTCAGAGTCTCCCTGCGCTCATCAGGGCCATGGGATTTTTCCCATCGATTAAAAATAAAAGACTTATTAGTGTTTAAGAAATGTTGAGATTCTCACTCCTGTCAATCACGGCATGAAGGCCACGCCCCTTTCAGTGGAAGGTTGGAGGGACTATAAAACCCGGATGTCCGGGCATCGCTCAGTCTCTGCAAAATGGGGGAGGGAGAGGTAATGACTCAGTCTGAGCTGTGAATCAACTGAAAACACTGAATGTCTACTGAACTGTGAGTGTGGTTTTATGGGGGGTTCACCGTGCTTGAAATGGCATGAAACTGCATTTGAATTTGGTGGCCTTGTACCCTGCTTGCAGTGTATGAAACCACATTTGAATTTGGTGTCCTTGCACCCTGCATAAGTGGTATGAAACTGCACTTGAATTTGGTGGCTTTGCACGCTGATTGAAGTGGTAGAAAACTGCACTTGAATTTGTTAGGCTTGCACCGTGCTTGAAGTGGTCGGAAACGGCACTTGAATTTGGTGGCTTTGCACCCCACTTGGAATCATAGAATCATAGAAAATAGGTGCAGGAGTAGGCCATTCGGCCCTTCGAGCCTGCACCAGCATTCAATATGATCATGGCTGATCATCCAACTCAGTATCCTGTAACTGCCTTCTCTCCATACCCCCTGATCCCTTTAGCCACAAGGGCCACATCTAACTCCCTCTTAAATATAGCCAATGAACTGGCCTCAACTACCTTCTGTGGCAGAGAATTCCACAGATTCACCACTCTCTGTGTGAAAAATGATTTTCTCATCTCGGTCCAAAAAGACTTCCCCCTTATCCTTAAACTGTGACCCCTTGTTCTGGAGTTCCCCAACATCGGGAACAATCTTCCTGCATCTAGCCTGTCCAACCCCTTAAGAATTTTGTAAGTCTCCATAAGATCCCCCCTCAATCTCCTAAATTCCAGCGAGTATAAGCCGAAGTGGTAGGAAACTGCACTTGAATTTGGGGGCCTCAAGCTCGAGCTGCCGGTAGCAAGGGAGCGAGTGATTATTGCTTTTGAGAACCAGCCCTCACCTCTGACGATGCATCCCCCCAACCACTGAAACTCTCCCCCACTCTCTCTTCCCCCCGCTCCCTCGCTGCCCCGTCACACTCCCTCTCACCCCACCTCTCTCTGCCTGTGTCCATCTCTCTGCCTCTGTGTCCCTCTCTCTGTCTCTGTATACCTCTGTGTCCCTCAGTGTGTCCCTCAGTGTGTCCCTCTGTGTGTCCCTCTGTGTGTCCCTCTGTGTGTCCCTCTGTGTGTCCCTCTGTGTGTCCCTCTGTGTGTCCATCTGTGTGTCCATCTGTGTGTCCATCTGTGTGTCCTCCTGTGTCCCTCTCTGTGCCTGTGTCTTCCCCTGTGTGTTCCTCTGTGTATCCTTATGTGTGCCTCCCTCTGTGCCTCTGTGTTCCCCTGTGCCCCTCTGTGTGTCCCTGCCTGTGCTTCTATTTCCTTCGCAGTGCCTCTGTGTCCCCCTTTGTGACCCATTGTGTCCCTCCCTGTGCCTCTATCCCCCTCTCTCTCTAACCCCCCTCCTCCCTCTCTAGCCGCGCCTGCGAGTTGGAGGCTATGCGTGAGTGGATATGGCCGGGGATGGGATAAAAGGAGTGAATGAATAATATTAATATAATATCAATGAGGGTTGTGTGTGTATATGTGTGTGAGGGGTTGGTTAGTGTGTGTGTGTGTGTGTGATGCCGCAGGCCGCCCCCTTCCCCCACAACCACGCGTTGAGGGGATGGGACCCAACGGGTCCTTCTTTGTCTAGTCACCATTAAAATCTTCCTTTTGTTAATGTCTAACTATGTATGCAACAATAAAGGCCGATGTGCCATTTGCCTTCTCGAAGATGTGTAGGATCTGCTGGACAGCCATTTATGGTTGGCTCGCTGGAATATTTGGATCCATCTGAACTTCAATCATTTGCAGACTCTCTCCATATAAATAACAATTGGCACTTTGATTCCCCTTACTGAAGAGCACGGCTTTGCAGTCTAAACTCTACACGATACAGGCGTCAGAGGTTATGGGGAGAAGGCAGGAGAATGGGTTTAGGAGGGAGAGATAGATCAGCTATGATTGAATGGCGGAGTAGACTTGAATGGCTGAATGGCCTAATTCTACTCCAATTCCTTATGACTTTATGACATACCGGATATTCACACAATTGCTCAATTTTGCAATGGCGAATTGTGCAATTACAACATCCACACAAATTCAAATTATCTCTATATAACTAAAAGTCTTGTCTTGTTTGTGTGTGTGTGTCAATCTGTTTTCCTATCTTCTTCCAAACCACAGTCTTCCCATTTTCACATATTCTACTCACTTTTTTCGCATCGTTGTGATAAACATCTTCCCGTCGGATTCCCACATATATTTCCGAAGTTATTAATCCTTTAATTTTAAACAGCCCCAAAAACTCACCCACTTCAGAAAAAAGAGTGATGTCACAATCTACTCGCAAGGTAGGGTGGGACACTCCGAGAGAGAGGGGCACCCAAGCGCTCACGGAACAATGCATTCGCAAGGCAGGATGCGACACTCCGGGAGGCAGGGGCACTCCAGCGCTCATGGTGAATGAGGAGCGGCTGCCAAAGCCCCTCACCCGATTACCTGGTGGTGAGGGCCGCAGGCTGAGCCCAGGGACGAGGCCTGGGTTGGAGCCCAACCTGGTGCTGGAGCTGGAGTGAGAGCCGAGCACGGGGCTTGAGATGGGGCCATGACCGGGGCGAACAAAGATGCCACCGCTGGAGCCAAGGACGAGCCTGGGTCCGGAGTCAGGGACATGCCTGGAGATGAAGTCGGAGCCTGGACTCTATCCGTCAGCGGGGGCCGAGGTCATGGATAGAGTCTAAGCCAACGTCGAGTTGCAGGCGCTGGCGCTGCTCTACGACCTGGGTAGGTCCTGGGGCAGGGAATGGGAGTGAGGAGAGGATGAGGGAAATAAGGAGAATGGCAATGGGGTGGGGTGGTAGAGGGAGATGGGGGGGGGGGGGGGGGGTGGAGGAGGGAGATGCACCCTCCCTATATACCCTCACTCTCACCCTCCCTGCCCCCTCCCTCTTTAACCCCCTCCCTCCATCACCCTCTCCCTCACTACCCTTCCTCACCCCACTATAACCCCCTCCCACTCTCTTTCAACCCTCCTCCCTCCCCTCTCTCTCCCTCTCTACCCTCACCCTGCCTCTTTAGGGATTGAAGAGGGAGGGCGAAGAGGAAAAGGAGGGAGTGCTGGGGGATGATGAGAAATTACCGCGCCTGCTCAGTTGGGGGCTATGCGTGAATGATGCAATATTGCGTTGGGGAACGGCTTGCGTTGGGGGAATGGGTGAGTGGTAGAATCTTGCGTTGGGGGAGCAGACCCAACGGATCTGCACTTGGTCTAGTAAAGTATAAATGCATTTAAAAATTCCCACCATCGCAAAGTGAAGGGTTGATCACATTGGTGCTGAATCCTGGTTTACAACTGCACAGGAAGCTTCCGATTGTGTTGGTGCAGATTTGATGACGGTTTAAGGGTTTGGTTACACATTCATCGATATCTGGAAGAAAACAAGTGAATTGAATGTCAACACTTGCTTTACCAACCAAAACATTGTCAGGTAATATTCTTACAAACAGCAAACTGCTGTCATCACTGCACAGCGGAAGTTCAGGATCTGGACCCGAGTTCAAGATCTGGATAAAGTTGCCTCTCCGTGGAGGAGGTGACCAAAAGCGGTACCTCCCTCCCCCCCCCCCCCCCCCCCCTTACCCCCCCTCACCACCCCCCACACAAGACATACCGAGAGACACTAAAGCAACCATTTGGACAAACTATAAAACTCAAAAAAGTAGGAATAACGAACACGCTACTGGTAGGGCTGCCGCCTCCCAGTGTCCCCACCGACCACCACTTCCCCTCTTCTACTCTATCCAGACCCACAATGTTTTACAGCGCAGCTGGGACTGCCACTAGTAAATATGATTCTCCAGCTCTGAGGAAATATGTATTTGAATATATCCTACCCTTACTAATCAAGAACCAGTCAATCTCCGCTTTAAACTTACACAATGTCTCCATGCTGCCTGTGACAATGAATTCAACAGATTCACCACCGTCTGACTAAAGCCATTACTACCTATTTCCTTCATAATGGTAAGACTTTTTATTCTGAGACTGTGCTCACTGATCCTGGATTCTCCCACTAGTGGAATCATACTCTCCACGTCTACTCTATCCTGGCCTTGCACTATTCAACACGTTTCAATGAGGTTACCCCCTCCTCCTTCTATCCAGAGAGTACAATCCCAGAGCTGATTATACTGATTACAATCCTCATTATACGCCATCCCAATTATCCCTGGGATCAACCTTGTAAGATTGAAGAACGGTCTCAACCCGAAACATTACCCATTCATTCTCACCAGAGATGCTTCCTGTCCCGCTGAGTTACTCTAGCATCTAGTGTCTATCTTTGGTGTAAACCAGCATCTGCAGTTCCTTCCTACACATATAGTTACCACTCTTAGGCCTCGCTCCCTTCTTGAACAGCGGAATAACATTTGCAGTTTTCCCACCCTCTGTTACCTCTGCCGACCCTAGTGATTCTTGAAGGATCACTACTAATGCATCTACAATCTCTAAATCCACCTCTTTCAGCACCCATGGGAGTGTAATCCATCTGATTCAGGTGTCTTATCCAACTTCAGACCTCTCAGCTTCCCAAGCACCTTTTAGGACATTATTGCCATAGAGAGTGCAGCGAAGGTTCACCAGACTGATTCCTGGGATGTCAGGACTGTCTTATGAACAAAGACTGCATAGACTCAGTTTATACTCTCTAGAATTTAGGAGATTGAGAGGGGATCTTATAGAAACTTACAATATTCTTAAGGGGTTGGACAGGCTAGATGCAGGAAGATTGTTTCCGATGTTGGGGAGGTCCAGGACAAGGGGTCACAGCTTAAGGATAAGGGGGAAATCCTTTAGGACCGAGATGAGAAGGAATTTTTTCACACAGAGAGTGGTGGGTCTCTGGAACTCTCTGCCACAGAGGGTAGTTGAGGCCAGTTCATTGGATATATTTAAGAGGGAGTTAGATGTGGCCCTTGTGGCTAAGGGGATTAGAGGGTATGGAGAGAAGGCAGGTACGGGATACTGAGTTGGATGATCAGCCATGATCATATTGAATGGCGGTGCAGGCTCGAAGGGCCGAATGGCCTACTCCTGCACCTAATTTCTATGTTTCTATGTTTCTATGTTTTCCTTAGTTATAGCAATTCGATTTACTTCTGCCCTTTGACTCAAATTCATGGCATATTGCTGGTGACTTCCGCTGTGAAGACTGACACAAAAAATGTGTACAATTCATCTGCCATTTCGTATTCCTATTAGTACTTCTCCAGCATCATTTTCCAGAGGCCCAATGTCCGTTTGTTCTATCTATCTCTCTATCTGTCTGCCCATCCATCCATCATCCCTATGTTAACCCTTCCTTTTGCAGGGTAAGTACCCATTCTATGAAGACTCACAGCAAATGAAATTATATTCTTCTTTCATTCATTATTAAGTTGATCAACAGCTATATGTTAGACCCACAATGTTTTACAGCGCGGCAGGGACTGCCACTGGGAAATATGATTCTCCAGCTCTGAGGAAATATGTCTTTGAAAATATCCTACCCTCACAAAACGAAGAATCAATCACATTGATGCTGAAGCCTGGGTTAAACTTGCCATCATGAGAAGCAAAAGAGAATATACAATCCTGCTGCTCTTATAGGCTATTCATAATCATAAGATTCTGAATAACCTATTCATAATCATAAGAGCAGAATTAGGCCATTCAGCCCATCGAATCAACTCCCCCATTCAATCACGACTGATCTCTGTCTCCTAATTCAATTTTTCTAACTTCTCCCCCTAACCCTTGACAGCTGTTTGCCCAGCTCTGCCGTAAAGATATCCACTGACTTGGCCTCCCCAGCCCTTCTCAGGATTGAACTACCATTCTCATTCCCATTCCGACCTTTCGGGTCTTTGGCTTCCACCATTGACAGAGTGAAGCCACATATGTACTGGAATAACAACACTAGATATTCTGCATGAGTACCTTACAAACCCAACGGTATAAACATTGAATTCTCCCATTTTAAGAAACATCCCACATTCCCCTCTTTTTCCTATAAGCCACATGCCTCTCAAATCCCGTCCCTCTCCCCCCAGCATGCTGGTGTCCACCCAGTTCTCCCACTATCCTGTCCACTTTTGCCACACTGCACCCATCACATTGGTCCTGTATCCCTCCGTACCAGATGTGGCTTCAATCGTTGAGTTACACTGGTACTTTATATTACGTGGATGTTCAGTTGACAATTGGTGCAGAATGTTGATCTGCAAGGTTTGTTCATGTGCAGATCTGCTCGATGTTTTAAAGGTTTTGAGTTCTATTAGTTCAATTTAGCTCTATTTTACATTTTCTCATTGCAAAGAAACTCCCTTAGGTGAAAACTCACAGAGATCACCCAAAATGCCTTTTTTCTCTCTATGCAAAACTTTCCAATTGAAAATTCCTACCATCGCAAAGGGAAGAGTTGGTCAAGTTGGTGCTGAAGCCTGGGACACAACTGCACACAAAGCTTCCGATTGTGTTGGTACAGATTTGTTGACAATTCGTGGTGTTGGTTCTACATTCATCAATGTCTGGAGGAAAAATAATGAATGACCTGGCAAGCACTTGCAAGCACTTGACCACTTCCTGTTTGTGCTGTCACTGATGGCAGTGATTTTTGCCCATCTTACTCAGTCCCCCTCCAGATGTCAGGGCCAGAGGATTTTTCCCATCGATGGAAAATAAAAGACTTATTACTGTTAAAAAATGTTGAGATTTTCTCTCCTGTCAATCACGCCATGAAGGCCACGCCCCTTTTGGTGCGAGGGGGGATGGACTATAAAACCCAGATGTGTGGATATGCCTTAGTCGCTGCAAGATGGGGGAGCGAGAGACCACAACTCTCAGTCTGTGCTGTGAATCAACTGAACACAGAACACATGTCTACTAAACTGTGAGTGTGGTTTTATGTGCCTACAGTGTCTACTGACCTGTGAGTGCCCTTAATGTGGTTTGAAAATGACGTTTCAAAATGAAAATGTGGTTTGAAAATGTAAATGTGGTTGGTTTGAAAATGAAAATGTGGTTGGTTTGAAAATGTGGTTGTTTCAAAATGTGGTTTTCAAATGAAAATATGGTTTGAAAATGAAAATGTGGTTTGAAAATGAAAACGTGGTTGGAAAATGTGGTTGGTTTGACAATGTGGTTGGTTTGAAAATATGGGTGGTTTGAAAATGAACTTTGAAAATGAAAATGTGGTCTCAAAATGAGGTGCTGGTTCCACATTCATCAATGTCTGGAGGAAAAAGAATGAATGACCTGTCAAGCACTTGCAAGCCTTTTGGCTTTTCCAACTGCCACATCTAATCATGAGATGCAAAAGAAGAAGGGCACAGGGTTTGTCACCACCAACAAATCTTCCCTATTCTAAAACTCTAACTACTTGGCAATAATGGAGATCATGCCGTTTGCCTGCTTGACCATTGCACTCAAGCATCTAGATCTCTCTGAGCTTCTCTTCTTTACAGTCCATCTGCATTTACATAGCATTGGTCTTTAGATACTTCCTACCAAAGAGCATGACCTCAAACTTGCACAAACTAAATTCCACTTGGCAGGTTTTCACCCAATCGCTTAATTTTTCTATATCCCATTGCCGATATCCTCATCAATTTTGAAACCCTAGAGAATATATGTTTAAGAGATTCCTTCCATTACATAACATAGATTTTGTCACTTTGGTCAAAACTACACATGAAGCTTCCAATTGTGATTTATGAATTTCATGAGGGTGAATTTCTGTAACCTGAACTGTCCTATTGGAGGGGGCGTGGGCTGGGGCTGGGGAATGCATTCAATCTACATTTACAAGGTAATGGGTCCAACCTATGCACATTATTCATGGTGTGCCATCATCATATCTATATAATTAAAAGTCTAAACTTGACCACTTCCTGTTTGCGCTGTCACTGAAGGCAGTGATTTTTGGCTATCTTATTCAGTCCCCCTCCAGCTGTCAGGGCCAGAGGATTTTTCCCATTGATGAAAAATAAAAGACTTATTACGGTTTAAAAAATATTGAGATTCTCTCTCCTGTCAATCACGCCATGAAAGCCATGCCCCTTCTGGTGCAAGAGTGGATGGACTATAAAACCCTGAAGTGTGGATGTTCCTCAGTCGCTGCAAGATGGGGGAGTGAGAGATCACGGCTCTCAGTCTGAGCTGTGTATCAACTCAACACATGTCTACTGAACTGTGTGTGGTTTTATGTGCCTACAGTGTCTACTGACATGGGAGTGCACTTAATGTGATTTGAAAATGAAGTTTTAAAATGAAAATGTGGTTTGAAAATAAAAATGTGGTTGGTTTGAAAATATGATTGGTTTGAAAATGTTGTTGGTTTGAAAATGTGGTTGATTTCAAAATGTGGTTTGAAAATGAAAATGGGGTTTGAAAATGAAAAAGTGGTGGTTTGAAAATGTGGTTGGTTTGAAAATATGGGTGATTTGAAAAGAACATTGAAAAAGAAAAGAAAATGTTTGAAACACTACATCTGGAAGATATGAGACTCCGCCTGGAAGGAAAATCAGAACGCTTCTATCAGAGGTGGTCTGCATTTATAGAATTACTACAAAGATAGGATGCAGGAATACCTCGGGCCATGGTGGGGGGGATGAAGAACTATTGAGATGGTGGATACCTTTTGCGTGATACATATAACATAGTAACTGGCTTTTTTTTTTTTTTTTTCTTTTTTTAGGGTCTATCTCTTAACCCCTTTTCTCTAATTCTTTGACCAAGGGTTTCTTCTCCCCTTTGGCATGCTCTTTCACTTTCACAACTCTTTTCACCTATTTCACTCTCTTTCTTTCTATTCTTTTTCTTTAAAAGCCATAAAATTATGGGGTACAATGATTGTAACAATATATATGTGAAATACATTGATGTATTTACCTCCAATAAATACATTTTTAAAAAAAGAAAAAAAAGAAAAAGAAAATGTGGTTTGAAAATGAAAATGTGCTTTGTAAATGTGGTTTGAAAATGAAAACGTGGTTTGAAAATCTATATAATTAAAAGTCTAATCTTGACCACTTCATGTTTGCGCTGTATATTGATTTTAGAAAAAAAACGCTACCACTTATGGCTGTGATTTTTGGAAATCTTACTCAGAGTCTCCCTGCGCTCATCAGGGCCATGGGATTTTTCCCATCGATTAAAAATAAAAGACTTATTAGTGTTTAAGAAATGTTGAGATTCTCACTCCTGTCAATCACGGCATGAAGGCCACGCCCCTTTCAGTGGAAGGTTGGAGGGACTATAAAACCCGGATGTCCGGGCATCGCTCAGTCTCTGCAAAATGGGGGAGGGAGAGGTAATGACTCAGTCTGAGCTGTGAATCAACTGAAAACACTGAATGTCTACTGAACTGTGAGTGTGGTTTTATGGGGGGTTCACCGTGCTTGAAATGGCATGAAACTGCATTTGAATTTGGTGGCCTTGCACCCTGCTTGCAGTGTATGAAACCACATTTGAATTTGGTGGCCTTGCACCCTGCATAAGTGGTATGAAACTGCACTTGAATTTGGTGGCTTTGCACGCTGATTGAAGTGGTAGAAAACTGCACTTGAATTTGTTAGGCTTGCACCGTGCTTGAAGTGGTCGGAAACGGCACTTGAATTTGGTGGCTTTGCATCCCACTTGGAATCATAGAATCATAGAAAATAGGTGCAGGAGTAGGCCATTCGGCCCTTCGAGCCTGCACCAGCATTCAATATGATCATGGCTGATCATCCAACTCAGTATCCTGTAACTGCCTTCTCTCCATACCCCCTGATCCCTTTAGCCACAAGGGCCACATCTAACTCCCTCTTAAATATAGCCAATGAACTGGCCTCAACTACCTTCTGTGGCAGAGAATTCCACAGATTCACCACTCTCTGTGTGAAAAATGATTTTCTCATCTCGGTCCAAAAAGACTTCCCCCTTATCCTTAAACTGTGACCCCTTGTTCTGGAGTTCCCCAACATCGGGAACAATCTTCCTGCATCTAGCCTGTCCAACCCCTTAAGAATTTTGTAAGTCTCCATAAGATCCCCCCTCAATCTCCTAAATTCCAGCGAGTATAAGCCGAAGTGGTAGGAAACTGCACTTGAATTTGGGGGCCTCAAGCTCGAGCTGCCGGTAGCAAGGGAGCGAGTGATTATTGCGTTTGAGAACCAGCCCTCACCTCTGACGATGCATCCCCCCCAACCACTGAAACTCTCCCCCACTCTCTCTTCCCCCCGCTCCCTCGCTGCCCCGTCACACTCCCTCTCACCCCACCTCTCTCTGCCTGTGTCCATCTCTCTGCCTCTGTGTCCCTCTCTCTGTCTCTGTATACCTCTGTGTCCCTCTGTGTGTCCCTCTGTGTGTCCCTCTGTGTGTCCCTCTGTGTGTCCCTCTGTGTGTCCATCTGTGTGTCCTCCTGTGTCCCTCTCTGTGCCTGTGTCTTCCCCTGTGTGTTCCTCTGTGTATCCTTATGTGTGCCTCCCTCTGTGCCTCTGTGTTCCCCTGTGCCCCTCTGTGTGTCCCTGCCTGTGCTTCTATTTCCTTCGCAGTGCCTCTGTGTCCCCCTTTGTGACCCATTGTGTCCCTCCCTGTGCCTCTATCCCCCTCTCTCTCTAACCCCCCTCCTCCCTCTCTAGCCGCGCCTGCGAGTTGGAGGCTATGCGTGAGTGGATATGGCCGGGGATGGGATAAAAGGAGTGAATGAATAATATTAATATAATATCAATGAGGGTTGTGTGTGTATATGTGTGTGAGGGGTTGGTTAGTGTGTGTGTGTGTGTGTGCGTGTGATGCCGCAGGCCGCCCCCTTCCCCCACAACCACGCGTTGAGGGGATGGGACCCAACGGGTCCTTCTTTGTCTAGTCACCATTAAAATCTTCCTTTTGTTAATGTCTAACTATGTATGCAACAATAAAGGCCGATGTGCCATTTGCCTTCTCGAAGATGTGTAGGATCTGCTGGACAGCCATTTATGGTTGGCTCGCTGGAATATTTGGATCCATCTGAACTTCAATCATTTGCAGACTCTCTCCATATAAATAACAATTGGCACTTTGATTCCCCTTACTGAAGAGCACGGCTTTGCAGTCTAAACTCTACACGATACAGGCGTCAGAGGTTATGGGGAGAAGGCAGGAGAATGGGTTTAGGAGGGAGAGATAGATCAGCTATGATTGAATGGCGGAGTAGACTTGAATGGCTGAATGGCCTAATTCTACTCCTATTCCTTATGACTTTACGACATACCGGATATTCACACAATTGCTCAATTTTGCAATGGCGAATTGTGCAATTACAACATCCACACAAATTCAAATTATCTCTATATAACTAAAAGTCTTGTCTTGTTTGTGTGTGTGTGTCAATCTGTTTTCCTATCTTCTTCCAAACCACAGTCTTCCCATTTTCACATATTCTACTCACTTTTTTCGCATCGTTGTGATAAACATCTTCCCGTCGGATTCCCACATATATTTCCGAAGTTATTAATCCTTTAATTTTAAACAGCCCCAAAAACTCACCCACTTCAGAAAAAAGAGTGATGTCACAATCTACTCGCAAGGTAGGGTGGGACACTCCGGGAGAGAGGGGCACCCAAGCGCTCACGGAACAATGCATTCGCAAGGCAGGATGCGACACTCCGGGAGGCAGGGGCACTCCAGCGCTCATGGTGAATGAGGAGCGGCTGCCAAAGCCCCTCACCCGATTACCTGGTGGTGAGGGCCGCAGGCTGAGCCCAGGGACGAGGCCTGGGTTGGAGCCCAACCTGGTGCTGGAGCTGGAGTGAGAGCCGAGCACGGGGCTTGAGATGGGGCCATGACCGGGGCGAACAAAGATGCCACCGCTGGAGCCAAGGACGAGCCTGGGTCCGGAGTCAGGGACATGCCTGGAGATGAAGTCGGAGCCTGGACTCTATCCGTCAGCGGGGGCCGAGGTCACGGATAGAGTCTAAGCCAACGTCGAGTTGCAGGCGCTGGCGCTGCTCTACGACCTGGGTAGGTCCTGGGGCAGGGAATGGGAGTGAGGAGAGGATGAGGGAAATAAGGAGAATGGCAATGGGGTGGGGTGGTAGAGGGAGATGGGGGGGGGGGGGTGGAGGAGGGAGATGCACCCTCCCTATATACCCTCACTCTCACCCTCCCTGCCCCCTCCCTCTTTAACCCCCTCCCTCCATCACCCTCTCCCTCACTACCCTTCCTCACCCCACTATAACCCCCTCCCACTCTCTTTCAACCCTCCTCCCTCCCCTCTCTCTCCCTCTCTACCCTCACCCTGCCTCTTTAGGGATTGAAGAGGGAGGGCGAAGAGGAAAAGGAGGGAGTGCTGGGGGATGATGAGAAATTACCGCGCCTGCTCAGTTGGGGGCTATGCGTGAGTGATGCAATATTGCGTTGGGGAACGGCTTGCGTTGGGGGAATGGGTGAGTGGTAGAATCTTGCGTTGGGGGAGCAGACCCAACGGATCTGCACTTGGTCTAGTAAAGTATAAATGCATTTAAAAATTCCCACCATCGCAAAGTGAAGGGTTGATCACATTGGTGCTGAATCCTGGTTTACAACTGTACAGGAAGCTTCCGATTGTGTTGGTGCAGATTTGATGACGGTTTAAGGGTTTGGTTACACATTCATCGATATCTGGAAGAAAACAAGTGAATTGAATGTCAACACTTGCTTTACCAACCAAAACATTGTCAGGTAATATTCTTACAAACAGCAAACTGCTGTCATCACTGCACAGCGGAAGTTCAGGATCTGGACCCGAGTTCAAGATCTGGATAAAGTTGCCTCTCCGTGGAGGAGGTGACCAAAAGCGGTACCTCCCCCCCCCCCCCCCCCCCCCTTACCCCCCCTCACCACCCCCCACACAAGACATACCGAGAGACACTAAAGCAACCATTTGGACAAACTATAAAACTCAAAAAAGTAGGAATAACGAACACGCTACTGGTAGGGCTGCCGCCTCCCAGTGTCCCCACCGACCACCACTTCCCCTCTTCTACTCTATCCAGACCCACAATGTTTTACAGCGCAGCTGGGACTGCCACTAGTAAATATGATTCTCCAGCTCTGAGGAAATATGTATTTGAATATATCCTACCCTTACTAATCAAGAACCAGTCAATCTCCGCTTTAAACTTACACAATGTCTCCATGCTGCCTGTGACAATGAATTCAACAGATTCACCACCGTCTGACTAAAGCCTTTACTACCTATTTCCTTCATAATGGTAAGACTTTTTATTCTGAGACTGTGCTCACTGATCCTGGATTCTCCCACTAGTGGAATCATACTCTCCACGTCTACTCTATCCTGGCCTTGCACTATTCAACACGTTTCAATGAGGTTACCCCCTCCTCCTTCTATCCAGAGAGTACAATCCCAGAGCTGATTATACTGATTACAATCCTCATTATACGCCATCCCAATTATCCCTGGGATCAACCTTGTAAGATTGAAGAACGGTCTCAACCCGAAACATTACCCATTCATTCTCACCAGAGATGCTTCCTGTCCCGCTGAGTTACTCTAGCATCTAGTGTCTATCTTTGGTGTAAACCAGCATCTGCAGTTCCTTCCTACACATATAGTTACCACTCTTAGGCCTCGCTCCCTTCTTGAACAGCGGAATAACATTTGCAGTTTTCCCACCCTCTGTTACCTCTGCCGACCCTAGTGATTCTTGAAGGATCACTACTAATGCATCTACAATCTCTAAATCCACCTCTTTCAGCACCCATGGGAGTGTAATCCATCTGATTCAGGTGTCTTATCCAACTTCAGACCTCTCAGCTTCCCAAGCACCTTTTAGGACATTATTGCCATAGAGAGTGCAGCGAAGGTTCACCAGACTGATTCCTGGGATGTCAGGACTGTCTTATGAACAAAGACTGCATAGACTCAGTTTATACTCTCTAGAATTTAGGAGATTGAGAGGGGATCTTATAGAAACTTACAAGATTCTTAAGGGGTTGGACAGGCTAGATGCAGGAAGATTGTTTCCGATGTTGGGGAGGTCCAGGACAAGGGGTCACAGCTTAAGGATAAGGGGGAAATCCTTTAGGACCGAGATGAGAAGGAATTTTTTTCACACAGAGAGTGGTGGGTCTCTGGAACTCTCTGCCACAGAGGGTAGTTGAGGCCAGTTCATTGGATATATTTAAGAGGGAGTTAGATGTGGCCCTTGTGGCTAAGGGGATTAGAGGGTATGGAGATAAGGCAGGTACGGGATACTGAGTTGGATGATCAGCCATGATCATATTGAATGGCGGTGCAGGCTCGAAGGGCCGAATGGCCTACTCCTGCACCTAATTTCTATGTTTCTATGTTTCTATGTTTTCCTTAGTTATAGCAATTCGATTTACTTCTGCCCTTTGACTCAAATTCATGGCATATTGCTGGTGACTTCCGCTGTGAAGACTGACACAAAAAATGTGTACAATTCATCTGCCATTTCGTATTCCTATTAGTACTTCTCCAGCATCATTTTCCAGAGGCCCAATGTCCGTTTGTTCTATCTATCTCTCTATCTGTCTGCCCATCCATCCATCATCCCTATGTTAACCCTTCCTTTTGCAGGGTAAGTACCCATTCTATGAAGACTCACAGCAAATGAAATTATATTCTTCTTTCATTCATTATTAAGTTGATCAACAGCTATATGTTAGACCCACAATGTTTTACAGCGCGGCAGGGACTGCCACTGGGAAATATGATTCTCCAGCTCTGAGGAAATATGTCTTTGAAAATATCCTACCCTCACAAAACGAAGAATCAATCACATTGATGCTGAAGCCTGGGTTAAACTTGCCATCATGAGAAGCAAAAGAGAATATACAATCCTGCTGCTCTTATAGGCTATTCATAATCATAAGATTCTGAATAACCTATTCATAATCATAAGAGCAGAATTAGGCCATTCAGCCCATCGAATCAACTCCCCCATTCAATCACGACTGATCTCTGTCTCCTAATTCAATTTTTCTAACTTCTCCCCCTAACCCTTGACAGCTGTTTGCCCAGCTCTGCCGTAAAGATATCCACTGACTTGGCCTCCCCAGCCCTTCTCAGGATTGAACTACCATTCTCATTCCCATTCCGACCTTTCGGGTCTTTGGCTTCCACCATTGACAGAGTGAAGCCACATATGTACTGGAATAACAACACTAGATATTCTGCATGAGTACCTTACAAACCCAACGGTATAAACATTGAATTCTCCCATTTTAAGAAACATCCCACATTCCCCTCTTTTTCCTATAAGCCACATGCCTCTCAAATCCCGTCCCTCTCCCCCCAGCATGCTGGTGTCCACCCAGTTCTCCCACTATCCTGTCCACTTTTGCCACACTGCACCCATCACATTGGTCCTGTATCCCTCCGTACCAGATGTGGCTTCAATCGTTGAGTTACACTGGTACTTTATATTACGTGGATGTTCAGTTGACAATTGGTGCAGAATGTTGATCTGCAAGGTTTGTTCATGTGCAGATCTGCTCGATGTTTTAAAGGTTTTGAGTTCTATTAGTTCAATTTAGCTCTATTTTACATTTTCTCATTGCAAAGAAACTCCCTTAGGTGAAAACTCACAGAGATCACCCAAAATGCCTTTTTTCTCTCTATGCAAAACTTTCCAATTGAAAATTCCTACCATCGCAAAGGGAAGAGTTGGTCAAGTTGGTGCTGAAGCCTGGGACACAACTGCACACAAAGCTTCCGATTGTGTTGGTACAGATTTGTTGACAATTCGTGGTGTTGGTTCTACATTCATCAATGTCTGGAGGAAAAATAATGAATGACCTGGCAAGCACTTGCAAGCACTTGACCACTTCCTGTTTGTGCTGTCACTGATGGCAGTGATTTTTGCCCATCTTACTCAGTCCCCCTCCAGATGTCAGGGCCAGAGGATTTTTCCCATCGATGGAAAATAAAAGACTTATTACTGTTAAAAAATGTTGAGATTTTCTCTCCTGTCAATCACGCCATGAAGGCCACGCCCCTTTTGGTGCGAGGGGGGATGGACTATAAAACCCAGATGTGTGGATATGCCTTAGTCGCTGCAAGATGGGGGAGCGAGAGACCACAACTCTCAGTCTGTGCTGTGAATCAACTGAACACAGAACACATGTCTACTAAACTGTGAGTGTGGTTTTATGTGCCTACAGTGTCTACTGACCTGTGAGTGCCCTTAATGTGGTTTGAAAATGACGTTTCAAAATGAAAATGTGGTTTGAAAATGTAAATGTGGTTGGTTTGAAAATGAAAATGTGGTTGGTTTGAAAATGTGGTTGTTTCAAAATGTGGTTTGCAAATGAAAATATGGTTTGAAAATGAAAATGTGGTTTGAAAATGAAAACGTGGTTGGAAAATGTGGTTGGTTTGACAATGTGGTTGGTTTGAAAATATGGGTGGTTTGAAAATGAACTTTGAAAATGAAAATGTGGTTTGAAAATGAAAATGTGCATTGAAAATGTGCATCGATAATGTGCTTTGAAAATGAGGTTTGAAAATGAAAACGTGGTTTGAAATTCTATATAATTAAAACTCTAATCTTGACCACTTCCTGTTTGCGCTGTATATTGATTTTAGATAAAATCGCTACCACTTATGGCTGTGATTTTTGGCCATCTCACTCAGTCTCCCTCCGCTCATCAGGGCCATAGGATTTTTCCCATCAATAAAAATAAAAGACTTAGAAGTGTTTAAAAAATGTTGAGATTCTCTCTCCTGTCAAACAGGCCATGAATGCCACGCCCCTTCCTGTGGAAGGTTGGAGGGACTATAAAAGCCGGAAGTCCGGGCATAGCTCAGTCTCTGCAAGATGGGGGAGGGAGAGGTCACGACTCTGAGCTGCCAATCAACTGAAAACACTGAATGTCTACTGAACTGTGAGTGTGGTTTTATGGTGGCTTCATGGTGGATTCACCCTGCTTGAAATGGCAAGAAACTGCATTTAAATTTTAGTGGCCATGCGCCCTGCTTGCAGTGGCATGAAACTGCATTTGAATTTGGTGGCCTTGTACCCTGCATTAGAGGTATAAAACTGCACTTGAATTTTGTGGCCTTGCACACTGCTTGAAGTGGTATGAAACTGCACATGAATTAGTGGCCATGCACCCTGCTTGAAGTGGTATGAAACGGCACTTGAAGTTGGTGGCCTAGCTCACTGCCTGAAATGGCATGAAACTGCACTTGAATTTGGTGGCCTTGCACCCCGCTTGAAGTGGTAGGAAACTGCACGTGAATTTGGTGGCCTTGCGCCCTGCTTTCAGTGGTATGAAACCGCATTTGAATTTGTTGGCCTTGTACCCTGCATAAGAGGTATAAAACTGCACTTGAATTTTGTGGCCTTGCACACTGCTTGAAGTGGTATGAAACTGCACTTGAATTTAGTGGCCATGCACCCTGCTTGAAGTGGTAGGAAACTGCACGTGAATTTGGTGGCCTTGCGCCCTGCTTTCAGTGGTATGAAACTGCACTTGAATTTGGAGGCCATGCACCCTGCTTGAAGTGGTATGAAACTGCACTTGAAGTTGGTGGCCTTGCACACTGCTGGAAGTGGTATGAAACTGCTCTTGAATTTGGTGGCCTTGCACGCTGCTTGAAGTGGTATGAAACTGCACTTGAATTTAGTGGCCATGCATCCTGCTTGAAGTGGTAGGAAACTGCACGTGAATTTGGTGGCCTTGCGCCCTGCTTTCAGTGGTATGAAACTGCACTTGAATTTGGTGGCCATGCACCCTGCTTGAAGTGGTATGAAACTGCACTTGAAGTTGGTGGCCTTGCACACTGCTTGAAGTGGTATGAAACTGCACTTCAATTTGGTGGCCTAGCTCACTGCTTGAAATGGCATGAAACTGCACTTGAATTTGGTGGCCTTGCATCCCGCTTGAAGCGGTAGGAAGCTGTACTTGAATTTGGTGGCCTTGCACCGTGCTTGAAGTGGAAGGAAACTGCACTTGAATTTGTTGGACTTGCACCCCACTTGAAGTGGTAGGAAACTGCACTTGAATTTGGTGGCTTTGTACGCCGCTTGAAGTGATACGAAACTGCACTTGAATTTGGTGGCCTTTCACCACGCTTGAAGTGGTATGAAACTGCTCTTGAATTTGGTGGCCTTGCACGCTGCTTGAAGTGGTATGAAACTGCACTTCAATTTGGTGGCCTAGCTCACTGCTTGAAATGGCATGAAACTGCACTTGAATTTGGTGGCCTTGCATCCCGCTTGAAGTGGTAGGAAACTGCACTTGAATTTGGTGGCCTTTCACCATGCTTGAAGTGGTAGGAAACTGCACTTGAATTTGGTGGCCTCAAGCTCACACTGCCGGGAGCAAGTGATTATTGCATTAGAGAACCAGCCCTCACCTCTGACGATGCGCCCCCCCACCACTCAAACTCTCACCCCCTCTCTCTCCTCCCTGCCCCCTTCACTCCCTCTCGCCCCCCCCCTCTCTCACCCCTCCCTCTCTGTGCTCCTCTCTGTGCCTCTGTGTCCCCCTCTGTGCCTCTGTGTCCCTCTCTCTGTCTCTGTCCCCCTCTGTGTCCCTCTCTGTGTTTCCCTATGTGTGTCTCTCTCTGTGCCCCTAGGTGTCCCTCTCTGTGCCTTTGTGTCCCTCTATGCATCCCTCTGTGTCCCTCTATGTGTCCCTCTCTGTGCTTCTATGTCCCTCTCTGTGCCTCTGTGTCCCTCTCTCTCTCTATCCTGCCCTCCCTCTCTAGCCATGCCTGCGAGTTTGGGGCTATGCTTGAGTGGATAGGGCCGGGGGTGGGATGAAAGGAGTGAATGAATAATAATATAATATCAATGGGGGTGGATTGTGTGTGTGTGTGTGTGTGTGTGTCAGAGGTTGGTTAGTGTGATGGTGTGTGTGTGTGATGCCGCAGGCTGCCCTCTCCCCCCACAACCACGCATTGAGGGGATGGGACCCAACGGGTCCCCCTTGGTATAGTCAGCATTAAAAACTTCCTTTTGTTAATGTCTAACTATGCAACAATAAAGGCCGATGTGCCATTTGCCTTCTCGAAAATGCGTAGGATCTGCTTGACTGACATTTATGGTTGGCTCACTGGAATATCTGAATCCATCTGTACTTCAATCATTTGCAGACTCTCTCCATATAAATAGCAATTGGCATTTTGATTCCCCTTAGCTTTGCACTCTAAACTCTACATGGTACAAGCGTCAGAGGTTATAGGGAGAAGGCAGGAGAATGGGTTTAGGAGGGAGAGATAGATCAGCTATGATTGAATGGCAGAGTAGACTTGTTGGGCTGAATGGCCTAATTCTACTCCTATTCCTTGTGACTTTATGACATACCGGGTGTACACACAATTGCTCAATTTTTCAATGGCGAATTGTGCAATTACAACATCTACAGCAAATTCAAATTATCTCTATATAACTAAAAGTCTTGTCCTGTTTGTGTATGTGTCAATCTGCTTTCCTATCTTCTTCCAAACCAGTCTTCCCATTTTCACATATTCTACTCACTTTTTTTCCCATCGTGGCGATAAACATCTTCCCGTCGCATTCCCACATATATTTCCGAAGTTATTAATCCTTTAAATTTTAAACAGCCCCAAAACCTCAACCACTTCAGAAAAAAAGGGTGACATCACAATGTACTCGCAAGGTAGGATGGGAAACTGGGAGGGAGGGGCTCCCAAGCGCTCATGGAACAATGCACTCGCAAGGCAGGGCGGGGCACACCGGGAGGTAGGGGCACTCCAGCGCTTGCGGTGAATGAATGGCGGCGGCGGTTGGCGGCTGCCAATGCCCCACGCCCGATTACCTGGTGTGGCCTGCGGCATCACACACACACACCATCACACTGGTGCCACAGGCTGAGCCCAGGGATGGGGCCTGGGTTGGAGCCCAGCCTGGTGCTGGAGCTGGAGTGAGAGCCGAGCACGGGGCTTGCGATGGGGCCATGACCGGGGCGAACAAAGAAGCCACCGCTGGAACCAAGGACGAGCCTGGGTCCGGGGACAGGGACAAGCCTGGAGATGCTGTCGGAGCCTGGGCAGGAGCTCAGGCGGTGGCCGAGCTGACGGATAGAGTCTACAGCCAACATCGAGTTGCTGCCGCTGGTGCTGCTCTACGACCTGGGTAGGTCCTAGTGCAGGGAATGGGAGTGAGGAGAGGGTGAGGGAAATGAGGAGCATGGCGATGGGGTGGGGAGTGGGATGGTAGAGGGAGATGGCGGGGGGGGGTGGTGTGGAGGAGGGAGATTGGGAGGGGTGGAGCTGGGAGATGCACCCTCCTTATATACCCTCAATCCAACCCTTTCTAACCCCACCCTCTCTAACCCCCTCCCTCTCCCTCTTTACCCTCCCTCACTGCACTCTACCCCCCTCCCACTCTCTTTCAACCCTCCTCCCTCCCCTCACTCTCCGTCTCTACCCTCACCCTGCCTCTCTAGGGATTGAAGAGGGAGGGTGAAGAGGAGGAGGAGTGCTGGGGGATGATGAGAAATTACCGTGCCTGCGCAGTTGGGGGCTATGCGTGAGTGATGCAATATTGCGTTGGGGAACAGATTGCGTTGGGGGAATGGGTGAGTGGTGGAATATTGCGCTGGGGGAGCAGACCCAACGGATCTGCACTTGGTCCAGCAAAGTATAGTGCATTTAAAAATTCCCACCATCGCAAAGCGAAGGGTTGATCACATTGGTGCTGAAGCCTGGGGCACAATTGCACAGGAAGCCTCCGATTGTGTTGGTGCAGATTTGTTGACAGTTTGAGGGGTTGGTTGCACATTCATTGATATCTGGAAGAAAACAAGTGAATTGAATGTCAAGACTTGCTTGGCCAACCGAAACATTGTCAGGTAATATTCTTACAAACAGCAAACTGCTGTCGTCACTGCACAGCGGCAGTTCAGGATCTGGACCTGAGTTCAAGATCTGGATAATGTTTCCTCTCCGTGGAGGAGGCGACCAAAAGCGGTACCCCCCCCCCCCCCCCCCCCCTTACCCCCCCTCACCACCCCCCACACAAGACATACCGAGAGACACTAAAGCAAACATTTGGACACACTAAAAAAACAAAAAAGTAGAAATAACGAACACGCTGCTGGCAGGGCAGCCGTCTCGCAGTGCCCCACCGACCACCTCTTCCCCTCTTCTACTCTATCCAGACCCACAAAGTTTTACAGCCTTGGCAATCAATTCAACAAATTCACCACCGTTTGACTAAATAAATTACTACCCATTTCCTTCATAATGGTAAGTCTTTTTATTCTGAGGCTGTGCTCCCTGATCCTGGATTCTCCCACTAGTGGAACTTCCTCTCCACAGCTACTCTATCCAGGCCTTGCACTATTCAATAAGTTTCATTGAGGTCCCCCCTCGTTCTTCTATCCAGAGAGTACAAGCCCAGAGCTGCCAAATGCTCATTATACGCTAACCCAATTATCCCTGGGATCAACCTTGTAAGATTGAAGAAAGGTCTCAAATCGAAACGTTACCCATTCATTCTCTCCAGAGATGCTGCCTGTCCCGCTGAGTTACTCTAACATCTTGTGTCTATCTTTGGTGTAAACCAGCATCTGCAGTTCCTTCCTACACATATAGTTTCCACTCTTAGGCGTCGCTCCCTTCTTGAACAGCGGAATAACTTTTGCAGTTTTTCCACCCTCTGTTACCTCTCCTGACTCTAGTGATTCTTGAAGGATCACTACTAATGCATCTACAATCTCTAAATCCACCTCTTTCAGCACCCATGGGGGTGTAAACCATCTGGTCAGGTGTCTTATCCACCTTCAGACCTCTCAGCTTCCGAAGCACCTTTTCCAACAAATCTTACGAAGCAGCAACAAATCTTCCCTATTCTAAAGCTCTAACTACTTGGCAATAATGGACATCATGCCGTTTGCCTTCTTGACCATTGCACTCAATCATCTAGATCTCTCTGAGCTTCTCTTGTTTACAGTCCCTCTGCATTTACATAGCATTGGTCTTTAGATACCTCCTACCAAAGAGCATGACCTCAAACTTGCACAAACTAAATTCCACTTGGCAGGTTTTCACCCAATCGCTTAATTTTGCTATATCCCATTGTCAATTGACCTCATCAATTTTGAAACCCTAGAGAATATATGTTTAAGAGATTCCTTCCATTACATAGCTAAGATTTTGTCACTTTGGTGAAAACAACACATGAAGCTTCCAATTGTCATTCATGAATTCCATGAGGGTGAATTTCTGTAACCCGAACTGTCCTAATGGAGGGGGCGTGGGGTGGAGCTGGGGAATACATTCAATCTACATTTACAAGGTAATGGGTCCAACCTATACACATTATTCATGGTGTGCCATCATCATATCTATATAATTAAAAGTCTAAACCTGACCACTTCCTGTTTGCGCTGTCACTGACGGCAGTGATTTTTGGTCATCTTACTCGGTCTCCCTCCGCTCATCAGAGCCATAGGATTTTTCCCATCAACGAAAAATAAAAGACTTTTTAGTGTTTTAAAAATGTTGAGATTCTCTCCCCTGTCAATCACGCCATGAAGGCCACGCCTCTTCCGGTGGAAGGTTGGAGCGACTATAAAATCTGGAAGTCTGGGCACAGCTCAGTCTCTGCAAGATGGGGGAGGGAGAGGTCACGATTCAGTCTGAGCTGTGAATCCACTGAATGTCTACTGAACTATGAGTGTGGTTTTATGGTGGTTTTATGGTGGATTCACCCCGCCTGAAATGGCATGAAACTGCATTTCAATTTGGTGGCCTTGCACCCTGCTTGCAGTGGTATGAAACCACATTTGAATTTGGTGGCCTTGCACCCTGCATAAGTGGTATAAAACTGCACTTGAATTTGGTGGCCTTGCACCCCGCTTGAAGTGGTAGTAAACTGCACTTGTATTTGTGGCCTTGCACCCCGCTTGAAGTGGTAGGAAACTGCACTTTAATTTTGTGGACTCAAGCTCATGCTGCCAGGAGCGAGGGAGCGAGTGATTATTGCGTTTGAGAACCAGCCCTCACCTCTGACAATGCGTCCCCCCCAACCACTCAAACTCTCCCCACCGCTCTCTCCCCCCTGCTCCCTCTGCCCCCTCACACTCCTTCTCGCCCCCATCTCTCCCCTCCCTCTCTGTGCCCCTCTTTGTGCCTCTCTGCCCCCCTCTGTGTCCCTCTCTTCCTCTCTGCCCTCCTCTGTGCCTATGTCTCTCTCTCTGCCTCTGTGTCCCTCTCCCTGCCTCTCTGTCCCTCTATCTGCCTCTGTGTCCCTCTCACTGTCTCTGTGTCCCTCTGTGTGTCCCTCCGTGTGTCCCCCTGTGCCCCTCTCTGTGTCTGTGTGTCCCCCTGTGTGTTCCTCTGCGTGTCCCTATGTATGTCTCTCTTTGTGACTCTGAGTCCCCCTGTGTCCCTCGTGTCCCTCAGTGTTTCCCTCTCTGTGCCTCTGTGTCCTTCTGTGTGCCCCGCTCTGTGCTTTTATGTCCCTCTCTGTGCCTCTTTGTCTCTCTCTGTGACCCTCTGTGTCTCTCTCTGTGCCTCTGTGTCCCTCTATACCCCCCTCCCTCTCTAGCCACGCCTGCGAGTTGGGGGCTATGCGTGAGTGGATAGGGCCGGGGATGGGATAAAAGGAGTGAATAAATAATATTAATATAATATCAATGGGGGTGGATTGTGTGTGTGTGTGTGAGGGGTTGGTTAGTGTGCGAGGGGTTGGTCACGGAACAATGCACTCGCAAGGCAGGGCGGGACACTCCGGGAGATAGGGGCACTCCAGTGCTCGCGGTGAATGAATGGCGGCGGCGGTTGGCGGCTGCCAATGCCCCACGCCCGATTACCTGGTGGGGAGGGTGGTGCCGCAGGCTGAGCCCAGGGATGGGGCCTGGGTTGGAGCCTAGTCAGGTACTGGAGCTGGAGTGAGAGCCGAGCACGGGGCTTGCAATGGGGCCATGACCGGGGCGAACAAAGAAGCCACCGCCGGAAGCAAGGACGAGCCTGGGTCCGGGGACAGTGACAAGCCTGGAGATGATGTCGGAGCCTACGACCTGGGTAGGTCCTAGTGCAGGGAATGGGAGTGAGGAGAGGATGAGGGAAATGAGGAGCATGGCGATGGGGTGGGGAGTGGGATGGTAGAGGGAGATGGCGGGGGGGGGTGTGGAGGAGGGAGATTGGGAGGGGTGGAGCAGGGAGATGCTCCCTCCTTATATACCCTCAATCCAACCCTTTCTAACCCCACCCTCTCTAACCCCCTCCCTCTCCCTCTTTACCCTCCCTCACTGCACTCGACCCCCCTCCCACTCTCTTTCAACCCTCCTCCCTCCCCTCACTCTCCGTCTCTACCCTCACTCTGCCTCTTTAGGGATTGAAGAGGGAGGGTGAAGAGGAGGAGGAGGGAGTGCTGGGGGATGAGGAGAAATTACCGTGCCTACGCAGTTGTGGGCTATGCGTGAGTGATGCAATACTGCGTTGGGGAACAGATTGCGTTGGGGGAATGGGTGAGTGGTGGAATATTGCATTGGGGGAGCAGACCCAACGGATCTGCACTTGGTCTAGTAAAGTATAATGCATTAAAAAATTCCCACCATCGCAAAGCGAAGGGTTGATCACATTGGTGCTGAATCCTGGTTTACAACTGCACAGGAAGCTTCCGATTGTGTTGGTGCAGATTTGTTGACAGTTTGAGGGGTTGGTTGCACATTCATTGATATCTGGAAGAAAACAAGTGAATTGAATGTCAAGACTTGCTTGGCCAACCGAAACATTGTCAGGTAATATTCTGTGTCCCCCTCTGTGTCCCTCTCTTCCTCTCTGCCCTCCTCTGTGCCTCTGTGCCCCTCTCCCTGCCTCTCTGTCCCTCTATCTGCCTCTGTGCCTATGTTTAAGAGATTCCTTCCATTACATAGCTAAGATTTTGTCACTTTGGTGAAAACAACACATGAAGCTTCCAATTGTCATTCATGAATTCCATGAGGGTGAATTTCTGTAACCCGAACTGTCCTAATGGAGGGGGCGTGGGGTGGAGCTGGGAAATACATTCAATCTACATTTACAAGGTAATGGGTCCAACCTATACACATTATTCATGGTGTGCCATCATCATATCTATATAATTAAAAGTCTAAACCTGACCACTTCCTGTTTGCGCTGTCACTGACGGCAGTGATTTTTGGTCATCTTACTCGGTCTTCCTCCGCTCATCAGAGCCATAGGATTTTTCCCATCAATGAAAAATAAAAGACTTTTTAGTGTTTTAAAAATGTTGAGATTCTCTCCCCTGCCAATCACGCCATGAAGGCCACGCCTCTTCCGGTGGAAGGTTGGAGCGACTATAAAACCTGGAAGTCTGGGCACAGCTCAGTCTCTGCAAGATGGGGGAGGGAGAGGTCACGATTCAGTCTGAGCTGTGAATCCACTGAATGTCTACTGAACTGTGAGTGTGGTTTTATGGTGGTTTTATGGTGGATTCACCCCGCCTGAAATGGCATGAAACTGCATTTCAATTTGGTGGCCTTGCACCCTGCTTGCAGTGGTATGAAACCACATTTGAATTTGGTGGCCTTGCACCCTGCATAAGTGGTATAAAACTGCACTTGAATTTGGTGGCCTTGCACCCCGCTTGAAGTGGTAGTAAACTGCACTTGTATTTGGTGGCCTTGCACCCCGCTTGAAGTGGTAGGAAACTGCACTTTAATTTTGTGGACTCAAGCTCATGCTGCCAGGAGCGAGGGAGCGAGTGATTATTGCGTTTGAGAACCAGCCCTCACCTCTGACAATGCGTCCCCCCCAACCACTCAAACTCTCCCCACCGCTCTCTCCCCCCCGCTCCCTCTGCCCCCTCACACTCCTTCTCGCCCCCATCTCTCCCCTCCCTCTCTGTGCCCCTCTTTGTGCCTCTCTGCCCCCCTCTGTGTCCCTCTCTTCCTCTCTGCCCTCCTCTGTGCCTATGTCTCTCTCTGCCTCTGTGTCCCTCTCCCTGCCTCTCTGTCTCTCTATCTGCCTCTGTGTCCCTCTCTCTGTCTCTGTGTCCCTCTGTGTGTCCCTCCGTGTGTCCCCCTGTGCCCCTCTCTGTGTCTGTGTGTCCCCCTGTGTGTTCCTCTGCGTGTCCCTATGTATGTCTCTCTTTGTGACTCTGAGTCCCCCTGTGTCCCTCGTGTCCCTCAGTGTTTCCCTCTCTGTGCCTCTGTGTCCTTCTGTGTGCCCCGCTCTGTGGTTTTATGTCCCTCTCTGTGCCTCTTTGTCTCTCTCTGTGACCCTCTGTGTCTCTCACTGTGCCTCTGTGTCCCTCTATACCCCCCTCCCTCTCTAGCCACGCCTGCGAGTTGGGGGTTATGCGTGAGTGGATAGGGCCGGGGATGGGATAAAAGGAGTGAATAAATAATATTAATATAATATCAATGGGGGTGGATTGTGTGTGTGTGTGTGAGGGGTTGGTTAGTGTGCGAGGGGTTGGTCACGGAACAATGCACTCGCAAGGCAGGGCGGGACACTCCGGGAGATAGGGGCACTCCAGTGCTCGCGGTGAATGAATGGCGGCGGCGGTTGGCGGCTGCCAATGCCCCACGCCCGATTACCTGGTGGGGAGGGTGGTGCCGCAGGCTGAGCCCAGGGATGGGGCCTGGGTTGGAGCCTAGTCAGGTACTGGAGCTGGAGTGAGAGCCGAGCACGGGGCTTGCAATGGGGCCATGACCGGGGCGAACAAAGAAGCCACCGCCGGAAGCAAGGACGAGCCTGGGTCTGGGGACAGTGACAAGCCTGGAGATGATGTCGGAGCCTACGACCTGGGTAGGTCCTAGTGCAGGGAATGGGAGTGAGGAGAGGATGAGGGAAATGAGGAGCATGGCGATGGGGTGGGGAGTGGGATGGTAGAGGGAGATGGCGGGGGGGGGGTGTGGAGGAGGGAGATTGGGAGGGGTGGAGCAGGGAGATGCTCCCTCCTTATATACCCTCAATCCAACCCTTTCTAACCCCACCCTCTCTAACCCCCTCCCTCTCCCTCTTTACCCTCCCTCACTGCACTCGACCCCCCTCCCACTCTCTTTCAACCCTCCTCCCTCCCCTCACTCTCCGTCTCTACCCTCACTCTGCCTCTTTAGGGATTGAAGAGGGAGGGTGAAGAGGAGGAGGAGGGAGTGCTGGGGGATGAGGAGAAATTACCGTGCCTACGCAGTTGTGGGCTATGCGTGAGTGATGCAATACTGCGTTGGGGAACAGATTGCGTTGGGGGAATGGGTGAGTGGTGGAATATTGCATTGGGGGAGCAGACCCAACGGATCTGCACTTGGTCTAGTAAAGTATAATGCATTTAAAAATTCCCACCATCGCAAAGCGAAGGGTTGATCACATTGGTGCTGAATCCTGGTTTACAACTGCACAGGAAGCTTCCGATTGTGTTGGTGCAGATTTGTTGACAGTTTGAGGGGTTGGTTGCACATTCATTGATATCTGGAAGAAAACAAGTGAATTGAATGTCAAGACTTGCTTGGCCAACCGAAACATTGTCAGGTAATATTCTGTGTCCCCCTCTGTGTCCCTCTCTTCCTCTCTGCCCTCCTCTGTGCCTCTCTCTCTGCCTCTGTGCCCCTCTCCCTGCCTCTCTGTCCCTCTATCTGCCTCTGTGCCTATGTTTAAGAGATTCCTTCCATTACATAGCTAAGATTTTGTCACTTTGGTGAAAACAACACATGAAGCTTCCAATTGTCATTCATGAATTCCATGAGGGTGAATTTCTGTAACCCGAGCTGTCCTAATGGAGGGGGCGTGGGGTGGAGCTGGGAAATACATTCAATCTACATTTACAAGGTAATGGGTCCAACCTATACACATTATTCATGGTGTGCCATCATCATATCTATATAATTAAAAGTCTAAACCTGACCACTTCCTGTTTGCGCTGTCACTGACGGCAGTGATTTTTGGTCATCTTACTCGGTCTTCCTCCGCTCATCAGAGCCATAGGATTTTTCCCATCAATGAAAAATAAAAGACTTTTTAGTGTTTTAAAAATGTTGAGATTCTCTCCCCTGCCAATCACGCCATGAAGGCCACGCCTCTTCCGGTGGAAGGTTGGAGCGACTATAAAACCTGGAAGTCTGGGCACAGCTCAGTCTCTGCAAGATGGGGGAGGGAGAGGTCACGATTCAGTCTGAGCTGTGAATCCACTGAATGTCTACTGAACTGTGAGTGTGGTTTTATGGTGGTTTTATGGTGGATTCACCCCGCCTGAAATGGCATGAAACTGCATTTCAATTTGGTGGCCTTGCACCCTGCTTGCAGTGGTATGAAACCACATTTGAATTTGGTGGCCTTGCACCCTGCATAAGTGGTATAAAACTGCACTTGAATTTGGTGGCCTTGCACCCCGCTTGAAGTGGTAGTAAACTGCACTTGTATTTGGTGGCCTTGCACCCCGCTTGAAGTGGTAGGAAACTGCACTTTAATTTTGTGGACTCAAGCTCATGCTGCCAGGAGCGAGGGAGCGAGTGATTATTGCGTTTGAGAACCAGCCCTCACCTCTGACAATGCGTCCCCCCCAACCACTCAAACTCTCCCCACCGCTCTCTCCCCCCCTGCTCCCTCTGCCCCCTCACACTCCTTCTCGCCCCCATCTCTCCCCTCCCTCTCTGTGCCCCTCTTTGTGCCTCTCTGCCCCCCTCTGTGTCCCTCTCTTCCTCTCTGCCCTCCTCTGTGCCTATGTCTCTCTCTCTGCCTCTGTGTCCCTCTCCCTGCCTCTCTGTCTCTCTATCTGCCTCTGTGTCCCTCTCTCTGTCTCTGTGTCCCTCTGTGTGTCCCTCCGTGTGTCCCCCTGTGCCCCTCTCTGTGTCTGTGTGTCCCCCTGTGTGTTCCTCTGCGTGTCCCTATGTATGTCTCTCTTTGTGACTCTGAGTCCCCCTGTGTCCCTCAGTGTTTCCCTCTCTGTGCCTCTGTGTCCTTCTGTGTGCCCCGCTCTGTGGTTTTATGTCCCTCTCTGTGCCTCTTTGTCTCTCTCTGTGACCCTCTGTGTCTCTCACTGTGCCTCTGTGTCCCTCTATACCCCCCTCCCTCTCTAGCCACGCCTGCGAGTTGGGGGCTATGCGTGAGTGGATAGGGCCGGGGATGGGATAAAAGGAGTGAATAAATAATATTAATATAATATCAATGGGGGTGGATTGTGTGTGTGTGTGTGAGGGGTTGGTTAGTGTGCGAGGGGTTGGTCACGGAACAATGCACTCGCAAGGCAGGGCGGGACACTCCGGGAGATAGGGGCACTCCAGTGCTCGCGGTGAATGAATGGCGGCGGCGGTTGGCGGCTGCCAATGCCCCACGCCCGATTACCTGGTGGGGAGGGTGGTGCCGCAGGCTGAGCCCAGGGATGGGGCCTGGGTTGGAGCCTAGTCAGGTACTGGAGCTGGAGTGAGAGCCGAGCACGGGGCTTGCAATGGGGCCATGACCGGGGCGAACAAAGAAGCCACCGCCGGAAGCAAGGACGAGCCTGGGTCCGGGGACAGTGACAAGCCTGGAGATGATGTCGGAGCCTACGACCTGGGTAGGTCCTAGTGCAGGGAATGGGAGTGAGGAGAGGATGAGGGAAATGAGGAGCATGGCGATGGGGTGGGGAGTGGGATGGTAGAGGGAGATGGCGGGGGGGGTGTGGAGGAGGGAGATTGGGAGGGGTGGAGCAGGGAGATGCTCCCTCCTTATATACCCTCAATCCAACCCTTTCTAACCCCACCCTCTCTAACCCCCTCCCTCTCCCTCTTTACCCTCCCTCACTGCACTCGACCCCCCTCCCACTCTCTTTCAACCCTCCTCCCTCCCCTCACTCTCCGTCTCTACCCTCACTCTGCCTCTTTAGGGATTGAAGAGGGAGGGTGAAGAGGAGGAGGAGGGAGTGCTGGGGGATGAGGAGAAATTACCGTGCCTACGCAGTTGTGGGCTATGCGTGAGTGATGCAATACTGCGTTGGGGAACAGATTGCGTTGGGGGAATGGGTGAGTGGTGGAATATTGCATTGGGGGAGCAGACCCAACGGATCTGCACTTGGTCTAGTAAAGTATAATGCATTAAAAAATTCCCACCATCGCAAAGCGAAGGGTTGATCACATTGGTGCTGAATCCTGGTTTACAACTGCACAGGAAGCTTCCGATTGTGTTGGTGCAGATTTGTTGACAGTTTGAGGGGTTGGTTGCACATTCATTGATATCTGGAAGAAAACAAGTGAATTGAATGTCAAGACTTGCTTGGCCAACCGAAACATTGTCAGGTAATATTCTGTGTCCCCCTCTGTGTCCCTCTCTTCCTCTCTGCCCTCCTCTGTGCCTCTGTGCCCCTCTCCCTGCCTCTCTGTCCCTCTATCTGCCTCTGTGCCTATGTTTAAGAGATTCCTTCCATTACATAGCTAAGATTTTGTCACTTTGGTGAAAACAACACATGAAGCTTCCAATTGTCATTCATGAATTCCATGAGGGTGAATTTCTGTAACCCGAACTGTCCTAATGGAGGGGGCGTGGGGTGGAGCTGGGAAATACATTCAATCTACATTTACAAGGTAATGGGTCCAACCTATACACATTATTCATGGTGTGCCATCATCATATCTATATAATTAAAAGTCTAAACCTGACCACTTCCTGTTTGCGCTGTCACTGACGGCAGTGATTTTTGGTCATCTTACTCGGTCTTCCTCCGCTCATCAGAGCCATAGGATTTTTCCCATCAATGAAAAATAAAAGACTTTTTAGTGTTTTAAAAATGTTGAGATTCTCTCCCCTGCCAATCACGCCATGAAGGCCACGCCTCTTCCGGTGGAAGGTTGGAGCGACTATAAAACCTGGAAGTCTGGGCACAGCTCAGTCTCTGCAAGATGGGGGAGGGAGAGGTCACGATTCAGTCTGAGCTGTGAATCCACTGAATGTCTACTGAACTGTGAGTGTGGTTTTATGGTGGTTTTATGGTGGATTCACCCCGCCTGAAATGGCATGAAACTGCATTTCAATTTGGTGGCCTTGCACCCTGCTTGCAGTGGTATGAAACCACATTTGAATTTGGTGGCCTTGCACCCTGCATAAGTGGTATAAAACTGCACTTGAATTTGGTGGCCTTGCACCCCGCTTGAAGTGGTAGTAAACTGCACTTGTATTTGGTGGCCTTGCACCCCGCTTGAAGTGGTAGGAAACTGCACTTTAATTTTGTGGACTCAAGCTCATGCTGCCAGGAGCGAGGGAGCGAGTGATTATTGCGTTTGAGAACCAGCCCTCACCTCTGACAATGCGTCCCCCCCAACCACTCAAACTCTCCCCACCGCTCTCTCCCCCCCTGCTCCCTCTGCCCCCTCACACTCCTTCTCGCCCCCATCTCTCCCCTCCCTCTCTGTGCCCCTCTTTGTGCCTCTCTGCCCCCCTCTGTGTCCCTCTCTTCCTCTCTGCCCTCCTCTGTGCCTATGTCTCTCTCTCTGCCTCTGTGTCCCTCTCCCTGCCTCTCTGTCTCTCTATCTGCCTCTGTGTCCCTCTCTCTGTCTCTGTGTCCCTCTGTGTGTCCCTCCGTGTGTCCCCCTGTGCCCCTCTCTGTGTCTGTGTGTCCCCCTGTGTGTTCCTCTGCGTGTCCCTATGTATGTCTCTCTTTGTGACTCTGAGTCCCCCTGTGTCCCTCGTGTCCCTCAGTGTTTCCCTCTCTGTGCCTCTGTGTCCTTCTGTGTGCCCCGCTCTGTGGTTTTATGTCCCTCTCTGTGCCTCTTTGTCTCTCTCTGTGACCCTCTGTGTCTCTCACTGTGCCTCTGTGTCCCTCTATACCCCCCTCCCTCTCTAGCCACGCCTGCGAGTTGGGGGCTATGCGTGAGTGGATAGGGCCGGGGATGGGATAAAAGGAGTGAATAAATAATATTAATATAATATCAATGGGGGTGGATTGTGTGTGTGTGTGTGAGGGGTTGGTTAGTGTGCGAGGGGTTGGTCACGGAACAATGCACTCGCAAGGCAGGGCGGGACACTCCGGGAGATAGGGGCACTCCAGTGCTCGCGGTGAATGAATGGCGGCGGCGGTTGGCGGCTGCCAATGCCCCACGCCCGATTACCTTGGTGGGGAGGGTGGTGCCGCAGGCTGAGCCCAGGGATGGGGCCTGGGTTGGAGCCTAGTCAGGTACTGGAGCTGGAGTGAGAGCCGAGCACGGGGCTTGCAATGGGGCCATGACCGGGGCGAACAAAGAAGCCACCGCCGGAAGCAAGGACGAGCCTGGGTCCGGGGACAGTGACAAGCCTGGAGATGATGTCGGAGCCTACGACCTGGGTAGGTCCTAGTGCAGGGAATGGGAGTGAGGAGAGGATGAGGGAAATGAGGAGCATGGCGATGGGGTGGGGAGTGGGATGGTAGAGGGAGATGGCGGGGGGGGGTGTGGAGGAGGGAGATTGGGAGGGGTGGAGCAGGGAGATGCTCCCTCCTTATATACCCTCAATCCAACCCTTTCTAACCCCACCCTCTCTAACCCCCTCCCTCTCCCTCTTTACCCTCCCTCACTGCACTCGACCCCCCTCCCACTCTCTTTCAACCCTCCTCCCTCCCCTCACTCTCCGTCTCTACCCTCACTCTGCCTCTTTAGGGATTGAAGAGGGAGGGTGAAGAGGAGGAGGAGGGAGTGCTGGGGGATGAGGAGAAATTACCGTGCCTACGCAGTTGTGGGCTATGCGTGAGTGATGCAATACTGCGTTGGGGAACAGATTGCGTTGGGGGAATGGGTGAGTGGTGGAATATTGCATTGGGGGAGCAGACCCAACGGATCTGCACTTGGTCTAGTAAAGTATAATGCATTAAAAAATTCCCACCATCGCAAAGCGAAGGGTTGATCACATTGGTGCTGAATCCTGGTTTACAACTGCACAGGAAGCTTCCGATTGTGTTGGTGCAGATTTGTTGACAGTTTGAGGGGTTGGTTGCACATTCATTGATATCTGGAAGAAAACAAGTGAATTGAATGTCAAGACTTGCTTGGCCAACCGAAACATTGTCAGGTAATATTCTGTGTCCCCCTCTGTGTCCCTCTCTTCCTCTCTGCCCTCCTCTGTGCCTCTCTCTCTGCCTCTGTGCCCCTCTCCCTGCCTCTCTGTCCCTCTATCTGCCTCTGTGCCTATGTTTAAGAGATTCCTTCCATTACATAGCTAAGATTTTGTCACTTTGGTGAAAACAACACATGAAGCTTCCAATTGTCATTCATGAATTCCATGAGGGTGAATTTCTGTAACCCGAACTGTCCTAATGGAGGGGGCGTGGGGTGGAGCTGGGAAATACATTCAATCTACATTTACAAGGTAATGGGTCCAACCTATACACATTATTCATGGTGTGCCATCATCATATCTATATAATTAAAAGTCTAAACCTGACCACTTCCTGTTTGCGCTGTCACTGACGGCAGTGATTTTTGGTCATCTTACTCGGTCTCCCTCCGCTCATCAGAGCCATAGGATTTTTCCCATCAATGAAAAATAAAAGACTTATTAGTGTTTAAAAAATGTTGAGATTCTCTCCCCTGCCAATCACGCCATGAAGGCCACGCCCCTTCTGGTGGAAAGTTGGAGCGACTATAAAACCTGGAAGTCTGAGCATAGCTCAGTCTCTGCAAGATGGGGGAGGGAGAGGTCACGATTCAGTCTGAGCTGTCAATCCACAGAAAACACTGAATGTCTACTGAACTGTGAGTGTGGTTTTATGGTGGATTCACCCTGCCTGAAATGGCATGAAACTGCATTTCAATTTGGTGGCCTTGCACCAAGCTTGCAGTGGTATGAAACCACATTTGAATTTGGTGTCCTTGCACCCTGCATAAGTGGTATAAAACTGCACTTGAATTTGGTGGCCTTGCACCCCGCTTGAAGTGGTAGTAAACCGCACTTTAATTTTGTGGACTCAAGCTCATGCTGCCAGGAGCGAGGGAGCGAGTGATTATTGCGTTTGAGAACCAGCCCTCACCTCTGACGATGCGTCCCCCCCAACCACTCAAACTCTCCCCCCCTCACTCTCCCCCCCTGTTCCCTCTCTGCCCCCTCACACTCCTTTTCGCCCCCATCTCTCCCCTCCCACTCTGTGCCCCTCTTTGTGCCTCTGTGTCCCCCTCTGTGCCCCCCTCTGTGTCCCTCTCTTCCTCTCTGCCCTCCTCTGTGCCTATGTGTTTCTCTCTCTGCCTCTGTGTCCCTCTCCCTGCCTCTCTGTCCCTCTATCTGCCTCTGTGTCCCTCTCTCTGTCTCTGTGTCCCTCTGTGTGTCCCTCTGTGTGCCTCTGTGTCCCCTCTCTGTGCTTTTATGTCCCCCTCTGTGCCTCTTTGTCTCTCTCTGTGACCCTCTGTATCTCTCTCTGTGCCTCTGTGTCCCTCTATACGCCCCTCCCTCTCTAGGCGCGCCTGCGAGTTGGGGGCTATGCATGAGTGGATAGGGCCGGGGATGGGATAAAACGAGTGAATAAATAATATTAATATAATATCAATGGGGGTGGATTGTGTGTGGGTGTGCGAGGGGTTGGTTAGTGTGCGTTTGTGTGATTGCGCAGGCCGCCCCCTCCCCACACAACCACGCATTGAGGGGATGGGACCCAACGGGTCCCCCTTGGTCTAGTCACCATTAAACTCTTCCTTTTGCTAAGGTCTAACTATGCAACAATAAAGGCCGATGTGCCATTTGCCTTCTCGAAGATGTGTATCATCTGCTGGACTGACATTTATGGTTGGCTCACTGGAATATCTGGATCCATCTTAACTTCAATCATTTGCAGACTCTCTCCACATAAATAGCAATTGGCATTTTGATTCCCTTGACCGAAGAGCACGGCTTTGCACTCTAAACTCTACATTGTGCAGGCCTCAGAGGTTATGGGGAGAAGGTAGGAGAATGGGTTTAGGAGGGAGAGATACATCAGCTATGATTGAATGGCGGAGTAGACTTGATGGGCTGAATGGCCTAATTCTACTCCTATTCCTTATGACTTTATGACATACCGGGTGTACACACAATTGCTCAATTTTGCAATGGCAAATCGTGCAATTACAACATCTACAGCAAATTCAAATTATCTCTATATAACTAAATGTCTTGTCCTGTTTGTGTATGTGTCAATCTGCTTTCCTATCTCCTTCAAAACCACAGTCTTCCCATTTTCACACATTCTACACATTTTTTTCCCATCGGGGCGATAAACATCTTCCCGTCGCATTCCCACATATATTTCCGAAGTTATTAATCCTTTAAATTTTAAACAGCCCCAAAACCTCAACCACTTCAGAAAAAAAGGGGTGACGTCACAATGTACTCGCAAGGTAGGACGGGAAACTCTGGGAGGGAGGGGCTCCCAAGCGCTCACGGAACAATGCACTCGGAAGGCAGGACGGGACACTCCGGGAGGTAGGGGCACTCCTGTGCTTGCGGTGAACGAATGGTGGCGGCGGTTGGCGGCTGCCAATGCCCCACGCCCGATTACCTGGTGGGGAGGGTGGTGCCGCAGGCTGAGCCCGGGGATGGGGCCTGGGTTGGAGCCTAGCCAGGTACTGGAGCTGGAGTGAGAGCCGAGCATGGGGCTTGCAATGGGGCCATGACCGGGGCGAACAAAGAAGTCACCGCTGGAAGCAAGGACGAGCCTGGGTCTGGGGACAGGGACAAGCCTGGAGATGATGTCGGAGCCTACGACCTGGGTAGGTCCTTGTGCAGGGAATGGGAGTGAGGAGAGGATGAGGGAAATGAGGAGCATGGCGACGGGGTGGGGAGTGGGATGGAAGAGGGAGATGGCAGGGGAGGAGGGGTGTGGAGCAGGGAGATGCACCCTCCTTATATACCCTCAATCCAACCCTTTCTAACCCCTCCCCCTCTAACCCCCTCCCTCTCCCTCTTTACCCTCCCTGACTGCACTCTACCCCCCTCACACTCTCTTTCAACTCTCCTCCCTCCCCTCACTCTCCATCTCCACCCTCACCCTGCCTCCTTAGGGATTGAAGAGGGAGGGTGAAGAGGAGGAGGAGGGAGTGCTGGGGAATGAGGAGAAATTACCGTGCCTGCGCAGTTGGGGGCTATGCGTGAGTGATGCAATATTGTGTTGGGGAACAGATTGCATTGGGGGAATGGGTGAGCGGTGGAATATTGCGTTGGGGGAGCAGACCCAACGGATCTGCACTTGGTAGTAAAGTATAATGCATTTAAAAATTCCCACCATCGCAAAGCGAAGGGTTGATCACATTGGTGCTGAATCCTAGTGCACAACTGCACAGGAAGCCTCCGATTGTGTTGGTGCAGATTTGTTGACAGTTTGAGGGGTTGGTTGCACATTCATTGATATCTGGAAGAAAACAAGTGAATTGAATGTCAAGACTTGCTTGGCCAACCGAAACATTGTCAGGTAATATTCTTACAAACAGCAAACTGCTGTCGTCACTGCACAGCGGCAGTTCAGGATCTGGGCCTGAGTTAAAGATCTGGATAAAGTTTCCTCTCCGTGGAGGAGGCAGTACCTCCCCCCCCCCCCCCCCCCCCCCCCTCACCACCCCCCATACAAGACATACCGAGAGACACTAAAGCAAACATTTGGACACACTAAAAAAAACAAAAAAGTAGAAATAACGAACACGCTACTGGCAGGGCAGCCGTCTCGCAGTGCCCCCACCGGCCACCTCTTCCCCTCTTCTACTCTATCCAGTCCCACAAAGTTTTACAGCCTTGGCAATCAATTCAACAAATTCACCACCATTTGAATAAATAAATTACTACCCATTTCCTTCATAATGATTAGTCTTTTTATTCTGAGGCTGTGCTCCCTGATCCTGGATTCTCCCACTAGTGGAACTTCCTCTCCACAGCTACTCTATCCAGGCCTTGCACTATTCAATAAGTTTCAATGAGGTCCCCCCTTGTCCTTCTATCCAGAGAGTACAAGCCCAGAGCTGTCAAATGCTCATTATACGCTAACCCAATTATCCCTGGGATCAACCTTGTAAGATTGAAGAAAGGTCTCAACTCGAAACGTTACCCATTCATTCTCTCCAGAGATGCTGCCTGTCCCGCTGAGTTACTCTAACATCTTGTGTCTATCTTTGGTGTAAACCAGCATCTGCAGTTCCTTCCTACACATATATTTACCACTCTTAGGCCTCGCTCCCTTCTTGAACAGCGGAATAACATTTGCAGTGTTCCCACCCTCTGTTACCTCTGCCGACCCTAGTGATTCTTGAAGGATCACTACTAATGCATCTACAATCTCTAAATCCACCTCTTTCAGCACCCATGGGGGTGTAAACCATCTGGTCAGGTGTCTTATCCAACTTCAGACCTCTCAGCTTCCAAAGCACCTTTTCCAACAAATCTTACGAAGCACCAACAAATCTTCCCTATTCTAAAACTCTAACTACTTGGCAATAATGGACATCATGCCGTTTGCCTTCTTGACCATTGCACTCAAGCATTTAGATCTCTCTGAGCTTCGCTTGTTTACAGTCCCACTGCATTTACATAGCATTGGTCTTTAGATACCTCCTATCAAAGAGCATGACCTCAAACTTGCACAAACTAAATTCCACTTGGAAGGTTTTCACCCAATCGCTTAATTTTTCTATATCCCATTGCCAATTGACCTCATCAATTTTGAAACCCTAGAGAATATATGTTTAAGAGATTCCTTCCATTACATAGCAAAGGTTTTGTCACTTTGGTCAAAACAACACATGAAGCTTCCAATTGTGATTTATGAATTCCATGAGGGTGAATTTCTGTAACCCGAACTGTCCTAATGGAGGGGGCGTGGGGTGGAGCTGGGGAATACATTCAATCTACATTTACAAGGTAATGGGTCCAACCTATGTACATTATTCATGGTGTGCCATCATCATATCTATATAATTAAAAGTGTAAACTTGACCACATCCTGTTTGCGCTGTCACTAAAGGTAGTGATTTTTGGCCATCTTACTCAGTTCTCCCTCCGCTCATCAGGGCCATAGGATTTTTCCCATCAATTAAAAATAAAAGACTTATTAGTGTTTAAAAAATGTTGAGATTCTCTCTCCTGTCAATCACGCCATGAAGGCCACGCCCCTTCCGGTGGAAGGTTGGAGCGACTATAAAACCCGGAAGTCTGGGCATAGCTCAGTCTCTGCAAGATGGGAGAGGGAGAGGTCACGATTCAGTCTGAGCTATGAATCCACTGAAAACACTGAATGTCTACTGAACTGTGAGTGTGGTTTTATGGTGGATTCACCCTGCCTGAAATAGCATAAAACTGCATTTCAGTTTGGTGGCCTTGCACCTTGCTTGCAGTGGTGTGAAACCGCATTTCAATCTGGTGGCCGTGCACCCTGCATAAGTGGCATAAAACTGGACTTGAATTTGGTGGCCTTGCACGCCGCTTGAAGTGGTACGAAACTGCACTTGTATTTGGTGGCCTTGCACCCCGCTTGAAGTGGTAGGAAACTGCACTTGAATTTGGTGGCCTTGCACACTGCTTGAAGTGGTAGTAAACTGCACTTGTATTTGGTGGCCTTGCACACCGCTTGAAGTGGTAGTAAACTGCACTTTAATTTTGTGGACTCAAGCTCGTGCTGCCAGGAGCGAGGGAGCGAGTGATTATTGCGTTTGAGAACCAACCCTCACCTCTGACGATGCGTCCCCCAACCACTCAAACTCTCCCCACCTCTCTCTCCCCCCCGCTCCCTCTCTGCCCCCTCACACTCCTTCTTGCCTTCCTCTCTGTGTCCTCCTCTGTGCCTCTGTGTCCCACTCTTCCTCTCTGCCCTCCTCTGTGCCTATGTGTTCCTCTCTCTGCCTCTGTGTCCCTCTCTCTGCCTCTGTGTCCCTCTCTCTGCCTCTGTGTCCCTCTGTGTGTCCCTCTGTGTGTCCCTCTCTGTGTGTTCCTCTGTGTGTCCCTCTGTGTGCCCCTCTGTGTGCCCCTCTGTGTGCCCCTGTGCCCCTCGTGTCACTCTGCGTGTCCCTCTCTCTGTGCCTCTGTGTTGCTCTGTGTGCCCCTCTCTGAGCTTCTATGTCTCTCTCTGTGCCTCTTTGTCTCTCTCTGTGACCATCTGTGTCGCTCTCCGTGCCTCTGTGTCCCTCTATACCCCCCCTCCCTCTCTAGCCGCGCCTGCGAGTTGGGGGCTATGTGTGAGTAGATAGGGCCGGGATGGGATAAAAGGAGTGAATACATAATATTAATATAATATCAATGGGGGTGGATTGTGTGTGTGTGTGTGTGTGTGTGTGTGTGTGTGTGAGGGGTTGGTTAGTGTGTGTGTGTGAGGGGTTGGTTAGTGTGTGTGTGTGATGCCGCAGGCAGCCCTCTCCCCACAACCACGCATTGAGGGGATGGGACCCAACGGGTCCGCCTTGGTCTAGTCACCATTAAAATCTTCCTTTTGTTAATGTCTAACTATGCAACAATAAAGGCCGATGTGCCATTTGCCTTCTCGAAGATGTTTATGATCTGCTGGACTGACATTTATAGTTGGCTCACTGGAATATCTGGATCAATCTGAACTTCCATCATTTGCAGACTCTCTCCATATAAATAGCAATTGGCATTTTGATTCCCCTGACCGAAGAGCACGGCTTCGCACTCTAAACTCTACATGGTACAGGCATCAGAGGTTATGGGGAGAAGGCAGGAGAATGGATTTAGGAGGGAGAGATAGATCAGCTATGATTGAATGGTGGAGTAGACTTGATGGGCTGAATGGCCTAATTCTACTCCTATTCCTTATGACTTTACGACATACCAGGTATACACACAATTGCTCAATTTTTCAATGGCAAATTGTGCAATTACAGCATCTACACCAAATTTAAATTATCTCTATATAACTAAATGTCTGGTCCTGTTTGTGTATGTGTCAATCTGCTTTCCTATCTTCTTCCAAACCACAGTCTTCCCATTTTCACATATTCTACTCACATTTTTTCCCATCGTGGCGATAAACATCTTCCCGTCGCATTTCCGAAGTTATTAATCCTTTAAATTTTAAACAGCCCCAAAACCTCAAGCACTTCAGGAAAAAAAGGGGTGACGTCACAATGCACTCGCAAGGCTCTCGCGGTGAATGAATGGCGGCGGCGGTTGGCGGCTGCCAATGCCCCACGCCCGATTACCTGGTGGGGAGGGTGGTGCCGCAGGCTGAGCCCGGGGATGGGGCCTGTGTTGGAGCCCAGCCTGGTGCTGGAGCTGGAGTGAGAGCCGAGCCATGGGCTTGCAATGGGGCCATGACCGGGGCAAACAAAGAAGCCACCGCTGGAACCAAGGACGAGCCTGGGTCCGGGGACAGGGACAAGCCTGGAGATGAAGTCGGAGCTTGGACTGGAGCTCAAGCAATGGACGAGCTGACGGATAGAGTCTACAGCCAACATCGAGTTGCTGGCACTGCCGGTGCTCCATGACCTGGGCAGGTCCTCGGGCAGGGATTGGGAGTGAGGAGAGGATGAGGGAAATGTGGAGAATGGTGATGGTGTGGGGAGTGGGATGGCAGCGGAATATGGTGGTGGGGGGGTGGAGGAGGGAGATAGGGAGGGGTGGAGCAGAGAGATGCACCCTCTTTATATACCCTCACTCCCACCCTTTCTACCCCCTCCCTCACCCTCCCTCACCCTCTCTAACCCCACTCTAACCCCCTCCCACTCTCTTTCTACCTTCCTTCCTCCCCTCCCTACCCTCACCTAGCCTCTCTAGAGATTGAAGAAGGAGGGTGAAGAGGAGGAGGAGTGAGTGCTGGGGGATGAGGAGAAATGGCCATGCCTGCGCAGCTGGGGGCTATGCGTGAGTGATGCAATATTGCGTTGGGAAACGACTTGCGTTGGGGGAATGGGTGAGTGGTGGAGTCTTGCCTTGGGGTTGCATTTGGTCTAGTAAAGTATAAATGCATTTAAAAACACCCACCATCGCAAAGCGAAGGGTTCATCACATTGGTGCTGAATCCTGGTTTACAACTGCACAGGAAGCTTCCGATTGTGTTGGTGCAGATTTGTTGACAGTTTGAGGGGTTGGTTACACATTCATTGACATCTGGAAGAAAACAAGTGAATTGAATGTCAACACTTGCTTTGCCAACCGAAACATTGTCAGGTAATAATGCACAGTGCAGTTCAGGATCTGGACCGAGTTCTAGATCTGGATAAAGTTTATTCTCCATGGAGGAGGTGACCAAAAGCAGTACCCCCCCTTACCCCCCCCCCCCCCCACACACACACAAGTCACACCGAGAGACACTAAAGCAAATATTTGGACACACTAAAAAAACAAAAAAGTAAAAATAACTAGCACGCTACTGGCAGGGCAGCCGTCTCGCAGTGCCCCACCGACCACCTCTTCCCCTTTTCTGCTCTATCCAGACCCACAAAGTTTTACAGCGCAGTAGGGACTTCCACTGGTAAATATGATTCTCCAGCTCTGAGGAAATGTGTGTATGAATATATCCTACCCTTATTAATCCAGAACCTGTCAATCTCCACTTTAATAATACACAATGCATCCATGCTGCCTGTGGCAATCAATTCAACAGATTCACCACCGTTTGACTAAACAAATTTCATTTCGGAGTCACGTGAGTGACTTCGTGAAGAGCCCGCCGGCGCGCATGCTCGACATATTGTCGTAACGCGTTGCTGCGACGGCTGACGGAGGAGCGTGCTCCTCGCCAGCCCTTCATAAGGGAACCACGCAGGTAAGTATGCTACCTTAAGTTGGTGGTTCTTGTTGTGTTTGCTTCACAGCAAGAACATGGATGGGAGTTTAAGAGGCCGGAGTTCGAGGAGAAGTCGCCGGCCAGCAGTTCCGGAGCGAGAGTTGTCGGGGGTACCTGCAACGCAGACCGGAACGAGGGCGGAGATGTCGGTGAGCTCTGTTTTTTCAGGTCCAGACCCGCCCGCACACCACAGCTCGGAGGAGTTCGACGAGGAGGAGTGTGGTGTGCCGCCAGAGCAGGACGACCCTGCCGTGGCAGTCAGGTCGTCAGCAGGCTTGCTGACGGCCTCGAGCAGAAGGGTCCGTGCGGCTGCACGGCCCGCTTCACGAAGCCCCCTGAGGAGGGGAAGGGCAGGAGCCCAAAAGCCTAACCCTGTCGGGGCTAAGGCTCTGCCTGTCGCCAAGGAGCGGTCAGGTTCTAGGACGGGACCCGGGGCAGCTGTGAGGTCCAGCCGTCGCCCCCCAACTTCCGACGCCGGGACGAGTCAGTTGGGGGTCCCGTCACGGTCGCCGAGCCCCCCATGGATGGGTGGGCGAGACCATGCGTCGGCAAGGTCCACGATGTGGGCAGCTGGCAAGGCTGCACGGGCCCAAGGTATCCAGGCTTCGGCTGGTGCCGACACCATGCCGCATCTGTCCTTAGAGGCAACGGCTTCCGCTCCCGCTATACGGAGGCGGTTGAACACGCCCGTGCAGGAATCGCGCAGTTTCGCCTCGGCGGCTGTCGACAACAACTACCGGCACCGGCAGGGCCCCGACGAGGTGCGGGCCGATGACAGGAGCCCCGGCCAATTTTCAGAGCTGGAGGACTCCGACCACCTGAGTGTTCAGGGTGAAGGGCGTATTGACCGTATAGAGCGGCTGCTGGAACGTCTCCTTCAACAGCGACAGGCACAGGGCTTCATCACCAGCTTCATACACCAGCCTGGAGCAGCAGGACGAGGAGGCAGTGGTCGATCCCATCCCACCCCCGCCTGAGTTACCGGCGGAGGACCTCCTCGATGTGGCCACCAAGTTTGCAGCCCCTCATTCCTTGGGGCTTCCTATCAATACAAAACTGGCAGCCACTGTGGACTTCCTAAATAATCACCAGCTTCAGGAGGAAGTTCTACTACAAGCCATGAGCCGTCACAAGGCTCCATCAAACTGCAACTCCCTCAACGTGCCTGTGGTCAATACGCCAATCTGGGGCAACATCAGTGCGGCTATCCGTCAGCAGGAACTAAAGGTTCAGCGTATCCTGAAACTCCTCACGGCCGGGATTACTGCATTTGTGCTGTCGGTCGACGGAGAGGAGCTTAATTTGGACCAGGAGGATGCTCTGGCGCTTCTATGCGCTACTCAAAATGAAATCAACGGCTTTCGGAAAAATAGCATCCGCCCAGCGCTCAACCCCAAATTTGCAGGGTTGTGCAAACCACCGCCGCCGCCGCCGCCCCGTCAGCTCTTTGGCGAAGACCTTGCCAAAAGGGTCAGAGAGCTTGATGAACAAGCCAAGACCGTGGGGCTCATGCGCTCTCAGAGTGCCCCCACGCCATCGAGCTCCAAAGCTCCGCTTGGCCGCTCACGAGGGTCTGCCAGCACGTCTACCAGGAATCACCCTCCAGCTCCAAGCCGATATCAACCACCCCAACCACAGGGGTCTTTTTTAGGACAGGCTCGGCAGAAGCCGAGATGGAAAATGAGGACGCCACGACCTCAAACCAACCCAGCACCTCTACGTCCACCCACTCGTGTCAGGGACCGCCGGTAACCACAGAGGTGAGGCGGTCTGGTTCTCTTTTTTCTCTTTGTTTAACCTCACATGTTGGTGGGCGTTTGCGGTTGTTTGCGGGTGCATGGGGTGATATTACCAGTGATGAGTATGTGTTACGGAATATTCAGGGCCATAGCATTGAGTTTATTAATGGGGACATCCCTCCGTCTCAGCATAGACCGGGTCGTATGTTTAAACTAACGGCTGCGGAACAGTCCGTAGGCTATAAGGAAATTTTAAGGTTGGAACAGAAAGGGGTCATAGAGAAAACGGTTCATGAGCCCGTTGAATTTGTTTCCAATATTTTTACCCGACCTAAGAAAGATGGAGGCTGTAGAGTCATTATTGATCTGGCCAATCTGAATAACTTTGTAACATATACTCATTTTAAAATGGACACGTTTGAAACGGCCAAATCATTGATCTCACAAGGGTGCTTTATGGCATGTATTGATTTAGAGGATGCGTACTATACCGTACCCATGCAAAAATATTACAGAAGGTTCTTAAAATTTATCTGGATGGACCAACTGTGGCAATATAGGGCGTTGCCTAATGGGCTCACCACAGCCCCTCGATTATTTACTAAATTGGTGAAGCCAATTATGGCTTATTTAAGACAACGACATCATATCCTTATGGCCTATTTAGATGATATTTTAATTATCGGACACACCTTGGAATCAGCTCAACAAGGGGTTGCAGCTGCGGTCAATTTGTTCCAACAGCTTGGGTTCATTGTTCATCCAGAAAAATCTAAGTTCTGCCCCACCCAGGTAATTAATTATCTGGGGTTCCAGGTGAATTCTATTAGCATGAGAGTCACCATACCAATTAACAAAATTGAGGAGGTAACACAGGTGTGTACAGATTTACTCAATACTCGTATACCATCGATTCGTCACACAGCTACTGTCATTGGCAAGATTGTGGCTTTGTTTCCGGCAGCCCGGTATGGACCTCTGCATTACCAAAACTTGCAGAGAGCCAAGATTGCTGCGCTGCGACGGCATGCTGGTCATTATGATCGATCAATGCAGCTGCCGCCTGCAGCATTGGATGAGTTACGATGGTGGGTTTGCCACATTAGTAACTCGTTTAAAACTATTAGTGAGGCGAAACCGATGATATACTTACAAACTGATGCGAGCTCTGATGGCTGGGGAGCTACGAATCAACATTCTAGTTGTGGGGGCCGATGGGATACCCTTGAGAATACAATGTTGGTATCACAAGGGATCAACTATTTGGAGCTGCTTGCAGCGTTTCACGGACTTCGTGCATATTGTTCCAAGATCTTTGGAGCACATGTCCGGCTCCAAATAGACAACACCACAGCGGTGGCGTATTTAAATCACATGGGCGGTACCAGGTCAGTTTCATGTGATAAATTGGCTAATTCAATTTGGCTCTGGTGTGTCAAGAGAGACATTTGGATTTCAGCCACCTATTTGCCAGGTGAGCTTAATTTTGTGGCGGACGCCAGGTCACGCAAGTTCAATGATAATATTGAATGGATGTTACATCCTGAAATTTTTGCAAAAATCACAGCCAAATTTGGGAAACCGGACATTGACCTTTTTGCGTCCCGGTTGAACCATCAGGTACCAACCTACGTTTCGTGGGAACCAGATCCTGGGGCTATAGCGTTAGATGCATTCTCGCTAGACTGGGGGAATTGCTTTTTCTATGCATTCCCTCCGTTTTGCCTCATCAGTCGGGTATTACGAACAATTCAGATGGATGGTGCCAAGGGCATCCTTATCATACCCGACTGGCCTACAAAGCCGTGGTATCCGATGGTCTTTGACACGCTCAGTGAACCTTGGGACCGTTTGCAGGGTAGCCCAGAATTAGTTACTCACCCTGTATCAGGGGAGCCACATCCCTGCCATGGCTATTTAAATTTGTTGGCTTGCAGATTCTGAATCGGCCTTTAGTTGGATACGGCCTTTCTACCCGGACCATGGATACCATTGCAGCGTCGTGCCGAGAGTCTACAAGGCGAAGATACCGCTCTCACATCAGGAAGTGGGAAGCCTTCTGCAGCCGCTCTCGCATCACGTACGATGCCGTGACTATAACCGACGTCCTGGAATTCCTCGCGGGGTTGCACCATGATGAACACTTAAGCTACAGTGCCATCAACAGCGCCAGGAGCGCTCTATCATTCTACCTCAATATTGAGGTGGGATCCAACAAGCTAGTGTCCAGGCTCATGCGGGGTATTTTCAATACGAATCCGCCTACACCACGCTACAATATCACCTGGGATGTCAGGGTAGTTTTAGCTCTGCTCAGGACGTGGTCCCCCATGGAAGGGCTCCAGCTGGACAAACTCACCATGAAGCTGGTGATGTTACTAGCGCTGACTTCAGCACAGAGGGTACAGACACTCCATAAACTACGTGTCGACAGAATGATGTCTACCCCCACAGAAGTAGTTTTCTTTGTTGACGAGCTACTAAAGCAGCACAGACCTGGGTGCACAGGGCTGCAGCTGAAGTTCCCGGCATACCCCGCAGATGCTAGGCTATGTTTAGCCTCCCACATCCGTTACTACGTCAAGGTGACGGCAAGCATCAGAGGAAAGGAGAGATACCTGCTTGTCACTCATAAGAGACCTCACCATCGAGTGACAACACAGACGATATCCAGGTGGCTTCGAGTCGTCTTGGGTAAGTCAGGTATCGACACTAATGTGTTCAAATCTCATTCCACCAGGGCTGCATCGACGTCGGCGGCGAGGGTCATGGAGGTGCCCATGGACCATATTCTCGCCACAGCAGGATGGGCTAATGAAGCGGTGTTCCAGCATTTCTACAACCGGCCCGTCGCTGCGCCTCTACAGTTCGCAGAAGCCGTACTAGATGCGGGGCAAGAACGTGGAGATGTCCCCGAATAAGGGGTTTTGATTTGTTGTTAATAAATATGATTTGTTTTGCAGTATGGACTAGTCAGCACGTTATTCCTCCCATCCATCCCTGGTAGTGGTGTGACAGCATGGACGTGGTCCAGGGCGTGTCATCACAGAAGCTTTGAAGTCTTCACGAAGTCACTCACGTGACTCCGAAATGAAATAGTAAGATTGAACGAGAACTTACCAGTTCGAAGGTTGATCTTTATTTCATGAGGAGTCGAAGTGAGGGATTTCGTGCCCTCCTCGCCCAACCCTCAATCACCTTCATCTGGTAATCTTAGTCGTTTTCATTCTTACTATGTGAGGTCATTTCTTTTGATTGGTTTCTGTGATTCCACGCCGCTACTTTGAAGTATGTCGAGCATGCGCGCCGGCGGGCTCTTCACGAAATCCCTCACTTCGACTCCTCATGAAATAAAGATCAACTTTCGAACTGGTAAGTTCTCGTTCAATCTTACTATTCCTGCCCATTTCCTTCATAATGGTAAGTCTTTTTATTCTGAGGGTGTGCTCACTGATCCTGGATTCTCCCACTAGTGGAAATATCCTCTCCATGTCTACTCTATCCAGGCCTTGCACTATTCAATAAGTTTCAATGAGGTTGCCCCTCGTCCTTGTATCCAGAGAGTACAAGCCCAGAGCTGTCAAATGCTCATTATACGCTAACCCAATTATCCCTGGGATCAACCTTGTACGATTGAAGAAAGGTCTCAACCCGAATCGTTACCCATTCATTCTCTCCAGAGATGCTGCCTGTCCCGCTGAGTTACTCCAGCATCTTGTGTCTATCTTTGGTGTAAACCAGCATCTGCAGTTCATTCCGACACATATAGTTTCCACTCTTAGGCCTCGCTCCCTTCTTGAACAGCGGAATAACATTTGCAGCTTTCCCACCCTCTGTTACCTCTCCTGACTCTAGTGATTCTTGAAGGATCAGTACCAATGCATCTACAATCTCTAAATCCACCTCTTTCAGCACCCATGGGGGTGTAATCCATCTGGTTCAGGTGTCTTATCCACCTTCAGACCTCTCAGCTTCCCAAGCACCTTTTCCTTAGTTATAGCAATTCGATTTACTTCTGCCCTATGACTCTCGAATTTATGGCACATTGCTGGTGACTTCCGCTGTGAAGACTGACACAAAAAACGTCTACAATTCATTTGCCATTTCGTATTCCTATTAGTACTTCTCCATCGTCATTTTCCATCGGCCCAATGTCCGTTTGTTCTATCTATCTTTCTATCTGTCTACCCATCCATTCATCGATCATCTTTATGTTAACCCTTCCTTCTGCAGGGTAAGTACCCATTCTATGAAGACTCGTAGCAAATGAAATTATATTCTTCTTTCATTCATTATTAAGTTAACCAACAGCTATATGTTACACCCACAAAGTTTTACAGGGCGGCAGGGACTGCCACTGGTAAATATGATTTCATTTCGGAGTCACGTGAGTGACTTCGTGAAGAGCCCGCCGGCGCGCATGCTCGACATATCGTCGTACCGCGTTGCTGCGACGGCTGGCGGTGGAGCGCGCTCCTCGCCAGCCCTTCAGAAGGGGCCACGGAGGTAAGTATTCTACCTTTAGTTGGTGGTCCTTGTTGTTGGTTTTGTCTTGCAGCAAGGACATGGATGGGAGTTCCAAGGGCCGGAGGACGTCAGGACGAGTTCGCCGGTCAACAGTTCCGGGGCCTTTACCATCGGCAGTACCTGCATCGCAGGCCGGGACTCAGGCGGAGATGTGGGTAAGCCCTGTGTTTACAGGTCCAGATCCGCCAGCACACCACAGCTCGGAGGAGTTCGACGAGGAGGAGTGTGGTGTGCCGCCAGAGCAGGGGGACCCTGCCATGGCAGTCAGGTCGTCAGCGGGCTCGCTGGCGACCTCGAGCTGGGTGCGTGCGGCTGCACGGCCTGTTCCACTCCAAGAAGGGGAAGGGCAGGAGCCCAGAAGCCTAACCCTACCAGGGCTAAGGCATTGCCTGACACGGAGGAGCGGTCAGGTTCCAGGGAAAGACCCGGGGCGGCTGTGAGGTCCAGCCGGCACGCCCCGACTCTCGACGCCGGGACGGGTCGGTCGAGTCGGGTCTCGTCACGGTCGCCGAGCCCCCCATGGATGGGTGGGCGAGACCATGCGTCGGCAACGTCCACGATGTGGGCAGCCGGCAAGACTGCGCGGGCCCCAGGCAGCCATGCTTCGGCTGGTGCCGACACCTCGCCGCAAGTGCCCTTAGTGGCAGTGGCTTCAGCTCCCGCTAAACGGAGGCGGTTGAACACGCCCGCGCAGGAATCGCGCAGTTCGCCTCGGCGGCTGTTAGCGACAACTACCGGCACCGGCAGGGCCTCGACGAGGTGCGGGCCGATGACAGGAGCCCGGTTTTCTTTTCAGAGCCGGAGGACTCCGACCACCTGAGTGTTCAGGGTGAAGGGCGTATTGACCGTATGGAGCGGCTGCTGGAGCTCCTGCTTCAACGTCAACAACAGCAGGGCAGCAACAGGCACAGGGCGTCTTCACAAACATCTACTATCAGCCTGGAGCAGCAGGAAGAAGTCCTCATCCAGGCAATGAGCCGTCACAAGGCTCCATCCAATTGCAACTCCCTCAACGTGCCTGTGGTCAATACGCCGATATGGGGCAACATCAGTGCGGCTATCCGTCAACAGGAGGTAAAACTGCAGCGGATCCTGAAGCTCCTCACGGCCGGTATTGCCGCCTTTGTGCGGTCGGTGGACGGGGACGAATTGAATTTGGACCAGGGAGATGCCCTGGCCCTCCTGTGCGCGACCCAGCACGAAATTAACGGGTTTCGCAAAACCAGCATCCGCCCAGCGCTCAATCCAAAGTTTGCAGGAGTGTGCAAACCACCGCCGCCGCCCCCGCCCCGTCAGCTCTTTGGGAAGGACCTCTCGAAGAGAGTCAAAGAGCTTGACGAGCAAGCCAAAACGGTGGGGATCATGCGCCCTCAGAGTGCCCCCACACCGTCAGGCTCAAAGTCTCCATACATTCGATCACGAGGGTCTGCCAGTACCTCGACGAGGACCCACCCTCAAGCTCCACAACGACAGCAACATCAGACCCAGCACCAGGGGTCTTTTTTAGGACAGGGTCGGCAGAGACCCTGGTGGAAAACGAAGACGCAGCGCCCTCAAGCCAACCCAGCACCTCCACGTCCACACACGCGTGTCAAGGACCGCCGGTAACCACGGAGGTGAGGGGGTCTGGTTCTCTCTTTTCTCTCTGTTTAACTTCACATGTTGGTGGTCACCTTCGGTGGTTTTTTGGGTGCATGAGGTAATTTCACTGGTGACGAGTATGTGTTGCAGAATATTCAGGGGCATAAAATTGAGTTTATTAATGGCGACATTCCTCCATCCCAGCACATGCCCGCTCGAACATTTAAAATTATCTGCTGCAGAACAGGCAGCCGGCTATAAGGAATTGTTAAGTCTTGAGCAAAGGAGTGATTAAGAGAGTGGTGCATGAGCCAGTTGAATTTGTTTCGAACATATTCACCAGACCTAAGAAGGATGGAAGTTGTCGTGTCATTATTGATCTAACCCGTTTGAATACTTTTGTAACATATTCTCATTTTAAAATGGATACGATGAAACAACCAAATCATTGATTTCTCATGGTTGTTTTATGGCATGCATCGGTTTAAAAGACGCATATTATTCCGTATCGGTCCAGAAATGTGACAGAAGGTTTTAAAAATTCATCTGGATGGGGCAACTCTGGCAGTACAAGGCTTTGCCTAATGAGCTCACCACAGCCCTAGATTGTTCACTAAATTAGTGAAGCCAATTATGGCTTATTTGAGACAACGACACCATATAGTATGGCCTATTTAGATGATGTCTTAATTGTGGGCCACACCCTGGAATTGGCTGAACAGGGTGTTGCAGCTGCTGTCAATATATTTCAACAATTGGGGTTTATTGTCCATCCAGAGAAATCAAAGTTCTACCCTGCCCAGGTGATTAATTACCTAGGGTTCACGGTGAACTCTATAAGCATGAGGGTTACCATTCCAATTAACAAGATTGAGGAGGTTACCCAGGTGTGTCAAGATTTAATCCGCACCAATATACCATCGATTCGGCACTTAGCTACAATAATTGGGAAGCTGGTAGCTTTGTTTTCGGCAGCGCGATATGGACCTTTGCATTATCAGAATTTGCAAAGAGCTAAAATTGCTGCGTTAAAACAGAACGCTGGTTATTATGATCGGTCCATGCAGCTGCCGCCCGAAGCGATAAATGAGTTGCAATGGTGGGTGTGTCACATTAGCAACTCATTCAAGCCTATTAGGGAGGCTAATCCGGTGGTATATTTGCAAACTGATGCAAGCTCCAATGGTTGGGGATCCACGAATAATTGCTCTAGTTGTGGTGGCAGATGGGACACCCTTGAATCAACGATGTTGTTAACTCAAGGGATTAACTATTTGGAGTTGCTGGCAGCATTCCACGGACTTCGTGCGTATTGTTCTAAGCTTGTTGGAGCACATGTCCGTCTCCAAATAGACAACACCACAGCAGTAGCATATTTAAACCATATGGGTGGTACCAGGCCTGTTTCGCGTGACAAATTGGCAAACTCAATTTGGCTCTGGTGTGTTCAAAGAGACATTTGGATTTCAGCTACCTATTTGCCAGGTGAGCTTAATACTGTGGCGGACACCAGGTCACGCAAATTTAATGACAACATTGAATGGATGTTGCATCCTGAGATCTTTTCTAAAGTCACAGCCAAATTTGGTAAACCGGACATTGACCTCTTTGCGTCACGGTGGAACCATCAGGTACCAACCTACGTTTCATGGGAACCAGATCCTGGGGCAATAGCGCTAGATGCATTCTCGCTGGACTGGGGGAAGTGGTTTTTCTATGCCTTCCCCCCATTTTGCCTCATCAGTCGGGTATTGGGAAAGATTCAGGCAGATGCTGCCAAGGGCATCCTTATTATACCCGACTGGCCCACACAGCCTTGGTATCCGGTGGTCTTTGACATGCTCAACGAACCTTGGGTCCTTTTGAAGGGTTGCCCACAATTGGTTACTCACCCTGTCTCAGGGGAGCCGCATCCCTGCCATGGCTATTTAAATTTGTTGGCTTGCAGGTTCTGAACAGGCCGTTAGTCCAATACGGCCTCTCGGCTCGGACCATGGATACCACCGGGGCGTCGTGTCGAGAGTCTACAAGGCGAAGATACCGCTCGCATATTAAGTGGGAAGCCTACTGCAGCCGCTCTCGCATCACGTACGATGACGTGACAACAACCGACGTCCTGGAATTCCTCGCGGGGTTGCACCATGATGAACACTTAAGTTACAGTGCCATCAACAGCGCCAGAAGTGCGCTATCATTCTACCTCAGTTTGGAGGTAGGATCCAACAGGCTAGTGTCCAGACTCATGCGGGGTATATTCAATATGAATCCGCCTACACCACGCTATAATATCACCTGGGATGTCAGGGACGTATTAACCCTGCTCAGGACGTGGTCACCCATGGAAGGGCTCCAACTGGACCAACGCACCATGAAGCTGGTGATGTTACTAGCGCTGACTTCAGCTCAGAGGGTACAGACACTACACAAACTTCGTGTCGACAGAATGACGTCTACCCCCACAGAAGTAGTCTTTTTCATTGACGAGCTACTAAAGCAGCATAGACCTGGGTGCACAGGGCTGCAGCTGAAGTTCCCGGCATACCCCGCAGATGCTAGGCTATGTGTAGCCTCACATATCCGCCACTATGTCAAGGTGACGGCACGCATCAGAGGAATGGAGCGATACCTGCTTGTCACTCATAAGAGACCTCATCATCGAGTGACAGTCCAGACGATATCCATGTGGCTTTCAGTCGTTTTGGGTAAGTCAGGTATCGACACTAATGTGTTCAAGTCTCTTTCCAACAGGGCTGCATCGACGTCAACGGCGAGGGTCATGGAGGTGCCCATGGACAAAATTCTCGCCACAGCAGGATGGGCTAATGAAGCTGTGTTCCAGCGTTTTTATAACAAGCCTGTTGCTGCTCCTCTACAGTTTACAGAAGCCGTGCTGAATGCAGGTCACGAACGTGGAGATGTCCCCGCATGAGGGGTTTTGATTTGTTATTAATAACTCTGCTCTTGTTTTGCAGTATGAACTATTGAGCAAGTTTGTTCCTCCCATCCATCCCTGGTAGTGGTGTGTCAGCATGGACGTGGTCCAGGGCGTGTAATCACAGAAGCTTTGAAGTCTTCACGAAGTCACTCACGTGACTCCGAAATGAAATAGTAAGATTGAACGAGAACTTACCAGTTCGAAGGTTGATCTTTATTTTATGAGGAGTCGAAGTGAGGGATTTCGTGCCCTCCTCGCCCAACCCTCAATCACCTTCATCTGGTAATCTTAGTCACTTTAATCTTACTATGCGAAGTCATTTCTTTGTTGGTTTCTGTGATTCCACGCCGCTACTTTGAAGTATGTCGAGCATGCGCGCCGGCGGGCTCTTCACGAAATCCCTCACTTCGACTCCTCATAAAATAAAGATCAACCTTCGAACTGGTAAGTTCTCGTTCAATCTTACTATTCTCCAGCTCTGAGGTGTTTGAAAATATCCTACCCTCACAAAACGAAGAATCAATCACATTGATGCTGAAGCCTGGGTCACAACTGCACAGGAAGCTTCCGATTGTGTTGGTGCAGATTTGTTGACAGTTTGAGGTGTTGGTTGCACATTCATTGATATCTGGCGAAATAAGCTCAGTTATTGAGGAGGATATTGAGGAGGACATGACGTGGAGCGTGAACACCTCTGCGCTGCTGAAAAAGGTTCAGCAGAGACTGCACTTCCTGAGGGTGCTCAAGAAGAATAACATCATACAGAGACTGTTGCTGTCCTTTTATCGGTGCTCCATTGAGAGCATCCTAACATACTGTGTATGCGTGTGGTACACTAGTTGCACAGCGGCTCAGAGGAAAGCGCTCCAGAGGGTCATTGACAACACCCAGAGGATTGTCGACTGCCCTCTCCTTACCTTGGAGGACTTACACAGATCCCGCTGCATCAAAAAATCCCAAAATATTATAAAGGACATTTCCCACCCAGCGACACACAATTAGCAGTAATACCGTGCCACGGTCAGCGGCACTTCCTGTTTGAACTGTTGCCGTCAGGCAGATGGTACAAAGACAAGGACAAACAGACTTAAAAACAGTTTTTACCCCATTGCTATAAAGGCACTAAATGTAGCCGCCAAGGAATGCGGGGACTAAGGGACTGTGGTTGGTACACTGTGAAATCGACAGAAGGATGTAGGGTTGGGTGTTTCTGCGTGCTATTTTCATATTTCATATTTATTTTAGTTGTTTATCTTTTTTAATATTTTACCTTGTATGTATCGTTAGCTTTTATGGTTTGAATGGTGCACTGACTGGCTGACATTTTAAAATTTCGTTGTACATGGTTCGTGTTACAATGCCAATAAAGAAACTATATATTCTATACTATATAGTCTGCCAGAGAAAATAGTTGAAGCAGATACAATAACAATATATGAAAGACATTTGGACTGGTACCTTTATAGAAAAGGTTTTGAGGGATATGGATCAAACGTGGAGGGATGTGGACAAAACAACAATGTATCCCAGTTGTGGTGAGTCAAGCACTGCAATATGAAGGAAATTTTAAGAGGTCTGTGAATTTGACATGTAATTTTACTTCGGAGTCACATGAGTGACCGTGAAGACCCCGCCAGCACGAATGCGCGACATATCGTCGCTTGCATTTGCAGTCGACAGCTGGAGGGGTGAGTGCTCTCCCCCAACGGCACCTTCAAAAGAGCTTTGAGGTAAGTTCTAACTAACCTTGACCTGGTTAGTCCCTGTAAGGAAGTTATTTCTTACAGGTACCATGGAGTCGAAAGGGAAGGCGAAACAAGCCTCCAAGGGTCGTGGGACTTCGGAGGGATGTCAACTGCCGCTATCCTCGGAGCTGACCACAACACCGGCAGCATTCGCTTGGGCCGAGAGCAAATCGCGGAAGTCGGGGAGCCCTGTGCAGTTGACTGGGCCCGATTCTCCACCACAGCAGTATAAAAAGCTGCATGTTGGTCGGAGCACCGCGAAGGAGCAGGGTAGGAAAGACCCTGACTCGCTGCTGCTATCGCCCAAACAGTCAAGGGCTAGCGGCAAACAGGTGCGTAAAACCGTGCCACGGTCAGCGGCACGTTCTGTTTCCCCTGTGTTACAGGTCCCCAGAGGGCGGACCAGGGGGAAAGCCGCATCCAGGTCGAGCCCCGCTGCAGCGGCCGGCATCGACATGCCACCGGAGAAAGCTGCCAGATCGCGGACCGGTGATGTACATGCTGGGAAGTCGGGGAGCCCCGCAGGAGCGGGAGGTACCGGTTCACCACTGGGACAGACTGCCAGAGTGCAGGCCGGTGGCAACATATTTTGGTCTTGTGGCAGGCAGCGACCATGCGCCGTCTCAAACCCGTGTATCGGGGAATGACGGTAAGCCCGCGCGGATGTCGGGGAGCCCCGCTGCTATTGTCATACCAGACAAGCATGCCGCTACAGTCCGGAAGACAGCGGACTAGCGGCATGTCCGCGCGGGAGTCGTGTGGCCCCGCCGGTTAGGCAGGCAGCGACTACCTGCCAACATACCCTAGTCATCACCTCGACGAGGTGCGGTACGTTGGTAGAAGCCCCAGTAGTTCTGGAGGACCTGGGGAAGTCGACTTGCCATCTGCAGATAGCGGCAGCAGTCGCATGGCCCGGATGGAGCGTCTAATAGAGCAACTGCTGGAGCTGGACCTGGAATATCAAGAAAGAGGGTCCCTGCGATCTAGGAGCTATACTATGGATCCACCGAGTATTTCTCCCTCATTCGTGGGCAGTGCTAAGAGTCAGCGGCCAGCTGACTTTGAAGAGGGGTTGGCGCAGGAACCAGCGGAGCAAGGAATCCCTGAGGTGCTACTGGAGGTAGTTTCCAAATTTGCCCAGCCAGAGCATTCAGGGCAGCCACTGGAGGCCAAACTAGCAGCGAGCATTAATTACCTCACAACCCACCTGCTGCAGGAACAGGTGTTGACGGAGCCTATGGAGAAACACAAAGCTCCAGGTAATTGTGTGTCGCTCAATGTCCCGACGGTCAACATGCCCATCTGGGGGAACATTAGTCCCGGGATCAGGGCCACGGAACTGAAGATGCAAAAGATCCTAAAGTTGTTCACATCTCTTTCAGAAAAAGCTCCATCCGGCCCACACTAAACCCAAAATTTGCAGGGTTGTGTAAAGCCACTGCTACTCCGCCGCCAAGACAGTTGTTCGGGGAGGACCTGCCTAAACAAGTCAAAGACTTGGATGAGGAGGCCAAAGCAGTTGGGTTAATGAAACCGCCGTCATCAACCAGGCCACAGGCGTATCGGAGGCCCCATCCATACGCAAATACCAGGCCTCGGGGACAACCCGACAGGACACAAAGAACATATCCACCGGCCACACCCCATCAGCAGAAACCTTTTTTAGGGCAGGGCCAACAGAGGCCAGCCTGGAAGATGCGCCAAATCCCCCATCCCAGCAACACAACGTCCACCAAAAGCCCAGAACATCAAGCCCCGCAGGTGACCATGGAGGTAAGGGGGTCTGGTTGTCTTGAGAGTACCGCATGTACAACCTCACATGTTCTGGGATGCATGGGGTGCTATAACTTCGGATATCTTTATTTTACAAAGTATTTAGGGTTATGAGATTGAATTCATAAATGGACATCTTCCCCCAACTCAACATGCACCTGACCAGAAATTTGCACTTTCTCAAAAAGAGAAAGAGGAAGGACATGTAGAAATATTAAGACTACATGCCATTGACAGAGTGAAGCCACATATGTACTGGGACAACAGCACCAGATATTCTCCATGGGTACCTTACAAACCCAACGGTATAAACATTTAATTCTCCCATTTTAAGAAACATCCCACAGTCCCCTCTCTTTTCCCTATAAGCCACATGCCCCTCAACTCCCCCCCCCCCCCCCCCCTTCCTCCCAGTGTGCTGGTGAATACCCAGTTCTCCCACAATCCTGTCCACCTTTGCCACACTGCACCCATCACATTGCACCTGTCACCCTCGGTCCCAGATGTGGCTTCAATCGCTGAGTTACGCTGGAACTTTATATTATGTGCATGTTCAGTTGGCAATTGGTGCAAAATGAAGATCTGCAAGGTTTGTTCATGTGCAGATTTTCTAGATGTTTTACAGGTTTTGAGTTCTATCAGTTCAATTTAGCTCCATTTTGACATTTTCTCATTGCAAAGAAAATCCTTTGGGTGAAACGTCACAGAGATCATCCAACATGCCTTTTTTCTCTCTGTGCAAAACTTTCCAATTGAAAATTCCTACCATCGCAAAGGGAAGAGTTTGTCATGTTGGTGCTGAAGCCTTGGTCACAACTGCACACGAAGCTTCCGATTGTGTTGGTGCAGATTTGTTGACAGTTCGATGTGTTGGGTCCACATTCATCAATGTCTGGAGGAAAAAGAATGAATGACCTGTCAAGCACTTGCAAGTCTTTTGGCTTTTCCAACTGCCACATCTAATCGTGAGATGCAAAAGAGGAAGGGCGAAGGATTTGTTCTGTCTTGTTTTATCCTCTAGATGGTTTAGTTTAGTTTAGAGATACAGCGTGGAACAGGCCCATCGACCCACCTAGTCCATGCTGACCTGCTATCCCCACACACTAACACTATTCTACACACATTCGGGACAATTTATATTTACAGAAAGCCAATTAACTTACAAACCTGTTCGTCTTTGGAGTGTGGGAGGAAATCGAAGATCTCGGAGAAAACCTACACAGGTCACGGGGAAAACATACAAACTCCATACAGACAGCACCCGTAGTTGGGATCGAACCCGGGTCTCCAGAGCTGCAAGCGCTCTAAGGCAGCAACTGTACCGCTGTGCCACCCGGTCTATGTCTATGGTCTATGTTGTTACATCCACATTGGTCAATAACAGTATTCTAAAAAGCACCAGTTCTCAATTTGGTTTTCACATAATTATGTTAAGTAATTGTGGTTATTTAGCAACATAATAATAATTTATCCTTTTACATTATCTTCTGCAGGGAATGTACCCATTCTGTGAAGACTCACAATGAATGAAACAATATCCTCTCTGATTCATTATTGTTGACTACAATCTATTTGTCAGGCCACCAAGGTTTTGCAGTGCAACAGTTTAAACCTACCCAACTCTGAGAAAATAAATGTTTGAAAACATCATACCATCACAAAGTGAATAATTTGTCGTGTTAATGCTGAATCCCGGGTCACAACTGCACACGAAGCTTCCGATTGTGTTGGTGCAGTTTTGTTGACAGTTTGAGGTGTTGGTTGCACATTCATCAATGTCTGGAGGAAGAAGAATAAATGACATATCAAATTCTTTCGCTTGGCTTTGTATCTAAAACTCTGCACTTGATACGATAAATGGAAAAGAGAATATTCAATTCTACTACTACATTTGCTCAATGAATGAATGAATGAATTAGTTTATTGGCCAAGTATGCACATACAAGATTCCAGCATCTGTGATTCCTTGGGTCTCTCTTGCTTCCACTCTCGTTTTGTGGGTTCTGAGGTGTCTTATGAGGCCGATGTGGGGGCATGCAGAGCACCATCATCAACATTCACAACTGCCTTTTGTGGCATTCGCTGCATGCCATGACTTTACCATGAGTAGGTGAGGCACTACATCTGGAAAGACGAGTAGGCACATACTCGCACACAAATTTTGAAAACATCTCATTAAGCAAAGATCGATTACAGAGCATCAGCATTCAACAATGGTTTTTGGGCAAACTTTCATTTGCCATAGCAAAGTGACTGCTTCATTTTCAGACTGGCAAGAGTAGGAAACATGCAAAAATGTTAGCATTACCTGTTTGAAAATGGTGGATGTAACACCTGTCCCTAAACCTCCTCCCTCACCTCCACCCAAGGACACCAATGGTTCTTCCTGTTGAGACAGACGTTCACATACCTCCCCAAAAGGAACCTACTGCATTCGGTGTTCTGAATATGCCCTTGCGTAGAGTAGGAAACCATCTACTGGAGTTCCTGGTTGCTGACCATTTTAACTCCCCCTTTCATTCCCATACCAACGATTCAGTGCTGGGCTTCCTCCATTTCCAGGGTGAAGCCTCACACATAATGGAGGAACAGCACCTCATATTCCGTTTGGGTATCATACAACCCACCAATATGAAAATTGAATTTTCCCATGTTAAGTAACATATCACATTCCCCTCTCTTTTTCCCATTCCCCACATGCCCCTCAGCCCCAACTATGTCAATGAATACCCAGTTCTCACACTATCCTGCCCATCTTTGCCACACCCCATCCACCACTTTCCATCTGTATCCCTCCTTCTGGCTTTCTATTTCACTGCTCTTCCCTCGTTATATTTTATGCTTTTGTCTCCCTTTTACTTTAGATCTTTGCCACTCAAAGCCCCCCTCACCTGTAAGCACCTATCCTTTGCTTAGATTTGTCCTGCACATATCTCTTTTCCAGCTCTCCCCCCAGTATGACACTATGACAATCTGCCTGAAGAGGTTTATCCACATAAAATATTGTTTATCCATTTCCTCCACGGATATGGTTTGACCTGCTGAGATACGTTAGCACTTTGTATTTTGTTGAAAAAAGGCAGTTGATGATTGATATGTAACAATTTAGCTATTTTGACATTTTCTCATTACAAACAAAATCCATTTGGTGAAAATTTACAGAGAAGCTCTAATATCCCTTTTTCCCCATATGAAACTTTGTATTTAAAAATTCCCACCATCACAAAGAGAAGAGTTGTCCATATTAATGCTGAAACCTGGGTTACAACTGCACATGAAGCTTCCAATTTTGTTGTTGCAGTTTTGTTGACAGGTTGAGGTGTTGGTTGCACATTCATCGATATCTGCAATTAAATGACATGTCAACTTCTTGCGCAGCATTTGGTATTGCTAGCTCTAACTCTTTCACTTAGTGTTCTGTTCCACAAAGACAGCAGGATGTCACTCTATGGTGGTGGCACAGTAAATGATGTTAACAACAAGAATATTGCTGTGACATTATAAAACAGTTCAGCTGAGAAGGAGCCAGTCTTGGTTTCATATACCATTTGCATCAGAGTGCCTTCATATTTATATATGTTTAGTAAAATAACATCATTATTCAGAAGAAGGGTTTTGACCCGAAACGTTGCCGATTTCCTTCGCTCCATAGATGCTGCCTCACCCATTGAGTTTCTCCAGCATTTTTGTCCACCAGCTTTAACTTTGTCATTTAATGTTCTGAATTGTAACAGATTGCAGATTGTCATTATATAGGGACAACACAATATATAGAGAGGAAGAAAATGCAGATGCTGATTTACACCGAAGATAGACACAAAATGCTGGAATAACTCAGCAGGCCAGACAGCATCTCTGGATGGAAGAAATTGGTGAAGTTTTGGGTTGAGACCAATCTACAGACCTGAAATGTCACCCATTCCTCCTGTCCAGTGATGCTACGTGTCCTGCTGTTATACCAGCATTTTGTGTCTATCAACAATGTATGGAGAGATCTTTCAAGAAAATATTGTTTTGACTCTACAAAACATAACCAACTCAAGGCAGGCCATTTTTTGCCACATTGATCATTGGCACGAGGATTCCTTTGAGATTTCCTCCCCTTTGGGGTAAGGGCCAAATTATTGAAAAGGACAGGTATAATATATTGATTTCACAGGGTAATAATGGGGGCAAACGTTAAATTATACATTTCATAATTTATCTTGAATTCTCTACTTCTGAAATATATTAAGGTGACGAGAATCCATTTATTTTGACAATCTAAGATTAACTGGGCAGCTAGAAATGCCAAAATAAATAGTACTTGCTGAATAGGAAAAAACATCTGTTTTAAAACATCCTACCATCACAAAGGGAAGAGTTGGTCACATTGGTACTGAAGCCTGGGTCACAACTGCACACAAAACTTCCGATTGTGTTGGTGCAGATTTGTTGACAGGTTGAAGTATTGGCTGCACATTCATTGATGTCTGGAGGGAAAATAGTGAATGAAGCCTCAATAACAACCATTACATTTAATGTCACCAACTGCAATTCTCTCTGTGTTAATATCATGGCTTACTGTAGACTATAGAATGGGACTTTACAGATGCAAATCAATCCGTGGAGATGTCATTCTTAAATATATTGCTTTGACATTGCATCAACAAAATAATCGATGCCATTCTTTACTTCATAGATCAGTGGAATCACGTGGTGGAAGGTTGCAATCTTCACGTGGTCCGCCCTGTTTCGTCTAATGCAATCAACTCGACGTGCACAAACAGAAGATCAAATACAACAAGTTGTCCTACAACTTTAGGCTGTGCACGGCACACGAAAGAAGAAGAGGAATCACAACACTTTGACGTTTACATAGGTTTTAGTGAAATGGCAGTATTACTGAAAAATACAATTGTAATTTGACACTATAATGTATTGTAAAGAGATTTTGGTAATGTTATGTCCTACACACTCAAGAGTTTGCCTTCATTTTTAGAATTATTTCTGCAGTCAAAAAATTGCTATCATGGAGATTGACAGAGATTGAACGTTATTCCTTTTGTATCAATATTAATGAGTGTTCTATCTGTTTGTTGAGGCACCTACACTTTTAAAGGGCAATAACAACTGCAACTGCAACAATGTTTGTGCAGAACATTGCCAAGTTTAACTGATCTTACTTTGATGTTTTGAAACATTACCAGCTATGTGCCATTTGTAACGTCATTGAATATTAGCATCACAGTGCTTTCAAGTTTTACATGTGCTTTGGTGAAATGGAAGGAGTATTGAAACAAGGATGGTCATGATTTCGATGATACAGACTTGAAATTGCAGAGATGTTGCCTCCCTCTCAGTTTAAAGATGAAAAATATACTTTGTACATGAGGAACTACTGATGTTAGTTTAAAAAAAAAAAACCATAAAATGCTGGAGAATTTCATCGGTTCAGGAGGCATATTTTGAGAACATGGATAGGTGACATTTCGGGTCACGAATGTGATATGTTTTATAGGGCATCAAATCCACATGGCCCAACAGCCACGTTGAATGTTGTTCACAATCTGTGCGAAACAATGCATTTGAACTTTCCTACCATCACAGAGTGAAGAGTTGATCACATTGATATTGAAACCTGGGTCACATCTGCACACAAAGCTACCGTTTGTGTTGGAGCAGATTTGTTGACAGTTTGATGTGTTGGTTCCACATTCATCGATGTCTGGAGGAAAACAAATGTCAAACACTTGCACGTTATTTGTCTTTGTTGAAGTAAACTTTGTCACTTAATATTCTGAACTAGAGTAGTTGGCAGTTTGCCAGGCTTGTCTCCACATACCATTGAGATCAGAGTGCTTCACATTTACATATCCTTTGGTAAATGAACATAACTATTGAAACATTCTCAAAAGGGGAGGGCAACCAGCCAAACGTTGTGCACGTTGGCACATATGACATAGATAGGAAAAAGCACAAGGTCCTGCCAAGTGAAAACAGAGTATTATGGGCCTGTCCCACGTAAGCGATTTTTCAGCGGACTGACAAGTTGCTGGCTGTCCCCTAAAAAACTGGCAACTGGAACGGCGACTGTCAGAGTGGAACACACACATCGCTTCCTTCACCAGCCCATTATGCAGATGGGGGACAGGGCAAGCGGGGGGAGCGTTGTCAAAAAATTCACACGGTGCAAAGCGAAGGTGATACAGACGCACACCACAATGAACAGGAATGTTGGCGCTGTGAAAAGACGGCTAAAGCACAGTGTACGGTAAGTCCTTTAAAAGAGGGGGGGAAAGGGGTGTAGTCAACTTTTAAGAAGCAAGAAATACACGACTGTGAAGTTTGGTAGACATTTAACATTACCAGTCGGATATCCTCGGTTCTGAAAACTACTGCTTACCTTTTTTTTCCCCAATGAGCCGATGAAATTCACCGGTCACCGCCGGCTACAACCTACATGAACCTCTGACAACCTTTGACCTCCTGGCAACCCATTAGGACCTCCTGGCGACCCACCTACGGCTCGAGAATTCTCGCTACTCTCCATGGCAGCTTCATTCGAGTCGCCGCTTATTTTTCAACATGTTGATAAACTCACGGCAACCATAATGAGGCCGCGACTAGTTCCCAGAATGCGGGAACTCCTCGCGACCATGAAGGCGACTCCCAGGCAACCACCCGCGAACATGTGGCGACTGCATAGTCTTCTGTAGTCGCCTACAAACAGGCCTAAGTGAGACAAGCCCATTAGGCAGAAGATTACGAAGGAGGACTCAGAGGGTGGTAATCTACAGTTTCCTTTCGATGTCCAAACTAGTGAAGTTAAGAATAGGAAGATTGGACAGATGAATGCATCGCTCAGGAATTGGTGTTGGTGACAACTATTCCAATTTTTAGACAATTGGGATCTCTTCGAGGGCAGAGGAGACCTCTACAAAATTAACGGGTTGATATTGAACTAGAAAGGGACCAATATCCTTGCAGGGATGTTTGCTAGTACTACTAGGAGCGTTTAAATTAGGGAGGCAGGGAGTTAGTAGCCCAAGTTGTTGGTCAGAATTTGGCGGTGTGCTGGGAAGTTAGAGGTCATAAGCAGTGTCTCAATGGAAGGGCAGGCATGGGGAGGTGGAGCAATATGGTGACACTGATTGCACTACTAATCAGGGAGACTGTCATGGCAGCACTCAGAGCACATACTGGAAGATTCATCCATTGAGATGATATAGGTGGAGTTTAGAAGTAAGAAATACTATCCAATGAGATAGTATTATAGGGCCCCCCAATAGCAAACTGGGTGGAGGTACCGTCATGTGGACAGATTACTCGACCAGCTTTCCAAAGCAACAGGGGTTGTCTTAGTGATTGACTTTTTCAATATTGACTGGGACTTGATCAGTTCCAAAGGCTTGAGGCAGATTTTGTGAGATGTATTCAAGAGGGTTTCTTGAAACAATCTGTGGATAATCCAACCAGAAAAGGGAACATACTGGACCTCGTGCTGGGAAAAGAACGTGGCCAGGTGACACATTACAGTGGAAGATCCTGTAATAAGATCCTAAGTCCCACATCTGACTTGTTGGAGACATTTAAAGGCCAGTTGATTGACGTTCTGAACTAGTATGAACCAGTAAAGATAAGGGATAAGGATGGCAAAGTAAACGAACCTTGGATGGAAAAAAGAGGTCGCAAATTTTGTCAAAGCGAAAAAGTAAGCTCATGCAAGAGAATAGTATCAGGGCTGGTCTTTGAGGAAAGGAGAGAACTGGTGGGTGATTAAAAGGGACAAAATGGACCACAAAATGGCTTTGACAAGTCAGATTAAAGAAAATGCCAACCTTTTTTTATGCCTAAATTAAAAACAATAGGGAAACCAGGGATTAGGTAGGACCACTCAAGAATAAGGGAGGGAACCTGTGATCCAAGTCTATAACTCCCCGATGGGATGCTTGTTTTCATAGTTTGGTCATTTACAAGAGTTGGAAAGTCATGATGCAGATTTATAGGACGTTTGTAAGGCCGCATTTGGAGTATTGTTTGCAGTCGGCTGATTATAGGAACAAAGTAACAGAATTGGATCGGTGCTGAAGGGCTTTACCATAATAATGCCCAGACTAGTGGGTATTAGCTACAGGAGGAGGATGGACAGATTTGTATTATTTTTCCTGGAACTTGGTAGAATTCTATAAAATTGTGAGACATAGATAGATAGTCAGAATGTATCTCCCAGTATGGGAAAAACTCAAATACTACAAGGCATAGCCTTAAATTTGAATGGCAAGGTTTAAAGGAAATGTGCGGTGCAAGTCTTTTTACACAGAGGCTGGTGATTGTCTGGAACATGCTGCCAGGGATGGTGGCAGAGGCATTTAAGAGACTTTTGGATAGGCAAGGAATATGAAGGGAATGTAGGGATATGGATTATGTGCAGGTAGATAAGAGTTAGTCTTGGCTTGTTGTTCAGCATAGGCAGTGTGGGCTGAAGAGCCTGTTCTTGTGCTGTACTGTGCTATATTCTATGAAACCTGCAGATGTAATATTTAAATGTCAGAGGATAATGTGAATTGTGAAATTTTAACTTCATTCACATATAAAAATGTACAAAATATTTTATAACTGCGCAGTAAATATATAATTATTTCACTTTGAAGGCACGCTGAGAATGAAATGCCATCCATTTTTATTCAGTATTCAAGTGACTAAAATTTGTTTTCTGGGCCACCTAGTTTGTACAGGGCAATTACTGTATCCGACCACATTCAATATTATTCCTTAAATCTGATAAATTATGGAAGACATCTTTACATGAAGCTTCCGATTGTGTTGATGCAGATTTGTTGGCAGCAGGTTACATTTAGTGATATTTACATGGACAACAGATAGTGATGCGGCAGTAGAGTTGCTGCCTTACAGCGCCAAAGTCCCGGGTTTGTACATTCTCCCTGTGACCGCATGGGTTTTCTCTGGGTGCCTGCGTTTCCATCCCAAAGACCTTCAAGTTTATAGGTTAATTGACTTTTGTAAATTATCCCTAGTGTGTAGGATAGAACCAGCTTATGGGTGATCGCTGATCAGTGGGGACTCGGCAGGCCAAAGTGTCTGTTTCCATGCTGTAACTCTAATCTAAACAAAACTAATCTATGTGTTTGAAAACACCTACCGTCACAAAGCGAAGGGTTGGTCGCATCAGTGCTGAAGCCCAGAATACAACTGCACATGAAGCTTCCGATTGTGTTGGTGCAGATTTGTTGACAGTACGAGATGTTGGAGCCACATTCATTGATATCTAGATGGAAAATAGATAGTGATACATCAATACTTTCTGCAGCATTTAGCTTTGCCAAGTGAATTTCTCTCTCTTAATATCATAATATATTATAGACAATAGGATGTGACTTTACTGATCCAAGAGAATAAATTGTGCTCTTTATCAAATACTGTTTTGATGCTTGGAAATGTTACCAGCCGACTGTGTGCCATTCTTGGTTTCATTGATCATTAGCATCACCGTATTTGCAAGTTTTAAATTGGCTTTGTGAAATGGAAGGAGCATTGAAACATGGATGGGCATGTTTTAGATAAGGTAGACTCATGATAAAAAATTGTGGACGTTTTGCTCCCCTCACATTTTAAAGGTGACTATTATACTTTATTTTACTTCGGAGTCACGTGACTGACTTCGTGAAGACCCCGCCAGCACGCATGCGCGACATATCGTCGCTCGCATTTGCTAACGGCAAGCTGGGGGGGGGAAAGTGCGCTTCCCCAACAGCTCCTTCAAAAGAGGGCTCCAGGTAAGTTTTTACTAACCTTGAGCTGGTTGTTCTGTAGCATTTGTGTTACAGAAGCGATGGAGGAGAAAAGAAAACTCTCCAAGAGCCGCGGACCGCGGCCAACTTCCTCGAAGCTGACCGAAGCACTGGCAGCACCTGTTCGACTGGGGAAAAAGGTGCGGAAGTCGGGCCCTATGGAGTCGGTAGGGGCCGACTCGCCTCCGTTTCTACCTGGAGGAGAGTCCGCACAGGAGCAGGGGGAAGGAGACCCTGACTTCATCCCACCATCGCCCAAAGTCAGGGCTGGTGGGAAAAAGGCACAGAGTAAGGTGCCTCGCACGGCAAGTACCTCTTCTACTTTACAGGTCCCTCGAGGGCAGACCCGGGGAAGAGCCGTGCTGAAGTCGAGCCCCGCTGCTGCGGTGGGCGTTGACATGCCGCAGGGGAAACCTGCGAGGTTGCAGGCTGGCGACCATACTGCTGGAGCATCAGGGTACCCTGCAGGTGCAGGAGGTACCAGCACTGCACCGGAACAGGCTACCGGAGCGCAGACCGGTGGCAGCAGAGTACAGCTAGGCATCCCCGTTTCTACGGGTAAAGCCAGCTATGCGCCGTCATAGACCTGTGGGGGTAAGGGTGACGGCATGCCTGCACGGACCACGGAGCCGGTATTGGGGACCGGTTCCGACTCGTTTCCCCTGCCTTCTCATCAGGCAGAGATGCCGCTGAGGTCCGAAAGACAACGGACTAGCGGGTTGACCGTGCAGAGGTTGTACAGCCCCGCAGGAGCGGGTGCTGACGAGTACCTGCTAGCGCATCTCGTGCAGGTGCGACCAACTGGCAGAAGCCCCAGCGACTCAGCAGGGCCTGGGGAAGTCGACCTGTCGTCCACGTGTAGCGGCAGTGGTCGCATGGCCAGAATGGAGCAGATGGTGGAGGTGCTCTATCAAAGGAATCTGGAATGGCAAGAGCGGGAGTCCCTGCGGTCTGGGAGTAAGATCAGGACGCCGCTGTCGATCTCACCCTCGTCTATTGCTAGCAGACGAAGTCAGCGGATGGGTGATTTTGACGATATAGCAGTAGAAGACCAGCCCGCTGTTCCAGACTCTGAAGACATGCTGGAGGCCGTCGCTAAGTTTGGGAAGCCAACCAGTGTAGGGGAACCACTGTATCCCAAACTAGTGGCTAGCATTAATTATTTAACGACTCACCAGCTCCAAGACAATGTCGTCACTGACACATTGGAAAAATACAAGGCCCCAGCGAACTGTGTATCCGTCAATGTGCCTAAAGTCAACATGCCGATTTGGGGGAACATCAGTAGTAACACCAGGGCACAGGAGGGCAAGCTCCAGAAGATCCTGAATTTACTCACTTCAGGCATAACGGCGTTCGCTAGGACCCTGGATGGAGCAGATGTGTCGGAGGAACAACAAGATGCATTAGCCCTCCTGTGTAACACACAGTTCGAGATCAATTGTTTTCGAAAGAGCTCCATTCGGCCCAATCTCAACCCAAAGTTTGCTGGGTTGTGTCGCACCTCCACCACACCACCAACAACACAGCTGTTTGGGGAGGACCTGTTGAAGCAGGTTAAAGATTTAGATGAAGAAGCCAAAACGGTGGGGCTCATGAAGCCATCTATGATGGGGAGAAGCCTGTCTTATCGAAGGCAGCATCCTTATCCTCATCTCCCACGAACATACCAACCACCGGCTCCCCAACAGCATCAGCAACAAGATCAGCAACAACCGTCTTTTTTAGGGCAGGGCCCTCCGAAGCCCGCGTGGAAAATGCGGCAACAACCAGCAACAGCACAAAGACCGCAAAAGCCCCCATACTCCAGACCCCGGCGGTAACCATGGAGGTAAGGGGGTTTGATTCTCGCCAGAAAGTAGCAGAGGTGCCCTCACACGTTGGAGGACGATTGCGGTACTTTGCGTGTGCTTGGGAAAAAGTCACTTCAGACCCCTTTATTCTACAAAGTATTCAGGGTTATGTAATAGTTTATTAACGACAAACTTCCCGCTACGCAGCATGTGCCTCATCGCAAGTTTGCGCTTTCTCAAAAAGAGATGGAGGCAGGACATGCAGAAATTTTACGATTAGAAACTAAAGGGGTGATAGAGAGAACGGCACATGAGCCATTAGAGTTTGTGTCCAACATCTTTACAAGACCTAAAAAAGATGGTGAATGTCGTATTATCATTGACCTAACCCATTTGAATACTTTTGTACAATACACCCATTTCAAAATGGAAACGTTTGAAGCAGCTAAACAATTAGTGAGCAGAGGGTGCTTTATGGCCTGCATTGATTTGAAAGATGCATACTATACAGTCCCTATCATAACACATCACAGGAAGTTACTGAAATTTGTCTGGAAGGATCAGTTATGGCAATACAAAGCGTTACCCAATGGGATTACAACAACACCTTGGCTGTTTACAAAAATCGTTAAACCTATTTTGGCGTGCCTCAGGAGACAAAATTATAATGTCATGGCGTATTTGGACGATATATTAATAGTCGGGGAAACTTTAGAATTGGCTCAGCTGGCAGTTGCAGCTACTATATCAATATTTGAGGAATTGGGATTTGTCATCCATCCAGACAAATCGAAGTTCAATCCATCACAGGTCATGGATTATTTGGGATTCACTATTAACACGAATCAGATGATTGACACTGTCCCAGCTGGGAAAGTAGCTAATATTCAAGAAACTTGTAACAGCCTTGCTTGCGCTGCTGTACTGACTATTCGACAAGCTGCTAAGGTAATTGGGAAAATTGTAGCTACATTTCCTGCTACACAATTTGGGCCACTACATTATCAAAATTTACAAAGAGCTAAAATTTCAGCGTTAAAATCAAATGCTGGACATTTTGACAGGCCCATGCAGCTGCCGATAAAGGCAAAAATTGAGCCAAGATGGTGGACTAACAATATTAGTGACTGTTATAAACCCATCATTGTCTCCAACCCATCAGTTGTGGTACAAACCGACGCAAGCGCCCAAGAGTGGGGAGTGACACTGTGTCTAGTTGTGGTGGCAGATGGGATGCTCATGAATTCACGCTTTTACAGTCACAAGGGATAAACTATTTGGAGATGTTAGGTGTTTTCCATGGGCTACGGGCATATTGCACAAATTTAAGTCATGTACATGTCCGTCTTCAAATAGATAATACCATGGTGGTAGCTTACATAAATCATATGGGTGGTATCAGGTCAGTATCTTGTGATGATTTAGTCAACACAATTGGCACTGGTGTATTGAAAGAAATATTTGGATCTCAGCAACCTATCTTCCAGGGAAGCTTAATACAGTGGCGGACCAGGTCACGAGTATTCAATGATAACATCGAGTGGATGTTGAATCCGCAAATATTTGCTGAAATAATAGCTAAATTCGGTACACCAGATATTGACCTTTTTGCGTCTAGGTTGAACCATCAGATACCAACATATGTGTCTTGGGAACCAGACCCTGGGGCAGTAGCAATGGATGCATTTTCTCTCCATTGGGGTAAATGGTTCTGCTACGCATTTCCCCCATTCTGCCTCATCAGTCGGGTATTGCAGAAAATCAAATTGGATTCTGCTTCAGGCATACTGATTATACCCGACTGGCCAACGCAACCATGGTACCCGGTGGTCCTCCAGATGGTCAAAAGCCCATGGGTGCAAATTTCGAAACGTCCTAAATTGGTTACGAACCCCGTTACTGGGGAAATTCACCCGTGCCATCGCCACTTAAACCTGTTGGCTTGCAGGTTCTAAGAAGACCGCTTCTGGAGGCTGGGATCTCACCTAGGGCCATGGATCTCATCACCACATCATGCAGAGTTTCACCAAGAAAGCAATATCTCACACAGATCAGAAAATGTGAATCATACTGCGCACAAACTTCTACAATATACAACTCTGCTACGATCCCTGACGTCCTGGAATTCCTGGCGGGCCTTCATTACGATGAGGGTCTCAGCTACAGTGCCAGGAGTGCGCTGTCCTCATACCTCAACATAGGTGTGGGGTCAAATCAGCTGGTGTCAAATTCATGAGGGGAGTGTTCAATACCAACCCTCCACGACCCAGATATAACATCACATGGGATGTAGGGGTGGTGTTGACCCTATTAAGAAGCTGGTCTCCCATGACAGAGTTACCACTTACCAAGCTCACCCTCAAAGTGGTAATGCTGATGGCACTGACAACGGCACAACGGGTGCAGACCTTACGGAAACTGCGCCTCGACAGAATGGTCTCGACCCCGCAAACAGTAACCTTCTTCGTCGAAGGGTTACTTAAGCAGCATAGGCCAGGTGCTCTAGGGCTGCAATTGGAATTCCGGGCGTATCCCACAGACGCCACCCTCTGCATAGTCACCCATCTTTGCTACTATATCCAAAATACAAGTGCCATTATGAAGATGGAACAGGGGCTCTTTATCAGCCATAAGAAGCCTCATCACCGGGTGACTGGTTCAACTATCGCAAGGTGGCTCAGGGAAGTATTGGATGCAGCTGGTATAGATACTAACGTTTTTAAATCTCATTCTACCAGGGCTGCATCCACTTCAGCGGCGAGGGGCATGGAGGTGCCCATGGATCATGTCCTCGCTACCGTGGGATGGGCCAGTGAATCTACGTTTCAAAGGTTCTACAATAAACCGGTGGCCAACCCCGCAACGTTTGCGGAAGCTGTGCTGAGAGCTGCTCCATAATTTTGTTTGTCCCTGAGTTAGGGGTCTTATTATTTGTGTTAATAAACATTCATTTATTTGTCAGCCTGTCCAGTCTGGAATGTATTAACAAACTTCCTCCATCAGTATTACGGCAGTGTGGCAGCATGGACGTGGTCCAGGGCGCGTAATCACAGAGCTTTGAAATCTTCACGAAGTCACTCACGTGACTCCGTAAAATAGTAAAATAGTAAGATTAAACAAGATCTTACCAGTTTGAAGTTTGATCTTTATTTTATGAGGAGTTGCGATGAGGGATTTCGTGCCCTCCGCTCCCAGCCCTCTATCATAAGTTCAACTGGTATAGTCAAGTTTTAATCATACTATCTTTGGCCTTGTGATCTGTGATTCCACACCGCTGCTTTGAAGAATGTCGCGCATGCGTGCTGGCGGGGTCTTCACGAAATCCCTCATCGTAACTCCTCATAAAATAAAGATCAAACTTCAAACTGGTAAGTTCTTGTTTAATCTAACTATTTTACAGGGCGTCAAATCTACGTGGCCCAACTGCCGCATTGAATATTGTTCACAATCTGTGAGAAACAAAGCATTTGAATCTGCCTACCATCACAGAGTGAAGAGTTGATCACGTTGGTGCTGAAGCCTGGGTCACAACTGCACATGAAGCTTCCGTTTGTGTTGATGCAGACCTGTTCACAATTTGAGGTGTTGGTTTTACATTCTTCAATATCTGGAGAAAAACAAATGACCGAAATGTCAAACACTTGAATTATATTTGGCTTTGCTGAAGGAAACGTTGTCACTTAAATATTCTGGACTAGAGTGGTCTGTAGGATGTTGCTATACAGTAGCAACACTGCATATGATGATGGCCTTAGTGATATTACCTTGCCTTTATGGAATTTATGATGTGAGTGTGTGCCACACTTGGCTTCATACATCATTGAGATTAGAGTATCTTCATATTTACATATTCTTTGGTGAAATTATATTATTATTGAAACCTGCAGATGCAAAGTTGGATTTGAGAGGGGAATGTGAATTGTGGAAGATTACATTTGTTACATTTCTGCAGTCAATATATGATTATATTGAAGGGTCACTGAGAATGAAAAGACATCCATTTCTATTCAATATTCCAGTAACTAAAATTCATTTGGGCTACCCAGATTTACAGAGTTGTTATATTGCCACCTTAATGAGTATTCCTTAAAATTGCGAATCTATGTATTTGAAAACACTTACCATCACAAAGCGAAGGGTTGGTCATGTTAGTGCTGAAGCCTGGGGCACAACTGCACAGGAAGCCTCCGATTGTGTTGATGCAGATTTGTTGACAGTTTGAGGTGTTTGTTGTACATTCATTGATGTCTGGAACAAAACCAGGGAATTACAATTCAATGGGTACACAAAAGGCTGGAGAAACTCAGCGGGTGCAGCAGCATCTAAGGAACGAAGGAGATAAGCGACATTTCGGGCCGAAACCCAATGTTTAAGCAGGAACTGCTGATGCTGGAAAATAGAAGATAGACAAAAATGCTGGGGAAACTAAACGGGTGAGGCAGCATCTATGAAGCTAAAGAAATAGGCAACGTTTTGGGTCGAGACCCTTCTTCAGAAGAAGTCTGAAGAAGGGCCTCGACCCGAAACGTCACCCATTCTTTCTCTCCAGAGACGCTCTGCCAATCTCAACAATTATACATACATCGCATTAGATCTCACTGTACCCTTTTTAGAATTGCACCCTCCAGTTTATATTATCTCTTCTTATTCTGCTCACTAAGAACTACATTTTTCAGCATTACATTTTATCTGCCTGCAATCAGTCTAACCGTTCTATCGTTCCCCTTCTAGAAGTCTATCATAATCTTCCTTCAGTTTAGTTTATAGATACAGCGATGAAAACAGGCTCTTCAACCCACCGAGTCCGAGGTTACGGGAAACGAGAGATATAGACATTTTAGAAGATACACACAAAATGTTGGAGTAACTCAGTGGGACAGGCAGCATCTCCGGATGGAAGGAATGGGATGTTTCAGTTTGAGACCCTTCTTGTCCCGCGGAGTTACTCCAGCTTTTTGTGTCAACCTTCGGTTTAAACCAACGTCTGCAGTTCCAATAGACTGTAGGCTGTCATTATACTGAACTAACGCAAAGTACAGTGTATTTCAAAAATAAAGCATATGTCGCTCAATGTGTGGGAAGGAACTGCAGATACTGTTTATACTAAAGATAGACACAAAATGCTGGAGTAACTCAGTGGGACAAAAAAAGTCTCGAACTGAAAGGTCACCCATTCCTTCTATCCAGAGATGCTGCCTTCCTGCTGATTCCAGCATTTTGTGTGCGTCTTCTATGAGTAGCTCAGTGAGCCCATCTTTGTCACATGAATCACTGTCATCAGTTTTCTTTCAAATTTACATCCCCATTGGTGAAATGGTCAAACCTATTGAAAACCATAGATGTAATATTTGTATTTCACAGAGTAATGGAGGGACAGAGAACTAGTGGACGTTTAAATACCATATCCTTTGACGATTTACACTTAAAAAAAAATAATGCTGCAGTAGAAATAATGTCTAGAAAAGATTCACAGAGAATACAATATCTATAGAGTTGATTAAAATCCATTTGTTACATCCTCTAAATTTTACTAGATTGTTGGAAATGCAACAATAAATATTGTTTGCTAAGTCTAAGAAACCAGCTGTTTTAAAAATTCTACCATCACAAAGTGAAGGGTTGATCGCGTCGGCTCTGAAGCCCGGGCCACAACTGCACAGGAAGCTTCCGATTGTGTTGGTGCAGTTTTGTTGACAGTTTGAAGTTCTGGTTGCACATTCATCAACATCTGGAAGAAGGACAGTAACAGACCCCTCAATATTATTTATATAATTTCATGCTACCAACTGAGACGGTCTCTTAATATTGTAATATACCATTGCCTTTAGGATGCCTCTTAACTGATGCAAGATTATGGAAATATCCGTTTCTCTCAGCATATTGCTTTGATATTGCAAAACATGATCAGCCATGATCACATTGAATGGCGGTGCTGGCTCGAAGGGCCGAATAGCCTACTCCTACACCTGTTGTCTACTGACTATAATCAAATGGCAGCCAGCATCATCAGGGGCACACACCACCCTGGCCATGCTTTCATTTCACTGCTCCCCTTGGGAAGTTATGGGAGCCTGAAAACTGCAACATTCAGGAATAGCTCCTACGCAACACCCATCAGGTTATTGAACACTACAAGCTCTAACTAAACTCCAAACTACAATCTGCCTTGATTGCACTAGGGATGTGGGGGCTTCGTATTTGTGTTTACACCACTATATTGTTTGTGTGTTTTTATATATTGTACTTTTTGTTGTTTATTATAGTGTCTCCTGATTACTATGTTCATCTATCTGTTCTGCAGCTGCAAATAAGAATTTTATTATCTTGACTTGATTTTTGAAAGGAAAGAATCAGGGAGAGGGGGGTCTGGGTGTAATAGTGGTGTGTGTGTGAGAGAGAGGCCCCGGGTAGGTTGGAGGAGAGAGAGAATGGGTCAGAGAGGTTGGGGATTATATTCTTTGATTTTTCTAACTGAAATAGTTTCATTTAAAATCATGATATTTAGTGGTATGTGGGGCTGCCTTTCTCAAAGGTATTAATTTGACAATGTAATCGACTGCAATCAATGTGTTGGGTCATCTAACTTTTGTTGGGCTATAAGAATGGCTGCCTTAAATATTATTATCCAAACTGCATTTAAAAACACCATACCATCACAAATAAAAGAGTTGGTCACATTGGTGCTGAAGCCAGGGTCACAACTACACACAAAGCTTCCGATTGTGTTGTTGCAGATTTGTTGACAGTTCAAGATGTTGGTGCCACATTGATCAATGTCTGGAGGAAAAAGTGCCACGAAATGCCACAGAAAATATTATTCCCCAACTCCAAGAAAGTATGTTCCGGCTGCCTGCCCCTTTTCCGGGGTTACGTCCGTGCCCGGGTGGGGTTAGAAATGGAATACACCCTGTCCACGGGCACCCTGGGGGAGTTCCAGGACCGCTGGGCTCCGCAGGGTGTTGAATGCATCCTTGACAAGGAACGTAAGATAATTGTACAGTAGTTTATTAAGGAAATGTGTTTGTATTGTATAATGGTAGTGGGATCTGGTTTGTTGTATTGTAGTATAATATTATTTTTTAATAATTTAATACATTTTTTGAAAAAAAAGTATATTTGAAAACCTCACCATCACAAAGTGAAGAGTTGGCCACATTAATGCTGAAACCTGGGTAACAACTGCACAGGAAGCTTCCGATTGTGTTGGTGCAGATTTGTTGACAGTTCGTGGTGTTGGTTCCACATTCATCAATGTCTGGAGGACAAAGAGTGAATGACATGTCAAATACTTTCATATGTTTTGCCTTTGCCAACTGAAACGTCATTACTTTATATCATGAGATGGAAAATAAGTTACACAATTAGACAGGTGTAAGAATTTATCCCTACTTTTACACTTCTTTCTACAAGAAAAGTATCCATTCGGTGAAGGCTGATATACGATAACATTGTATCCCTTTTCCTTCATTATTACAGTTAGTAAAATGTTAGAAAAAGTTAGGCCAGCAAATAATTAAAGGGAAGTAAGAACTGCTGCAGAAAATATTAGTCCCAAACCACAAGAAACTATGTTTGAAAACACCTCACCTTCACAAAGCGAAGAATTGGCCACATTAATGCTGAAACCTGGGTCACAACTGCACACAAAGCTTCCGATTGTGTTGGTGCAGTTTTGGTGACAGTTTGAGGTGTTGGTTGCACATTCATTGATATCTGGAGAAATAAGCTCAGTTACACCTGGTGCAAATTGTGGACAATGAGCTCTCAGACTTGCTCAGATATTTTCAACATCAACAATGCAGGATGGTTTCTCAGCACAACAAAAGCATCGTTTTGCATCAAAATCTCAATGAGCTTTCTAATCCCTTTTGAAAATCTATTTTACTAAAACTTTGTCGTGTGTGTGAGTGTGTGTGTGTGTGTGTGTGTGTGTGTGTGTGTGAGAGAGAGAGAGAGAGAGAGAGAGAGAGATCTGGGCACAATCTGGTTAATTCCTATTTTCTTCCAAAGGCTAGGCCACAGCCTTCCCAATTCCACACATTCTACTCACCCTTTTCCCGTGGAGGCAATAAACATCTTCCTGTCGCATTTCACCCATATTTCTGAACTTGTTGATCCTTGAAATTTTAAAAACAGCCCAAGCTCAACCAGTTTAGAGAGAAATAATCTGACTAATGTCACAATGTCTCTCACAGTGCACCAATCACAATGGGCTTTTAAACTGGCTGCCGACTGCCACAATGACATCACAATTAGATGTTGCTCCTCCCCTCTCCTGTCCTCCCCTCCCCTCACATTCCCTCACATTCCCTCCCCTCCCCTCCCCTGTCCTTCCCTTTCCTGTCCTCCACTCTCCTGTCCTCCCCTCCCCTCTTCTCCCCTCTCCCCCTCTACTCCCCGTCCATTTCCTCTCCTCCTCTCTCCTCTCCTACCTCCATCTCTACCGCTCTCTCCTCCCTCATTCGCTCTCCACCTGTCCCCTCTCTCTCTGTCCCTTCTCCAACTCTCCTCCTCTTCCCTCTCTCCCCCTCAATAGTGCAACAACTTCACCATCTCCCCTTCAGTACATTTATATTTTTATCATCAAAAGAGTGGTGGAATATTGCTTTGAGGAATGGGTTGCGTAGGGGGACCAGTCATCCCATGTGATAGGGACCCAACGGGTCCCACTTGGTCGAGTGACACTAAAAACTTTCAGTGTTTATGATCAAATTTGTAATAAACTACAAAGAGATTCCTGTTATGGGTGGGGACATGCACTGTTATATTAAGGATATATATTTTTAATTTTTACTATAATTTGGAATTTCTGATCACACCGCGATTCGGTTTGAAGCACAGTTCTGGCAACTACGAGAAGGCAGGGCAGTCAATCGATTCCAGCCTTTCCAGTGAAGCAGAAAGTTTTTGGTTCTTATGTCCACATTGGTCAAATGACAGAAGTATTGACAATTGATGATTATCAATTTGGATTTCACTTCTTTAATTATGTAATTGTGCAAATTTATTATTCTACTTCAATAACAGTTTTCATTAGCATTTTCTTAATAGAAATAAATCTATCGAGTGAAAACTCAGAACGAACAATATCAATTTTTTTCCATCTTTAAGAGGCTTTGCATTTGAAAATTCCCACCATCGCAAAGGGAAGAGTTGGTCACATTGATACTGAAGCCTGGGTCACAACTGCACAGGAAGCTTCCGATTGTGTTGGTGCAGATTTGTTGACAGTTCGCGGTGTTGGTTCCACATTCATCAATGTCTGGAGATAATAGAATGAATGACATGTCAAACACTTACATATCATTTGCCTTTGCCAACTAAAACTTCATCAAATTCATATCAAGAGATGGAAATGAATTCAGGTGTAGGGTTTGGTAATTTACTGACATTCTATGTTCTATATATTCTATGTTGTTGCATCCAGTGGTAAAATGACAGGAGTATTGAAAAATGCAGATTCTCAATATGGATTTCACTTCATTATGTGAATGGCTGTGAAAATGTAGAGTAAATAACAATAAGGTCAAAAGGTCATAAGTGAAAGCATTAGAATTAGGCCATTCGGCCCACCAGTCAATCTTGGCTAATTTATCTCTGCGTCCCAACTCATTTCTCCTGCCTCCTCCACATAACATCTGCACTAATCAAGAATCTATCTATCTCTGCCTTAAAAATATCCATTGAAGTGGCCTCCACTGCCTTCTGTGGCAAACAATTCCACAGATTAATCACCATCTGACTAAACAAATGTCTCCTCATCTCCATTCTAAAAGAATATCCTATAATTCTGAGGCTATGACCTCTAGACCTAGACTCACCCACTAATCATTTAGTTTTACTTTGAAATATTCCTATTGCAAAGTAAATTTCTCAGGTGGAACGTCACAGAAAAGATCTAATATACCTTTTCCCCCAATTGTGAAAAACTTTGCAGTTGAGAATTCCTACCATTACATTGGGAAGAGTTGGTCATGTTGATGCTGAAGCCTGGGTCACATCTGCATACGTAACCTCCAATTGTGTTAGTGCAGATTTGTTGGCAGTCTGAGGTGTTGGTTGCACATTCATCGATATCTGGAGGAAAAGGAATGAACAACATGTCAAATAATTTTATGTCATATTGCTTTGCTATGAAAACTGTCACTTCATAACAAAAATTCCGCAAATGAACAGATAACACTAGGGATAGCAGTGTTATCCCACTTTTCCACTTTGTTCTGCAAGTAAAGTACGGATTATATGAAGACTCACAAAGTATGAAATATTATCCTTTCTTTGTTCATTATTAAGGTGACTAAAATTCATTTGTTAGGCCAGTGATGTTATACAAGGTAGCAAGAACTGCCATATTAAATATTATTCTTAACTTTTCAAATTATGTGTTTAAACACTTCCTACCATCGCAGAGTGAAGAGTTAGTTATGTTGATGCTGAAGCCTGGGTAACAGCTGCACAGGAAGCCTCCGATTGTGTTGGTGCAGTTTTGATGACAGTTTGAGATGTTAGAAATATAGAAACATAGAAAATAGGTGCAGGAGAAGGCCATTCGGCCCTTCGAGCCAGCACCGCCATTCATTGTGTTCATGGCTGATCGTCCCTAGATCAATAACCCGTGCTTTCTTTCTCCCCATATCCCTTGACTCCACTAGCCCCTAGAGCTCTATCTAACTCCCTCTTAAATCCATCCAGTGTCTTGGCCTTCACTGCCCTCTGTGGCAGGGAATTCCATAAATTCACAACTCTCTGCGTGAAAACGTTTTTTCTCACCGCAGTCTTAAATGACCTTCCCTTTATTCTAAGACTGTGGCCCCTGGATCTCCCCCTCATCCTTCTAAACTCTAGTGAATACAAGCCTGGTCTTTTCAATCTTCCCTCATATGACAGTCCCTCCATCCCAGGGATCAATCTCGTGAACCTGCGCTGCACTGCCTCAATCACAAGGATGTCCTTCTTCAAATTAGGAGACCAAAACTGTACACAATACTCCAGATGTTGGTTGCACATTCATCGATATCTGAAGAAATAAACTCAATTACTCTGCCAGAGGAAATATTTGATGCATGTACGGTAACAACATTTAAAATACAATAGACAATAGGTGCAGGAGTAGGCCATTCGGCCCTTCGAGCCAGCACCGCCATTCACGGTGATCTTGCCTGATCATTCCCAATCAGTACCCCGTTCCTGCCTTCTCCCCATATCCCCTGACTCCGCTATCTTTGAGAGCCCTATCTACCTTCATTTGAAAGTATCCAGAGAACTGGCATCCTCCGCCCTCTGAGGCAGCAAATTCCACAGACTCACAACTCTCTGTGAGAAAAAGTGTTTCCTCGTCTACGTTCTAAATGGCTTACCCCTTATTCTTAAACTGTGGCCCCTGGTTGTGGACTCCCCCAACATTGGGAACATGTTTCCTGCCTCTAGCTTGTCCAAACCCTTAATAATTTTATATGTTTCAATGAGAACCCCTTTCATCCTTCTAAACTCCAGATCATACATGCCCAGCCACTCCATTCTCTCAGCATATGAGAGTCCGTCATCCCGGGAATTAACCTTGTAAACCTACGCTGCACTCTCTCAATAGCAAGAATGTCCTTCCTCAAATTAGGGGACCAAAACAGCACACAATACTCCAGGTGTGGTCTCACTAGGGCCGTTCCTGTTACTGTTATCCAAATGTGCTGCTATTTCATCTTTTATGATTGACTCCAGCATCTTCCCTACCACCGATATCAGGCTAACTGGTCCATATTTCCCTGTTTTCTCTCTCCCGCCTTTCTTAAAAAGTGGGATAACATTAGCTACTCTCCAATCCACAGGAATTGATCCTGAATCTTTAGAACATTGGAAAATTATCACCAATGCATCAACGATTTCTAGAGTACCCTGGGATGCAGACGATCAGGCGCTGGGGATCATCACAGAGGCTCTCCACAAATCCCTTTCTTTGGATCCAGTACCAACGTGATTTTCCCAGTCTACCTGCATGGTGAAATCTCCCATAACAACCATAGCATTACCTTGACTACATGCCAATTTTAACTCCTGATTCAACTTGCATCCTATATCCACACTACTGTTTAGGGTCCTGTAGATAACTCCCATTAGGAGCTTTTTACCCTTACAATTCTTTAGTTCTATCCATACTGACTCCACATCTCCTGTTTCAATGTCACCCCTTGCAAGGGACTGAATGTCATTCCTCACCATCAGAGCTACCCCACCCCCTCTGCCCACCTGTCTGACTTTTCGATAGGAGGTATGCCCTTGAATATTCAGTTCCCAGCCGTGACCCTCTTGCAGCCATGTCTCTGTAATTCCCACAACATCATACTTGCCAATTTCTAACTGAGCCTCAAGCTCGTATACTTTATTTCTTATACTTCGCGCATTCATATACAACACTTTGACCTCTGTATTCACCTCCACTCTCGCACTGGTCACTATTGGCCCTGATCTTACTCTCTTATCCCTTACTTTCTCTAACTTTCTTTCCCATTAATTCGAGAGTCTTTTGTAACTTTTCGTGTACTCACTTCCCCTTCAACTCCATCTTTATACTCCCAATTTGTCAATCCCTCACCCCTATTTAGTTTAACTATTTAGTTTAAACCCCCATGTGGAGCCCTAGCAAACCTGCCTGCCAGAACATCGGTCCCCCTCCAGTTAAGGTGTAACCTGTCCATTTTGTACAGGTCACCCCGAACACAGAAGAAATCCCAGTAGTCTATAAATCTAAATCTTGATCCCTTCACCAGCCCCTCAGCCACACATTCAGATCCCCTATCTCCATGTTCCTGTCCTCACTAGTACGAGGTACTAGCAGCAATCCAGAGATAACCACCCTCGAAGTCCTGCTTTTCAGTCTTCTTCCTAACTCTCTGAACTCACATTGCAGAACTTCCTTCCTCTTCTTCCCGATGTCGTTTGTGCCTACATGCACAACTGCTGCCGGCTGCTCACCTTCCCACTCGAGGATGTTCTGAATTTGGTTGGTGACATCTTGAACCCTGGCCCCATGGAGGCAGCAGACCATCCTAGCTTTTCGCCTGCCTCCACAGAATCTCCAGTCCGCACCTTGAACAATGGAGAAACACACCACTATGGCTCTGCCCGACGTTGGTCTCGCCGGCCGAGTCCCATCTCTAGGATTGGAGCCACCAATGTATCCGCCGCTTGGACTGGAAGCGTCGTCTCCCCCGACAGTTCCCAAGTGGCCGTACCTGTTTTCATTAGGCACAGCCACCTGGGTCTCCTACACTCCACAGTTACCACCCTTTCTCCCAGTCACACACCTTTGTTCTTCCCGTATCCTTGGCGTGACCACCTCACTTTAGATCCTGTCCAGGAAACTCTCATTTTCCCGTACGGCCCTGAGGTCATTCAGTTGCTACTCCTGTGCCCCAACATGGTCCTTCGGGAACTGAACCTGGACGCACTTGCCACAGTTGTAGCAGCCAGAGGCTCAATCCGTGTCTCTGGCCTCCCACATCCTGCAAGCCTCACACTCTCATCTTACCTGTCATGTGTTCACTGCATCCCTGTCCTCTCCAGCTTTTTGTGTAGCCTCCTCTCCGAAGACTCTCGAGCCAAGACTCACACTACTCTCAAGGCACTTACCTCACAAGGCCGCTCCCCTAGAGCAGCCTTGCTTATATTGACTGATAAATTGCCTAATTTTGAACAGATACATTTATAGCAAAGTTTTAGGGGGATATCGGGGCTCGAAATTAGCGGTGCATGGGTGCCAATGACCACCCAAAGTGCCGCCGGGCAAACTAAACGCTGACTCATTTTGCCCGGTTTGGCAAGCAAATACTCGTTTATACCGACAGACACAAAAAACTGGAGTAACTCCGTGGGTCAGGCAGCATCTCTGGAGAATAGGAGCGTGACGTTTCGTGTCGATGGCGGCAGCTGTATTCCTCTAGTATCTTTGATTGCAGGGCAAAAATACCAGGTGCGTTGTGACGAAGGGTCGGAGTCAATGACAGGTGCCGAACAGCGGCAGCAGCGGCAGCAATTGAGCCTCTACCGCCTCCTCCTCCCGCACCCCGCCCAGCGGAAGGAGACCTCCCTCTCCCTCTCCCTCCCTCCACCCATCCTCGGCGTGCGAGAGGGGTTGTTTTGAAAGTGCAGTTGGTGGATTTGCAGAAGTAGCTTTTGAATTGCAGGCAGCAGCCGCTATCGCCCTGACAAAGGCCGCTGCCCTCAAACCCGTTAACGGTGCTTTCAAAACAACCCCTCTCGCACGCCGAGGCCGGGAGGTGGGAGCGATAGGGAGAGAGGGAGAGAGAGAGTAGAGAGGGAGGCGGCCTCCTTCCGCTGACTGAAGCAGCTGCACCAAAGATCTTATAGCTATAGGATCTATGAGCTGCACTGCTCAGCCCGCACCTACTTGTCGGCTGGCGGAGGAGGGGAGGCGGTGGCGATGAGTTCCAAACCACCTCCCCCTTTGGCGGCGGCACTTTGGCGTTGGACAGTGGGGCGATGTTGTCTGAGGAACGCTGACCTTCCTCCCTCACCACTCCTCTGCCCCTTCCCCCCCTCTTTCTCTCACCTTCTCTCTCTCTTGTACGCCCCCCTTCACCCCTCTTATCCTGGGAAAGAGCTTCTTCCTGTCAACAATTAAGCTCTGGGTCCACCCTGTAGAACAATAACCACAACCCTACCTCAGCACCAAACTACTATGCTCTTTCTATTGATTGCACACTTCAACCAACACTACTATGGTCACGTTACCTATTACAACTGATAATTTATTAAGAATTGGTTATTGTAGATTGGCTATTTTATACTAGCCAATTATAGTGTTTGTTAGTACTGACTCCGCCTATTATGTGCTTCATATTATCAAGAGCCTGCTTACGCTAGTTAGAACGAGTAGCAGTCTGGAGTTGTGATGACTGCAGATCCTTGCTGTATGTAGATTTAATAAATTTGTGTTGTATCTTGATGTGTGTTCGAGTCGACTCATTACATGGTGTCAGACCGTGAATCTTGCCCACTTCGCTAATGTTTATCGGGTTCTATTTTCTTTTGATTATTTTGTGTGTTTTTGATATCAATCACGACAAACTTGTGTTGCCGTCCAACTCCCCTGATCTTTGATTCTGACAATGCTGAATGCTGGTGTCTTTTCGAACGTGATTACACTCATGATGCTTGCATCATTCATCAAACTGATCCCTCAATGTTTGTTCAATGGAAGAACCTGGGAATCAATACTGTGGGAGACCTGTATAAGAAGGGGACTCTCTCTTCTTTTCAAGAACTACAGGAGAATGCCAACAATTCTTTTAGATACCTTCAAATCCGAGATTATGTGAAACCAATTACACAAGACTGTCCTCTTATGGGTCCAGATATATTAGACGATTGTTTGAATAAACATGCCGATACAAGTAAGTTGATGTCTTACATTTATAACACTCTTCTAAATATTGACACCCCACCCTCTGAGATTGATAGGTGAGCACCGGAGGATGAGCTGGGTTTACCCATTTCGAAAGATATATGGGAGGAAAGCCTACTACACATACACTACTGTTCTTTAAATGCCAGGCATTGCCAGATGCAACTTAAAGTATTGCATAGGTTATACTACTCAAAGACCAAATTGAACAAGATCTTCCCTACTGTCTCTCCTCTCCTTGATAAATGTCACTTCCAAGAAGCCACCCTAACTCATTCTTTTGTCTCCGGTATAAATATACAAAACTTCTGGAAGGGAATATTCAATATAATTTCGAAAACACTCAAAATTCAATTGGAGACAGGTTCAAAATTAATAATATTAGGAATGTCAGAGGGCTGCCCTAAGTTAACGATATTCCAAAGACGCTTCCTTGACTATGGTTTAATAACTGCGAAAAAACGTACACTTAAATTCTGGAAAAATATGACAGTCTCCATAGTGAAGATGTGGATCACAGAAATGACCGAGACACTACATTTAAAAAAATAAGGCTCGTTTTGTCTGACAAACTAGATCAATTTTCCAAAATATGGTCTCCTTTCATTGAATTTCTTCAACAACATAATGGTTGAACACAAATTCAAACCAACGCTAGGGTCAGGTGAGTCCATCATAATCTTCCTTCAGTTTAGTTTATAGATACAGCGAAGAAAACAGGCCCTTCAGACCACCGAGTCCGAGGTTATGGGAAACGAGAGATATAGACATTGAGGCTACCTTTAGAATATACACACAAAATGTTGGAGTAACTCAGTGGGACAGGCAGTATCTCCGGATGGAAGGAATGGGATGTTTCAGTTTGAGACCCTTCTTGTCCCGCTCCAGCTTTTTGTGTCAACCTTCGGTTTAAACCAACGTCTGCAGTTCCAATAGACTGCAGGCTGTCATTATACTGAACTAACACAAAGTACAATGTATTTCAAAAATAAATCATATGTAGTTCAATGTGTAGGAAGGAACTGCAGATATTGGTTTATACTAAAGATAGACACAAAATGCTGGAGTAACTCAGAGGGACAAAAATAGTCTCGAACAGAAAGGTCACCCATTCCTTCTATCCAGAGATGCTGCCTTCCTGCTGATTCCAGCATTTTGTGTGCGTCTTCTATAAGTAGCTCAGTGAGCCCATCTTTGTCACATGAATCACTGTCATCAGTTTCCTTCAAATTTACATCCCCATTGGTGAAATGGTCAAACCTATTGAAAACCATAATGTAATATTTGTATTTCACAGAGTAATGGGGGGACAGAGAACTCGTGGACGTTTCAATACCATATCCTTTGACGATTTGCACTTTAAAAAAAAATAATGCTGCAGTAGAAATAATGTGTAGAAAAGATTCACAGAGAATACAATCTATAGACTTGATTAAAATCCATTTGTTACAGCCTCTAAATTTTACTAGACTGTTGGAAATGCAACAATAAATATTGTTTGCTAAGTCTAAGAAACCAGCTGTTTTAAAAATTCTACCATCACAAAGTGAAGGGTTGATCGCGTTGGCTCTGAAGCCCGGGCCACAACTGCACAGGAAGCTTCCGATTGTGTTGGTGCAGTTTTGTTGACAGTTTGACGTTCTGGTTGCACATTCATCAATATCTGGAAGAAGGACAGTAACAGACCCCTCAATATTACTTATATAATTTCATGCTACCAACTGAGACTGTCTCTTAATATTGTAATATACCATAGCCTTTAGGATGCCTCTTAACTGATGCAAGATTATGGAAATATCCGTTTCTCTCAGCATATTGCTTTGATATTACAAAACATGATCAGCCATGATCACATTGAATGGCGGTGCAGGCTTGAAGGGCCAAATAGCCTACTCCTACACCTATTGTCTACTGTCCATAATCAAATGGCAGCCAGCATCATCAGGGGCATACACCACCCTGGCCATGCTTTCATTTCACTGCTGCCATTGGGAAGTTATGGGAGCCTGAAAACTGCAACATTCAGGAATAGCTCCAACCCAACAACCATCAGGTTATTGAACACTACAAGCTCCAACTAAACTCCAAACTACAAACTGCCTTGATTGCATTAGGGATGTGGGGGCTTCGTATTTGTGTTTACACCACTATATTGTTTGTGTGTTTTTATATATTGTACTTTTTGTTGTTTATTATAGTGTCTCCTGATTAATATGTTCATCTATCTGTTCTGCAGCTGCAAATGAGAATTTTATTATCTTGAACTTGATTTTTGAAAGGAAAGAATCAGGGAGAGGGGGGTGGGGGTGTAATAGTGGTGTGTGTGTGTGAGAGGCCCCGGGTAGGTTGGAGGAGAGAGAGAATGGGTCAGAGAGGTTGTGGATTATATTCTTTAATTTTTCTAACTGAAACAGTTTCATTTAATATCGTGATATTTAGTAGTATGTGGGGCTGCCTTTCTCAAAGGTATTAATTTGACAATGTAATCGACTGCAATCAATGTGTTAGGTCATCCAACTTTTGTTGGGCTATAAGAATGGCTGCCTTAAATATTATTATCAAACTGCATTTAAAAACACCATACCATCACAAATAAAAGAGTTGGTCGCATTGGTGCTGAAGCCAGGGTCACAACTACACACAAAGCTTCCGATTGTGTTGTTGCAGATTTGTTGACAGTTCGAGATCTTGGTGCCACATTCATCAATGTCTGGAGGAAAAAGTGTGAATGACCTGTTGAAACTTTCATACCATTTATCTTTGCCAAATGAATCTTCATCACTTTGTATCATGAGACAAAGAATAAGTTACCAAATTATACAGTTGCAATGATTTATCCCCCGTTCATTATTACAGTGAATAAAATGTTTTGGTTAGGCCAGCAAATATTTACTGGGTGGTACAAAATGCCACGGAAAATATTATTCCCCAACTCGAAGAAAGTATGTTCCGGCTGCCTGCCCCTTTTCCGGGGTTACGTCCGTGCCCGGGTGGAGTTAGAAAGGGAATACACAATGTCCACGGGAACCCTGGGTGAGTTCCAGGACCGCTGGGCTCCGCAGGATGTTGAATGCATCCTTGATAAGGAACGTAAGATAATTGTACAGTAGTTTATTAAGGAAACGTGTTTGTATTGTATAATGGTGGTGGGATCTAGTTTGTTTTATTGTAGTGTAATATTATTTTTTAATAATTGAACACATTTTTTTGAAAAAAAAGGATATTTGAAAACCTCACCATCACAAAGCGAAGAGTTGGCCACATTAATGCTGAAACCTGGGTAACAACTGCACAGGAAGCTTCTGATTGTGTTGGTGCAGATTTGTTGACAGTTTGAGGTGTTGGTTCCACATTCATCAATGTCTGGAGGACAAAGAGTGAATGACATATCAAATACTTTCATATGATTTGCCTTTGCCAACTGAAACATCATTACTTTATATCATGAGATGGAAAATAACTTACACAATTAGACAGGTGTAGGAATTTATCCCTACTTTTACACTTGTTTCTACAAGAAAAGTATCCATTCAGTGAAGGCTGATATACGATAACATTGTATCCCTTTTCCTTCATTATTACAGTAGTAAAATGTTAGAAAAAGTTAGGCCAGCAAATAATTACAGGGAAGTAAGAACTGCCGCAGAAAATATTAGTCCTCAACCACAAGAAACTATGTTTGAAAACCCCTCACCTTCACAAAGCGAAGAGTTGGCCACATTAATGCTGAAACCTGGGTAACAACTGCACAGGAAGCTTCCAATTGTGTTGGTGCAGTTTTGGTGACAGTTTGAGGTGTTGGTTGCACATTCATTGATATCTGGAGAAATAAGCTCAGTTACTCCTGGTGCAAATTGTGGACAATGAGCTTTCAGACTTGCTCAGATATTTCCAACAACAATAATGCAGGATGGTTTCTCATCACAACAAGAGAGGGAGAGAGAGAGAGAGAGATAGATAGAAAGATAGATAGATAGATAGATCTGGGCACAATCAGGTTAATTACTATTTTCTTCCAAAGGCTAGGCCACAGCCTTCCCAATTTCACACATTCTACTCACCCTTTTCCCATGGAGGCAATAAACATCTTCCTGTTGCATTTCACCTATATTTCTGAACTTTTTGATCCTTGAAATTTTAAAAACAGCCCAAACTCAACTAGTTCAGAGAGAAAAAATCCGACTAGTGTCACAATGTCTCACAGTGCACCAATCACAATGGGCTTTCAAGCTGGCTGCCGACTGCCACAATGACATCACAATGGGATGTTGTTCCTCCCCTCTCCTGTCCTCCACTCCCATCCCATTCCCTCCCCTCCACTCCCCTGTCCTCCCCTCTCCTTCCTCAACTCTCCTGTCCGGGGGGGTCTGGGTGTAATAGTGATGTGTGTGTATGAGAGGCCCCGGGTAGATTGGAGGAGAGAGAGAATGGGACAGAGAGGTTGTGGATTATATTCTTTAATTTTTCTAACTGAAACAGTTTCATTTAATATCATGATATTTAGTAGTATGTGGGGCTGCCTTTCTCAAAGGTATTAATTTGACAATGTAATCGACTGCAATCAATGTGTTGGGTCATCTAACTTTTGTTGGGCTATAAGAATGGCTGCCTTAAATATTATTATCCAAACTGCGTTTAAAAACACCATACCATCACAAATAAAAGAGTTGGTCACATTGGTGCTGAAGCCAGGGTCACAACTACACACAAAGCTTCCGATTGTGTTGTTGCAGATTTGTTGACAGTTCGAGATGTTGGTGCCACATTCATCAATGTCTGGAGAAAAAAGTGTGAATGACCTGTTGAAACTTTCATACCATTTATCTTTGCCAAATGAATCTTCATCACTTTATATCATGAGACGAAGAATAAGTTACCAAATTATACAGTTGCAATGATTTATCCCCCGTTCATTATTACAGTGAATAAAATGTTTTAGTTAGGCCAGCAAATATTTACTGGGTGGTACAAAATGCCACAGAAAATATTATTCCCCAACTTCAAGAAAGTATGCTCCGGCTGCCTGCCCCTTTTCCGGGGTTACGTCCGTGCCCGGGTGGGGTTAGAAAGGGAATACACCCTGTCCACGGGAACCCTGGGGGAGTTCCAGGACCGCTGGGCACCGCAGGATGTTGAATGCATCCTTGACAAGGAACGTAAGATAATTGTACAGTAGTTTATTAAGGAAATGTGTTTGTATTGTATAATGGTGGTGGGATCTGGTTTGTTTTATTGTAGTGTAATATTATTTTTTAATAATTGAATACATTTTTTTGAAAAAAAAGTATATTTGAAAACCTCACCATCACAAAGCGAAGAGTTGGCCACATTAATGCTGAAACCTGGGTAACAACTGCACAGGAAGCTTCCGATTGTGTTGGTGCAGATTTGTTGACAGTTCGAGGTGTTGGTTCCACATTCATCAATGTCTGGAGGACAAAGAGTGAATGACATGTCAAATACTTTCATATGATTTGCCTTTGCCAACTGAAACATCATTAGTTTATATCATGAGATGGAAAATAAGTTACACAATTAGACAGGTGTAGGAATTTATCCCTACTTTTACACTTGTTTCTACAAGAAAAGTATCCATTCAGTGAAGGCTGATATACGATAACATTGTATCCCTTTTCCTACATTATTACAGTTAGTAAAATGTTAGAAAAAGCTAGGCCAGCAAATAATTACAGGGAAGTAAGAACTGCTGCAGAAAATATTAGTCCTCAACCACAAGAAACTATGTTAGAAAACCCCTCACCTTCACAAAGCGAAGAAGTGGCCACATTAATGCTGAAACCTGGGTCACAACTGCACACAAAGCTTCCGATTGTGTTGCTGCAGTTCTGGTGACAGTTTGAGGTGTTGGTTGCACATTCATTGATATCTGGAGAAATAAGCTCAGTTACTCCTGGTGCAAATTGTGGAAAATGAGCTTTCAGACTTGCTCAGATATTTTCAGCAACAATAATGCAGGATGGTTTCTCAGCACAACAAGAGAGAGAGAAAGAGATAGATAGAAAGAGAGATAGATAGATAGATCTGGGCACAATCTGGTTAATTCCTATTTTCTTCCAAAGGCTAGGCCACAGCCTTCCCAATTTCACACATTCTACTCACCCTTTTCCCATGGAGGCAATAAACATCTTCCTGTTGCATTTCACCTTTTTTTCTGAACTGTTTGATCATTGAAATTTTAAAAACAGCCCAAACTCAACTAATTCAGAGAGAAAAAATCCGACTAGTGTCACAATGTCTCTCACAGTGCACCAATCACAATGGGCTTTCAAGGTGGCTGCCGACTGCCGACTGCCACAATGACATCACAATGGGATGTTGCTCCTCCCCTCTCCTGTCCTCCACTCCCATTCCATTCCCTCCCCTCCCCAGTCCTCCACTCTCCTTCCTCCCCTATCCTGTCCTCCCCCCCTCCTCTCCTCTTCCCTTCCCCCTCTCCTGTCTTCCCCTCTCCTCCCCTCATCTCCTCTCCTCCTCTCACCTCTCCTACCCCCCTCTCTACCGCCCTCATTCTCTCTCCCCCTGTCCCCTCTCCAACTCTTCCCTCTCTTTCCCACCCCCCCCCCCCGCTCTCTCCCCCTCAATAGTGCAACAACTTCATCATCTCCCCCTCAGTATATATATATTTTTATAATCAAAAGAGTGGTGGAATATTGCTTTGAGGAATGGGTTGCGTAGGAGGACCAGTGCTCCCGTGTGATAGGGATCCAACGGGTCCCACTTGGTCGAGTGACACTTCAACCTTTCAGTGTTTATGATCAAATTTGTATGAAACTACAAAGAGACTCCTGTTGTGGGTGGGGACATGAACCGTTATATTAAGGATATATATTTTTTAATTTTACTATAATTTGTAATTTCTGATCACACCGCGATTCGGTTTGAAGCACAGTTCTGGCAACTACGAGAAGACAGGGCAGTCAATCGATTCCAGCCTTTCCAGTGAAGCATAAAGTTTTTGGTTCTTATGTCCACATTGGTCAAATGACAGAAGTATTGAAAATTGATGATTATCAATTTGGATTTCACTTCTTTAATTATGTAATTGTGCAAATTTACTATTCTTCTTCAATAACAGTTTTCATTAGCATTTTCTTAATAGAAATAAATCTATCGAGTGAAAACTCAGACCACACAATATTAATTTTTTTCCATCTTTAAGAGGCTTTGCATTTGAAAATTCCCACCATCACAAAGGGAAGAGTTGGTAATATTGATACTGAAGCCTGGGTCGCAACTGCACAGGAAGCTTCCGATTGTGTTGGTGCAGATTTGTTGACAGTTCGCGGTGTTGGTTCCACACTCATCAATGTCTGGAGATAATAGAATGAATGACATGTCAAACACTTACATATCATTTGCCTTTGCCAACTAAAACTTCATCAATTCATATCAAGCGATGGAAATTAATTCAGGTGTAGGGTTTGGTAATTTACTGACATTCTATGTTCTATATATTCTATGTTGTTGCATCCAGTGGCAAAATGACAGGAGTAGTGAACAATGCAGATTGTCAATATGGATTTCACTGCATTATGTGAATGGCTGTGAAAATGTAGAGTAACTAACAATAAGGTCAAAAGGTCATAAGTTAAATAATTAGAATTAGGCCATTCGGCCCACCAGTCAATCTTGGCTAATTTATCTCTGCATCCCAACTCATTTCTCCTGCCTTCTCCACATAACATCTGCACTAATCAAGAATCTATCTATCTCTGCCTTAAAAATATCCATTGAAGTGGCATCCACTGCCTTCTGTGGCAAACAATTCCACAGATTAATCACCACCAGACTAAACAAATGTCTCCTCATCTCCATTCTAAAAGAATATCCTTTAATTCTGAGGCTATGACCTCTAGACCTAGACTCTCCCACTAATAATTTTGTTCTACTTTGAAATATTATTATTGCAAAGTAAATTTCTCAGGTGGAAAGTCACAGAAAAGATCCCAATTGTGAAAAACTTTGCAGTTGAGAATTCCTACCATTACATTGGGAAGAGTTGGTCATGCTGATGCTGAAGCCTGGGTCACATCTGCATACGTAACCTCCAATTGTGTTAGTGCAGATTTGTTGGCAGTCTGAGGTGTTGGTTGCACATTCATCGATATCTGGAGGAAAAGGAATGAACGACATGTCAAATACATTTATGTCATATTGCTTTGCTATGAAAACTGTCACTTCATAACAAAAAATCCGCAAATGAACAGATAACACTAGGGATAGCAGTGTTATCCCTACTTTTCCACTTTGTTCTGTCGTAAAGTATGGATTATATGAAGACTCACAAAGTATGAAATATTATCCTTTCTTTGTTCATTATTAAGGTGACTAAAATTCATTTGTTAGGCCAGTGATGTTTTACAAGGTAGCAAGATCTGCCATATTAAATATTATTCTTAACTTTTCAAATTATGTGTTTAAACACTTCCTACCATCGCAGAGTGAAGAGTTAGTTATGTTGATGCTGAAGCCTGGGTAACAGCTGCACAGGAAGCTTCCGATTGTGTTGGTGCAGTTTTGAGGACAGTTTGAGATGTTAGAAATATAGAAACATAGAAAATAGGTGCAGGAGGAGGCCATTCGGCCCTTCGAGCCAGCACCACTATTCATTATGTTCATGGCTGATCGTCCCTAGATCAATAACCCGTGCTTGCTTTCTCTCCATATCCCTTGACGCCACTAGCCCCTAGAGCTCTATCTAACTCCCTCTTAAATCCATCCAGTGACTTGGCCTTCACTGCCCTCTGTGGCAGGGAATTCCATAAATTCACAACTCTCTGCGTGAAAACGTTTTTTCTCACCTCAGTCTTAAATGACCTCCCCTTTATTCTAAGACTGTGGCCCCTGGATATTCCCCTCATCCTTCTAAACTCTAGTGAATATAAGCCTAGTTTTTTCAATCTTCCCTCATATGACAGTCCCTCTATCCCAGGGATCAATCTCGTGAACCTTCACTCTACTGCCTCAATCAAAAGGATGTCCTTCTTCAAATTAGGAGACCAAAACTGTACACAATACTCCAGATGTTGGTTGCACATTCATCGATATCTGAAGAAATAAACTCAATTACTCTGCCAGAGGAAATATTTGATGCATGTAAGGTAACAACATTTAAAATACAATAGACAATAGGTGCAGGAGTAGGCCATTCGGCCCTTCGAGCCAGCACCGCCATTCACGGTGATCTTGACTGATCATCTCCAATCAGTACCCCGTTCCTGCCTTCTCCCCATATCCCCTGACTCCGCTATCTTTGAGAGCCCTATCTAGCTTCATTTGAAAGTATCCAGAGAACCGGCCTCCTCCGCCCTCTGAGGCAGCAAATTCCACAGACTCACAACTCTCTATGCGAGAAAGTGTACCCTCGTCTACGTTCTAAATGGCTTACCCCGTATTCTTAAACTGTGGCCCCTAGTTCTGGACTCCCCCAACGTCGGGAACATGTTTCCTGCCTCTAGCTTGTCCAAACCCTTAATAATTTTATATGTTTCAATGAGAACCCCTCTCATCCTTCTAAACTCCAGAGTATACATGCCCAGCCACTCCATTCTCTCAGCATATGAGAGACCGTCATCCCGGGAATTAACCTTGTAAACCTACACTGCACTCACTCAATAGCAAGACTGTCCTTCCTCAAATTAGGGGACCAAAACTGCACACAATATTCCAGGTGTGGTCTCACTAGGGCCGTTCCTGTTACTGTTATCCAAATGTGCTGCTATTTCATCTTTTATGATTGACTCCAGCATCATCCCCACCACCGATGTCAGGCTAACTGGTCTATATTTCCCTGTTTTCTCTCTCCCGCCTTTCTTAAAAAGTGGGATAACATTAGCTACCCTCCAATCCCCAGGAATTGATCGTGAATCTTTAGAACATTGGAAAATTATCACCAATGCATCAACAATTTCTAGAGCCACTTCCTTAAGTACCCTGGGATGCAGACCATCAGGCCCTGGGGATTTATCAGCCTTCAGTCCCATCAGTCTACCCAACACCATTTCCTGCCTAATGTGGATTTCCTTCACTTCCTCCACCACCCCAGATCCTCTGGCCACTAGTATATCAGGAAAACGGTTTGGTCCCCCCATATTAAATTCACCGATTTCAGTCTTCAAGGGTCCAACTTTGGTCTTAACTAACTTTTTCCTCTTCACATACCTAAAGAAGCTTTTACTATGCTCCTTTATATCATCTTCGTACCTTACCTTTTCTCCCCGTATTGCCTTTTTAGTTATTTTCTGTTGCTCTTTAAACATTACCCACTCCTCTTGCTTCCGCTCATCTTTGCTACGTTGTACTTCTTTTCTATTTTTATACTATCCCTGACATCCCTTGACAGCCACGGTTGCCCCTTACACCCCTTGGAATCTTTCTTCCTCTTTGGAATGAACTGATCCTGCACCTTCTGAATCATTCACATAAATACCTGCCATTGTTGTTCCACTGTCATTCCTGCTAGGGTATCTTTCCAGTCAACTTTGGCCAGTTCTTCCCTTATGGCTCCCTAGTCCCCTTTATTCAACTGTAACACTGACACCTCCGATTTACCCTTCTCCCTCTCCAATTGTACATGAAACAACCACATTATGGTCACTACCTCCTAATGGCTCCTTAACCTTGTTCCTTTATCAAATCCAGTTCATAACATAACACTAAATCCAGAATTCTCCCTGTATGCTCCAATACAAGTTGCTCTAAATATTCATCACAGAGGCTCTCCTCAAACTCCCTTTCTTTGGATCCAGTACCAACATGATTTTCCCAGTCTACCTGCATGTTGAAATCTCCCATAACAACCGTAGCATTACCATGACTACATGCCAATTTTAACTCCTGAGTCAACTTGCACCCTATATCCACACTACTTTTAGGGTCCTGTAGATAACTCCCATTAGGAGCTTTTTACCCTTACAATTCCTTAGTTCTATCCATACTGACTCCACATTCCTGTTTCAATGTCACCCCTTGCAAGGGACTGAATCTCATTCCTCACCATCAGAGCTACCCCACCCCCTCTGCCCACCTGTCTGTCTTTTCGATAGGAGGTATACCCTTGAATATTGAGTTGCCAGCCATGACCCTCTTGCAGCCATGTCTCTGTAATTCCCACAACATCATACTTGCCAATTTCTAACTGAGCCTCAAGCTCGTCCACTTTATTTCTTATACTTCGCACATTCATATACAACACTTTGACCTCTGTATTCACCTCCCCTCTCGCACGGGTCACTATTGGCCCTGACCTTACTCTCTTATCCCTTAATTCGTGAGTCTTTTGTAACTTTTCCTGTACTCACTTCCCCTTCAACTCCATCTTTATACTCCCAATTTGTCAATCCCTCCCCTCTATTTAGTTTAAATATTTAGTTTAAACCCACATGTGTAGCCCTAGCAAACCTGCCTGCCAGAACATCGGTCCCCCTCCAGTTAAGGTGTAACCTGTCCATTTTGTACAGGTCACCCCGAACACAGAGGAAATCCCAGTAGTCTATAAATCTAAATCTTGCTCCCTGCACCAGCCCCTCAGCCACACAATATTCAGCCAGGAATATTGACACCCTACCCTCGGAGATTTATAGGCGAGCACGGGAGGATGAGCTGGGTGGCGCTGTGGAGTAGGAGAAACTAGCGCCATCCAGCTCCGCAAAAATTGTATTTAAATCGGGGAAAAACGGGGTTATTTATAGTAACTTACCAGAGAGGAGCGTTTCTGAACAACACCGGCAGCTAGATAAGGTCCGTGACGTCATCAGGCGCGCGACTTTTACAGCGTTAATGTCGATCCAAAGAACCCCCCCCCCCAAAGGGAAAAAAACAGTGCCGAAAAAAGAGGTAGGTACAGCTGAAGCCTCGACCTCGATTTTGACTGGCTCTCTGGAGGATGTCCCAAAGAAGAAATCAGAAATGGAGGACCTGAAAACTACCATTATGGGTGAGCTTAAAAAAATGAAAAAAGAATATAAAGAAGAATTTAAGTTGCTCAGAGCTTATATTGAAGTATTTAAAGAGCAAGTTAAAGAGGAGTTGAAAAAAGAAGTTGTAACTACAGTAAAAATTATGATGGATGAATGGAAGATAAAAGCAGATCTAAAACAACAGATGGACGAAGTAAATCAGAAAGTTGGTGGTCTGGAACTCGCGGTTGATCTCAAGTTGGAACCTATTATGAGAACACTTGATCAACAACACGATGCAATAAAGGAATTGACCAGTATTGCTGACTCAAGTGCTAAGGCCAATGACAAACTTCTCTCCGAGAACAAGCGTTTAACAGATTTATTGAATAAAATAACTGAGAAATGTATTGACTTGGAGGGAAGGCAATGGCGCATAATTTCTGCGCAGGCACATCTGAACAAGGAAAATCGAAAGATTTAACAGAAATTGGAAAATGAAATAAGGCAGTTGGACATGGAAAATGCTGTGTCTCCATCTAGGGTTATACATAACAAAATTGCAACATTAAAATATAAATTAAATGAGATACAATCAAAGTATGTTATTAAACTTTTTCAAAAGACCAAACAAGTATATTTTGAATTTGTGGATAAACCGCGTAAATTGTTAGCTCGGCAACTAAGAAAATCAGAAGAAGTAAAAATGATATATAAGGTCAAATCTGAACAAGGAGAAATATTAACTTTACCAAAAGACATTAATGATAGATTCCAACAATACTATCAAAAACTTTATACATCAAAGGTGATGGATTAACCCGAGGGAATAGAAACGTTTCTCCAGAAATGTCACATTAATGGATTAGATCAGGAAGGTAGAGAATTATTAGATGCTGAAATATCAGCAAAAGATATTGAGGAATCAATTAGATCATTGAAGAATGGTAAAGCTGCAGGACCCGACGGTTTGGGTGTTGAATTTTATAAGAAGTTTCATGATTTGATCGTCCCACGGCTACAAACTATGTACAAAGATGCCTACGAACAAGAACAGCTTCCAGAAACCCTAAAAGAATCCACGATTACACTTATTCCTAAAGCAGACAAAGATCCAGAAGACCCAGGATCATACAGAGCAATAGCTCTTTTAAATACAGATAAAAAAATACTAACAAAAATTTTATCTCAAAGGTTAAGTTTAGTGATCAATAGATTAATACATCATGATCAAACAGGTTTTATTCCTAAACGATACTCCACTTATAATTTAAGACGTCTATTTAATATCATTTACTCGAAAAGAATGAATGATATTGAATTAGCAATTATATCCCTGGATGCGGAGAAGGCGTTTGACCAGGTTGAATGGCCTTACTTATTTAGGATAATGCAGAAATTTCAACTGGGAGAAGGATTTTGCAAATGGGTTAGAATTTTATACTCTGGCCCAACAGCAAGAATCCTAACAAACCAAATGTTATCAGCAAAATTTAATCTTTCTAGGGGTTGTAGACAAGGCTGTCCGTTATCACCCTTATTATTTGCACTCGCTATAGAATTATTGGCCGAAAGGATTAGATCAGAACCAGAAATTTATGGATATAATACTAAAACCACAATTAACAAAATATCTTTATATGCAGATGATGTTTTAATATACATAACAAAACCGGAGACTAGTATTCCTAAATTACTTGAAGTTATAAATGAATTTAGTAGGTTCTCAGGATATAGAATTAACTGGAATAAAAGTGAAATTATGCCTATAATAGGAATTAAATTGAATAAATTACAAAAATTTCCATTTAAAATAGCTAGTAATCAAATTAAATATCTTGGAATTAATGTATCAAAATCTTATAACTCTTTATTTAAATCAAATTTACCCCAATTATTAAATAAATTAAAAAATAATATTTTATATTGGAAAACATTACCGATATCAATGATCGGTAGAATAAATGCCATTAAAATGATTTTTCTGCAACAATTACTATATTTATTTCAAGCCATCCCGTTATATCTTCCTAAAATTTTTTTTTTTTTAATTGATTCTATAGTTAACAGGTTTGTTTGGGATTATAAAAGTCACAGAATAAGTAAAACACACTTATGTAAGTCTAAGATAAATGGTGGCCTAGCTCTACCTAATTTTTTATATTATTTTTGAGCGGTTCAGATTAAGAACTTTAATTATTGGTTGGTACAGATGGAACAGGACCCGGTTTGGTTAAGAATAGAAAAGGAAGATTGTTTCCCATCCGATATAAGCACAATATTCCTTGCCGCTGGAGTGGTACAAAAAAAACATATAAGGAAAATCCTATAATTTTAAATAATATACGTATTTGGAAACAAATCATTAAGACTTTACATTTAGAAACTATGCCACTTTGTTTACCAATTATGAATAATCCTATGTTTGAACCCTCGACATTGGATGTGGGGTTTAGACATTGGAAAAATTTAGGAATAATAAGGATAGAACATCTTTATAGGAATGGGAAATTTCTCTCATTTCAGGAGTTGAAAGAGATTTATGGATTGCAAGCAAATAATTTATTTAGATATTTACAAATTAGAGATTATGTCAAATTAAATACGCAAGATTACAGAAATAGAGATCCAGGTTTACTGGATGAAGTACTTAATAAGTATCCAACAACAGAAAAATTAATAGCATATATATATAATATTCTTTTGGACAGGGAAATGCCAAAAACTGAATTATTTCGACAAAAATGGGAAAATGAAATTGGTTTCCCGATATCAGAAGATTTTTGGGAAGAAAGCTTACAACGAATTAATCGCTGTTCGTTAAATGCCAGACATACTTTGATACAATTCAAAGTAATACATAGATTACACTACTCAAAAAATAAATTAAATAGAATTTTTCCTAATATATCACCACTGTGTGATAAATGTCAGCACATAGAAGCCGATTTAACTCATAGTTTTGTAATATGTACAAAACTTAATAGTTATTGGACTGAGATTTTCAAAATTATTTCCATAGTTTTAAAGATTACATTAAGCCCTGACCCAAAATTAATTATATTTGGGGTTTCAGATTCAAACCAAACTTTAACAGCAAATCAAAGAAATGTTCTGGATTATTGTTTAATAATTGGAAAAAAATTAATATTAAAATTTTGGAAGGGACCATTATCCCCTACAATTAAAATGTGGACAGTGGAAATGTTGGAGACGTTACAATTGGAGATAATTAGGTTTATCCTAATGGATAAACTTGAGCTTTTTGAACAAATATGGTCTCCATTCACTGATTATATGAAGGGGTAGCTGGGCTCGGCATTGAAACTCAATAAGTACCCGGTGGGAAGATCAAATAAAAATGTTTAATTTCAGATTTATATACTTGTCTCTATATATTATAATTAGAAATTGTTCCATTCATTGATAAGATGTATACTGTTTTCTTTTCCTCAAGTATAATAATTGTTTACTAGTTACAGGATTTTTAAAAAATTATTTTTTATTATTTTTATTTTTTATTTTTTATTTTTTTCCCTTTTAATCAAATATAATCATATTCTTTAAATTACTCACTATTCTTTCTTTATACTTTTTTCTTTTTCTCTTTTTCATACTATAAAAAAAAGTGGAGGCCTATATACATGGTATGGTAATATTTATATAATTTTGGAAAGATGTATTAATTATATCTGAAAAAATTGTTATATTATTTGTAATATGTATGGCCTCTAATAAAAATATATTAAAAAAAAACAACAAACACTTTGACCTCTATATTCACCTCCCCTCTCGCACCGGTCACGAATGGCCCTGACCTTACTCTCTTATCCCTTCTCTAACTTTCTTTCCCATTAATTTGTGAGTCTTTTGTAACTTTTCCTGTACTCACTTCCCCTGCAACTCCATCTTTGTACTCCCAATTTGTCAATCCCTCCCCCCTATTTAGTTTAACTATTTAGTTTAAACCCACATGTGTAGCCCTAGCAAACCTGCCTGCCAGAACATCGGTCTTCCTCCAGTTAAGGTGTAACCTGTCAATTTTGTACAGGTCACCCCGAACACAGAGGAAATCCCAGTAGTCTATAAATCTAAATCTTGCTCCCTGCACCAGCCCCTCAGCCACACAATATTCAGCCAGGAATATTGCTACCCCACCCTCAGAGAATTATAGGTGAGCACGGGAGGATGAGCTGGGTTTACCCATTTCGAAAGATATATGGGAGGAAATCCTACTATACATACACTACTGTTCTTTAAATGCCTGGCATTGCCTGATTAAATTTAAAGTATTTCATAGGTTATACTACTCAAAGAACAAATTTATTTCAATGCAAAGAGTATTGCGGGGTAAACAGATGGATTTAGAGCCTGCATTAAAGCTTAATTTTCCTCGAGAAGGAGCCAAAAGATTTGGAGGAGTTGCACTACTAATCTGGGAGTCTGTCATGGCAGCACTCAGAGCACATACTGGAGGATTCATCCATTGAGATGATATAGGTGGAGTTTAGAAGTAAGAAATACTATCCAACGGGATAGTATAATAGGGCCCCCCAATAGCAAACTGGAGGTGGAGGTACCGTTATGTGGACAGATTACTCTACCAGCTTTCCAAAGCAACAGGGGTTGTCTTAGTGATTGACTTTTTCAATATTGACAGGGACTTGATCAGTTCCAAAGGCTTAAACGAGGCAGATTTTGTGAGGTGTATTCAAGAGGGTTTCTTGAAACAATCTGTGGATAATCCAACCAGACAAGGGAACATACTGGACCTCGTGTTGGAAAAAGAACGTGGCCAGGTGACTTATATTACAGTGGAAGATCCTTTTGAGGATGGTGACCACAACTCCATACGTTTTAAGATTGTTATGAATAAGGAGAAGGCTGGACAATGTTGGAAGGTACCAAATTGGAGTAAAGCAAACCACACATTATTGTACTGGAGCTCAGGAGGCTACACAGTGAGCAATTGTTATTGGGTAAGTCCCACATCAGACTTGTTGGAGACATTTAAAGGCCAGATGATTGACGTTCTGAACCAGTAAAGATAAGGGATAAGGATGGCAAAGTAAACGATTTTTACACAGAGGCTGGTGATTGTCTGAAACATGCTGCCAGGGATGGTGGCAGAGGCATTTAAGAGACTTAAATTTAACCCTACATTTAAGAGAATGTAGGGATATGGATTATGTGCAGGTAGATAAGAGTTAGTCTTGGCCTGTTGTTCAGCACAGGCAGTGTGGGCTGAAGAGCCTGTTCTTGTGCTGTACTGTGCTATATTCTATGAAACCTGCAGATGTAATATTTAAATGTGAGAGGATAATGTGAATTGTGAAATTTTAACTTCATTCACATATAAAAATGTACAAAATATTTTACAACTGCGCAGTATATAATTATTTTACTTTGAAGGCACGCTGAGAATGAAATGCCATCCATTTTTATTCAGTATTCAAGTGACTAAAATTTGTTTTCTGGGCCACCTAGTTTGTACAGGGCAATTACTGCATCCGACCACATTCAATATTATTCCTTAATTCTGATAAATTATGGAATACATCTTCACATGAAGCTTCCGATTGTGTTGATGCAGATTTGTTGGTAGCAGGTTACATTTAGCGATATTTACATGGACAACAGATAGTGATGCAGCAGTAGTTGCTGCCTTACAGCGCCAAAGACTCGGGTTTGTACATTCTCCCTGTGACCGCATGTGTGTTCTCTGGGTGCCTGCGTTTCCATCCCAAAGACCTTCAAGTTTATAGGTTAATTGACTTTTGTAAATTATCCCTAGTGTGTAGGATAGAACCAGCTTATGGGTGATCGCTGATCAGTGGGGACTCGGTAGGCCAAAGGGTCTGTTTCCATGCTGTAACTAATCTAAACAAAACTGATCTATGTGTTTGAAAACACCTACCGTCACAAAGCGAAGGGTTGGTCGCATTAGTGCTGAAGCCCAGAATACAACTGCACATGAAGCTTCCGATTGTGTTGGTGCAGATTTGTTGACAGTACGAGATGTTGGAGCCACATTCATTGATATCTAGATGGAAAATAGATAGTGATACATCAATACTTTCTGCAGCATTTAGCTTTGCCAAGTGAATTTCTCTCTCTTAATATCATAATATAATATAGACAATAGGATGTGACTTTACTGATCCAAGAGACTAAATTGTGCTGTCTTTATCAAATACTGCTTTGATGCTTGGAAATGTTACCAGCTGACTGTGCCATTCTTGGTTTCATTGATCATTAGCATCACCGTATTTTCAAGTTTTACATTGGCTTTGTGAAATGTAAGGAGCATTGAAAAATGGATGGGCATGTTTTAGATAAGGTAGACTCATGATAAAAATTTGTGGACGTTTTGCTCCCCTCACATTTTAAAGGTGACTATTATACTTTAGTTTACAGGGCGTCCTATCTATGTGGCCCAACTGCCGCATTGAATATTGGTCACAATCTGTGAGAAACAAAGCTTTTGAATCTTCCTACCATCACAGAGTGAAGAGTTGGTCACATTGGTGCTGAAGCCTGGGTCACAACTGCACATGAAGCTTCCGTTTGTGTTGATGCAGACTTGTTCACAGTTTGAGGTGTTGGTTTTACATTCTTCAATATCTGGAGAAAAACAAGTGACCGAAATGTCAAACACTTGATCATTATTTGGCTTTGCTGAAGGAAACGTTGTCACTTAAATATTCTGAACTGTCTGCAGGATGTTGCTATACAGTAGCAACACTGCATATGATGATGGCCTTAGTGATATTACCTTGCATTTATGGAATTTATGATGTGAGTGTGTGCCACACTTGGCTTCATATATAATTGAGATCAGAGTATCTTTATATTTACATATTCTTTGGTGAAATTACATTATTATTGAAACCTGCAAATGCAAAGTTGGATTTGAGAGGGGAATGTGAATTGTGGAAGGTTACATTTATTACATTTCTGCAGTCAATATACGATTTTACTTCGGAGTTACTCAGGAGGCTGAGGCCACCGACAGCCATAGAAAGGCTAAAAGAACATCTAATAGACGTGTCTGAAGAAGAAGAATGTGACTCCCTTCCAGATAATAAAAGAATGTGGGGGAGGATGCAGAATATGGAGAAGATGCTCCAAACTCTGATAAAACAAGGGGCTAAGGGCCCAGCGATTCCCCAGGCAGCTGTACAACAAGGCCCATATCAAGAGGAATATGTGAAATGTCAGCAAGGGGATTTCCTTCCAGCACCTAGTATAGGACTGGAGGATGCCTCCCTAATATATGACTTGGGAGAAGCGGGGCAGGATGCAGCTGACCCCATGTCTGGTGTCCCTGCTTATGTGCAAACACCAGAGCACAAGAGCCACGCTCCGGTTGTCCCGGATATTGCAATGACTTTTGTTATTCCGGAGGGGACTGGTGAGGCAATGGACGAGTACTTTGCAAACAACGTTAGCTATTCAGTGTCTCACCAGCTCCAGCAAGCTATAATGCAAGAGACTACCAACAAGTACAAAACACCTGTCAATTGTGCAGCATTGAAAGTGCCTACTGTGAACCCAGCTATTTGGGCACCCATGAGTCCTGCTATGAGAGGACAGGAGGTTCGTCATCAACACGTCCTCCAACTGGTGGCTGCAGCAATTACTACAATTGGAACTATGGTCAAAAGGACCATGATAAATCAAACACAAAAAGACGTGTTGGCTCTGTTTGCAATGCATACTGTGAAATTAATTGCATTAGGAAAATCGCCATCAGACCAACTCGTAATCAAAAAATTGCTGCACTGTGTAAGGCGACGAATATTCAAACGCCTGAGTTCCTGTTTGGAACAGACCTTGTCAAACAGATACGAAATATTGATGACGAGGCGAAAACAATTGGTTTGATGAAGCCAAGTACATCACGGCCACCTTTTCGCAAACCTGGGTTTGTGTTTCGAAGTTCGGATCCAGGTGCTGGACCGAGCAGGGGAAGGCCAGTGGGGCAACGAGGTTACCCACCAAGAGAAAGTGGCTTCTACCCCAATGTGAGCAGACAGCAGGCTTTCAGGCTGACTGCAGAGGTACAGGGAACTTTTGTTAAAGGTTCTGGTGCACAACCTCCTATTGGAGGTAGATTACAATTGTTTTACAATGAATGGTGCTGTATTACATGTGATATGTTTATACTAAATACTGTGTCAGGTTCTACTATTGAATTTATCTCTGGGATAGATCCACCTCAGCAGCACAAACCAAATAAAATGTTGGTGTTTTCTGCTCCAGAAACTGAACAGGTTAATGAAGAAATTAGAAATTTGTGTAAAAAAGGAGTGATTGAAAAAGCCATTACTCATTCACAACAATTTGTGTCTAACATTTTCCCCAGACCTAAGAAATATGGGGGTTGTAGAGTAATTTTGGATCTCACTCATTCAAATTGTTCAGTACTCTATAGACATTTCAAAATGGACACCTTCGTTACTGCAAAACAGCTGGTCTCACAAGGTTGTTAATGGCAAACATTGATTTGCAAGATGCGTATTATTCAGTATCAATTCATGCTCATTATCGCAGGTACTTGAAATTTAATTGGATGGGACAGCTGTGGCAATACAAAGCATTGCCTAATGGATTGAGTTCAGCACCTAGACTATTTACTAAATTGCTTAGACCTGTGCTGGGGCTGTTAAGAGCCCGTAATCACATTGTCATGGCTTACTTAGATGATGTCTTAATTATCAGCAACACTAAAGAGTCAGCTGAGGAATCGGTTGCAGTAACCAAAAATGTGTTTGAATCATTAGGGCTTTTGGTGCATCCAACTAAGTCCAAATTACAGCCAACCCAAAATATTCAGTATTTGGGATTTCTTATTGATTCAGTTCATATGACAGTAACATTACCAGCAGTCAAGGTTGTGGATATTGCTGCGGTCTGTACTTGTCTCACACAAAAGCTTAATCCCTCCATCCGAGAAGTGGCTAAGGTCATTGGGAAATTGGTAGCAGCTTTCCCTGCAGTAAAGTTTGGGCTTTTGCATTATCAGCATTTGCAAAGAGCAAGAGAACAAGCACTAAAAGAGCATGCAGGTCATTTTGATCAGGTTATGCAATTACCAGCCACAGCTCTAGCAGAGTTGCAGTGGTGGATTGTTAATGTCAGTCAAGCTACCAATAACATTTCGGTGCAGGAACCTTCAATGATTTTACAGACTGATGTGAGTGCTCTCGGATGGGGGGCTATGGACATTGAGTACAGTTGTGGAGTTAGATGGAATGAACAAGAAAGTTTGATTCTTCACCCACGTGGAATAAATTATTTGGAATTACTGGGGGCATTTTATGGGTTAAAAGCAGATTGCTCCACAATGAATAATTTGCACATTCAACTCCAGATTGATAACACTACGGCAGTGGCATATATCAATCATATGGGAGGAGCGAGATCAGTTTTATGTGATAGCATGGCTAATCTCATATGGCATTGGTGTATTTCAAGAAACATTTGGGTTTCGGCCATCTATCTGCCAGGGGTAGACAATGTGGTGGCAGACCAAAGGTCACGAAAATTCAATGATAATATAGAATGGATGTTGAATTCTAAAGTTTTTCAAACAATTGTCACTCGATTTGGATTGCCAGATATTGATCTGTTTGCATCCAGACTGAATCACCAGTTGCCTAAATATGTTTCATGGGAACCAGATCCAGGAGCAGTAGCTGTGGATGCTTTTTCATTACATTGGGGACAATCATTCTTTTATGCTTTCCCTCCATTTTGTCTGATTATGAAATGTTTAACCAAAATAGAGCGTGACTCCGCCACAGGCGTTTTGGTGGTCACAGATTGGCCAACACAACCATGGTTCCCATTGGTACTCAGAATGATGGTTCAGCCATTCATGATGGTTCCCAGCTGCAGTAATTTGTTGGGGCATCTGGTTACAGGAGGAAGTCACCCATTACATGACCGTATCAATTTGTTGGTCTGCAGGTTCCGAACAGACTATTCCAAGGTCTTGGATTGTCGGACAGGACCATGGAGGTTATCACTGCAGCCGGGAGGAATAGTACTAAAAAACAATATATGGTTCATATAAAGAAATAGGAGATGTTTTGTGTACAGTCAAATTTATCTTATCATACTGCAAGCATAAGTGATGTGTTGGAGTTCCTTGCTAAGTTGCATTTTGATGAGCATTTGAGTTATAGTGCTATTAACAATGCTAGGAGTGCTTTGTCCTCCTATTTAGGACAGTCCGCAGAACAACAGCCTAACGGGGCTCATCCGTTAGAATCCCGATTTATGAGAGGAATTTTTAACAAAAACCCTCCTAAACCCAGGTGCACAGAAATCTGGGATGTCAGTGTAGTTCTCACACTGCTTCGGCAATGGGTTCCAATTACGTCGTTGTCTATGCAGAGGTTAACTCTGAAAGTGGTTATGCTTATGGCGCTGGTTTCAGCACAACGTGTACAAACATTACAATTGTTACGAATAGATTTTATGCATTTGTCTGGAGATGACATTACTTTTTATGTCTATGATTTAATCAAACAAAGCAGGCCAGTTATGGTAGGAACCAAGGTGACATTTAAAGCATATCCTGTTGACCAAATGTTATGTGTAGTTAAACACTTAAGGCGATATCTTGAGTTAACAGGGATGTAAACACAGAGCTTTGAAATCTTCACGTAGTCACTCATGTGACTCCGAAGTAAAATAGTAAGATTAAACGAGAACTTACCAGTTTGTAGTTTGATCTTTATTTTATGAGGAGTTACGTTGAGGGATTACGTGCCCTCTGCTCCCACCCTCATAATCTAAGAGATCATCTGGTAGTTCTAGTCTTCTTAAAGCCTTACTATGTTACTTCGGCTATATGTGTTTTCTGTGTTTCCACGCCGCTGCTTTGAAGTATGACGCGCATGCGCCTGGCGGGACTTCTTCACATAATCCCTCAACGTAACTCCTCATAAAAATAAGGATCAAACTTCAAACTGGTAAATTCTTGTTTAATCTTACTATTATATTGAAGGGTCACTGAGAATGAAATTACATCCATTTCCTTTCAACAGTCCAGTGACTAAAATTCATTCGGGCCACCCAGATTTACAGAGTTGTTATATTGCCACCTTAATGAGTATTCCTTAAAATTGCGAATCTATGTATTTTAAAACACTTACCATCACAAAGCGAAGGGTTGGTCATGTTAGTGCTGAAGCCTGTGGCACAACTGCACAGGAAACCTCCGATTGTGTTGATGCAGATTTGTTGACAGTTTGAGGTGTTTGTTGTACATTCATTGATGTCTGGAACAAAACCAGGGAATTACAATTCAATGTTTAAGCAGGAACTGCTGATGCTGGAAAATCGAAGATAGACAAAAATGCTGGGGAAACTAAACGGGTGAGGCAGTATCTATGGAGCGATGGAAATAAGCATTGTTTCGGGTCGAGACCCTTCTTCAGAAGAGGTCTGAAGAAGGGCCTCAACCCGAAACGTCACCCATTCTTTCTCTCCAGAGATGCTCTGCCAATCTCAACAATTATACATACATCGCATTAGATCTCACTGTACCCTTTTTAGAATTGTACTCTCCAGTTTATATTATCTCTTCTTATTCTGGTCACTAAGAACTACATTTTTCAGCATTACATTTTAACTGCTTGCATTCTGTCTAACCGTTCCCCTTCTAGAAGTGCATCATAATCGTCCTTCAGTTTAGTTCATAGATACAGAGAAGAAAACAGGCCCTTCAGACCACCGAGTCCGAGGTTATGGGAAACGAGAGATATAGACATTGAGGCTACTTTTAGAAGGTACACACAAAATGTTGGAGTAACTCAGTGGGACAGGCAGCATCTCTGGATGGAAGGAATGGGATGTTTCAGTTTGAGACCCTTCTTGTCCCGCTGAATTACTCCAGCTTTTTCTCTCAACCTTCGGTTTATACCAACGTCTGCAGTTCCAATAGACTGTAGGCTGTCATTATACTGAACTAACGCAAAGTACAATGTATTTCAAAAATAAAGCTTATGTAGCTCAATGTGTGGGAAGGAAGTGCAGATACTGGTTTACACTAAAGATAGACACAAAATGCTGGAGTAACTCAGTGGGACAAAAAAAGTCTTGAACAGAAAGGTCACCCATTGATTCTATCCAGAGATGCTGCCTTCCTGCTGATTCCAGCATTTTGTGTGCGTCTTCTATAAGTAGCTCAGTGAGCCATCTTTGTCACATGAATCACTGTCATCAGTTTTCCTTCAAATTTACATCCCCATTGGTGAAATGGTCAAACCTATTGAAAACCATAGATGTAATATTTGTATTTCACAGAGTAATGGAGGGACAGCGAACTAGTGGATGTTTAAATACCATATCCTTGACGATTTACACTTTAAAAAAAAATAATGCTGCAGTAGAAATAATGTGTAGAAAAGATTCACAGAGAATACAATCTATAGACTTGATTAAAATCCATTTGTTACAGCCTCTAAATTTTACTAGACTGTTGGAAATGCAACAATAAATATTTTTTGCTAAGTCTAAGAAACCAGCTGTTTTAAAAATTCTACCATCACAAAGTGAAGGGTTGATCGCGTTGGCTTTGAAGCCCGGGCCACAACTACACAGGAAGCTTCCGATTGTGTTGGTGCAGTTTTGTTGACAGTTTGAAGTTCCGGTTGCACATTCATCAATATCTGCAAAAAGGACTCAATATTATTTATATAATTTCATGCTACCAACTGAGACTGTCTCTTAATATTGTAATATACCATAGCCTTTAGGATGCCTCTTAACTGATGCAAGGTTATGGAAATATCCGTTTCTCTCAGCATATTGCTTTGATATTAAAAAACATGATCAGCCATGATCACATTGAATGGCGGTGCAGGCTCGAAGGGCCAAATAGCCTACTCCTACACCTATTGTCTACTGTCTATAATCAAATGGCAGCCAGCATCATCAGGGGCACACACCACCCTGGCCATGCTTTCATTTCACTGCTGCCCTTGGGAAGTTATGGGAGCCTAAAAGCTGCAACATTCAGGAATAGCTCCAACCCAACAACCATCAGGTTATTGAGGACTACAAGCTCCAACTAAACTCCAAACTACAAACTGCCTTGATTGCACTAGGGATGTGGGGGCTTCGTATTTGTGTTTACACCACTATATTGTTTGTGTGTTTTTATATATTGTACTTTTTGTTGTTTATTATAGTGTCTCCTGATTACTATGTTCATCTATCTGTTCTGCAGCTGCAAATGAGAATTTTTAATTATCTTGAACTTGATTTTTGAAAGGAAAGAATCAGGGAGAGGGGGGTCTGGGTGTAATAGTGGTGTGTGTGTGTGAGAGGCCCCGGGTAGGTTGGTGGAGAGAGAGAATGGGACAGAGAGGTTGTGGATTATATTCTTTAATTTTTCTAACTGTAACAGTTTCATTTAATATCATGATATTTAGTAGTACATGGGGCTGCCTTTCTCAAAGGTATTAATTTGACAATGTAATCGACTGCAATCAATGTGTTGGGTCATTTAACTTTTGTTGGGCTATAAGAATGGCTGCCTTAAATATTATTATCCAAACTGCATATAAAAACACCATACCATCACAAATAAAAGAGTTGGTCACATTGGTGCTGAAGCCAGGGTCACAACTACACACAAAGTTTCCGATTGTGTTGTTGCAGATTTGTTGACAGTTCGAGATGTTGGTGCCACATTCATCAATGTCTGGAGGAAAAAGTGTGAATGACCTGTTGAAACTTTCATACCATTTATCTTTGCCAAATGAATCTTCATCACTTTATATCATGAGATGAAGAATAAGTTACCAAATTATACAGTTGCAATGATTTATCCCCCGTTCATTATTACAGTGAATAAAATGTTTTGGTTAGGCCAGCAAATATTTACTGGGTGGTACAAATTGCCACGGAAAATATTATTCCCCAACTCCAAGAAAATATGTTCCGGCTGCCTGCCCCTTTTTCGGGGTTACGTCCGTGCCCGGGTGAGGTTAGAAAGGGAATACACCCTGTCCACGGGCAGCCTGGGGGAGTTCCAGGACCGCTGGGCTCCGCAGGGTGTTGAATGCATCCTTGACAAGGAACGTAAGATAATTGTACAGTAGTTTATTAAGGACATGTGGTTGTATTGTATAATGGTGGTGGGATCTGGTTTGTTTTATTGTAGTGTAATATTATTTTTTAATAATTGAATACATTTTTTTGAAAAAAAAGTATATTTGAAAACCTCACCATCACAAAGCGAAGAGTTGGCCACATTAATGCTGAAACCTGGGTAACAACTGCACAGGAAGCTTCCAATTGTGTTGGTGCAGATTTGTTGACAGTTCGAGGTGTTGGTTCCACATTCATCAATGTCTGGAGGACAAAGAGTGAATGACATGTCAAATACTTTCATATGATTTGCCTTTGCCAACTGAAACATCATTACTTTATATCATGAGATGGAAAATAAGTTACACAATTAGACAGGTGTAGGAATTTATCTCTACTTTTACACTTGTTTCTACAAGAAAAGTATCCATTCAGTGAAGGCTGATATACGATAACATTGTATCCCTTTTCCTACATTATTACAGTTAGTAAAATGTTAGAAAAAGTTAGGCCAGCAAATAATTACAGGGAAGTAAGAACTGCTACAGAAAATATTAGGCCCCAACCACAAGAAACTATGTTTGAAAAAACCTCACCTTCACAAAGCGAAGAAGTGGCCACATTAATGCTGAAACCTGGGTCACAACTGCACACAAAGCTTCCGATTGTGTTGGTGCAGTTTTGGTGACAGTTTGAGGTGTTGGTTGCACATTCATTGATATCTGGAGAAATAAGCTCAGTTACTCCTGGTGCAAATTGTGCACAATGAGCTTTCAGACTTGCTCAGATATTTTCATCAACAATAATGCAGGATGGTTTCTCAGCACAACAAGATAAAAAATCCGACTAGAGTCACAATGTCTCTCACAGTCCACCAATCACAATGGGCTTTCAAGCTGGCTGCCGACTGCCACAATGACATCACAATGGGATGTTGCTCCTCCCCTCTCCTGTCCTCCTCTCCCATCCCATTCCCTACCCTCCACTCCCCTGTTCTCCTCCTTCCTCCACTCTCCTGCCCTCCCCTCCCCTTTTCTCCCCTCTCCTCTCCTACCCTCCTCTCCCCTTCCCTCCCTTCCTCTCCCCTCTCCTGTCTTCCCCTCTCCTCCCCTTCTCTCCCCTCATCTCCTCTCCTCCTCTCACCACTCCTACCCCCCTCTCTACCGCTCTCTCCTCCCTCATTCTCTCTCCCCCTCTCCCCCTCTCCCCTCTCCAACTCTCCTCCTCTTCCCTCTCTCACGTCCCCCCCCCCCCACTCTCTCCCCCTCAATAGTACGACAACTTCACCATCTCCCCCTCAGTATATATATATATATTTATAATCAAAAGAGTGGTGGAATATTGCTTTGAGCAATGGGTTGCGTTGGGGGACCAGTCATCCCGTGTGATAGGGACCCAACGGGACCCACTTGGTCGAGTGACACTTAAAACTTTCAGCGTTTATGATCAAATTTGTACGAAACAACAAAGAGATTCCTGTTATGGGTGGGGACATGCACTGTTATATTAAGGATATATATTTTTTAAGTTTTACTATAATTTGGAATTTCTGATCACACCGCGATTCGGTTTGAAGCACAGTTCTGGCAACTACGAGAAGACAGGCCAGTCAATCGATTCCAGCCTTTCCAGTGAAGCAGAAAGTTTTTGGTTCTTATGTCCACATTAGTCAAATGACAGAAGTATTGAAAATTGATGATTATCAATTTGGATTCCACTTCTTTAATTATGTAATTGTGCAAATTTACTATTCTTCTTCAATAACAGTTTTCATTAGCATTTTCTTAATAGAAATAAATCTATCGAGTGAAAACACAGAACAAACAATATCAATTTTTTTCCATCTTTAAGAGGCTTTGCATTTGAAAATTCCCACCATCACAAAGGGAAGAGTTGGTCACATTGATACTGAAGCCTGGGTCACAACTGCACAGGAAGCTTCCGATTGTGTTGGTGCAGATTTGTTGACAGTTCGCGGTGTTGGTTCCACATTCATCAATGTCTGGAGATAATAGAATGAATGACATGTCAAACACTTACATATCATTTGCCTTTGCCAACTAAAACTTCTTCAATTCATATCAAGAGATGGAAATTAATTCAGGTGTAGGGTTTGGTAATATACTGACATTCTATGTTCTATATATTCTATGTTGTTGCATCCACTGGTAAACTGACAGGAGTATTGAAAAATGCAGATTCTCAATATGGATTTCACATCATTATGTGAATGGCTGTGAAAATGTAGAGTAAATAACAATAAGGTCAAAAGGTCATAAGTGAAAGCATTAGAATTAGGCCATTCGGCCCACCATTCAATCTTGGCTAATTTATCTCTGCGTCCCAACTCATTTCTCCTGCCTTCTCCACATAACATCTGCACTAATCAAGAATCTATCTATCTCTGCCTTAAAAATATCCATTGAAGTGGCCTCCACTGCCTTCTGTGGCAAACAATTCCACAGATTAATCACCATCTGACTAAACAAATGTCTCCTCATCTCCATTCTAAAAGAATATCCTTTAATTCTGAGGCTATGACCTCTAGACCTAGACTCTCCCAATAATCATTTAGTTCAACTTTGAAATATTCTTATTGCAAAGTAAATTTCTCAGGTGGAAAGTCACAGAAAAGATCTAATATACCTTTTCCCCCAATTGTGAAAAACTTTGCAGTTGAGAATTCCTACCATTACATTGGGAAGAGTTGGTCATGTTGATGCTGAAGCCTGGGTCACATCTGCATACGTAACCTCCAATTGTGTTAGTGCAGATTTGTTGGCAGTCTGAGGTGTTGGTTGCACATTCATCGATATCTGGAGGAAAAGGAATGAACAACATGTCAAATAATTTTATGTCATATTGCTTTGCTATGAAAACTGTCACTTCATAACAAAAATTCCGCAAATGAACAGATAACACTAGGGATAGCAGTGTTATCCCACTTTTCCACTTTGTTCTGCAAGTAAAGTACGGATTATATGAAGACTCACAAAGTATGAAATATTATCCTTTCTTTGTTCATTATTAAGGTGACTAAAATTCATTTGTTAGGCCAGTGATGTTATACAAGGTAGCAAGAACTGCCATATTAAATATTATTCTTAACTTTTCAAATTATGTGTTTAAACACTTCCTACCATCGCAGAGTGAAGAGTTAGTTATGTTGATGCTGAAGCCTGGGTAACAGCTGCACAGGAAGCCTCCGATTGTGTTGGTGCAGTTTTGATGACAGTTTGAGATGTTAGAAATATAGAAACATAGAAAATAGGTGCAGGAGAAGGCCATTCGGCCCTTCGAGCCAGCACCGCCATTCATTGTGTTCATGGCTGATCGTCCCTAGATCAATAACCCGTGCTTTCTTTCTCCCCATATCCCTTGACTCCACTAGCCCCTAGAGCTCTATCTAACTCCCTCTTAAATCCATCCAGTGTCTTGGCCTTCACTGCCCTCTGTGGCAGGGAATTCCATAAATTCACAACTCTCTGCGTGAAAACGTTTTTTCTCACCGCAGTCTTAAATGACCTTCCCTTTATTCTAAGACTGTGGCCCCTGGATCTCCCCCTCATCCTTCTAAACTCTAGTGAATACAAGCCTAGTCTTTTCAATCTTCCCTCATATGACAGTCCCTCCATCCCAGGGATCAATCTCGTGAACCTGCGCTGCACTGCCTCAATCACAAGGATGTCCTTCTTCAAATTAGGAGACCAAAACTGTACACAATACTCCAGATGTTGGTTGCACATTCATCGATATCTGAAGAAATAAACTCAATTACTCTGCCAGAGGAAATATTTGATGCATGTACGGTAACAACATTTAAAATACAATAGACAATAGGTGCAGGAGTAGGCCATTCGGCCCTTCGAGCCAGCACCGCCATTCACGGTGATCTTGCCTGATCATTCCCAATCAGTACCCCGTTCCTGCCTTCTCCCCATATCCCCTGACTCCGCTATCTTTGAGAGCCCTATCTACCTTCATTTGAAAGTATCCAGAGAACTGGCATCCTCCGCCCTCTGAGGCAGCAAATTCCACAGACTCACAACTCTCTGTGAGAAAAAGTGTTTCCTCGTCTACGTTCTAAATGGCTTACCCCTTATTCTTAAACTGTGGCCCCTGGTTGTGGACTCCCCCAACATTGGGAACATGTTTCCTGCCTCTAGCTTGTCCAAACCCTTAATAATTTTATATGTTTCAATGAGAACCCCTTTCATCCTTCTAAACTCCAGATCATACATGCCCAGCCACTCCATTCTCTCAGCATATGAGAGTCCGTCATCCCGGGAATTAACCTTGTAAACCTACACTGCACTCACTCAATAGCAAGAATGTCCTTCCTCAAATTAGGGGACCAAAACTGCACACAATACTCCAGGTGTGGTCTCACTAGGGCCGTTCCTGTTACTGTTATCCAAATGTGCCGCTATTTCATCTTTTATGATTGACTCCAGCATCTTCCCCACCACCGATGTCAGGCTAACTGGTCTATATTTCCCTGTTTTCTCTCTCCCGCCTTTCTTAAAAAGTGGGATAACATTAGCTACCCTTCAATCCCCAGGAATTGATCCCGAATCTTTAGAACATTGGAAAATTATCACCAATGCATCAACGATTTCTAGAGCCACTTCCTTAAGTACCCTGGGATGCAGACGATCAGGCCCTGGGGATTTATCAGCCTTCAGTCCCATCAGTCTACCCAACACCATTTCCTGCCTAATGTGGATTTCCTTCAGTTCCTCCATCACCCCAGATCCTCTGGCCACTAGTATATCAGGAAAACGGTTTGGTCCTCCCTCGTGAAGACGATCCAAAGTACATGTTCTACTCATCTGCCGTTTCCTTGATCCCCATAATAAATTCACCTTTTTCAGTCTTCAAGGGTCCAAATTTGGTCTTAACTAACTTTTTCCTCTTCACATACCTAAAGAAGCTTTTACTATCCTCCTTTATATCATCTTCGTACCTCACCTTTTCTTCCCGTATTGCCTTTTTAGTTATCTTCTGTTGCTCTTTAAACATTACCCACTCCTCTTGCTTCCGCTCATCTTTGCTATGTTGTACTTCTTTTCTATTTTTATACTATCCCTGACGTCCCTTGACAGCAACGGTCGCCCCTTACACCCCTTGGAATCTTTCTTCCTCTTTGAAATGAACTGATCCTGCACCTTCTGTATCATTCCCAGAAGTACCTGCCATTGTTGTTCCACTGTCATTCCTGCTAGGGTATCTTTCCAGTCAACTTTGGCCAACTCTTCCCTTATGGCTCCATAGTCCCCTTTATTCAACTGTAACACTGACACCTCCGATTTACCCTTCTCACTCTCCAATTGTACATGAAACAACCATTTTATGGTCACTACCTACTAATGGCTCCTTAACCTCGTTCCTTTTTATCAAATCCAGTTCATTACATAACACTAAATCCAGAATTCGCCCTGTATGCTCCAATACAAGTTGCTCTAAAAATTAATCACAGAGGCTCTCCACAAACTCCCTTTCTTTGGATCCAGTACCAAAGTGATTTTCCCAGTCTACCTGCATGTTGAAATCTCCCATAACAACCGTAGCATTACCTTGACTACATGCCAATTTTAACTCCTGATTCAACTTGCACCCTATATCCACACTACCTTTAGGGTCCTGTAGATAACTCCCATTAGGAGCTTTTTACCCTTACAATTCTTTAGTTCAATCCATACTGACTCCACATCTCCTGTTTCAATGTCACCCCTTGCAAGGGACTGAATGTCATTCCTCACCATCAGAGCTACCCCACCCCCTCTGCCCACCTGTCTGTCTTTTCGATAGGAGGTATACCTTTGAATTTTCAGTTCCCAGCCCTGACCCTCTTGCAGCCATGTCTCTGTAATTCCCACAACATCATACTTGCCAATTTCTAACTGAGCCTCAAGCTTGTCCACTTTATTTCTTATACTTCGCGCATTCATATACAACACTTTGACCTCTGTATTCACCTCCCCTCTCACACGGGTCACTATTGGCCCTGATCTTACTCTCTTATCCCTTAATTCGGGAGTCTTTTGTAACTTTTCCTGTACTCACTTCCCCTTCAACTCCATCTTTGTACTCCCAATTTGTCAATCCCTTCCCCCTATTTAGTTTAACTATTTAGTTTAAACCCACATGTGTAGCCCTAGCAAACCTGCCTGCCAGAACATCGGTCCCCCTCCAGTTAAGGTGTAACCTGTCCATTTTGTACAGGTCACCCCGAACACAGAGGAAATCCCAGTAGTCTATAAATCTAAATCTTGCTCCCTGCACCAGCCCCTCAGCCACACAATATTCAGCCAGGAATATTGACACCCCACCCTCGGAGATTTATAGGCGAGCACGGGAGGATGAGCTGGGTTTACCCATTTCGAAAGATATATGGGAGGAAAGCCTACTATACATACACTACTGTTCTTTAAATGCCTGGCATTGCCTGATTCAATTTAAAGTATTTCATAGGTTATACTACTCAAAGAACAAATTGAATAAGATCTTCCCTATTGTCTCTCCTCTCTGTGATAAATGTCACTTCCAAGAAGCCACCCTAACCCATTCTTTTGTCTCCTGTATAAATATACAAAACTTCTGGAAGGGAATATTCAATATCATTTCGAAAACACTCAAATTTCAACTCAGTGAGATGTGTAGATGGATGTAATGGGGTATTGATGGTGTGTGTGATGGACTGAGCTATACCCACAACTGGCTGCAATATCCTCCGGTCTTCAGCAGAGTGGTTACCAGGCCAAGCTGTGATGCATCCTGATAGGATGCTCTCCACAGCGCATGTGTAGATGTTGGTAAAAGCTGTTGGATTCATTGGACTTACATAGTCTTGAGGAGTTAGTGGCATTGGTGTGCTTTCTTAGCCGTAATTTCAAGTAGTGCCAAGTCCATAGTGGAATGACGCTGAGGTAGGCTTGAGGTTAAGGCTGTTCAGGGTGTTCTAGAACTTAATAATAGTTGGGAAGAAGGTGTTATTGAACTTGTAATTAACAGTGATTGTGCTCCTGCACCTTCTTTCCAATGGTAACAGAAAGAAGAGAGCGTGGCCAGAATGGTGTGAGGCAGTGAGCTCGTAGCCCGAGCTGTTGGTCAGAATTTGGCAATGTGATGGGAAGTTAGAGGTCATAAGCAGTGTCTCAAAGGAAGGACAGGCATGGGGAGGTGAAGCAATATGGTGACACTGATTGCTGGTGTGTTTATTTCAATGCAAAGAGTATTGTGGGGTATTGAGATGATATTGGTGGAGTTTAGAAGTAAGAAATACTATCCAATACTATCCCCGCAATAGCTAACTGGAGGTGGAGGTACCGTTAAGTAGACAGATTACTCTACAAGCTTTCCAAAGCAACAGTTGTCTTAGTGATTGACTTTTTCAATATTGACTGGGACTTGATCAGTTCCAAAGGCTTAAACGAGGCAGATTTTGTGAGGTGTATTCAAGAGGGTTTCTTGAAACAATCTGTGGATAGTCCAACCAGACAAGGGAACATACTGGACCTCGTGTTGGAAAAAGAACGTGGCCAGGTGACTTATATTACAGTGGAAGATCCTTTTGAGGATGGTGACCACAACTCCATACGTTTTAAGATTGTTATGAATAAGGAGAAGGCTGGACAATGTTGGAAGGTACCAAATTGGAGTAAAGCAAACCACACATTATTGTACTGGAGCTCAGGAGGGTACACAGTGAGCAATTGTTATTGGGTAAGTCCCACATCAGACTTGTTGGAGACATTTAAAGGCCAGATGATTGACGTTCTGAACCAGTAAAGATAAGGGATAAGGATGGCAAAGTAAACGATTTTTACACAGAGGCTGGTGATTGTCTGAAACATGCTGCCAGGGATGGTGGCAGAGGCATTTAAGAGACTTAAATTTAACCCTACATTTAAGAGAATGTATGGATATGGATTATGTGCAGGTAGATAAGAGTTAGTCTTGGCCTGTTGTTCAGCACAGGCAGTGTGGGCTGAAGAGCCTGTTCTTGTGCTGTACTGTGCTATATTCTATGAAACCTGTAGATCTAATATTTAAATGTGAGAGGATAATGTGAATTGTGAAATTTTAACTTCATTCACATATAAAAATGTACAAAATATTTTACAACTGCGCAGTATATAATTATTTTACTTTGAAGGCACGCTGAGAATGAAATGCAATCCATTTTTATTCAGTTTTCAAGTGACTAAAATTTGTTTTCTGGGCCACCTAGTTTGTACAGGGCAATTACTGTATCCGACCACATTCAATATTATTCCTTAAATCTGATAAATTATGGAATACATCTTTACATGAAGCTTCCGATTGTGTTGATGCAGATTTGTTGGCAACAGGTTACATTTAGCGATATTTACATGGACAACAGATAGTGATGCAGCAGTAGTTGCTGCCTTACAGCGCCAAAGACCCGGGTTTGTACATTCTCCCTGTGACCGCATGTGTGTTCTCTGGGTGCCTGCGTTTCTCTCCCAAAGACCGTCAAGTTTATAGGTTAATTGACTTTTGTAAATTATCCCTAGTGTGTAGAATAGAACCAGCTTATGGGTGATCGCTGATCAGTGGGGACTCGGTAGGCCAAAGGGTCTGTTTCCATGCTGTAACCCTAATCTAAACAAAACTAATCTATGTGTTTGAAAACACCTACCGTCACAAAGCGAAGGGTTGGTCGCATTAGTGCTGAAGCCCAGAATACAACTGCACATGAAGCTTCCGATTGTGTTGGTGCAGATTTGTTGACAGTACGAGATGTTGGAGCCACATTCATTGATATCTAGATGGAAAATAGATAGTGATGCATCAATACTTTCTGCAGCATTTAGCTTTGCCAAGTGAATTTCTCTCTCTTAATATCATAATATATTATAGACAATAGGATGTGACTTTACTGATCCAAGAAAAGAAACTGTGCTGTCTTTATCAAATACTTTATCAAATACTGCTTTGAAATGTTACCAACCGACTGTGTGCCATTCTTGGTTTCATTGATCATTAGCATCACCGTATTTTCAAGTTTTACATTGGCTTTGTGAAATGGATGGGCATATTTTAGATAAGGTAGACTCATGCTAAAAAATTGTGGACGTTTTGCTCTGCTCACATTTTAAAGGTGACTATTATACTTTATTTTACAGGGCCTCAATACTACGTGGCCCAACTGCCGCATTGAATATTGTTCACAATCTGTGAGAAACAAAGCTTTTGAACCTTCCTACCATCACAGAGTGAAGAGTTGGTCACATTGGTGCTGAAGCCTGGGTCACAACTGCACATGAAGCTTCCGTTTGTGTTGATGCAGACCTGTTCACAGTTTGAGGTGTGGGTTTTACATTCTTCAATATCTGGAGAAAAACAAATGACCGGAATGTCAAAGACTTGAATATTATTTGGCTTTGGAGTAATGGGGGACAGAGAACTAGTGGACGTTTAAATACCATATCCTTTGACGATTTACACGTTTTTTAAATAATGCTGCAGTAGAAATAATGTCTAGAAAAGATTCACAGAGAATATAATGATATCTATAGAGTTGATTAAAATCCATTTGTTACAGCCTCTAAATTTTACTAGATGTTGGAAATGCAACAATAAATATTGTTTGCTAAGTCTAAGAAACCAGCTGTTTTAAAAATTCTACCATCACAAAGTGAAGGGTTGATCGCGTCGGCTCTGAAGCCCGGGCCACAACTGCACAGGAAGCTTCCGATTGTGTTGGTGCAGTTTTGTTGACAGTTTGAAGTTCTGGTTGCACATTCATCAATATCTGGAAGAAGGACAGTAACAGCCCCCCAATATTATTTACATCATTTCATGCTACAAACTGAGACTGTCTCTTAAAATTGTAATATACCATAGCCTTTAGGATGCCTCTTAACTGATGCAAGATTATGGAAATATCTGTTTCCATAATTACAAAACATGATCAGCCATGATCACATTGAATGGCGGTGCAGGCTTGAAGGGCCGAATAGCCTACTCCTGCACCTATTGTCTACTGTCTATAATCAAATGGCAGCCAGCATCATCAGGGGCACACACCACCCTGGCCATGCTTTAATTTCACTGCTGCCCTTGGGAAGTTATGGGAGCCTGAAAACTGCAACATTCAGGAATAGCTCCTACGCAACACCCATCAGGTTATTGAACACTACAAGCTCCAACTAAACTCCAAACTACAAACTGCCTTGATTGCACTAGGGATGTGGGGGCTTCGTATTTTGTTTACACCACTATATGGGTCAGAGAGGTTGTGGATTATATTCTTTAATTTTTCTAACTGAAGCAGTTTCATTTAATATCATGATATTTAGTAGTATGTGGGGCTGCCTTTCTCAAAGGTATTAATTTGACAATGTAATCGACTGCAATCAATGTGTTGGGTCGTCTAACTTTTGTTGGGCTGTAAGAACGGCTGCCTTAAATATTATTATCCAAACTGCATTTAAAAAACCCATACCATCACAAATAAAAGAGTTGGTCGCATTGGTGCTGAAGCCTCGGTCACAACTACACACAAAGCTTCCGATTGTGTTGTTGCAGATTTGTTGACAGTTCGAGATGTTGGTGCCACATTCATCAATGTCTGGAGGAAAAAGTGTGAATGACCTGTTGAACTTTTCATACATTTATCTTTGCAAAATGAATCTTCATCACTTTGTATCATGAGGCGGAGAATAAGTTACCGAATTGTACAGTTGTATGATTTATCCCCCGTTCATTATTACAGTGAATAAAACGTTTTGGTTAGGCCAGCAAATATTTACTGGGAGGTACAAAATGCCACGGAAAATATTATTCCCCAACTCCAAGAAAGTATGTTCCAGCTGCCTGCCCCTTTTCCGGGGTTACGTCCGTGCCCGGGTGGGGTTAGAAAGGGAATACACCCTGTCCACGGGCACACTGGGGGAGTTCCAGGACCGCTGGGCTCCGCAGGGTGTTGAATGCATCCTTGACAAGGAACGTAAGATAATTGTACAGTAGTTTATTAAGGAAATGTGTTTGTATTGTATAATGGTGGTGGGATCTGGTTTGTTTTATTGTAGTGTAATATTATTTTTTAATAATTTAACACATTTTTTTGAAAAAAGAGTATATTTGAAAACCTCACCATCACAAAGCGAAGAGTTGGCCACATTAATGCTGAAACCTGGGTAACAACTGCACAGGAAGCTTCCGATTGTGTTGGTGCAGATTTGTTGACAGTTCGAGGTGTTGGTTCCACATTCATCAATGTCTGGAGGACAAAGAGTGAATGACATGTCAAGTACTTTCATATGTTTTGGCTTTGCCAACTGAAACATCATTACTTTATATCATGAGATGGAAAATAAGTTACACAATTAGAGAGGTGTAAGAATTTATCCCTACTTTTACACTTCTTTCTGCAAGAAAGTATCCATTCAGTGAAGGCTAATATACGAATAACATTGTATTCCTTTTCCTTCATTATTACAGTTAGTAACATGTTACAAAAAGTTAGGCCAACAAATATTAACAGACAAGTAAGAACTGCTGCAGAAAATATTAGTCCCCAACCACAAGAAACTATGTTGACAGATTTGTTGACAGTTTGAGGTGTTGGTTGCACATTCATTGATATCTGGAGAAATTAACTCAGTTACTCCTGGTGCACATTGTGGACAATCAGCTTTCAGACTTGCTCACATATTTTCAACATCAATAATGCAGGATGGTTTCTCAGCACAACAAAAGCATCGTTTTGCATCAAAATCTCAATGAGCTTTCTAATCCCTTTTGAAAATCTATATTACTAGAACTTTGTCTTGTTTGTGTGTGTGTGTGTGTGTGTCAGTCATCTGGGCACAATCTGGTTAATTCCTATTTTCTTCCAAAGGCTAGGCCACAGCCTTCCCAATTTCACACATTCTACTCACCCTTTTCCCATGGAGGCAATAAAAATCTTCCTGTTGCATTTCACCTTTTTTTCTGAACTTTTTCCTCCTTGAAATTTTAAAAACAGCCCAAACTCAACTAGCTTAGAGAGAAAAAATCCGACTAGAGTCACAATGTCTCTCACAGTGCACCAATCACAATGGGCTTTCAAGCTGGCTGCTGACTGCCACAATGACATCACAATGGGATGTTGCTCCTCCCCTCTCCTGTCCTCCTCTCCCATCCCATTCCCTACCCTCCACTCCCCTGTCCTCCTCCTTCCTCCACTCTCCTGTCCTCCCCTCCCCTCTTCTCCCCTCTCCTCCTACCCTCCTCTCCCCTTCCCTCCCTTCCTCTCCCCTCTCCTGTCTTCCCCTCTCCTCCCCTTCTCTCCCCTCATCTCCTCTCCTCCTCTCACCTCTCCTACCCCCCTCTCTACCGCTCTCTCCTCCCTCATTCTCTCTCCCCGTGTCCCCTCTCCAATTCTCCTCCTCTTCCCTCTCTCTCCCGCCCCCCCCCCCCCCCACTCTCTCCCCCTCAATAGTGCGACAACTTCACCATCTCCCCCTCAGTATATATATATTTTTATAATCAAAAGAGTGGTGGAATATTGCTTTGGGGAATGGGTTGCGTAGGGGGACCAGTCATCCCGTGTGATAGGGATGAGTTGGTCACATTGATACTGAAGCCTGGGTCACAACTGCACAGGAAGCTTCCGATTGTGTTGGTGCAGATTTGTTGACAGTTCGTGGTGTTGGTTCCACATTCATCAATGTCTGGAGATAATAGAATGAATGACATGTCAAACACTTAGCAACATTCTCTCAGCATATGAGAGTCCGTCACCCCGGGAATTAACCTTGTAAATCTATGCTACACTCCCTCAATAACAAGAATGTCCTTCCTCAAATTAGGGGACCAAAAATGCACACAATACTCCAGGTGTGGTCTCACTAGGGCCCTATACAACTGCAGAAGGACCTCTTTGCTCCTATATTCAACTTTTCTTGTTATAAAGGCCAACATGCCATTTGCTTTCTTCATTGCCTGCTGTACCTTCATGCTTACTTTCATTGACTGATGAACAAGGACCCCCAGATACCGTTGTACTAACCATTTTTGCAACTTGACACCATTTAGATAGTAATTTGCCTTCCTGTTTTTGCTACCAAAGTGGATAATCTCACATTTATCTACATTAAACTGCATCCGCCATGCATCTGTCCACTCACCCAATCTGTCCAAGTCACCCCGCATTCTCATAGCATCCTCCTCACAGTTCACACTGCCATCCATCTGCAAGTTTGCTCATGTTACTTTGAATCCCTTCATCTAAATCATTGATGTATATTATAAACAGCTGCGGTACCAGCACCGAGCCTTGCGGTGCCCCACTAGTCATTGACTGCCATTCTGAAATGGACCCGTTAATCCCTACTCTTTGTTTCCTGTCTGCCAACCAATTTTCTATCCATGTCAGCACTCTACCCCCAATATCATGTGCCCTAATTTTGCCCACTAATCTTCTCTATGGACTTTCTGAAAGTCCAGGTTACATCCACTGGCTCTCGCTTATCCATTTTCCTTGTTATATCCTCAAAAAATGTCAGAAGATTAGACAAGCATGATTTCCCCTTCGTAAATCCATGCTGAATCGGACCGTTCCTGTTACTGTTATCCAAATGCGCCGCTATTTCATCTTTTATGATTGACTCCAGCATCTTCCCCACCACCGATGTCTGGCTAACTGGTCTATATTTCCCTGTTTTCTCTCTCCCGCCTTTCTTAAAAAGTGGGATGACATTAGCTACCCTCCAATCCACAGGAACTGATCCTGAATCTTTAGAACATTGGAAAATTATTACCAATGCATCAACGATTTCTAGAGCCACATCCTAAAGTACCCTGGGATGCAGACCATCAGGCCCTGGGGATTTATCAGCCTTCAGTCCCATCAGTCTACCCAACACCATTTCCTGCCTAATGTGGATTTCCTTCAGTTCCTCCGTCACCCCAGATCGTCTGGCCACTAGTACATCAGGAAACCTGTTTGTGTCATCCCTGGTGAAGACGATCTAAAGTACCTGTTCAACTCATCTGCCGTTTCTTTGTTCCCCATAAAAAAAATCACCTTTTTCAGTCTTCAAGGGTCCAACTTTGGTCTCAACTAACTTTTTCCTCTTCACATACCTAAAGAAGCTTTTACTATCCTCCTTTATATTCTTGGCTAGCTTATCTTCGTACCTCACCTTTTCTCCCCGTATTGCCTTTTTAGTTATCATCTATTTCTCTTTAAACATTACCCAATCCTCTTGCTTCCGCTCATCTTTGCTACGTTATACTTCTTCTCTTTTATTTTTATACTATTCCTGACGTCCCTTGTCAGCCACGGTTGCCCCTTACTCCCCATGGAATCTTTCTTCCTCTTTGAAATGAACTGATCCTGCGCCTTCTGTATCATTCCCAGAAATACCTGCAATTGTTGTTCCACTGTCATTTCTCCTAGGGTATCTTTCCAGTCAACTTTGGCCAGCTCCTCCCTTATAGCTGCATAGTCCCCTTTATTCAACTGCAACACTGACACCTCCGATTTACCCTTTTCCCTCTCCGATTGTAGATTAAAACTTACCATATTATGGTCACTACCTCCCAATGGCTCCTCAAGTAACCTCGTTCCCTTATCAAATCCCATTCATTACATAATACCAAATTCAGAATTGCCTTCTCCAATACAAGTTGCTCTAAAAATGCATCACAGAGGCTCTCCACAAACTCCCTTTCTTTGGATCCAGTACCAACTTGATTTTTCCAGTCTACCTGCATGTTGAAATCTCCCATAACAACCATAGCATTACCTTGACTACATGCCAATTTTAACTCCTGATTCAACTTGCACCCTATATCCACACTACTGTTTAGGGTCCTGGAGATAACTCCCATTAGGAGTTTTTTACCCTTACAATTCCTTAGTTCTATCCATGCTGACTTTACATTTCCTGTTTCAATGTAACCCCTTCCAAGGGACTGAATTTCATTCCTCACCATCAGAGCTACCTCACCCCCTCTGCCCATCTGTCTGTCTTTTCGATAGGAGGTATACCCTTGCATAATCAGTTCTCAGCCCTGACCCTCTTGCAGCCATGTCTCTGTAATTCCCACAACATCATACTTGCCAATTTCTAACTGAGCCTCAAGCTCGTCCACTTTATTTCTTATACTTCGCGCATTCATATACAACACTTTGACCTCTGTATTCACCTCCACTCTCGCACTGGTCACTGTTGGCCCTGACCTTACTCTCTTATCCCTTCTTGAACTTTCTTTCCCATTAATTCGTGAGTCTTTTGTAACTTTTCCTGTACTCACTTCCCCTTCAACTCCATCTTTATACTCCCAATTTGTCAATCCCTCCCCTCTATTTAGTTTAACTATTTAGTTTAAACCCACATGTGTAGCCCTAGCAAACCTGCCTGCCAGAACATCGGTCCCCCTCCAGTTAAGGTGTAACCTGTTCATTTTGCACAGGTCACCCCGAACACAGAGGAAATCCCAGTAGTCTATCAATCTAAATCTTGATCCCTTCACCAGCCCCTCAGCCACACATTAAGATCCCCTATCTCCATGTTCCTGTCCTCACTAGTACGAGGTACTAGCAGCAATCCAGAGATAACCACCCTAGAAGTCCTGCTTTTCAGTCTTCTTCCTAACTCTCTGAAATCACATTACAGAACTTCCTTCCTCTTATTCCCGATGTCGTTTGTGCCTACATGCACAACTGCTGCCGGCTGTTCACCTTCCCACTCGAGGATGTTCTGAATTTGGTTGGTGACATCTTGAACCCTGGCCCCATGGAGGCAACAGACCATCCTAGCGTCTCGCCTGCCTCCACAGAATCTCCAGTCCGCACCTTGAACAATGGAGAAACACACCACTATGGCTCTGCCCGACGTCGGTCTCGCCGGCCGAGTCCCATCTCTAGGATTGGAGCCACCAATGTATCCGCCGCTTGGACTGGAAGCGTCATCTCCCCCGACAGTTTCCAAGAGGCCGTACCTGTTTTCATTAGGCACAGCCACCTGGATCTCCTAGATTCCACGGTTACCACCCTTTCTCTCAGTCACACACCTTCGTTCTTCCCGTATCCTTGGCGTGTCCACCTCACTTTAGATCCTGTCCAGGAAACTCTCATTTTCCCGTACGGCCCTGAGGTCATCCAGTTGCTACTCCTGTACTCCAACATGGTCCTTTGGGAACTGAACCTGGACGCACTTGCCACAGTTGTAGCAGCCAGAGGCTCAATCCGTGTCTCTGGCCTCCCACATCCTGCAAGCCTCACACTCTCATCTTACCTGTCATGTGTTTACTGCATCCCTGTCCTCTCCAGCTTTTTGTGTAGCCTCCTCTCCGAAGACCTCGAGCCAAGACTCACACTACTCTCGAGCCAATGACGCACACTTTTCTCTCAAGGCACTCACCTCACAAGGCCGCTCCCGTAGAGCAGCCTTGCTCATATTGACTGATAAATTGCCTAATTTTGGACATATACTTTAATAGGAAAGTTTTAGAGGGATATCAGGGCTCGAAATGAGCGGGGCACGGGTGCCAATGACCACCGAAAGTGCAGCCGGGCAACCTAAACGCAGACTAATTTTGCCCGGATTGGCAAGCAAATACTGGTTTATACCGATAGACACAAAAAACTGGAGTAACTCCGTGGGTCAGGCAGCATCTCTGGAGAATAGGAGCGTGACGTTTCGTGTCGATGGCGGCAGTTGTATTCCTCTAGTATCTTTGATTGCGGGGCAAAAATACCAGGTGCGTGGTGACGAAGGGTCGGAGTGAATGACAGGTGCCGAACAGCGGCAGCAGCGGCCGTGATTGCGGCTCTACCGCCTCCTCCTCCCTCACCCCGCCCAGCGGAAGGAGACCTCCCTCTCGCTCTCCCTCCCGCCACCCGTCCTCGGCGTGCGAGAGGGGTTGTTTTGAAAGCGCAGTTGGTGGATTTGCAGCAGTAGCTTCTGATTGGCAGGCAGCGGCCGCTATCGCCCTTACGAAGGCCGCTGCCTTCAAAACCGTTAACGGCGCTTTCAAAACAACCCCACTCACACGCCGAAGCCAGGAGTAGGGAGCGATGGGGAGAGAGGGAGAGAGTGAGTTGAGAGGGAGGCGGAGGCCTCCTCCCGTCTACTGAAGCAGCTGCACCAAAGATCTTATAGCTATAGGATCTATGAGCTGCACTGATCGGCCCACACCTACTTGTCGGCTGGCGGAGGAGGGGAGGCGTTGGCAACGAGTTCCAAACCACCTCCCCCTTTGGCGGCGGCACTTTGGCGTTTGACAGTGGGGCGATGTTGTCTGAGGAGCTCTGACCTTCCTCCCTCACCACTCCTCTGCCCCTTCCCCCCCTCTTTCTTTCTCCCTCTCTCTCTCTCTTGTACGCCCCCCTTCACCCCTCTTATCCTGGGAAAGAGCTTCTTCCTGTCAACAATTAAGCTCTGGGTCCACCCTGTAGAACAATAACCACAACCCTACCTCAGCACCAAACTACTATGCTCTTTCTATTGATTGCACACTTCAACCAACACTACTATGGTCACGTTACCTATTACAACTGATAATTTATTAAGAAATGGTTATTGTAGATTGGCTATTTTATACTAGCCAATTATAGTGTTTGTTAGTACTGACTCAGCCTATTATGTGCTTCATATTATCAAGAGCCTGCTTACGCTAGTTAGAATGAGTAGCAGGCTGGAGATGTGATGACTGCAGATCCTTGCTGTATGTAGATTTAATAAATATGTGTTGTATCTTGATGTGTGTTCGAGTCGACTCATTACAGACCGTGAATCTTGCCCACTTCACTCATGTTTATCGGGTTTTATTTTCTTTTGATTATTTTGTGTGTTTTTGATATCAATCACGACAAACTCGTGTTGCCGTCCAACTCCCCTGATCTTTGATTCTGACAATGCTGAATGCTGGTGTCTTTTCGAACGTGACTACACTCATGATGCTTGCATCATTCATCGAACTGATCCCTTAATGTTTGTTCAATGGAAGAACCTGGGAATCAATACTGTGGGAGACCTGTATAAGAAGGGGACTCTCTCTTCTTTTCAAGAACTACAGGAGAATGCCAACAATTCTTTTAGATACCTTCAAATCCGAGATTATGTGAAACCAATTACACAAGACTGTCCTCTTATGGGTCCAGATATATTAGACGATTGTTTGAATAAACATGCCGATACAAGTAAGTTGATGTCTTACATTTATAACACTCTTCTAAATATTGACACCCCACCCTCTGAGATTTATAGGTGAGCACCGGAGGATGAGCTGGGATTACCCATTTCGAAAGATATATGGGAGGAAAGCCTACTATACATACACTACTGTGTAAATGCCAGGCATTGCCTGATACAATTTAAAGTATTGCATAGGTTATACTACTCAAAGACCAAATTGAACAAGATCTTCCCAACTGTCTCTCCACTCTGTGATATATGTCACTTCCAAGAAGCCACCCTAACCCATTCTATTGTCTCCTGTATAAATATACAAAACTTCTGGAAGGGAATATTCAATATCATTTCGAAAACACTCAAATTTCAATTGGAGACAGATTCAAAATTAATAATATTAGGAATGTCCTAAGTTAACGATATTCCAAACACGCTTCCTTGACTATGGCTTAATAACTGCGAAAAAACATAAACTTAAAGTCTGGAAAAAGATAACAGTCCCCATAGTGAAGCTGTGGATTACAGAAATAACCGAGACATTACATTAAAAAAAAAATAAGGCTTGTTTTGTCTGACAAACCAGATCAATCTTACAAAATATGGTCTCCTTTCATTGAATTTCTTCAACGACATAATGGTTGAACACAAATTCAAACCAACGCTAGGGTCAGGTGAGCGGGCGTAGGGAAGGGTAGTGGGATATATCTCCGCTTTTTTTCACTTCATCTTTAGTTCAGGGGTTTTTCTTTTTTCTCATAGTCTTGAGGAGTTAGTGTCATTGGTGTGCTTTCTTAGCCACAATTTCAAGTTGTGCCAAGTTCATAGTGGAATGACGCTGAGGTAGGCTTGTGGTTAGGGCTGTACAGGGTGTTCTAGAACTTAATAATAGTTGGGAAGAAGGTGTTATTGAACTAGTAATTAACAGTGATTGTGCTCCTGCACCTTCTTTCCAATGGTAACAGAAAGAAGAGAGCGTGGCCAGAATGGTGCGAGGCAGGGAGCTAGTTGCCCGAGTTGTTGGTCAGAATTTGGCGGTGTGATGGGAAGTTAGAGGTCATAAGCAGTGTCTCAAAGGAAGGACAGGCATGGGGAGCTGAAGCAATATGGTGACACTGATTGCTGGTGTGTTTATTTCAATGCAAGGAGTATTGTAGGGTAAACAGATGGATTTAGAGCCTGCATTAAAGCTTAATTTTCCTCGAGAAGGAGCCAAAAGATTTGGAGGAGTTGCACTACTAATCTGGGAGACTGTCATGGCAGCACTCAGAGCACATACTGGAGGATTCATCCATTGAGATGATATTGGTGGAGTTTAGAAGTAAGAAATACTATCCAACGGGATAGTATTATAGGGCCCCGCAATAGCAAACTGGAGGTGGAGGTACCGTTATGTGGACAGATTACTCTACCAGCTTTCCAAAGCAACAGGAGTTGTCTTAGTGATTGACTTTTTCAATATTGACTGGGACTTGATCAGTTCCAAAGGCTTAAACGAGGAAGATTTTGTGAGGTGTATTCAAGAGAGTTTCTTGAAACAATCTGTGGATAGTCCAACCAGTCAAGGGAACATAATGGACCTCGTGTTGGGAAAAGAACGTGGCCAGGTGACATATATTACAGTGTGACCGCATGTGTGTTCTCTGGGTGCCTGCGTTTCCATCCCAAAGACCTTCAAGTTTATAGGTTAATTGACTTTTGTAAATTATCCCTAGTCTGTAGGATAGAACCAGTTTATGGGTGATCGCTGATCAGTGGGGACTCGGTAGGCCAAAGGGTCTGTTTCCATGCTGTAACTCTAATCTAAACAAAACTAATCTATGTGTATGAAAACACCTACCGTCACAAAGTGAAGGGTTGGTCGCATTAGTGCTGAAGCCCAGAATACAACTGCACATGAAGCTTCCGATTGTGTTGGTGCAGATTTGTTGACAGTACGAGATGTTGGAGCCACATTCATTGATATCTAGATGGAAAATAGATAGTGATACATCAATACTTTCTGCAGCATTTAGCTTTGCCAAGTGAATTTCTCTCTCTTAATATCATAATATATTATAGACAATAGGATGTGACTTTACTGATCCAAGAGAATAAATTATGCAGTCTTTATCAAATACTGCTTTGATGCTTGGAAATGTTACCAGCCGACTGTGTGCCATTCTTGGTTTCATTGATCATTAGCATCACCGTATTTGCAACTTTTACATTGGCTTTGTGAAATGGAAGGAGCAATGAAAACTGGATGGGCATGTTTTAGATAAGGTAGCCTCATGCTAAAAAAATGTGGACGTTTTGCTCCCCTCACATTTTAAAGGTGACTATTTTACTTTAGTTTACAGGGCGTCCAATCTATGTGTCCCAACTGCCGCATTGAATATTGTTCACAATCTGGGAGAAACAAAGCTTTTGAATTTTCCTACCATCACAGAGTGAAGAGTTGGTCACATTGGGGCTGAAGCCTGGGTCACAACTGCACATGAAGCTTCCGTTTGTGTTGATGCAGACTTGTTCACAGTTTGAGGTGTTGGTTTTACATTCTTCAATATCTGGAGAAAAACAAGTGACCGAAATGTCAAACACTTGAACATTATTTGGCTTTGCTGAAGGAAACGTTGTCACTTAAATATTCTGAACTGTCTGCAGGATGTTGCTATACAGTAGCAACACTGCATATGATGATGGCCTTAGTGATATTACCTTGCATTTATGCAATTTATGATGTGAGTGTGTGCCACACTTGGCTTCATATATCATTGAGATCAGAGTATCTTCATATTTACATATTCTTTGGTGAAATTACATTATTATTGAAACCTGCAGCTGCAAAGTTGGATTTGAGAGGGGAATGTGAATTGTGGAAGAAAATATTTATTACATTTCTGCAGTCAATATATGATTTTACTTCGGAGTAATGTGAGTGACTACGTGAAGAAGTCCCGCCAGGTGCATGCGCGTCATTACATCCGCGCATGTCGCACTGAACGGGCTGGAGGACACAGCTCCACCAGCGGTAAGTAGAAAACTCACAGGTAAGTGGTTTTGAAAACTTTGCCTGCGAGTATTTAACTCCGTAAAGCTGGCTCGAGAAGTCAGTAGGAGTTGGTGGTATGGAGCGGTCAGGTAGGAGAGTTCGTTCTAAGTGTGAGTCCACGGATTCACTTAATCGTTTGGGTCGGGAGATGAGTGAGGCCATGCCGGTTCCGATACCGGGTGCCGTTTTACCGACAGCAGTTTTATTAGAAAGTGAACTTTCCACGGCAGTTCCAGTTACTCAGGAGGCTGAGGCCACCGACAGCCATAGAAAGGCTAAAAGAAAATCTAATAGACGAGTCTGAAGAAGAAGAATGTGACTCCCTTCCAGATAATAAAAGAATGAGGGGGAGGTTGCAGAATATGGAGAAGATGCTCCAAACTCTGATAAAACAAGGGGCTAAGGGCCCAGTGATTCCCCAGGCAGCTGTTCAACAAGGCCCATATCAAGAGGAATATGTGAAATGTCAGCAAGGGGATTTCCTTCCAGCGCATTGTATAGGACTGGAGGATGCCTCCCTAATATATGACTTGGGAGAAGCGGGGCAGGATGCAGCTGACCCCATGTCTGGTGTCCCAGCTATTCAGTGTCTCACCAGCTCCAGCAAGCTATAATGCAAGAGACTACCAACAAGTACAAAACACCTGTCAATTGTGCAGCATTGAAAGTGCCTATGGTGAACCCAGCTATTTGGGCACCCATGAGTCCTGCTATGAGAAGACAGGAGGTTCGTCATCAACACGTCCTCCAACTGGTGACTGCAGCAATTACTGCATTTGGCACTATGGTCAAAGGGACCATGATAAATCAAACACAAAAAAGACATGTTGGCTCTGTTATGCAATGCATACTTTGAAATTAATTGCATTAGGAAAATCGCCATCAGACCAACTCTTAATCAAAAATTTGCTGCACTGTGTAAGGTGACAAATATTCAAACGCCTGAGTTCCTGTTTGGAACAGACCTTGTCAAACAGATACGAGATATTGATGACGAGGCGAAAACAATTGGTTTGATGAAGCCAAATACATCACGGCCACCTTTTCGCAAATCTGGGTTTGTGTTTCGAAGATCGGATCCAGGTGCTGGACCGAGCAGGGGAAGGCCAGTGGGGCAACGAGGTTACCCACCAAGACAAAGTGGCTTCTACCCCAATGTGAGCAGACAGCAGGCTTTCAAGCCAACTGCAGTGGTACAGGGAACTTTTGTTAAAGGTTATGGTGCACAACCTCCTATTGGAGGTAGATTACAATTGTTTTACAATGAATGGTGCTGTATTACATGTGATATGTTTATACTAAATACTGTGTCAGGTTCTACCATTGAGTTTATCTCTGCGATAGATCCACCTTAGCAGCACAAACCAAATAAAATGTTGGTGTTTTCTGCTCCAGAAACTGAACAGGTTAATGAAGAAATTAGGAATTTGTGTAAAAAAGGAGTGATTGAAAAAGCCATTACTCATTCACAACAATTTGTGTCTAATATTTTCCCCAGACCTAAGAAAGATGGGGGTTGTAGAGTAATTTTGGATCTCACTCATTTAAATTGTTCAGTACTCTATAGACATTTCAAAATGGACACCTTCGTTACTGTAAAACAGCTGGTCTCACAAGGTTGTTATATGGCAAACATTGATTTGCAAGATGCGTATTATTCAGTACCAATTCATGCTCATTATCGCAGGTACTTGAAATTTAATTGGATGGGACAGCTGTGGCAATACAAAGCATTGCCTAATGGATTGAGTTCAGCACCTAGGCTATTTACTAAATTGCTTAAACCTGTGCTGGGGCTGTTAAGAGCCCTTAATCACATTGTCATGGCTTACTTAGATGATGTCTTAATTATCAGCAACACTAAAGAGTCAGCTGAGGAATCGGTTGCAGTAACCAAAAATGTGTTGGAATCATTAGGGCTTTTGGGGCATCCAACTAAGTCCAAATTACAGCCAACCCAAAATATTCAGTATTTGGGATTTCTTATTGATTCAGTTCATATGACAGTAACATTACCAGCAGTCAAGGTTGTGGATATTGCTGCGGTCTGTACTTGTCTCACACAAAAGCTTAATCCCTTCATCCGAGAAGTGGCTAAGGTCATTGGGAAATTGGTAGCAGGTTTCCCTGCAGTAAAGTTCGGGCCTTTGCATTATCAGCATTTGCAAAGAGCAAGAGAACAAGCACTAAAAGAGCATGCAGGTCATTTTGATCGGGTTATGCAATTACCAGCCACAGCTCTAGCAGAGTTGCAGTGGTGGATTGTTAATGTCAGTCAAGCTACCAATAACATTTTGGTGCAGGAACCTTCAATGATTTTACAGACTGATGTGAGTGCTCTCGGATGGGGGGCTATGGACATTGAGTCCAGTTGTGGAGTTAGATGGAATGAACAAGAAAGTTTGATTCTTCACCCACGAGGAATAAATTATTTGGAATTACTGGGGGCATTTTATGGGTTAAAAGCAGATTGCTCCACAATGAATAATTTGCACATTCAACTCCAGATTGATAACACTATGGCAGTGGCATATATCAATCATATGGGAGGAGCGAGATCTGTTTTATGTGATAGCATGGCTAATCTCATATGGCATTGGTGTATTTCAAGAAACATTTGGGTTTCAGCCATCTATCTGCCAGGGGTAGACAATGTGGTGGCAGACCAAAGGTCACGAAAATTCAATGATAATATAGAATGGATGTTGAATTCTAAAGTTTTTCAAAAATTGTCACTCGATTTGGATTGCCAGATATTGATCTGTTTGCATCCAGACTGAATCACCAGTTGCCTAAATATGTTTCATGGGAACCAGATCCATGAGCAGTAGCTGTGGATGCTTTTTCATTACATTGGGGACAATCATTCTTTTATGCTTTCCCTCCATTTTGTCTGATTATGAAATGTTTAACCAAAATAGAGCATGACTCCGCCACAGGCGTTTTGGTGGTGCCAGATTGGCCAACATAACCATGGTTCCCATTGATACTCAGAATGATGGTTCAGCCATTCATGATGGTTCCCAGCTGCAGTAATTTGTTGGTGCATCTGGTTACAGGAGAAAGTCACCCATTACATGACCGTATCAATTTGTTGGTCTGCAGGTTCCAAACAGACCATTCCAAGGTCTTGGATTGTCGGACAGGACCATGGAGGATATCACTGCAGCCTGGAGGAATAGTACTAAAAACCAATATATGGTTCATATAAAGAAATAGGAGATGTTTTGTGTACAGTCAAATTTATCTTATCATACTGCAAGCATAAGTGATGTGTTGGAGTTCCTTGCTAAGTTGCATTTTGATGAGCATTTGAGTTATAGTGCTATTAACAGTGCTAGGAGTGCTTTGTCCTCCTATTTAGGACAGTCCGCAGGACAACAGCCTATCGGGGCTCATCCGTTAGTATCCCGATTTATGAGAGGAATTTTTAACAAAAACCCTCCTAAACCCAGGTACACAGAAATCTGGGATGTCAGTGTAGTTCTCACACTGCTTCAGCAATGGGTTCCAATTACGCCGTTGTCTATGCAGAGGTTAACTCTGAAAGTGGTTATGCTTATGGCGCTGGTTTCAGCACAACGTGTACAAACATTACAATTGTTACAAATAGATTGTATGCATTTGTCTGGAGATTACATTACTTTTTATGTCTATGATTTAATCAAACATAGCAGGCCAGTTATGGCAGGAACCAAGGTGACATTTAAAGCATATCCTGTTGACCAAATGTTATGTGTAGTTAAACACTTAAGGCGATATCTTGAGTTAACAGGGATGTAAACACAGAGCTTTGAAATCTTCACGTAGTCACTCATGTGACTCCGAAGTAAAATAGTAAGATTAAAAGAAATGTTCCTTTCCTATAAAGATGCTCTATCCTTTTAATTCCTAAATCGTCCCAATGTCTAAACCCCCCATCTAATGTAGAGGGTTTAAATAATGGGTTATTCATAATTGGTAGTCTAAGTGAAAGATTATCTAAATGTAAAGTCTTAACTATTTGTTTCCAAATGCGTCTATTATTATAAATTATAGGGTTGTCCCTATAAAAAAAATTTTGTACTTCCTTTGGGGCAAAGAGAATCGAACCTACGTTAAAAGGTAAACAGTCTTCCTTTTCCATCTTTAACCACATTGGTTCATGATCCATATTTACCCACCAGAAATTCATATTCTTAATCTGGACTGCCCAGAAATAATATAAGAAATTTGGGAGTGCTAATCCTCCATTTATCTTAGATTTACATAAATGTTTTTTACTTATTCTATGATTTTTATAGTCCCAGATAAAACTATTAACAATATTATCAATTTAAAAAAAAAAGGTTTTCGGGAGAAAAAAAGGAATAGCCTGAAACAAATATAACAATTGTGGTAGAAAAACCATCTTTATAGCATTTATTCTACCAATCATAGATATAGGAAGTGTTTTCCAATATAAAATATTTTTTCTAAGTTTATCTAGTAGTTGAGGATAGTTAGATTTAATTAATGAGTTATAGGATTTAGATACATTAATTCCTAAATATTTAAATTTGTCTGTAACTATTTTTAGTGGATATTGTAGTATATTTAAATTTATTCCGGTTATAGGCATAATATCACTTTTGTTCCAATTAATCCTATATCCAGAAAATGTGCTAAATTTATTTATAACATTAAACAGCTTAGGAATACTAATTTCCGGTTTTGTAATATAAATCAAAACATCATCTGCATATAAAGATATTTTATTAGTTGTTGTATCAGTATTATAACCATATATTTCTGGTTCAGATCTAATTCTTTCCGCTAAAGGCTCTATCACCAAAGCAAATAATAAAGGCGATAACGGACATCCCTGTCTGCATCCCCTAGAGAGCTTAAATTTAGCTGATAGTATTTGATTAGTTAAAATTCTTGCAGTAGGATTCAAATATAGAATTCTTACCCATTTACAAAATCTATCCCCCAATTGAAACTTTTCCATTATATTAAATAAATATAACTATTCCACCTGATCGAATGCTTTTTCTGCGTCTAACGATATAACCGCTAATTCCGTGTCCCATACTCTTTTTGAATATATAATATTAAACAAGGGTCTAAGATTATGGGATGAATATCATTTTGGAATAAAACCTGTTTGATCATAATGTATTAATTTAGAGATCACCAGACTTAATCTCCGAGATAAAACTTTAGTTAATATTTTTTGGTCTGTATTTAGAAGGGCAATCGCTCTATATGATCCAGGATCTTCCAAATCCTTGTCTACCTTAGGAATGAGTGTAATTGTGGATTCATTTAAAGATTCTGGTAATTTTCCTTGTTCATATGCATATCTATACATTGTATGTAATCTTGGGGAAATCAGATCTTGAAATTTTTTATAAAATTCTGCACTCAGGCCATCGGGGCCCGCAGCTTTTCCATTCTTTAATGAACCAATTGTTTCTTCAATATCTTTTACTGATATTTCAGCATTTAACAAGTGTCTACCTTCCTGATCTAAACTATTAATTTGACATTCTTGTAGGAATGTTTCCATTCCATCTGTTTGACCTGTTAATTTCGATGAATAAAGATTTTGATAATATTGTAGAAATCTGTCATTAATGTCTTTTGGTATAGTCAATATATTTCCATGCGCAGATCTAATTCTATGTATCATTTTTTCATCATCTAATTTTATAAGTTGTCGTGCTAGCAATTTTTGTGGTTTGTCTCCAAATTCAAAATGCACTTGTTTGGTTTGTTGAAAAAGTTTAATGACTTGGTCAGAATATATTTTATTTAGTCTATATTTTAATATTGCAATTTTATTACTTAACTCTTTAGAAGGATGTTTTATATTTTCACTATCTAGTTGTTTTATCTCCTTTTCTAACTTTTGTTCCATCTTTCGATTTTCTTTATTGAAATATGCTTGTGCTGATATTATTGCACCACGCATAAATGCTTTAAATGTATCCCAAAGTAGCAATGGTGAAATTTCAGGTTTGTCATTAGTTTCAAAAAATAATTTAATCTGTTCCACCACATGATTACAACAGTCCTTGTCCTTTAAAATCTGGGGATTAAATCTCCAAGTAGTAGTTTTGTTAAATATATCTTTTAATTTTATCTTGAATGTTAGTGGCGCATGATCTGAGATAATAATATTGTGATATTTTGCATCATACGTGAAAGGAAGTAGTTTTGAATCTATTAGAAAATAATCTATCCTCGAGTAAGTTCCAAATACGGGCGAGAAAAAGGAATATTCTCGTCCGGATGGATTATCTAATCTCCAAATATCCTTAACATTAGATGTGTTAATAAAAGAATTTATAAGTTTACTTGACTTAGAGGCAGCTTTCCTTTTTGTAGAAGATCTGTCTAGATAGTTATCTAAAGTACAATTTAAATCACCCCCAATTATTAAATTATATTGAGCGGATATGGGAATATTATTAAATATTTTCTTAAAAAATAATGGGTTATCAAAGTTAGGGGCATATATATTCATAAGAATTACTTTTTTTGAATATAATTCCCCTGTAATTATTACATATCTACCCTCTTTATCCTCTATTATAGAACTTTGTTTAAAAGGTATACCTTTACGAATAATTATTGCAACTCCTCTAGATTTATGTATAAATGAAGAGTGATACACCTTTGAAATCCATTTAGCTGTTAATCTATGTTGAGCATCTTTTTTGAGATGAGTCTCTTGAAGGAAAGTAACATCTGATTTCAATCTGTTCAACTGAGCTAACACCTTTCCCCTTTTAATTGGTTCATTAATTCCCTTAACATTCCAACTACAGAAGGTAATTCCATCACCCCCAGTCTTCACATTCATGTCTTGCATTTTACTGTTAGGGTGGCTTTTTTTTGGAGTAGCCTTCTCGACTCCTCCAGCTCAACATTAAACCCAAACATCCATTTGATGAAAATTACTATCCTCATTAATCCATATACATGTCTTCTTAAACTAATTATACAATATCGATCGTAACTACATTCATATAATATATAATATAAGATCAAATATTTGATATATAAAAAATAATTAAAAATGTAAATAAAAAAAGAGTAAAGGGTGTTAATAGGGTGCCCAGAAAAAAAAGAAACTACACTTGTATATTGTGTAGTTTGCATTAGTGGAAGCCACACTAACATGGCTATTAATCTATTGACTTCCGTTTAAAAAAAAAGATGTTAATTGTTCCAGCTCCTATCTAGGATACTGTGTATATTGGGGTGGGGTACTAACTTTATATACTTAGCAGTTATTTCTATTATTCATATTACTAGTTTCTAGTTACTAGTTTCTATTATAATTAATATTATAATAAGTAATACTATGTTAGGGGAATAATTAAAATTTTATTATTTAATACAAAACTACAACTTCATGTCCATTATTCCTCCTCTTTCTCAATGAGTAATTCATAACCGCAGGCCGGTGATAAAAGTTCAGTCATCTTCTTCTTCCTCCAGTGCTTCTTCTTCCTCTTCCTCCTCTGCCTTCTTCTGTATGTCTCGAGCGAATTCCAGTGCTTCAGTATGCTTAACGAAACGGTATTCCTTGTTATTGTAGGTTACTCTCAATGTTGCTGGGTACATCAAGCCATATCTAAGATCCTTTGTATCCTTTATGTTCCTCAGAATGCCTCTTGTTTCTGTGAATAAAGATCTTCTCTTAGCCACTTCCGCTGGGTAATCTCTGAAAATACTGATGTTGTCTCCCTCGTATTTCAGATTTCTCTTTCTTATTATTATCTTCATCATTTCTTCGAAGACGTGATCATAAGCCACCTTTACAATCATTTGTCTTGGTGGTGCACCTCTCCCAGGGGCCCGTCTTAAAGCCCTGTGCGCACGGCCCAACAGGGGTTCTTGATCCAAATTCAGAATGTCCTTTAGGAGTTTTGCAGCAAATTTTCGCGGGTCTTGATTTCCTTCACGACCCTCACTCAATCCTACTATACGCAAATTCTTACGTCTTTGTCGTCCCTCCAAATCAATATATTTCTCATTTATTTTGCGTAGTAGCTCTGAGAGGCGTTTATTCTCGGCGCGTAGCTTCTCTCTCTCCTTAGTACTTGATACAGCAAGTTCAGTCAGTTCTTTAATTGCATCATTTTGTTGGCCGAGTGAGATTAGAATAGGATCTATCTTCGCATCCAATATTTTTTCCATCCCAGCAACCTTGTCGTTTACATCAGCCATTTGGGTTTGAAACTCAGCGTCCGCCTTTACTTTCCATTCATTCATCATGATCTTTACCGTCATTATGACTTCTTTGTTAATTTGTCTTTAATTCTTTCGTGAAACACCAGGATATCTGCTCTTAAAGTTTTTATTTCATCTTTATATTCCTTCTTCATTTCTTTCTGCAGTTTCTTCATCTCACTTAACATGGAGTTTTTAAGTTCCTCCATTTCGCTTTTCTTCAGTGAGATCTCTTCCTGGGAGGCAGCCAAACTCGAGCCCGAGGCTCCGGTGAGGCCTACCTCCCTTTTTACAACTTTTTTTGCAGTGGGGGGGGGGGGGAGCGATGCATTTTAAATTTCTTACTGGAGTCGCGTGCCTGATGACGTTACGCATCTTGCAATCGCACCCGGAGCCGTTCAAAGTCGTTCTCCTGCGGTAAGTACCGTTAGCAGTCCCCTTTACCCCCGTTTTTTTTGCAGATTTTTGCGGAGCTGATCTGGCGCGATTCCCTCTCAGAACATGGCGCCACCGGGATTTCAGGAGTTACAAGATATCTACGGATTGTCTTCACAACACTTGTTTAGGTACTTACAAATTAGAGATTATATTAAATCTAATACACAAGATTATAAAAATAAAGAACCAGGATTATTAGATGAACTGTTTAACTTGCACCCAAATACAGAAAAATTAATAGCTTATATATATAACATTATTTTGGATAAGGAGAATCCAATAACTGAAACATATCGTCAAGCATGGGAAAATGAAATTGGATTATCTATAACAAAAGAAAATTGGGAAGAAAGTTTACAACGAATACATCGGTGTTCGTTAAATGCTAGACATACATTGATACAATTTAAAGTATTATATAGATTACATTATTCGAAAACTAAATTAAATAGTATCTTTCCCAATCTCTCCTCTATTTGTGATAAATGTAAGAATTTAGAAGCAAATTTAATACATAGTTTTGTTACATGCCCCAAATTGAATTATTACTGGACAGAAATTTTTAAAGTTATTTCTGAAGTTCTCAAAGTTAATAATATTTGGAATTCCGGATTCAAATTTGGTACTTACAGTAAATCAAAGAAATTTCTTTGATTACTGTTTGATATTAGGGAAAAAAAAATCATACTGAAATTTTGGAAGGGAACATTATCCCCCACAATTAAAATGTGGGCAGCAGAGATGTTGGAGACGTTACATTTGGAAAGAATTAGATTTGTCCTATTGGACAAATATAATTCCTTCGAACAGATATGGTCTCCATATATACAGTATTTAGAGAAGTAGCTGTTCTTGGCATCACGGCTCAACGGGTACCCTGCGGGATTTGAGGAAAATAATTCATTTTCATACTAGGATTAATATGCATGTCTCTATTGATATTATTATTTGTAATAGTTTTATTTATAATATATTTTGTTGTTTTTCATTTTTATATATATATATGTATATATATATATATATATATATATATATATAATATTTTTTCACCTTTTTGTTTGTGGTTTTTGTTTTTTTTCTCTTCTTTTTTTTTCCTTTTCTCTTTTTTCTTATATATAATCAAATTATTATTTAATCACATCTTTATTGATTTATAACTGCACTATTCTTTTTCTATCTTTATTTCCAAAAAAAAGAAGATAATAATTATCAATGTGTTATTTGTATAAATATTGAATTAGCTGATGTTTGTAAGTTTGTTTTAAACATTGTAAACTGGTTACTTCTAATAAAAAAATATTTAAAAAAATATATAGTAAGATTAAACGAGAACTTACCAGTTTGAAGTTTGATCCTTATTTTATGAGGAGTTACGTTGAGGGATTACGTGCCCTCCGCTCCCACCCTCATAATCTAAGAGATCATCTGGTAGTTCTAGTCTTCTTAAAGCCTTACTATGTTACTACGGCTATATGTGTTTTCTGTGTTTCCACGCCGCTGCTTTGAAGTATGACGCGCATGCGCCTGGCGGGACCTCTTCACATAATCCCTCAACGTAACTCCTCATAAAAATAAGGATCAAACTTTGAACTGGTAAGTTCTCGTTTAATCTTACTATTATATTGAAGGGTCACTGAGAATGAAATTACATCCATTTCCATTCAATATTCCAGTGACTAAAATTCATTCGGGCCACCCAGATGTACAGAGTTGTTGTATTGCCACCTTAATGAGTATTCATTAAAATTGCGAATCTATGTATTTGAAAACACTTACCATCACAAAGCGAAGGGTTGGTCATGTTAGTGCTGAAGCCTGGGGCACAACTGCACAGGAAGCCTCCGATTGTGTTGATGCAGATTTGTTGACAGTTTGAGGTGTTTGTTGTACATTCATTGATGTCTGGAACAAAACCAGGGAATTACAATTCAATGTTTAAGCAGGAACTGCTGATGCTGGAAAATCGAAGATAGACAAAAATGCTGGGGAAACTAAATGGGTGAGGCAGTATCTATGGAGCGAAGGAAATAGGCAACGTTTCGGGTCGAGACCCTTCTTCAGAAGAGGTCTGAAGAAGGGCTTCAACCCGAAACGTCACCCATTCTTTCTCTCCAGAGACGCTCTGCCAATCTCAACAATTATACATACATCGCATTAGATCTCACTGTACCCTTTTTAGAATTGCACTCTCCAGTTTATATTATCTCTTCTTATTCTGGTCACTAAGAACTACATTTTTCAGCATTACATTTTGTCTGCCTGCATTCTGTCTAACCGTTCTGTCGTTCCCCTTCTAGAAGACTATCATAATCTTCCTTCAGTTTAGTTTATAGATACAGCGATGAAAACAGGCCCTTCAGCCCACCGAGTCCGAGGTTATGGGAAACGAGAGATATGGACATTGAGGCTACTTTTAGAATATACACACAAAATGTTGGAGTAACTCAGTGGGACAGGCAGCATCTCCGGATGGAAGGAATGGGATGTTTCAGTTTGAGACCCTTCTTGTCCCGCTGAGTTACTCCAGCTTTTTGTGTCAACCTTCGGTTTAAACCAACGTCTGCAGTTCCAATAGACTGCAGGCTGTCATTATACTGAACTAACGCAAAGTACAATGTATTTCAAAAATAAATCGTATGTAGTTGAATGTGTAGGAAGGAACTGCAGATACTGGTTTATACTAAAGATAGACACAAAATGCTGGAGTAACTCAGAGGGACAAAAAAAGTCTCGAACAGAAAGGTCACCCATTCCTTCTATCCAGAGATGCTGCCTTCCTGCTGATTCCAGCATTTTGTGTGCGTCTTCTATAAGTAGCTCATTGAGCCCATCTTTGTCACATGAATCACTGTCATCAGTTTTCCTTCAAATTTACATCCCCATTGGTGAAATGGTCAAACCTATTGAAAACCATAGATGTAATATTTGTATTTCACAGAGTAATGGGGGGACAGAGAACTAGTAGATGTTTAAATACCATATCCTTTGACGATTTACATTTTTTAAAAAAATAATGCTGCAGTAGAAATAATGTGTAGAAAAGATTCACAGAGAATACAATGATATCTATAGAGTTGATTAAAATCCATTTGTTACAGCTTCTAAATTTTACTAGACTGTTGGAAATGCAACAATAAATATTGTTTGCTAAGTCTAAGAAACCAGCTGTTTTAAAAATTCTACCATCACAAAGTGAAGGGTTGATCGCGTTGGCTCTGAAGCCCGGGCCACAACTACACAGGAAGCTTCCGATTGTGTTGGTGCAGTTTTGTTGACAGTTTGAAGTTCGGGTTGCACATTCATCAATATCTGGAAGAAGGACAGTAACAGACCCCTCAATATTATTTATATAATTTCATGCTACCAACTGAGACTGTCTCTTAATATTGTAATATACCATAGCCTTTAGGATGCCTCTTAACTGATGCAAGATTATGGAAATATCCGTTTCTCTCAGCATATTGCTTTGATATTACAAAACATGATCAGACATGATCACATTGAATGGCGGTGCAGGCTTGAAGGGCCAAATAGCCTACTCCTACACCTATTGTCTACTGTCCATAATCAAATGGCAGCCAGCATTATCAGGGGCACACACCACCCTGGCCATGCTTTCATTTCACTGCTGCCCTTGGGAAGTTATGGGAGCCTGAAAACTGCAACATTCAGGAATAGCTCCAACCCAACAACCATCAGGTTATTGAACACTACAAGCTCCAACTAAACTCCAAACTACAAACTGCCTTGATTGCACTAGGGATGTGGGGGTTTCGTATTTGTGTTTACACCACTATATTGTTTGTGTGTTTTTATATATTGTACTTTTTGTTGTTTATTATAGTGTCTCCTGATTACTATGTTCATCTATCTGTTCTGCAGCTGCCAATGAGAATTTTATTATCTTGAACTTGATTTTTGAAAGGAAAGAATCAGGGAGAGGGGGGTCTGTGTGTAATAGTGGTGTGCATGTGAGAGAGAGGCCCCGGGTAGGTTGGAGGAGAGAGAGAATGGGTCAGAGAGGTTGTGGATTATATTCTTTAATTTTTCTAACTGAAATAGTTTCATTTAATATCATGATATTTAGTAGTATGTGGGGCTGCCTTTCTCAAAGGTATTAATTTGACAATGTAATCGACTGCAATCAATGTGTTGGGTCATCTAACTTCTGTTGGGCTATAAGAATGGCTGCCTTAAATATTATTATCCAAACTGCATTTAAAAACACCATACCATCACAAATAAAAGAGTTGGTCACATTGGTGCTGAAGCCAGGGTCACAACAACACACAAAGCTTCCGATTGTGTTGTTGCAGATTTGTTGACAGTTCGAGGTGTTGGTTCCACATTCATCAATGTCTGGAGGACAAAGAGTGAATGACATGTCAAATACTTTCATATGTTTTGCCTTTGCCAACTGAAACGTCATTACTTTATATCATGAGATGGAAAATAAGTTACACAATTAGACAGGTGTAGGAATTTATCCCTACTTTTACACTTGTTTCTACAAGAAAAGTATCCATTCAGTGAAGGCTGATATACGATAACATTATATCCCTTTTCCTTCATTATTACAGTTAGTAAAATGTTAGAAAAAGTTAGGCCAGCAAATAATTACAGGGAAGTAAGAGCTGCTGCAGAAAATATTAGTCCTCAACCACAAGAAACTATGTTTGAAAACCCCTCACCTTCACAAAGCGAAGAAATGGCCACATTAATGCTGAAACCTGGGTCACAACTGCACACAAAGCTTCCGATTGTGTTGGTGCAGTTCTGGTGACAGTTTGAGGTGTTGGTTGCACATTCATTGATATCTGGAGAAATAAGCTCAGTTACTCCTGGTGCAAATTGTGGAAAATGAGCTTTCAGACTTGCTCAGATATTTTCAGCAACAATAATGCAGGATGGTTTCTCAGCACAACAAGAGAGAGAGAGAGAGAGAGAGAGAGATAGATAGAAAGATAGATAGATAGATAGATGGGCACAATCTGGTTAATTCCTATTTTCTTCCAAAGGCTAGGCCACAGCCTTCCCAATTTCACACATTCTACTCACCCTTTTCCCATGGAGGCAATAAACATCTTCCTGTTGCATTTCACCTTTTTTTCTGAACTGTTTGATCCTTGAAATTTTAAAAACAGCCCAAACTCAACTAATTCAGAGAGAAAAAATCCGACTAGTGTCACAATGTCTCTCACAGTGCACCAATCACAATGGGCTTTCAAGGTGGCTGCCGACTGCCACAATGACATCACAATGGGATGTTGCTCCTCCTCTCTCCTGTCCTCCACTCCCATCCCATTCCCTCCCCTCCACTCCCCAGTCCTCCACTCTCCTTCCTCCCCTATCCAGTCCTCCCCCCCTCCTCTCCCCTCTCCTCTTCCCTCCCCCTCTCCTGTCTTCCCCTCTCCTCCCCTCATCTCCTCCTCTCACCTCTCCTACCGCTCTCCTCCCTCATTCTCTCTCCCCCGTCCCCTCTCCAACTCTCCTACTCTTCCCTCTCTCTCCCACCCCCCCCCCCCGCTCTCTCCCCCTCAATATTGCAACAACTTCACCATCTCCCCCTCAGTATATATATATTTTTATAATCAAAAGAGTGGTGGAATATTGCTTTGAGGAATGGGTTGCGTAGGGGGACCAGTCATCCCATGTGATAGGGATCCAACGGGTCCCACTTGGTTGAGTGACACTTCAACCTTTCAGTGTTTATGATCAAATTTGTATGAAACTACAAAGAGACTCCTATTGTGGGTGGGGACATGCACTGTTATATTAAGGATATATATTTTTAAATTTTACTATAATTTGTAATTTCTGATCACACCGCGATTCAGTTTGAAGCACAGTTCTGGCAACTACGAGAAGACAGGCCAGTCAATCGATTCCAGCCTTTCCAGTGAAGCAGAAAGTTTTTGGTTCTTATGTTCACATTGGTCAAATGACAGAAGTATTGAAAATTGATGATTATCAATTTGGATTTCACTTCTTTAATTATGTAATTGTGCAAATTTACTATTCTTCTTCAATAACAGTTTTCATTAGCATTTTCTTAATAGAAATAAATCTATCGAGTGAAAACTCAGAACGAAGAATATCAATTTTTTTCCATCTTTAAGAGGCTTTGGATTTGAAAATTCCCACCATCGCAAAGGGAAGAGTTGGTCATATTGATACTGAAGCCTGGGTCACAACTGCACAGGAAGCTTCCGATTGTGTTGGTGCAGATTTGTTGACAGTTTGCGGTGTTGGTTCCACATTCATCAATGTCTGGAGATAATAGAATGAATGACATGTCAAACACTTACATATCATTTGCCTTTGCCAACTAAAACTTGTTATATTATTTGTAATATGTATGGCCTCTAATAAAAATATATTAAAAAAAAAAAAACACTTTGACCTCTATATTCACCTCCCCTCTCGCACCGGTCACGATTGGCCTTGACCTTACTCTCTTATCCCTTCTCTAACTTTCTTTCCCATTAATTTGTGAGTCTTTTGTAACTTTTCCTGTACTCACTTCCCCTGCAACTCCATCTTTGTACTCCCAATTTGTCAATCCCTCCCCCCTATTTAGTTTAACTATTTAGTTTAAACCCACATGTGTAGCCCTAGCAAACCTGCCTGCCAGAACATCGGTCCCCCTCCAGTTAAGGTGTAACCTGTCCATTTTGTACAGGTCACCCCGAACACAGAGGAAATCCCAGTAGTCTATAAATCTAAATCTTGCTCCCTGCACCAGCCCCTCAGCCACACAATATTCAGCCAGGAATATTGACACCCCACCCTCGGAGATTTATAGGTGAGCACGGGAGGATGAGCTGGGTTTACCCATTTCGAAAGATATATGGGAGGAAATCCTACTATACATACACTACTGTTCTTTAAATGCCTGGCATTGCCTGATTAAATTTAAAGTATTTCATAGGTTATACTACGCAAAGAACAAATTTATTTCAATGCAAAGAGTATTGCGGGGTAAACAGATGGATTTAGAGCCTGCATTAAAGCTTAATTTTCCTCGAGAAGGAGCCAAAAGATTTGGAGGAGTTGCACTACTAATCTGGGAGTCTGTCATGGCAGCACTCAGAGCACATACTGGAGGATTCATCCATTGAGATGATATAGGTGGAGTTTAGAAGTAAGAAATACTATCCAACGGGATAGTATAATAGGGCCCCAAAATAGCAAACTGGAGGTGGAGGTACCGTTATGTGGACAGATTACTCTACCAGCTTTCCAAAGCAACAGGGGTTGTCTTAGTGATTGACTTTTTCAATATTGACAGGGACTTGATCAGTTCCAAAGGCTTAAACGAGGCAGATTTTGTGAGGTGTATTCAAGAGGGTTTCTTGAAACAATCTGTGGATAATCCAACCAGACAAGGGAACATACTGGACCTCGTGTTGGAAAAAGAACGTGGCCAGGTGACTTATATTACAGTGGAAGATCCTTTTGAGGATGGTGACCACAACTCCATACGTTTTAAGATTGTTATGAATAAGGAGAAGGCTGGACAATGTTGGAAGGTACCAAATTGGAGTAAAGCAAACCACACATTATTGTACTGGAGCTCAGGAGGGTACACAGTGAGCAATTGTTATTGGGTAAGTCCCACATCAGACTTGTTGGAGACATTTAAAGGCCAGATGATTGACGTTCTGAACCAGTAAAGATAAGGGATAAGGATGGCAAAGTAAACGATTTTTACACAGAGGCTGGTGATTGTCTGAAACATGCTGCCAGGGATGGTGGCAGAGGCATTTAAGAGACTTAAATTTAACCCTACATTTAAGAGAATGTAGGGATATGGATTATGTGCAGGTAGATAAGAGGCCTGTTGTTCAGCACAGGCAGTGTGGGCTGAAGAGCCTGTTCTTGTGCTGTACTGTGCTATATTCTATGAAACCTGCAGATGGAATATATAAATGTGAGAAGATAATGTGAATTGTGAAATTTTAACTTCATTCACATATAAAAATGTACAAAATATTTTACAACTGTGCAGTAAATATATAATTATTTCACTTTGAAGGCACGCTGAGAATGAAATGCCATCCATTTTTATTCAGTATTCAAGTGATTAAAATTTGCTTTCTGGGCCACCTAGTTTGTACACGGCAATTACTGCATCCGACCACATTCAATATTATTCCTTAAATCTGATAAATTATGGAATACATCTTTACATGAAGCTTCCGATTGTGTTGATGCAGATTTGTTGGTAGCAGGTTACATTTAGCGATATTTACATGGACAACAGATAGTGATGCAGCAGTAGTTGCTGCCTTACAGCGCCAAAGACCCGGGTTTGTACATTCTCCCTGTGACCGCATGTGTGTTCTCTGGGTGCCTGCGTTTCCATCCCAAAGACCTTCAAGTTTATAGGTTGATTGACTTTTGTAAATTATCCCTAGTGTGTAGGATAGAACCAGCTTATGGGTGATCACTGATCAGTGGGGACTCGGTAGGCCAAAGGGTGTCCCGGATATTGCAATGAGTTTTGCTATTCCGGAGGGGACTGGTGACGCAATGGACGAGCAGTTTGCAAACAACGTTAGCTATTCAGTGTCTCACCAGCTTCAGCAAGCTATAATGCAAGAGACTACTAACAAGTACAAAACACCTGTCAATTGTGCAGCATAGAAAGTGCCTACTGTGAACCCAGCTATTTGGGCACCCATGAGTCCTGCTATGAGAGGACAGGAGGTTCGTCATCAACACATCCTCCAACTGGTGGCTGCAGCAATTACTGCAATTGGAACTATGGTCAAAAGGACCATGATAAATCAAACACAAAAAGACGTGTTGGCTCTGTTATGCAATGCATACTTTGAAATTAATTGCATTAGGAAAATCGCCATCACACCAACTCGTAATCAAAAATTTGCTGCACTGTGTAAGGTGACAAATATTCAAACGCCTGAGTTCCTGTTTGGAACAGACCTTGTCAAACAGATACGAGATATTGATGATGAGGCGAAAACAATTGGTTTGGTGAAGCCAAGTACATCACGGCCACCTTTTCGCAAACCTGGGTTTGTGTTTCGAAGATCAGATCCAAGTGCTGGACCGAGCAGGGGAAGGCCAGTGGGGCAACGAGGTTACCCACCAAGACAAAGTGGCTTCTACCCCAATGTGAGCAGACAGCAGGCTTTCAGGCTGACTGCAGAGGTACAGGGAACTTTTGTTAAAGGTTCTGGTGCACAACCTCCTATTGGAGGTAGATTGCAATTGTTTTACAATGAATGGTGCTGTATTACATGTGATATGTTTATACTAAATACTGTGTCAGGTTCTACCATTGAATTTATTTCTGGGACAGATCCACCTCAGCAGCACAAACCAAATAAAATGTTGGTGTTTTCTGCTCCAGAAACTGAACAGGTTAATGAAGAAATTAGAAATTTGTGTAAAAAAGGAGTGATTGAAAAAGCCATTACTCAGTCACAACAATGTGTCTCTAACATTTTCCCCAGACCTAAGAAATATGGGGGTTGTAGAGTAATTTTGGATCTCACTCATTCAAATTGTTCAGTACTCTATAGACATTTCAAAATGGACACCTTCGTTACTGCAAAACAGCTGGTCTCACAAGGTATGACAGTAACATTACCAGCAGTCAAGGTTGTGGTTATTGCTGCGGTCTGTATTGTGTCACACAAAAGCTTAATCCCTCCATCCGAGACGTGGCTAAGGTCATTGGGAAATTGGTAGCAGCTTTCCCTGCAGTAAAGTTTGGGCCTTTGCATTATCAGCATTTGCAAAGAGCAAGAGAACAAGCACTAAAAGAGCATGCAGGTCATTTTGATCAGGTTATGCAATTACCAGCCACAGCTCTAGCAGAGTTGCAGTGGTGGATTGTTAATGTCAGTCAAGCTACCAATAACATTTAGGTGCAGGAACCTTCAATGATTTTACAGACTGATGTGAGTGCTCTCGGATGGGGGGCTACGGACATTGAGTCCAGCTGTGGAGTTAGATGGAATGAACAAGAAAGTTTGATTCTTCACCCACGAGGAATAAATTATTTGGAATTACTGGGGGCATTTTATGGGTTAAAGACAGATTGCTCCACAATGAATAATTTGCACATTCAACTCCAGATGGATAACACTACGGCAGTGGCATATATCAATCATATGGGAGGAGCGAGATCAGTTTTATGTGATAGCATGGCTAATCTCATATGGCATTGGTGTATTTCAAGAAACATTTGTGTTTCGGCCATCTATCTGCCAGGGGTAGACAATGTGGTGGCAGACCAAAGGTCACGAAAATTCAATGATAATATAGAATGGATGTTGAATTCTAAAGTTTTTCAAACAATTGTCACTCGATTTGGATTGCCAGATATTGATCTGTTTGCATCCAGACTGAATCACCAGTTGCCTAAATATGTTTCATGGGAACCAGATCCAGGAGCAGTAGCTTTGGATGCTTTTTCATTACATTGGGGACAATCATTCTTTTTTGCTTTCCCTCCATTTTGTCTGATTATGAAATGTTTAACCAAAATAGAGCGTGACTCCGCCACAGGCGTTTTGGTGGTCCCAGATTGGCCAACACAACCATGGTTCCCATTGATACTCAGAATGATGGTTCAGCCATTCATGATGGTTCCCAGCTGCAGTAATTTGTTGGTGCATCTGGTTACAGGAGGAAGTCACCCATTACATGACCGTATCAATTTGTTGGTCTGCAGGTTCCGAACAGACTATTCCAAGGTCTTGGATTGTCGGACAGGACCATGGAGGTTATCACTGCAGCCTGGAGGAATAGTACTAAAAAACGATATATGGTTCATATAAAGAAATAGGAGATGTTTTGTGTACAGTCAAATTTATCTTATCATACTGCAAGCATAAGTGATGTGTTGGAGTTCCTTGCTAAGTTGCATTTTGATGAGCATTTGAGTTATAGTGCTATTAACAGTGCTAGGAGTGCTTTGTCCTCCTATTTAGGACAGTCCGCAGGACAACAGCCTAATGGGGCTCATCCGTTAGTATCCCGATTTATGAGAGGAATTTTTAACAAAAACCCTCCTAAACCCAGGTACACAGAAATCTGGGATGTCAGTGTAGTTCTCACACTGCTTCGGCAATGGGTTCCAATTACGTCGTTGTCTATGCAGAGGTTAACTCTGAAAGTGGTTATGCTTATGGCGCTGGTTTCAGCACAACGTGTACAAACATTACAATTGTTACGAATAGATTGTATGCATTTGTCTGGAGATGACATTACTTTTTATGTCTATGATTTAATCAAACAAAGCAGGTCAGTTATGGCAGGAACCAAGGTGACATTTAAAGCATATCCTGTTGACCAAATGTTATGTGTAGTTAAACACTTAAGGCGATATCTTGAGTTAACAGGGATGTAAACACAGAGCTTTGAAATCTTCACGTAGTCACTCATGTGACTCTGAAGTAAAATAGTAAGATTAAACGAGAACTTACCAGTTTGTAGTTTGATCTTTATTTTATGAGGAGTTACGTTGAGGGATTACGTGCCCTCTGCTCCCACCCTCATAATCTAAGAGATCATGTGGTAGTTCTAGTCTTCTTAAAGCCTTTCTATGTTACTTCGGCTATATGTGTTTTCTGTGTTTCCACGCCGCTGCTTTGAAGTATGACGCGCATGCGCCTGGCGGGACTTCTTCACATAATCCCTCAACGTAACTCCTCATAAAAATAAGGATCAAACTTCGAACTGGTAAATTCTTGTTTAATCTTACTATTATATTGAAGGGTCACTGAGAATGAAATTACATCCATTTCCTTTCAACAGTCCAGTGACTAAAATTCATTCGGGCCACCCAGATTTACAGAGTTGTTATATTGCCACCTTAATGAGTATTCCTTAAAATTGCGAATCTATGTATTTGAAAACACTTACCATCACAAAGTGAAGGGTTGGTCATGTTAGTGCTGAAGCCTGGGGCACAACTGCACAGGAAGCCTCCGATTGTGTTGATGCAGATTTGTTGACAGTTTGAGGTGTTTGTTGTACATTCATTGATGTCTGGAACAAAACCAGGGAATTACAATTCAATGTTTAAGCAGGAACTGCTGATGCAGGAAAATCGAAGATAGACAAAAATGCTGAGGAAACTAAACGGGTGAGGCAGTATCTATGGAGTGAAGGAAATAGGCAACATTTCGGGTTGAGACCCTTCTTCAGAAGAGGTCTGAAGAAGTGCCTCAACCCGAAACATCACCCATTCTTTCTCTCCAGAGATGCTCTGCCAATCTCAACAATTATACATACATCGCATTAGATCTCATTGTACCCTTTTTAGAATTGTACTCTCCAGTTTATATTATCTCTTCTTATTCTGGTCACTAAGAACTAGATTTTTCAGCATTACATTTTATCTGCCTGCATTCTGTCTAACCGTTCCCCTTCTAGAAGTCCATCATAATCGTCCTTCAGTTTAGTTCATAGATACAGCAAAGAAAACAGGCCCTTCAGCCCACCGAGTCCGAGGTTATGGGAAATGAGAGATATAGACATTGAGGCTACTTTTAGAAGATACACAGAAAATGTTGGAGTAACTCAGTGCGACAGGCAGCATCTCCGGATGGAAGGAATGGGATGTTTCAGTTTGAGACCCTTCTTGTCCCGCTGAGTTACTCCAGCTTTTTCTGTCAACCTTCGGTTTATACCAACGTCTGCAGTTCCAATAGACTGTAGGCTGTCATTATACTGAACTAACGCAAAGTACAATGTATTTCAAAAATAAAGCATATGTAGCTCAATGTGTAGGAAGGAACTGCAGATACTGGTTTACACTAAAGATAGACACAAAATGCTGGAGTAACTCAGTGGGACAAAAAAAGTCTTGAACAGAAAGGTCACCCATTCCTTCTATCCAGAGATGCTGCATTCCTGCCGATTCCAGCATTTTGTGTGCGTCTTCTATAAGTAGCTCAGTGAGCCCATCTTTGTCACATGAATCACTGTCATCAGATTTCCTTCAAATTTACATCCCCATTGGTGAAATGGTCAAACCTATTGAAAACTATAGATGTAATATTTGTATTTCACAGAGTAATGGAGGGACAGCGAACTAGTAGATGTTTAAATACCATATCCTTTGACGATTTACACTTTAAAAAAAAATAATGCTGCAGTAGAAATAATGTCTAGAAAAGATTCACAGAGAATACAATATCAATAGACTTGATTAAAATCCATTTGTTACAGCCTCTAAATTTTACTAGACTGTTGGAAATGCAACAATAAATATTTTTTGCTAAGTCTAAGAAACCAGCTGTTTTAAAAATTCTACCATCACAAAGTGAAGGGTTGATCGCGTTGGCTTTGAAGCCCGGGCCACAACTACACAGGAAGCTTCCGATTGTGTTGGTGCAGTTTTGTTGACAGTTTGAAGTTCTGGTTGCACATTCATCAATATCTGGAAAAAGGACAGTAACAGACCCCTCAATATTATTTATATAATTTCATGCTACCAACTGAGACTGTCTCTTAATATTGTAATATACCATAGCCTTTAGGATGCCTCTTAACTGATGCAAGATTATGGAAATATCCGTTTCTCTCAGCATATTGCTTTGATATTACAAAACATGATCAGCCATGATCACATTGAATGGCGGTGCAGGCTTGAAGGGCCGAATAGCCTACTCCTACACCTATTGTCTACTGTCTATAATCAAATGGCAGCCAGCATCATCAGGGGCACACACCACCCTGGCCATGTTTTCATTTCACTGCTGCCCTTGGGAAGTTATGGGAGCCTAAAAACTGCAACATTCAGGAATAGCTCCTACCCAACAACCATCAGGTTATTGAACACTACAAGCTCCAACTAAACTCCAAACTACAAACTGCCTTGATTGTACTCGGGATGTGGGGGCTTCGTATTTGTGTTTACACCACTATATTGTTTGTGTGTTTTTATATATTGTACTTTTTGTTGTTTATTATAGTGTCTCCTGATTACTATGTTCATCTATCTGTTCTGCAGCTGCAAATGAGAATTTTATTATCTTGTACTTGATTTTTGAAAGGAAAGAATCAGGGAGAGGGGGGTCTGGGTGTAATAGTGGTGTGTGTGTGTGAGAGGCCCCGGGTAGGTTGGAGGAGAGAGAGAATGGGACAGGGAGGTTGGGGATTATATTCTTTAATTTTTCTAACTGAAACAGTTGCATTTAATATCATGATATTTAGTGGTATGTGGGGCTGCCTTTCTCAAAGGTATTAATTTGACAATGTAATCAACTGCAATCAATGTGTTGGGTCATCTAACTTTTGTTGGGCTATAAGAATGGCTGCCTTAAATATTATTATCCAAACTGCATTTAAAAACACCATACCATCACAAATAAAAGAGTTGGTCGCATTGGTGCTGAAGCCAGGGTCACAACTACACACAAAGCTTCCGATTGTGTTGTTGCAGATTTGTTGACAGTTCGAGATGTTGGTGCCACATTCATCAATGTCTGGAGGAAAAAGTGTGAATGACCTGTTGAAACTTTCATACCATTTATCTTTGCCAAATGAATCTTCATCACTTTAGATCATAAGACGAAGAATAACAGTGAATAAAATGTTTTGGTTAGGCCAGCAAATATTTACTGGGTGGTACAAAATGCCACGGAAAATATTATTCCCCAACTCCAAGAAAGTATGTTCCGGCTGCCTGCCCCTTTTCGGGGTTACGTCCGTGCCCGGGTGGGGTTAGAAATGGAATACACCCTGACCACGGGCACACTGGGGGAGTTCCGGGAGCGCTGGGGTCTGCAGGGTGTTAAATGCATCCTTGACAAGGAACGTAAGATAATTGTACAGTAGTTTATTAAGGAAATGTGGTTGTATTGTACAATGGTGGTGGGATCTGGTTTGTTTTATTGTAGTGTAATATTATTTTTTAATAATTGAATACATTTTTTTGAAAAAAAAGTTTATTTGAAAACCTCACCATCACAAAGCGAAGAGTTGGCCACATTAATGCTGAAACCTGGGTAACAACTGCACAGGAAGCTTCCGATTGTGTTGGTGCAGATTTGTTGACAGTTCGAGGTGTTGGTTCCACATTCATCAATGTCTGGAGGACAAAGAGTGAATGACATGTCAAATACTTTCATATGTTTTGCCTTTGCAAATGAAACGTCATTACTTTATATCATGAGATGGAAAATAAGTTACACAATTACACAGGTGTAAGAATTTATCCCTACTTTTACACTTCTTTCTACAAGAAAAGTATCCATTCAGTGAATGCTGATATACGATAACATTGTATCCCTTTTCCTTCATTATTACAGTTAGTAAAATGTTAGAAAAAGTTAGGCCAGCAAATAATTACAGGGAAGTAAGAACTGCTGCAGAAAATATTAGTCCCCAACCACAAGAAACTATGTTTGAAAACACCTCACCTTCACAAAGCGAAGAAGTGGCCACATTAATGCTGAAACCTGGGTCACAACTGCACACAAAGCTTCCGATTGTGTTGGTGCAGTTTTGGTGACAGTTCGAGCTGTTGGTTGCACATTCATTGATATCTGGAGAAATAAGCTCAGTTACTCCTGGTGCAAATTGTGGACAATGAGCTTTCAGACTTGCTCACATATTTTCATCAACAATAATGCAGGATAGTTTCTCAGCACAACAAGATAAAAAATCCGACTAGAGTCACAATGGCTCTCACAGTGCACCAATCACAATGAGCTTTCAAGCTGGCTGCCGACTGCCACAACGACATCACAATGGGATGTTGCTCCTCCCCTCTCCTGTCCTCCTCTCCCATCCCATTCCCTACCCTCCACTCCCCTGTCCTCCTCCTTCCTCCACTTTCCTGCCCTCCCCTCCCCTTTTCTCCCCTCTCCTCTCCTACCCTCCTCTCCCCTTACTCTCCCCTCTCCTGTCTTCACCTCTCTCCCCTCATCTCCTCTCCTCCTCTCACCTCTCCTACCCCCCTCTCTACCGCTCTCTCCTCCCTCATTCTCTCTCCCCCTGTCCCCTCTCCAACTCTCCTCCTCTTCCCTCTCTCACGTCCCCTCCCCCCCATTCTCTCCCCCTCAATAGTACGACAACTTCACCATCTCCCCCTCAGTATATATATATATTTATAATCAAAAGAGTGGTGGAATATTGCTTTGAGCAATGGGTTGCGTAGAGGGACCAGTCATCCCATGTGATAGGGACCCAACGGGACCCACTTGGTCGAGTGACACTTAAAACATTCAGTGTTTATGATCAAATTTGTACAAAACTACAAAGAGATTCCTGTTATGGGTGGGGACACGCACTGTTATATTAAGGATATATATTTTTTAATTTTTACTATAATTTGTAATTTCTGATCACACCGCGATTCGGTTTGAAGCACAGTTCTGGCAACTACGAGAAGACAGGCCAGTCAATCGATTCCAGCCTTTCCAGTGAAGCAGAAAGTTTTTGGTTCTTATGTCCACATTGGTCAAATGACAGAAGTATTGACAATTGATGATTATCAATTTGGATTCCACTTCTTTAATTATGTAATTGTGCAAATTTACTATTCTTCTTCAATAACAGTTTTCATTAGCATTTTCTTAATAGAAATAAATCTATCGAGTGAAAACTCAGAACGAACAATATCAATTTTTTTCCATCTTTAAGAGGCTTTGCATTTGAAAATTCCCACCATCACAAAGGGAAGAGTTGGTCACATTGATACTGAAGCCTGGGTCACAACTGCACACGAAGCTTCCGATTGTGTTGGTGCAGATTTGTTGACAGTTCGCGGTGTTGGTTCCACATTCATCAATGTCTGGAGATAATAGAATGAATGACATGTCAAACACTTACATATCATTTGCCTTTGCCAACTAAAACTTCATCAATTCATATCAAGAGATGGAAATTAATTCAGGTGTAGGGTTTGGTAATATACTGACATTCTATGTTCTATATATTCTATGTTGTTGCATCCACTGGCAAAATGACAGGAGTATTGAAAAATGCAGATTCTCAATATGGATTTCACATCATTATGTGAATGGCTGTGAAAATGTAGAGTAAATAACAATAAGGTCAAAAGGTCATAAGTGAAAGCATTAGAATTAGGCCATTCGGCCCACCAGTCAATCTTGGCTAATTTATCTCTGCGTCCCAACTCATTTCTCCTGCCTTCTCCACATAACATCTGCACTAATCAAGAATCTATCTATCTCTGCCTTAAAAATATCCATTGAAGTGGCCTCCACTGCCTTCTGTGGCAAACAATTCCACAGATTAATCACCATCTGACTAAACAAATGTCTCCTCATCTCCATTCTAAAAGAATATCCTTTAATTCTGAGGCTATGACCTCTAGACCTAGACTCTCCCACTAATCATTTAGTTCTACTTTGAAATATTCTTATTGCAAAGTAAATTTCTCAGGTGGAAAGTCACAGAAAAGATCTAATATACCTTTTCCCCCAATTGTGAAAAACTTTGCAGTTGAGAATTCCTACCATTACATTGGGAAGAGTTGGTCATGTTGATGCTGAAGCCTGGGTCACATCTGCATACGTAACCTCCAATTGTGTTAGTGCAAATTTGTTGACAGTCTGAGGTGTTGGTTGCACATTCATCGATATCTGGAGGAAAAGGAATGAACGACATGTCAAATACTTTTATGTCATATTGCTTTGCTATGAAAACTGTCACTTCATAACAAAAAATCTGCAAATGAACAGATAACACTAGGGATGGCAGTGTTATCCCTACTTTTCCACTTTGTTCTGCAAGTAAAGTATGGATTATATGAAGACTCACAAAGTATGAAATATTATCCTTTCTTTGTTCATTATTAAGGTGACTAAAATTCATTTGTTAGGCCAGTGATGTTTTACAAGGTAGCAAGATCTGCCATATTAAATATTATTCTTAACTTTTCAAATTATGTGTTTAAACACTTCCTACCATCGTAGAGTGAAGAGTTAGTTATGTTGATGCTGAAGCCTGGGTAACAGCTGCACAGGAAGCTTCCGATTGTGTTGGTGCAGTTTTGATGACAGTTTGAGATGTTATAAATATAGAAACATAGAAAATAGGTGCAGGAGGAGGCCATTCGGCCCTTCTAGCCAGCACCGCCATTCATTGTGTTCATGGCTGATCGTCCCTAGATCAATAACCCGTGCTTGCTTTCTCCCCATATCCCTTGACTCCCCTAGCACCTAGAGCTCTATCTTACTCCCTCTTAAATCCATCCAGTGACTTGGCCTTCACTGCCCTCTGTGGCAGGGAATTCCATAAATTCACAATTCTCTGGGTGAAAATGTTTTTTCTCACCTCAGTCTTAAATGACCTCCTCTTTATCCCAAGACTGTGGCCCCTGGATCACCCCTCAACTTCTAAACTCTAGTGAATACAAGCCTAGTCTTTTCAATCTTCCCTCATATGACAGTCCCGCCATCCCAGGGATCAATCTCGTGAACCGACACTGCACTGCATGAATTACAAGGATGTCCTTCTTCAAATTAGGAGACCAAAATTGTACACAATACTCCAGATGTTGGTTGCACATTCATCGACATCTGAAGAAATAAACTCAATTACTCTGCCAGAGGAAATATTTGATGCATGTAAGGTAACAACATTTAAAATACAATAGACAATAGGTGCAGGAGTAGGCCATTCGGCCCTTCAAGCCAGCACCACCATTCACGGTGATCTTGACTGATCATCCCCAATCAGTACCCCGTTCCTGCCTTCTCCCCTTATCCCCTGACTCCGCTATCTTTGAGAGCCCTATCTAGCTTCATTTGAAAGTATCCAGAGAACCGGCCTCCTCCGCCCTCTGAGGCAGCAAATTCCACAGACTCACAACTGTCTGTAAGAAAAAGTGTTTCCTCGTCTACGTTCTAAATGGCTTAACCCTTATTCTTAAACTGTGGCCCCTGGTTCTGGACTCCCCCAACATCGGGAACATGTTTCCTGCCTCTAGATGGTCCAAACCCTTAATAATGTTATATGTTTCAATGAGAACCCCTCTCATCCTTCTAAACTCCAGAGTATACATGCCCAGCCACTCCATTCTCTGAGCATATGAGAGTCCGTCATCCCGGGAATTAACCTTGTAAACCTACGCTGCACTCACTCAATAGCAAGAATGTCCATCCTCAAATTAGGGGACCAAAACTGCACACAATACTCCAGGTGTGGTCTCACTAGGGCCGTTCCTGTTACTGTTATCCAAATGTGTCGCTATTTCATCTTTTATGATTGACTCCAGCATCTTCCCCACCACTGATGTCAGGCTAACTGGTCTATATTTCCCTGTTTTCTCTCTCCCGCCTTTCTTAAAAAGTGGGATAACATTAGCTACCCTCCAATCCCCAGGAATTGATCGTGAATCTTTAGAACATTGGAAAATTATCACCAATGCATCAACGATTTCTAGAGCCACTTCCTTAAGTACCCTGGGATGCAGACCATCAGGCCCTGGGGATTTATCAGCCTTCAGTCCCATCAGTCTACCCAACACCATTTCCTGCCTAATGTGGATTTCCTTCAGTTCCTCCATCACCCCAGATCCTCTGGCCACTAGTATATCAGGAAAACGGTTTGGTCCTCCCTAGTGAAGCCGATCCAAAGTACATGTTCTACTCATCTGCCGTTTCCTTGATCCCCATAATAAATTCACCTTTTTCAGTCTTCAAGGGTCCAACTTTGGTCTTAACTAACTTTTTCCTCTTCACATACCTAAAGAAGCTTTTACTATCCTCCTTTATATCATCTTCGTACCTCACCTTTTCTCCCCGTACTGCCTTTTTAGTTATCTTCTGGTGCTCTTTAAACATTACCCACTCCTCTTGCTTCCGCTCACCTTTGCTACGTTGTACTTCTTTCCTATTTTTATACGATCCCTGACGTCCCTTGACACCACGGTTGCCCCTTACACCCCTTGGAAACTTTCTTCCTCTTTGAAATGAACTGATCCTGCACCTTCTGTATCATTCACAGAAATACCTGCCATTGTTGTTCCACTGTCATTCCTGCTAGGGTATCTTTCCAGTCAACTTTGGCCAGCTCTTCCCTTATGGCTCCATAGTCCCCTTTATTCAACTGTAACACTGACACCTCCGATTTACCCTTCTCCCTCTCTGATTGTACATTAAACAACCATATTATGGTCACTACCTCCTAATGGCTCCTTAACCTCGTTCCTTTATTAAATCCAGTTCATTACATCACACTAAATATAGAATTCTCCCTGTATGCTCCAATACAAGTTGCTCTAAAAATTCATCACAAAGGCTCCACAAACTCCCTTTCTTTGGATTCAGTACCAACGTGATTTTCCCAGTCTACCTGCATGTTAAAATCTCCCATAACAACCGTAGCATTACCTTGACTACATGCCAATTTTAACTCCTGAGTCAACTTGCACCCTATATCCACACTACTTTTAGGGTCCTGTAGATAACTCCCATTAGGAGTTTTTTACCCTTACAATTCCTTAGTTCTATCCATACTGACTCCACATCTCCTGTTTCAATGTCACCCCTTGCAAGGGACTGAATCTCATTTCTCACCAACAGAGCTACCCCACCCCTCTGCCCACCTGTCTGTCTTTTCGATAGGAGGTATGCCCTTGCATATTCAGTTCCCAGCCGTGACCCTCTTGCAGCCATGTGTCTGTAATTCCCACAACATCATACTTGCCAATTTCTAACTGAGCCTCAAGCTCGTCCACTTTATTTCTTATACTTCGCACATTCATATACAACACTTTGACCTCTGTATTCACCTCCCCGCTCGCACGGGTCACTATTGGCCCTGACCTTACTCTCTTATCCCTTCTCTAACTTTCTTTCCCATTAATTCGGAAGTCTTTTGTAACTTTTCCTGTACTCACTTCCACTTCCCCTTCAATCTTTATACTCCCAATTTGTCAATCCCTCCCCCCTATTTAATTTAACTATTTAGTTTAAACCCACATGTGTAGCCCCAGCTAACCTGCCTTCCAGAACATCGGTACCCCTCCAGTTAAGGTGTAACCTGTCCATTTTGCACAGGGCAGCCCGAACACAGAGGAAATCCCAGTAGTCTATAAATCTAAATCTTGCTCCCTGCACCAGCGCCTCAGCCACACAATATTCAGCCAGGAATATTGACACCCCACCCTCTGAGATTTATAGGCGAGCACGGGATAGTACACTACTGTTACATACACTACTGTTCTTTAAATGCCAGGGATTGCCTGATACAATTTAAAGTATTAGGTTATACTACTCAAAGACCAAATTGAACAAGATCTTCCCTACTGTCTCTGCACTCTGTGATAAATGTCACTTCCAAGAAGCCACCCTAACTCATTCTTTTGTCTCCTGTATAAACATACAAAACTTCTTGAAGGGAATATTCAATATCATTTCGAAAACACTCAAATTTCAATTGGAGACAGATTCAAAATCAATAATATTAAGAATGTCCTAAGTTAACGATATTCCAAAGACGCTTCGTTGACTATGGTTTAATAACTGTGAAAAAACATACACTTAAATTCTGGAAAAAGATAACAGTCCCCATAGTGAAGCTGTGGATTACAGAAATGACCGAGACATTCCATTTAAAAAAATAAGGCTTGTTATGTCTGACAAACCAGATCAATTTCCCAAAATATGGTCTCCTTTCATTGAATTTCTTTACCAACATAATGGTTGAAGACAAATTCAAACCAACGCTAGGGTCAGGTGAGCGGGCGTAGGGAAGGGTAATGGGATATATCTCCGCTTTTTTCCACTTCTTCGTTAGTTCAGGGGTTTTTCTTTTTTCTCTTTCATGTCTTTTTCTTTTTCGATGTTAAGAAATTGGTGAAGATTTGCTTGCTTTACATTTTTTTATTTATGCCACATTTTGTTTTATTTTCTGCAACAAAATGTCAAGGACTGCAACGTATAGGTTCAGAGCTCAGGACTACATCCTAGTTCATTTGAGTAAAAAAATCAGTAACCTGCTATCAGCAAACTAAAAGCTGTTCATGAATCTGAAGGAATGTGCCTTCAAGCTTTTGTACTTTGTGCCAAATGCAAGAGGGGAGAAGAGGGAATGACCCGAGTGAAAATTGTCCTTGTTTATTTTGCTTGCTTCCCAAGCCAGTGGGATGTGTAGATGGATGTAATAGGGTATTGATGGTGTGTGTGATGGACTGAGCTATACCCACAACTGGCTGCTATATCCTCCGGTCTTCAGCAGAGTGGTTACCAGGCCTAGCTGTGATGCATCCTGATAGGATGTTCTCCACAGCGCATGTGTCGATGTTGGTAAGAGCTGGAGGATTCATTGGACTTACATAGTCTTGAGGAGTTAGTGGCATTGGTGTGCTCTCTAAGCCATAATTTCAAGTAGTGCCAAGTCCATAATGTAATGACGCTGAGGTAGGCTTGAGGTTAGGGCTGTTCAGGGTGTTCTAGAACTTAATAATAGTTGGGATAAAGGTGTTATTGAACTAGTAATTAACAGTGATTGTGCTCCCGCACCTTCTTTCCAATGGTAACAGAAAGAAGAGCGCGTGGCCAGAATGGTGCGAGGCAGGGAGCTAGTTGCCCGAGCTGTTGGTCAGAATTTGGCGGTGTGATGGGAAGTTAGAGGACATAAGCAGTGTCTCAAAGGAAGGACAGGCATGGGGAGGTGAAGCAATATGGTGACACTGATTGCTGGTGTGTTTATTTGAATGCAAAGAGTATTGTGGGGTAAACAGATGGATTTAGAGCCTGGATTAAAGCTTAATTTTCCTTGAGAAGGAGCCAAACGATTTGGAGGAGTTGCACTACTAATCCGGGAGACTGTCATGGCAGCACTCAGAGCACATACTGGAGGATTCATCCATTGAGATGATATAGGTGGAGTTTAGAAGTAAGAAATACTATCCAACGGGATAGTATAATAGGGCCCCCCAATAGCAAACTGGAGGTCGAAGTACCGTTATGTGGACAGATTACTCTACCAGCTTTCCAAAGCAACAGGGGTTGTCTTAGTGATTGACTTTTTCAATATTGACTGGGACTTGATTAGTTCCAAAGGCTTAAACGAGGCAGATTTTGTGAGGTGTATTCAAGAGGGTTTCTAGAAACAATCTGTGGATAATCCAACCAGACAAGGGAACATACTGGACCTCGTGTTGGGAAAAGAACGTGGCCAGGTGACATATTACAGTGGAAGATCCTTTTGAGGATAGTGACCACAAATCCATACGTTTTAAGGAGATGGCTGGACAATGTTGGAAGGTACCAAATTGGAGTAAAGCAAACCACACATTATTGTACTGGAGCTCAGGAGGGTACACAATGAGCAATTGTTATTGGTTAAGTCCCACATCAGACTTGTTGGAGACATTTAAAGGCCAGTTGATTGATGTTCTGAACCAGTATGAACCAGTAAAGATAAGGGATAAGGATGGCAAAGTAAACGAACCTTGGATGGAAAAAAGGTCGCAAATTTTGTGAAAACGAAAAAGTAAGCTCATGCAAGAGGATAGAATCAGGGCTCGTCTTTGAGGAAAGGAGAGAACTGGTGGGTGATTAAAAGGGACAAAATGGACCACAAAATGGCTTTGGCAAAGTCAGATTAAAGAAAATGCCAACATTTTTTATGCCTACATTAAAAACAAGAGGGAATAAGGGAGGGAACCTGTGATCCAAGCCTATAACTCCCCGATGGGATGCTTGTTTTCATAGTTTGGTCATTTGAGTATAAGAGTTAGAAAGTCATGATGCAGATTTATAGGATGTTTGTAAGGCCGCATTTGGAGTATTGTAAGCAGTTGACCGATTATAGGAACAAGGTAACGGAATTGGATCGGTGCTGAAGAGCTTTACCATAATAATGCCCAGACTAGTGGGTATCAGCTACAGGTGGAGGATGGACAGATTTGTATTATTTTTCCTGGAACTTGGTAAAATCCTATAAAATTGTGAGACATAGATAGATAGTCGGAATGTATCTCCCAGGATGGGAAAACTCAAATACTACAAGGCATAGCCTTAAATTGAAATGGCAAGGTTTAAAGGAAATGTGCGGTGCAAGTCTTTTTACACAGAGGCTGGTGATTGCAGAGGCAGAGGCATTTAAGAGACTTAAATTTAACCTTGCATTTAAGAGAATGTAGGGATATGGATCATGTGCAGTTAGATAAGAGTTAGTCTTGGCCTGTTGTTCAGCACAGGCAGTATGGGCTGAAGAGCCTGTTCTTGTGCTGTACTGTGCTATATTCTATAAAACCTGCAGATGTAATATTTAAATGTGAGAGGATAATGTGAATTGTGAAATTTTAACTTCATTCACATATAAAAATGTACAAAATATTTTACAACTGCGCAGTATATGTATAATTATTTTATTTTGAAGGCACGCTGAGAATGAAATGCCATCCATTTTTATTCAGTATTCAAGTGACTAAAATTTGTTTTCTGGGCCACCTAGTTGGTACAGGGCAATTACTGTATCCGACCACATTCAATATTATTCCTTAAATGTGATAAATTATGGAATACATCTTTACATGAAGCTTCCGATTATGTTGATGCAGATTTGTTGGCAGCAGGTTACATTTAGTGATATTTACATGGACAACAGATAGTGATGCAGCAGTAGAGTTGCTGCCTTACAGCGCCAAAGACCCGGGTTTGTACATTCTCCCTGTGACCGCATGGGTTTTCTCTGGGTGCCTGCGTTTCCATCCCAAAGACCTTCAAGTTTATGGGTTAATTGACTTTTGTAAATTATCCCTAGTGTGTAGGATAGAACCAGCTTATGGGTGATCACTGATCAGTGGGGACTCGGTAGGCCAAAGGGTCTGTTTCCATGCTGTAACTCTAATCTAAACAAAACTAATCTATGTGTTTGAAAACACCTACCGTCACAAAGCGAAGGGTTGGTCGCATTAGTGCTGAAGCCCAGAATACAACTGCACATGAAGCTTCCGATTGTGTTGGTGCAGATTTGTTCACAGTACGAGATGTTGGAGCCACATTCATTGATATCTAGATGGAAAATAGATAGTGATACATCAATACTTTCTGCAGCATTTAGCTTTGCCAAGTGAATTTCTCTCTCTTAATATCATAATATAATATAGACAATAGGATGTGACTTTACTGATCCAAGAGACTAAATTGTGCTGTCTTTATCAAATACTGCTTTGATGCTTGGAAATGTTACCAGCCGACTGTGTGCCATTCTTGGTTTCATTGATCATTAGCATCACCGTATTTTCAAGTTTTACATTGGCTTTGTGAAATGGAAGGAGCATTGAAAAATGGATGGGCATGGTTTAGATAACGTAGACTCATGATAAAAAATTGTGGACGTTTTGCTCCCCTCACATTTTAAAGGTGACGATTATACTTTAGTTTACAGGGCGTCCAATCTATGTGGCCCAACTGCCGCATTGAATATTGTTCACAATCTGTGAGAAACAAAGCTTTTGAATTTTTCTACCATCACAGAGTGAAGAGTTGGTCACATTGGTGCTGAAGCCTGGGTCACAACTGCACATGAAGCTTCCGTTTGTGTTGATGCAGACTTGTTCACAATTTGAGGTGTTGGTTTTACATTCTTCAATATCTGGAGAAAAACAAGTGACCGAAATGTCAAACACTTGAACATTATTTGGCTTTGCTGAAGGAAACGTTGTCACTTAAATATTCTGAACTGTCTGCATGATGTTGCTATACAATAGCAACACTGCATATGATGATGGCCTTAGTGATATTACCTTGCATTTATGGAATTTATGATGTGAGTGTCCCACACTTGGCTTCATATATAATTGAGATCAGAGTATCTTTATATTTACATATTCTTTGGTGGAATTACATTATCATTGAAACCTGCAGATGCAAAGTTGGATTTGAGAGGGGAATGTGAATTGTGGTAGATTACATTTATTACATTTCTGCAGTCAATATATGATTTTACTTCGGAGTCACGTGAGTGACTACGTGAAGAAGTCCCGCCAGGCGCATGTGCATCATTACGTACGCGCATGTCGCACTGAACGGGCTGGAGGACACCGCTCCACCAGCGGTAAGTAGAAAACTCACAGGTAAGTGGTTTTGAAAACTTTGCCTGCGAGTATTTAACTCCGTAAAGCTGGCTCGACAAGTCAGTAGGAGTTGGTGGTATGGAGCGGTCAGGTAGGAGAGTTCGTTCTAAGCGTGGGTCCACGGATTCACTTAATCGTTTGGGTCGGGAGATGAGTGAGGCAATGCCGGTTCCGATACCGGGTGCCGTTTTACCGACAGCAGTTTTATTAGAAAGTGAACTTTCCACGGCAGTTCCAGTTACTCAGGAGGCTGAGGCCACCGACAGCCATAGAAAGGCTAAAAGAAAATCTAATAGACCAGTCTGAAGAAGAAGAATGTGACTCCCTTCCAGGTAATAAAAGAATGTGGGGGAGGATGCAGAATATGGAGAAGATGCTCCAAACTCTGATAAAACTAGGGGCTAAGGGCCCAGTGATTCCCCAGGCAGCTGTTCAACAAGGCCCATATCAAGAGGAATATGTGAAATGTCAGCAAGGGGATTTCCTTCCAGCGCCTTGTATAGGACTGGAAGGTGCCTCCCTAATATATGACTTGGGAGAAGCGGGGCAGGATGCAGCTGACCCCATGTCTGGTGTCCCTGCTTATATGCAAACACCAGAGCACAAGAGCAACGCTCCGGGTGTCCCGGATATTGCAATGAGTTTTGCTATTCCGGAGGGGACTGGTGACGCAATGGACGAGTAGTTTGCAAACAACGTTAGCTATTTAGTGTCTCACCAGCTCCAGCAAGCTATAATGCAAGAGACTACCAACAAGTACAAAACACCTGTCAATTGTGCAGCATTGAAAGTGCCTATGGTGAACCCAGCTATTTGGGCACCCATGAGTCCTGCTATGAGAGGACAGGAGGTTCGTCATCAACACGTCCTCCAACTGGTGGCTGCAGCAATTCTCCGCCGACCCACGACACTCCACCGCCCTCCAGCAGCCCGCAGCCGTCGCCTCACCGACAGACTGGACTCTGCAGCGGGCCTGAAGCCTCCACGTTGCTCACTCCTCCCACCACTCTGTTGTTAACGGAACTGGGTCCTAGTGCCCGTCTCCCCAGCCCCGGTGACCTCAGTGGCTATTCCACTGGGTCTTCCCCATCCCCCTCCTACTATGTAACCCCTGCTCTTTCCCACCCACACCACAGCCCCCATACGCCCCCACCCCCTGACCACCCTCCACCCCCCACCACACAACGCTCCGTCCTCAGTCCACTCACCTGCCTTCCTCCAGCCACAACCCCCATCCCTGCCGCGTGTTCACCATCCCCCCGTACCTCCCCCTCTCCGACACCGAAAGGTCGGTCCTCAGCAGAGGTCTTACCTTTGTCCCCCTCTGTCCTCACCTCAATGAGTTCCGCGCCCACCACGTCTTGGAGCTCTTCTACCGTCGCCTCCGCCTCACAGCGTTCTTCCACGGGAATAAGTCCTCGCCCCCCACTGATGATCCCTTTTCCTGTCTCCCACGTACCCCCTCCTCGTGGACCTCCCCTCGTGGCCCTCCAGCTTTAGAACTCTTTATACAGAACTGCCGATGGGATATCAACCGCCTCGACTTCTCCACTGCCCTGTCTCACTCCAATCTCTCCCCCTCCGAACGTACTGCCATCGACTCACTCCGCAACAACCCAGACTGGGTTATCAAACCCGCCGACAAGGGAGGTGCCGTGGTAGTCTGCTGCGTCGATCTTTAAAAAGCGGAGGCCATGCTCCAACTCTCGGACACCTCCTCCTACTTACCCCTGGATCATGACCCCACTGACGAGCACCAGGCCACCATCTCGAGCACCATAACCGACTTCATCAACTCCGGCTCCCTACCCCCCCGAACCTCCAACCTCATCGTTTCCCAGCCCCGCACAGCCCGATTTTACCATCTCCCCAAAATCCACAAACCCGACTGCCCCGGCAGACTCATTGTCTCTGCCTGTTCGTGCCCAACCCAACACATTTCCATATACCTTGACTCCATCCTATCCCCCTTTGTTAAATCCCTCCCCACCTATGTTCAAGACACCTCAGACACTCTCCGTCGGCTCCACGCATTCCATTCCCCAGGCCCCCATCCTCTCATCTTCACCATGGACGTCCAGCCACTATACACCTGCATCCCCCACCAGGATGGTCTCAAAGCCCTCCGGTACTTCCTCGACCAGAGGAGCAACCCATACCCATCCACTGACACCCTCCTCCGCCTAGCGGAGTTGGTCCTTACCCTCAATAACTTCTCTTTTGACTCCTCCCATTTCCTCCAAACACAAGGCGTAGCTATGGGCACACGCATGGGCCCTAGCTACGCCTGCCTCTTTGTCGGGCACGTCGAACAATCTTTGTTCTCGGCGTACCAGGGCCCCATCCCCGACCTCTACCTCGACGACTGCTTTGGTGTCACCTCCTGCACCCACACACAACTGACTGACTTCGTCCATTTCACCACCAACTTCCATCTGGCACTCAAATATACTTGGACCATTTCCGACATCTCCCTACCATTCCTTGACCTCACCATCTCTATTGCAGGTGATACACTCCTGACTGACATCCACTACAAACCAACTGACTCCCACAGCTACCTGGACTACTCTTCCTCCCACCCTCCTTCCTGTAAGGACTCCATCCCCTATTCCCAATTCCTCCGTCTACGCCGCATCTGCTCCCAGGATGAGGCGTTCCACACCAGGTCATCACAAATGTCCTCGTTCTTCAGAGAACGGGGTTTCCCCTCCCCCACTATAGATGAGGCTCGCACCAGGGTCTCCTCCATACCCCGCAACACTGCCCTCTCTCCCCATTCCCCCACTCACAACAAGGGCCGAGTCCCCCTGGTCCTCACCTTTCACCCCATCAGCCAGCGCATACAACAGATAGTCCTCCGCCAGTTTTGCCACCTCCAGCGTGAACCCTCCACTCACCACATCTTCCCATCTCCCCCCCGTCTGCCTTCCGCAATGACCGCTCCCTCCGCAACTCCCTTGTCAATTCTTCCCTTCCCTCCCGCTCCACCCCTTCCCCGGGCACTTTCCCTTGCAACTGCAAGAGATGCTACACTTGTCCCTTCACCTCCCCTATCCACTCCTTTCAGGGACCCAAGCAATCATTCCAAGTCCGACAGAGGTTCACCTGCACCTCCTCCAACCTCATCTACTGCATCCGTTGCTCCAGATGCCAGCTGATCTACATCGGTGAGACCAAGCGGAAGCTGGGCGATCGTTTCGTCGAACACCTCCGCTCGGTCCGCAATAAGCAACCCGACCTCCCGGTGGCTCAGCACTTCAACTCCCCCTCCCATTCCGTATCCAACCTCTCGGTCCTGGGCCTCCTCCACGGCCAGAGTGAGCAACACCGCAAGTTGGAGGAACAGCACCTCATATTCCGCTTGGGGAGTCTGCATCCTCTAGCCTTAAACATTGAATTTTCTCAATTCTGTTAACCTAGACTGCCTCCTCCCCTTCCCCACCTCTCCCTCAGCCCTCGGGCCCTGACATTCCTTCTCCATCTCCCCCCCCCCCCCACCCAATTCGCCCTAGCTTCTCATTTTCACACTACAAACAGTTTACAATGGCCTGTTTCCTTTATCATCAATACTTTTTTGCATATCTTTCATTCATTGTTCTTTATCTCTCCACATCACTGTCTATATCTCTCGTTTCCCTGATCCCTGAACAGTTTGAAGAAGGGTCTCGACCCAAAACGTCGCCTATCTCCTTCGTTTCTTCGATGCTGTTGCACCACTGAGTTTCTCGAGCTTTTTGTGTAACCCTCGATTCTCCAGCATCTGCAGTTCCTTCTTTAACACGCAGCAATTACTGCATTTGGCACTATGGTCAAAGGGACCATGATAAATCAAACACAAAAAGACATGTTGGCTCTGTTATGCAATGCATACTGTGAAATTAATTGCATTAGGAAAATTGCCATCAGACCAACTCGTAATCAAAAATTTGCTGCACTGTGTAAGGCGACGAATATTCAAATGCCTGAGTTCCTGTTTGGAACAGACCTCGTCAAACAGATACGAGATATTGATGACGAGGCGAAAACAATTGGTTTGATGAAGCCAAATACATCACGGCCACCTTTTTGCAAACCTGGGTTTGTGTTTCGAAGTTCGGATCCAGGTGCTGGACCGAGCAGGGGAAGGCCAGTGGGGCAACGAGGTTACCCACCAAGACAAAGTGGCTTCTACCCCAATGTGAGCAGACAGCAGGCTTTCAGGCCAACTGCAGAGGTACAGGGAACTTCTGTTAAAGATTCTGGTGCACAACCTCCTATTGGAGGTAGATTACAATTGTTTTACAATGAATGGTGCTGTATTACATGTGATATGTTTATACTAAATACTGTGTCAGGTTCTACCATTGAGTTTATCTCTGGGATAGATCCACCTCAGCAGCACAAACCAAATAAAATGTTGGTGTTTTCTGCTCCAGAAACTGAACAGGTGAATGAAGAAATTAGGAATTTGTGTAAAAAAGGAGTGATTGAAAAAGCCATTACTCATTCACAACATTCACAACAATTTGTGTCTAATATTTTCCCCAGACCTAAGAAATATGGGGGTTGTAGAGTAATTTTGGATCTCACTCATTCAAATTGTTCAGTACTCTACAGACATTTCAAAATGGACACCTTCGTTACCGCTAAACAGCTGGTCTCACAAGGTTGTTATATGGCAACCATTGATTTGCAAGATGCGTATTATTCAGTACCAATTCATGCTCATTATCGCAGGTACTTGAAATTTAATTGGATGGGACAGCTGTGGCAATACAAAACATTGCCTAATGGATTGAGTTCAGCACCTGGGCTATTTACTAAATTGCTTAAACCTGTGCTGGGGCTGTTAAGAGCCCTTAATCACATTGTCATGGCTTACTCAGATGATGTCTTAATTATCAGCAACATTAAAGAGTCAGCTGAGGAATCGGTTGCAGTAACCAAAAATGTGTTGGAATCATTAGGGCTTTTGGGGCATCCAACTAAGTCCAAATTACAGCCAACCCAAAATATTCAGTATTTGGGATTTCTTATTGATTCAGTTCATATGACAGTAACATTACCAGCAGTCAAGGTTGTGGATATTGCTGCGGTCTGTACTTGTCTCACACAAAAGCTTAATCCCTTCATCCGAGAAGTGGCTAAGGTCATTGGGAAATTGGTAGCAGCTTTCCCTGCAGTAAAGTTCGGGCCTTTGCATTATCAGCATTTGCAAAGAGCAAGAGAACAAGCACTAAAAGAGCATGCAGGTCATTTTGATCGGGTTATGCAATTACCAGCCACAGCTCCAGCAGAGTTGCAGTGGTGGATTGTTAATGTCAGTCAAGCTACCAATAACATTTTGGTGCAGGAACCTTCAATGATTTTACAGACTGATGTGAGTGCTCTCGGATGGGGGGCTATGGACATTGAGTCCAGTTGTGGAGTTAGATGGAATGAACAAGAAAGTTTGATTCTTCACCCACGAGGAATAAATTATTTGGAATTACTGGGGGCATTTTATGGGTTAAAAGCAGATTGCTCCACAATGAATAATTTGCACATTCAACTCCAGATTGATAACACTATGGCAGTGGCATATATCAATCATATGGGAGGAGCGAGATCAGTTTTATGTGATAGCATGGCTAATCTCATATGGCATTGGTGTATTTCAAGAAACATTTGGGTTTTGGACATCTATCTGCCAGGGGTAGACAATGTGGTGGCAGACCAAAGGTCACGAAAATTCAATGATAATATAGAATGGATGTTGAATTCTAAAGTTTTTCAAACAATTGTCACTCGATTTGGATTGCCAGATATTGATCTGTTTGCATCCAGACTGAATCACCAGTTGCCTAAATATGTTTCATGGGAACCAGATCCAGGAGCAGTAGCTGTGGATGCTTTTTCATTACATTGGGGACAATCATTCTTTTATGCTTTCCCTCCAATTTGTCTGATTATGAAATGTTTAACCAAAATAGAGCGTGACTCCGCCACAGGCGTTTTGGTGGTCCCAGATTGGCCAACACAAGCATGGTTCCCATTGGTACTCAGAATGATGGTTCAGCCATTCATGATGGTTCCCAGCTGCAGTAATTTGTTGGTGCATCTGGTTACAGGAGGAAGTCACCCATTACATGACCGTATCAATTTGTTGTTCTGCAGGTTCCGAACAGACTATTCCAAGGTCTTGGATTGTCGGACAGGACCATGGAGGTTATCACTGCAGCCTGGAGGAATAGTACTAAAAACCAATATATGGTTCATATAAAGAAATAGGAGATGTTTTGTGTACAGTCAAATTTATCTTATCATACTGCAAGCATAAGTGATGTGTTGGAGTTCCTTGCTAAGTTGCATTTTGATGAGCATTTGAGTTATAGTGCTATTAACAGTGCTAGGAGTGCTTTGTCCTCCTATTTAGGACAGTCCGCAGGACAACAGCCTATCGGGGCTCATCCGTTAGTATCCCGATTTATGAGAGGAATTTTTAACAAAAACCCTCCTAAACCCAGGTATACAGAAATCTGGGATGTCAGTGTAGTTCTCACACTACTTCGGCAATGGGCTCCAATTACGTCGTTGTCTATGCAGAGGTTAACTCTGAAAGTGGTTATGCTTATGGCGCTGGTTTCAGCACAATGTGTACAAACATTACAATTGTTACGAATAGATTGTATGCATTTGTCTGGAGATGACATTACTTTTTATGTCTATGATTTAATCAAACAAAGCAGGCCAGTTATGGCAGGAACCAAGGTGACATTTAAAGCATATCCTGTTGACCAAATGTTATGTGTAGTTAAACAATTAAGGCGATATCTTGAGTTAACAGGGATGTAAACACAGAGCTTTGAAATCTTCACGTAGTCACTCATGTGACTCCGAAGTAAAATAGTAAGATTAAGCGATAACTTACCAGTTTGAAGTTTGATCCTTATTTTATGAGAAGTTACGTTGAGGGATTACGTGCCCTCCACTCCCACCCTCATAATCTAAGAGATCATCTGGTAGTTCTAGTCTTCTTAAAGCCTTTCTATGTTACTTCGGCTATATGTGTTTTCTGTGTCTCCACGCCTCTGCTTTGAAGTATGACGCGCATGCGCCTGGCGGGACTTCTTCACATAATCCGTCAACGCAACTCCTCATAAAATAAGGACCAAACTTCGAACTGGTAAGTTTTCGTTTAATCTTACTGTTATATTGAAGGGTCACTGAGAATGAAATTACATCCATTTCCATTCAATATTCCAGTGACTAAAATTCATTCGGGCCACCCAGATTTACAGAGTTGTTATATTGCCACCTTAATGAGTATTCATTAAAATTGCGAATCTATGTATTTGAAAACACTTACCATCACAAAGCGAAGGGTTGGTCATGTTAGTGCTGAAGCCTGGGGCACAACTGCACAGGAAGCCTCCGATTGTGTTGATGCAGATTTGTTGACAGTTTGAGGTGTTTGTTGTACATTCATTGATGTCTGGAACAAAACCAGGGAATTACAATTCAATGTTTAAGCAGGAACTGCTGATGCTAGAAAATCGAAGATAGACAAAAATGCTGGGGAAACTAAACGGGTGAGGCAGTATCTATGGAGCGAAGGAAATAGGCAACGTTTCGGGTCGAGACCCTTCTTCAGAAGAGGTCTGAAGAAGGGCCTCAACCCGAAACGTCACCCATTCTTTCTCTCCAGAGACGCTCTGCCAATCTCAACAATTATACATACATCGCATTAGATCTCACTGTACCCTTTTTAGAATTGCACTCTCCAGTTTATATTATCTCTTCTTATTCTGGTCACTAAGAACTACATTTTTCAGCATTACATTTTGTCTGCCTGCATTCTGTCTAACCGTTCTATCGTTCCCCTTCGAGAAGTCCATCATAATCTTCCTTCAGTTTAGTTTATAGATACAGCGAAGAAAACAGGCCCTTCAGACCACCGAGTCCGAGGTTATGGGAAACGAGAGATATAGACATTGAGGCTACCTTTAGAATATACACACAAAATGTTGGAGTAACTCAGTGGGACAGGCAGTATCTCCGGATGGAAGGAATGGGATGTTTCAGTTTGAGACCCTTCTTGTCCCGCTCCAGCTTTTTGTGTCAACCTTCGGTTTAAACCAACGTCTGCAGTTCCAATAGACTGCAGGCTGTCATTATACTGAACTAACACAAAGTACAATGTATTTCAAAAATAAATCATATGTAGTTCAATGTGTAGGAAGGAACTGCAGATATTGGTTTATACTAAAGATAGACACAAAATGCTGGAGTAACTCAGAGGGACAAAAATAGTCTCGAACAGAAAGGTCACCCATTCCTTCTATCCAGAGATGCTGCCTTCCTGCTGATTCCAGCATTTTGTGTGCGTCTTCTATAAGTAGCTCAGTGAGCCCATCTTTGTCACATGAATCACTGTCATCAGTTTCCTTCAAATTTACATCCCCATTGGTGAAATGGTCAAACCTATTGAAAACCATAATGTAATATTTGTATTTCACAGAGTAATGGGGGGACAGAGAACTCGTGGACGTTTAAATACCATATCCTTTGACGATTTACACTTTAAAAAAAAATAATGCTGCAGTAGAAATAATGTGTAGAAAAGATTCACAGAGAATACAATCTATAGACTTGATTAAAATCCATTTGTTACAGCCTCTAAATTTTACTAGACTGTTGGAAATGAAACAATAAATATTGTTTGCTAAGTCTAAGAAACCAGCTGTTTTAAAAATTCTACCATCACAAAGTGAAGGGTTGATCGCGTTGGCTCTGAAGCCCGGGCCACAACTGCACAGGAAGCTTCCGATTGTGTTGGTGCAGTTTTGTTGACAGTTTGACGTTCTGGTTGCACATTCATCAATATCTGGAAGAAGGACAGTAACAGACCCCTCAATATTATTTATATAATTTCATGCTACCAACTGAGACTGTCTCTTAATATTGTAATATACCATAGCCTTTAGGATGCCTCTTAACTGATGCAAGATTATGGAAATATCCGTTTCTCTCAGCATATTGCTTTGATATTACAAAACATGATCAGCCATGATCACATTGAATGGCGGTGCAGGCTTGAAGGGCCAAATAGCCTACTCCTACACCTATTGTCTACTGTCCATAATCAAATGGCAGCCAGCATTATCAGGGGCACACACCACCCTGGCCATGCTTTCATTTCACTGCTGCCCTTGGGAAGTTATGGGAGCCTGAAAACTGCAACATTCAGGAATAGCTCCAACCCAACAACCATCAGGTTATTGAACACTACAAGCTCCAACTAAACTCCAAACTACAAACTGCCTTGATTGCATTAGGGATGTGGGGGCTTCGTATTTGTGTTTACACCACTATATTGTTTGTGTGTTTTTATATATTGTACTTTTTGTTGTTTATTATAGTGTCTCCTGATTACTATGTTCATCTATCTGTTCTGCAGCTGCAAATGAGAATTTTATTATCTTGAACTTGATTTTTGAAAGGAAAGAATCAGGGAGAGGGGGGTGGGGGTGTAATAGTGGTGTGTGTGTGTGAGAGGCCCCGGGTAGGTTGGAGGAGAGAGAGAATGGGTCAGAGAGGTTGTGGATTATATTCTTTAATTTTTCTAACTGAAACAGTTTCATTTAATATCGTGATATTTAGTAGTATGTGGGGCTGCCTTTCTCAAAGGTATTAATTTGACAATGTAATCGACTGCAATCAATGTGTTAGGTCATCCAACTTTTGTTGGGCTATAAGAATGGCTGCCTTAAATATTATTATCAAACTGCATTTAAAAACACCATACCATCACAAATAAAAGAGTTGGTCGCATTGGTGCTGAAGCCAGGGTCACAACTACACACAAAGCTTCCGATTGTGTTGTTGCAGATTTGTTGACAGTTCGAGATCTTGGTGCCACATTCATCAATGTCTGGAGGAAAAAGTGTGAATGACCTGTTGAAACTTTCATACCATTTATCTTTGCCAAATGAATCTTCATCACTTTGTATCATGAGACAAAGAATAAGTTACCAAATTATACAGTTGCAATGATTTATCCCCCGTTCATTATTACAGTGAATAAAATGTTTTGGTTAGGCCAGCAAATATTTACTGGGTGGTACAAAATGCCACGGAAAATATTATTCCCCAACTCCAAGAAAGTATGTTCCGGCTGCCTGCCCCTTTTCCGGGGTTACGTCCGTGCCCGGGTGGAGTTAGAAAGGGAATACACAATGTCCACGGGAACCCTGGGTGAGTTCCAGGACCGCTGGGCTCCGCAGGATGTTGAATGCATCCTTGATAAGGAACGTAAGATAATTGTACAGTAGTTTATTAAGGAAATGTGTTTGTATTGTATAATGGTGGTGGGATCTAGTTTGTTTTATTGTAGTGTAATATTATTTTTTAATAATTGAATACATTTTTTTGAAAAAAAAGGATATTTGAAAACCTCACCATCACAAAGCGAAGAGTTGGCCACATTAATGCTGAAACCTGGGTAACAACTGCACAGGAAGCTTCTGATTGTGTTGGTGCAGATTTGTTGACAGTTTGAGGTGTTGGTTCCACATTCATCAATGTCTGGAGGACAAAGAGTGAATGACATATCAAATACTTTCATATGATTTGCCTTTGCCAACTGAAACATCATTACTTTATATCATGAGATGGAAAATAACTTACACAATTAGACAGGTGTAGGAATTTATCCCTACTTTTACACTTGTTTCTACAAGAAAAGTATCCATTCAGTGAAGGCTGATATACGATAACATTGTATCCCTTTTCCTTCATTATTACAGTAGTAAAATGTTAGAAAAAGTTAGGCCAGCAAATAATTACAGGGAAGTAAGAACTGCCGCAGAAAATATTAGTCCTCAACCACAAGAAACTATGTTTGAAAACCCCTCACCTTCACAAAGCGAAGAGTTGGCCACATTAATGCTGAAACCTGGGTAACAACTGCACAGGAAGCTTCCAATTGTGTTGGTGCAGTTTTGGTGACAGTTTGAGGTGTTGGTTGCACATTCATTGATATCTGGAGAAATAAGCTCAGTTACTCCTGGTGCAAATTGTGGACAATGAGCTTTCAGACTTGCTCAGATATTTCCAACAACAATAATGCAGGATGGTTTCTCATCACAACAAGAGAGGGAGAGAGAGAGAGAGAGATAGATAGAAAGATAGATAGATAGATAGATCTGGGCACAATCAGGTTAATTCCTATTTTCTTCCAAAGGCTAGGCCACAGCCTTCCCAATTTCACACATTCTACTCACCCTTTTCCCATGGAGGCAATAAACATCTTCCTGTTGCATTTCACCTATATTTCTGAACTTTTTGATCCTTGAAATTTTAAAAACAGCCCAAACTCAACTAGTTCAGAGAGAAAAAATCCGACTAGTGTCACAATGTCTCACAGTGCACCAATCACAATGGGCTTTCAAGCTGGCTGCCGACTGCCACAATGACATCACAATGGGATGTTGTTCCTCCCCTCTCCTGTCCTCCACTCCCATCCCATTCCCTCCCCTCCACTCCCCTGTCCTCCCCTCTCCTTCCTCAACTCTCCTGTCCGGGGGGGTCTGGGTGTAATAGTGATGTGTGTGTATGAGAGGCCCCGGGTAGATTGGAGGAGAGAGAGAATGGGACAGAGAGGTTGTGGATTATATTCTTTAATTTTTCTAACTGAAACAGTTTCATTTAATATCATGATATTTAGTAGTATGTGGGGCTGCCTTTCTCAAAGGTATTAATTTGACAATGTAATCGACTGCAATCAATGTGTTGGGTCATCTAACTTTTGTTGGGCTATAAGAATGGCTGCCTTAAATATTATTATCCAAACTGCGTTTAAAAACACCATACCATCACAAATAAAAGAGTTGGTCACATTGGTGCTGAAGCCAGGGTCACAACTACACACAAAGCTTCCGATTGTGTTGTTGCAGATTTGTTGACAGTTCGAGATCTTGGTGCCACATTCATCAATGTCTGGAGGAAAAAGTGTGAATGACCTGTTGAAACTTTCATACCATTTATCTTTGCCAAATGAATCTTCATCACTTTATATCATGAGACGAAGAATAAGTTACCAAATTATACAGTTGCAATGATTTATCCCCCGTTCATTATTACAGTGAATAAAATGTTTTAGTTAGGCCAGCAAATATTTACTGGGTGGTACAAAATGCAACAGAAAATATTATTCCCCAACTTCAAGAAAGTATGCTCCGGCTGCCTGCCCCTTTTCCGGGGTTACGTCCGTGCCCGGGTGGGGTTAGAAAGGGAATACACCCTGTCCACGGGAACCCTGGGGGAGTTCCAGGACCGCTGGGCACCGCAGGATGTTGAATGCATCCTTGACAAGGAACGTAAGATAATTGTACAGTAGTTTATTAAGGAAATGTGTTTGTATTGTATAATGGTGGTGGGATCTGGTTTGTTTTATTGTAGTGTAATATTATTTTTTAATAATTGAATACATTTTTTTGAAAAAAAAGTTTATTTGAAAACCTCACCATCACAAAGCGAAGAGTTGGCCACATTAATGCTGAAACCTGGGTAACAACTGCACAGGAAGCTTCCGATTGTGTTGGTGCAGATTTGTTGACAGTTCGAGGTGTTGGTTCCACATTCATCAATGTCTGGAGGACAAAGAGTGAATGACATGTCAAATACTTTCATATGATTTGCCTTTGCCAACTGAAACATCATTAGTTTATATCATGAGATGGAAAATAAGTTACACAATTAGACAGGTGTAGGAATTTATCCCTACTTTTACACTTGTTTCTACAAGAAAAGTATCCATTCAGTGAATGCTGATATACGATAAAATTGTATCCCTTTTCCTACATTATTACAGTTAGTAAAATGTTAGAAAAAGCTAGGCCAGCAAATAATTACAGGGAAGTAAGAACTGCTGCAGAAAATATTAGTCCTCAACCACAAGAAACTATGTTAGAAAACCCCTCACCTTCACAAAGCGAAGAAGTGGCCACATTAATGCTGAAACCTGGGTCACAACTGCACACAAAGCTTCCGATTGTGTTGCTGCAGTTCTGGTGACAGTTTGAGGTGTTGGTTGCACATTCATTGATATCTGGAGAAATAAGCTCAGTTACTCCTGGTGCAAATTGTGGAAAATGAGCTTTCAGACTTGCTCAGATATTTTCAGCAACAATAATGCAGGATGGTTTCTCAGCACAACAAGAGAGAGAGAAAGAGATAGATAGAAAGATAGATAGATAGATAGATCTGGGCACAATCTGGTTAATTCCTATTTTCTTCCAAAGGCTAGGCCACAGCCTTCCCAATTTCACACATTCTACTCACCCTTTTCCCATGGAGGCAATAAACATCTTCCTGTTGCATTTCACCTTTTTTTCTGAACTGTTTGATCATTGAAATTTTAAAAACAGCCCAAACTCAACTAATTCAGAGAGAAAAAATCCGACTAGTGTCACAATGTCTCTCACAGTGCACCAATCACAATGGGCTTTCAAGGTGGCTGCCGACTGCCACAATGACATCACAATGGGATGTTGCTCCTCCCCTCTCCTGTCCTCCACTCCCATTCCATTCCCTCCCCTCCCCAGTCCTCCTCTCTCCTTCCTCCCCTATCCTGTCCTCCCCCCCTCCTCTCCTCTTCCCTTCCCCCTCTCCTGTCTTCCCCTCTCCTCCCCTCATCTCCTCTCCTCCTCTCACCTCTCCTACCCCCCTCTCTACCGCCCTCATTCTCTCTCCCCCTGTCCCCTCTCCAACTCTCCTACTCTTCCCTCTCTTTCCCACCCCCCCCCCCCGCTCTCTCCCCCTCAATAGTGCAACAACTTCATCATCTCCCCCTCAGTATATATATATTTTTATAATCAAAAGAGTGGTGGAATATTGCTTTGAGGAATGGGTTGCGTAGGAGGACCAGTGCTCCCGTGTGATAGGGATCCAACGGGTCCCACTTGGTCGAGTGACACTTCAACCTTTCAGTGTTTATGATCAAATTTGTATGAAACTACAAAGAGACTCCTGTTGTGGGTGGGGACATGAACCGTTATATTAAGGATATATATTTTTTAATTTTACTATAATTTGTAATTTCTGATCACACCGCGATTCGGTTTGAAGCACAGTTCTGGCAACTACGAGAAGACAGGGCAGTCAATCGATTCCAGCCTTTCCAGTGAAGCATAAAGTTTTTGGTTCTTATGTCCACATTGGTCAAATGACAGAAGTATTGAAAATTGATGATTATCAATTTGGATTTCACTTCTTTAATTATGTAATTGTGCAAATTTACTATTCTTCTTCAATAACAGTTTTCATTAGCATTTTCTTAATAGAAATAAATCTATCGAGTGAAAACTCAGACCACACAATATTAATTTTTTTCCATCTTTAAGAGGCTTTGCATTTGAAAATTCCCACCATCACAAAGGGAAGAGTTGGTCACATTGATACTGAAGCCTGGGTCACAACTGCACACGAAGCTTCCGATTGTGTTGGTGCAGATTTGTTGACAGTTCGCGGTGTTGGTTCCACACTCATCAATGTCTGGAGATAATAGAATGAATGACATGTCAAACACTTACATATCATTTGCCTTTGCCAACTAAAACTTCATCAATTCATATCAAGCGATGGAAATTAATTCAGGTGTAGGGTTTGGTAATTTACTGACATTCTATGTTCTATATATTCTATGTTGTTGCATCCAGTGGCAAAATGACAGGAGTAGTGAACAATGCAGATTGTCAATATGGATTTCACTGCATTATGTGAATGGCTGTGAAAATGTAGAGTAAATAACAATAAGGTCAAAAGGTCATAAGTTAAATAATTAGAATTAGGCCATTCGGCCCACCAGTCAATCTTGGCTAATTTATCTCTGCGTCCCAACTCATTTCTCCTGCCTTCTCCACATAACATCTGCACTAATCAAGAATCTATCTATCTCTGCCTTAAAAATATCCATTGAAGTGGCCTCCACTGCCTTCTGTGGCAAACAATTCCACAGATTAATCACCACCAGACTAAACAAATGTCTCCTCATCTCCATTCTAAAAGAATATCCTTTAATTCTGAGGCTATGACCTCTAGACCTAGACTCTCCCACTAATAATTTTGTTCTACTTTGAAATATTATTATTGCAAAGTAAATTTCTCAGGTGGAAAGTCACAGAAAAGATCCCAATTGTGAAAAACTTTGCAGTTGAGAATTCCTACCATTACATTGGGAAGAGTTGGTCATGCTGATGCTGAAGCCTGGGTCACATCTGCATACGTAACCTCCAATTGTGTTAGTGCAGATTTGTTGGCAGTCTGAGGTGTTGGTTGCACATTCATCGATATCTGGAGGAAAAGGAATGAACGACATGTCAAATACATTTATGTCATATTGCTTTGCTATGAAAACTGTCACTTCATAACAAAAAATCCGCAAATGAACAGATAACACTAGGGATAGCAGTGTTATCCCTACTTTTCCACTTTGTTCTGTCGTAAAGTATGGATTATATGAAGACTCACAAAGTATGAAATATTATCCTTTCTTTGTTCATTATTAAGGTGACTAAAATTCATTTGTTAGGCCAGTGATGTTTTACAAGGTAGCAAGATCTGCCATATTAAATATTATTCTTAACTTTTCAAATTATGTGTTTAAACACTTCCTACCATCGCAGAGTGAAGAGTTAGTTATGTTGATGCTGAAGCCTGGGTAACAGCTGCACAGGAAGCTTCCGATTATGTTGGTGCAGTTTTGAGGACAGTTTGAGATGTTAGAAATATAGAAACATAGAAAATAGGTGCAGGAGGAGGCCATTCGGCCCTTCGAGCCAGCACCACTATTCATTATGTTCATGGCTGATCGTCCCTAGATCAATAACCCGTGCTTGCTTTCTCTCCATATCCCTTGACGCCACTAGCCCCTAGAGCTCTATCTAACTCCCTCTTAAATCCATCCAGTGACTTGGCCTTCACTGCCCTCTGTGGCAGGGAATTCCATAAATTCACAACTCTCTGCGTGAAAACGTTTTTTCTCACCTCAGTCTTAAATGACCTCCCCTTTATTCTAAGACTGTGGCCCCTGGATATTCCCCTCATCCTTCTAAACTCTAGTGAATATAAGCCTAGTTTTTTCAATCTTCCCTCATATGACAGTCCCTCTATCCCAGGGATCAATCTCGTGAACCTTCACTCTACTGCCTCAATCAAAAGGATGTCCTTCTTCAAATTAGGAGACCAAAACTGTACACAATACTCCAGATGTTGGTTGCACATTCATCGATATCTGAAGAAATAAACTCAATTACTCTGCCAGAGGAAATATTTGATGCATGTAAGGTAACAACATTTAAAATACAATAGACAATAGGTGCAGGAGTAGGCCATTCGGCCCTTCGAGCCAGCACCGCCATTCACGGTGACCTTGACTGATCATCTCCAATCAGTACCCCGTTCCTGCCTTCTTCCCATATCCCCTGACTCCGCTATCTTTGAGAGCCCTATCTAGCTTCATTTGAAAGTATCCAGAGAACCGGCCTCCTCCGCCCTCTGAGGCAGCAAATTCCACAGACTCACAACTCTCTATGCGAGAAAGTGTACCCTCGTCTACGTTCTAAATGGCTTACCCCGTATTCTTAAACTGTGGCCCCTAGTTCTGGACTCCCCCAACGTCGGGAACATGTTTCCTGCCTCTAGCTTGTCCAAACCCTTAATAATTTTATATGTTTCAATGAGAACCCCTCTCATCCTTCTAAACTCCAGAGTATACATGCCCAGCCACTCCATTCTCTCAGCATATGAGAGACCGTCATCCCGGGAATTAACCTTGTAAACCTACACTGCACTCACTCAATAGCAAGACTGTCCTTCCTCAAATTAGGGGACCAAAACTGCACACAATATTCCAGGTGTGGTCTCACTAGGGCCGTTCCTGTTACTGTTATCCAAATGTGCTGCTATTTCATCTTTTATGATTGACTCCAGCATCATCCCCACCACCGATGTCAGGCTAACTGGTCTATATTTCCCTGTTTTCTCTCTCCCGCCTTTCTTAAAAAGTGGGATAACATTAGCTACCCTCCAATCCCCAGGAATTGATCGTGAATCTTTAGAACATTGGAAAATTATCACCAATGCATCAACAATTTCTAGAGCCACTTCCTTAAGTACCCTGGGATGCAGACCATCAGGCCCTGGGGATTTATCAGCCTTCAGTCCCATCAGTCTACCCAACACCATTTCCTGCCTAATGTGGATTTCCTTCAGTTCCTCCACCACCCCAGATCCTCTGGCCACTAGTATATCAGGAAAACGGTTTGGTCCCCCCATATTAAATTCACCGATTTCAGTCTTCAAGGGTCCAACTTTGGTCTTAACTAACTTTTTCCTCTTCACATACCTAAAGAAGCTTTTACTATGCTCCTTTATATCATCTTCGTACCTTACCTTTTCTCCCCGTATTGCCTTTTTAGTTATTTTCTGTTGCTCTTTAAACATTACCCACTCCTCTTGCTTCCGCTCATCTTTGCTACGTTGTACTTCTTTTCTATTTTTATACTATCCCTGACATCCCTTGACAGCCACGGTTGCCCCTTACACCCCTTGGAATCTTTCTTCCTCTTTGGAATGAACTGATCCTGCACCTTCTGAATCATTCACATAAATACCTGCCATTGTTGTTCCACTGTCATTCCTGCTAGGGTATCTTTCCAGTCAACTTTGGCCAGTTCTTCCCTTATGGCTCCCTAGTCCCCTTTATTCAACTGTAACACTGACACCTCCGATTTACCCTTCTCCCTCTCCAATTGTACATGAAACAACCACATTATGGTCACTACCTCCTAATGGCTCCTTAACCTTGTTCCTTTATCAAATCCAGTTCATTACATAACACTAAATCCAGAATTCTCCCTGTATGCTCCAATACAAGTTGCTCTAAATATTCATCACAGAGGCTCTCCTCAAACTCCCTTTCTTTGGATCCAGTACCAACATGATTTTCCCAGTCTACCTGCATGTTGAAATCTCCCATAACAACCGTAGCATTACCATGACTACATGCCAATTTTAACTCCTGAGTCAACTTGCACCCTATATCCACACTACTTTTAGGGTCCTGTAGATAACTCCCATTAGGAGCTTTTTACCCTTACAATTCCTTAGTTCTATCCATACTGACTCCACATTCCTGTTTCAATGTCACCCCTTGCAAGGGACTGAATCTCATTCCTCACCATCAGAGCTACCCCACCCCCTCTGCCCACCTGTCTGTCTTTTCGATAGGAGGTATACCCTTGAATATTGAGTTGCCAGCCATGACCCTCTTGCAGCCATGTCTCTGTAATTCCCACAACATCATACTTGCCAATTTCTAACTGAGCCTCAAGCTCGTCCACTTTATTTCTTATACTTCGCACATTCATATACAACACTTTGACCTCTGTATTCACCTCCCCTCTCGCACGGGTCACTATTGGCCCTGACCTTACTCTCTTATCCCTTAATTCGGGAGTCTTTTGTAACTTTTCCTGTACTCACTTCCCCTTCAACTCCATCTTTGTACTCCCAATTTGTCAATCCCTCCCCCCTGTTTAGTTTAACTATTTAGTTTAAACCCACATGTGTAGCCCTAGCAAACCTGCCTGCCAGAACATCGGTCCCCCTCCAGTTAAGGTGTAACCTGTCCATTTTGTACAGGTCACCCCGAACACAGAGGAAATCCCAGTAGTCTATAAATCTAAATCTTGCTCCCTGCACCAGCCCCTCAGCCACACAATATTCAGCCAGGAATATTGACACCCTACACCCTTTAAATCGGGGAAAAACGGGGTTATTTATAGTAACTTACCAGAGAGGAGCGTTTCTGAACAACACCGGCAGCTAGATAAGGTCCGTGACGTCATCAGGCGCGCGACTTTTACAGCGTTAATGTCGATCCAAAGAACCCCCCCCCCAAAGGGAAAAAAACAGTGCCGAAAAAAGAGGTAGGTACAGCTGAAGCCTCGACCTCGATTTTGACTGGCTCTCTGGAGGATGTCCCAAAGAAGAAATCAGAAATGGAGGACCTGAAAACTACCATTATGGGTGAGCTTAAAAAAATGAAAAAAGAATATAAAGAAGAATTTAAGTTGCTCAGAGCTGATATTGAAGTATTTAAAGAGCAAGTTAAAGAGGAGTTGAAAAAAGAAGTTGTAACTACAGTAAAAATTATGATGGATGAATGGAAGATAAAAGCAGATCTAAAACAACAGATGGACGAAGTAAATCAGAAAGTTGGTGGTCTGGAACTCGCGGTTGATCTCAAGTTGGAACCTATTATGAGAACACTTGATCAACAACACGATGCAATAAAGGAATTGACCAGTATTGCTGACTCAAGTGCTAAGGCCAATGACAAACTTCTCTCCGAGAACAAGCGTTTAACAGATTTATTGAATAAAATAACTGAGAAATGTATTGACTTGGAGGGAAGGCAATGGCGCAAGAACTTGCGTATCGTGGGTGTGCGTGAAGGCAAGGAGGGAGCTCAAGACACCAGAGAGTTTGCTGCAAATCTTCTGAAGAATGTCTTGAATCTGGAGCAAGCACCCCTACTTGGCCGTGCGCACAGAGCACTGGGACGACGTCCAAACATGGGTTCGCCACCAAGACAACTGATTGTGAAAGTGGTCTACGATCGTGTTTTGGAAGATATGATGAAGATAATAATTCGCAATCATAATCTGCTTTATGATGGTGACAAGATCAGCATATTCAGAGATTATCCTGCGGAAGTGGCCAGGAGAAGAGCCCTCTTTACTGAAACAAGGCACATTCTCAGGAATATAAAGGGCGTGAGATATGGCCTGATGTATCCTGCCACATTGCGTGTAAGCTATGATAATAAAGAGCATCACTTCACTAAACATACCGAAGCTCTGGAGTTCGCCCGTAAAATCGAGAAGGAGTTGGATGAGGAAGAAGAAGGAGAAGCAGAGGGAACACAGAGAGAAGATGAAGATGAGGATGAAGAATAACGAACTTGAATCATATTCAACACTTACCTGATGCCGATGTTCACCCAGCAATAAGGAGGAAGAATGATGAACTTTTAAAATTATTGGACTTGGAGAGCTCAATGATTATTAATAATAAATTAATATACAATAGTATTAGTTTAGTACTAACCATTATTAACAAATGTATGTGATACCTCCTTAAACAATTTAAAATGATAGCAGTAATTAAAACAATATAGCATTAATAAGAATGGAAATGTAGCACCCCGCCCCTAAATATATTGCCCTTAAGGCATTTACGGAGCTGGAAATATAAACATCTTTTTTTTCCCCAACGGAAGTCCGTAGATTAATAGCCACGCTAGTGTGGCTTACACTAACATCACCTAACGTAGCTATAGACACTTTTTCTTTCCTGCACTTTTCTAATAATATTATTCACTTTTTTTCCATTTATTTTTATATTATTTTTTTAATATATTATATGTGGAATTATATTACTTTACTTTTGAATGGTATTATACAGTAGACTGGAGGGGATATGTATGTCAGATAATGTTATTAGTATTAGTTGATCACAAACTAGGGTACGAAATTGGGATGTATATGCTGAGACATCTACCTCATTATAATCCACCATAATACCCAAATGCAAGATACTAATAAGAAAAAGGGGGGTGATGGAATCACCTTCTGTAGTTGGAATGTAAAAGGTATTAATGAACCAATTAAAAGAGCTAAGGTTTTGGCGCAATTAAACAGAATGAAAACTGATATAATTTATCTTCAAGAGACACATCTAAAAAAGGATGCACAATATAGATTAACGGCAAATTGGATTTCTAGGGTGTATCATTCATCATTTACTCATAAGTCTCGAGGAGTTCTCATCCTCATTCGTAAAGGTATTCAATTTAAACATAGTTCAATAATAGAGGATCCTGAAGGTAGATATATAATAGTTACGGGTGAACTATACTCAAAGAAGGTTGTACTTATGAATATATATGGCCCAAATTTTGATAATCCGCTATTTTTTAAGAACATATTTAACACTATTCCTATAGTAACACAGCACAATCTAATAATTGGGGGCGACTTAAATTGCACTTTGGATAATTATTTGGATAGATCATCAACCAAAAGGAAGGCTATTTCTAAATCAAGCGAATTCATAAATTCCTTTTTTAGGTCAGCTAATGTCAAAGATATTTGGAGAAATGATAATCCTAATGGTCGAGAATACTCATTTTACTCTCCGGTATTTGGAACATACTCTAGGATAGATTATTTCCTAATAGATTCAAAACTTGTCCCATTTACGTAGGACTCAAAATATCATAATATTATTATCTCGGATCATGCTCCATTAACATTCAAGATTAATTTAAAGGGTATAACTAAAGGATATTCGCAATGGAGATTTAATCCTCATATATTAAATGATAAATACGGGACACATTTAAAGCTTTTATACGGGGTGCTATAATTTCTGCGCAGGCACATCTGAACAAGGAAAATCGAAAGATTCAACAGAAATTGGAAAATGAAATAAGGCAGTTGGACATGGAAAATGCTGTGTCTCCATCTAGGGTTATACATAACAAAATTGCAACATTAAAATATAAATTAAATGAGATACAATCAAAGTATGTTATTAAACTTTTTCAAAAGACCAAACAAGTATATTTTGAATTTGTGGATAAACCGCGTAAATTGTTAGCTCGGCAACTAAGAAAATCAGAAGAAGAAAAAATGATATATAAGGTCAAACCTGAACAAGGAGAAATATTAACTTTACCAAAAGACATTAATGATAGATTCCAACAATACTATCAAAAACTTTATACATCAAAGGTGATGGATTAACCCGAGGGAATAGAAACGTTTCTCCAGAAATGTCACATTAATGGATTAGATCAGGAAGGTAGAGAATTATTAGATGCTGAAATATCAGCAAAAGATATTGAGGAATCAATTAGATCATTGAAGAATGGTAAAGCTGCAGGACCCGACGGTTTGGGTGTTGAATTTTATAAGAAGTTTCATGATTTGATCGTCCCACGGCTACAAACTATGTACAAAGATGCCTACGAACAAGAACAGCTTCCAGAAACCCTAAAAGAATCCACGATTACACTTATTCCTAAAGCAGACAAAGATCCAGAAGACCCAGGATCATACAGAGCAATAGCTCTTTTAAATACAGATAAAAAAATACTAACAAAAATTTTATCTCAAAGGTTAAGTTTAGTGATCAATAGATTAATACATCATGATCAAACAGGTTTTATTCCTAAACGATACTCCACTTATAATTTAAGACGTCTATTTAATATCATTTACTCGAAAAGAATGAATGATATTGAATTAGCAATTATATCCCTGGATGCGGAGAAGGCGTTTGACCAGGTTGAATGGCCTTACTTATTTAGGATAATGCAGAAATTTCAACTGGGAGAAGGATTTTGCAAATGGGTTAGAATTTTATACTCTGGCCCAACAGCAAGAATCCTAACAAACCAAATGTTATCAGCAAAATTTAATCTTTCTAGGGGTTGTAGACAAGGCTGTCCGTTATCACCCTTATTATTTGGACTCGCTATAGAATTATTGGCCGAAAGGATTAGATCAGAACCAGAAATTTATGGATATAATACTAAAACCACAATTAACAAAATATCTTTATATGCAGATGATGTTTTAATATACATAACAAAACCGGAGACTAGTATTCCTAAATTACTTGAAGTTATAAATGAATTTAGTAGGTTCTCAGGATATAGAATTAACTGGAATAAAAGTGAAATTATGCCTATAATAGGAATTAAATTGAATAAATTACAAAAATTTCCATTTAAAATAGCTAGTAATCAAATTAAATATCTTGGAATTAATGTATCAAAATCTTATAACTCTTTATTTAAATCAAATTTACCCCAATTATTAAATAAATTAAAAAATAATATTTTATATTGGAAAACATTACCGATATCAATGATCGGTAGAATAAATGCCATTAAAATGATTTTTCTGCAACAATTACTATATTTATTTCAAGCCATCCAGTTATATCTTCCTAAAATTTTTTTTTTTTTAATTGATTCTATAGTTAACAGGTTTGTTTGGGATTATAAAAGTCACAGAATAAGTAAAACACACTTATGTAAGTCTAAGATAAATGGTGGCCTAGCTCTACCTAATTTTTTATATTATTTTTGAGCGGTTCAGATTAAGAACTTTAATTATTGGTTGGTACAGATGGAACAGGACCCGGTTTGGTTAAGAATAGAAAAGGAAGATTGTTTCCCATTCGATATAAGCACAATATTCCTTGCCGCTGGAGTGGTACAAAAAAAACATATAAGGAAAATCCTATAATTTTAAATAATATACGTATTTGGAAACAAATCATTAAGACTTTACATTTAGAAACTATGCCACTTTGTTTACCAATTATGAATAATCCTATGTTTAAACCCTCGACATTGGATGTGGGGTTTAGACATTGGAAAAATTTAGGAATAATAAGGATAGAACATCTTTATAGGAATGGGAAATTTCTCTCATTTCAGGAGTTGAAAGAGATTTATGGATTGCAAGCAAATAATTTATTTAGATATTTACAAATTAGAGATTATGTCAAATTAAATACGCAAGATTACAGAAATAGAGATCCAGGTTTACTGGATGAAGTACTTAATAAGTATCCAACAACAGAAAAATTAATAGCATATATATATAATATTCTTTTGGACAGGGAAATGCCAAAAACTGAATTATTTCGACAAAAATGGGAAAATGAAATTGGTTTCCCGATATCAGAAGATTTTTGGGAAGAAAGCTTACAACGAATTAATCGCTGTTCGTTAAATGCCAGACATACTTTGATACAATTCAAAGTAATACATAGATTACACTACTCAAAAAATAAATTAAATAGAATTTTTCCTAATATATCACCACTGTGTGATAAATGTCAGCACATAGAAGCCGATTTAACTCATAGTTTTGTAATATGTACAAAACTTAATAGTTATTGGACTGAGATTTTCAAAATTATTTCCATAGTTTTAAAGATTACATTAAGCCCTGACCCAAAATTAATTATATTTGGGGTTTCAGATTCAAACCAAACTTTAACAGCAAATCAAAGAAATGTTCTGGATTATTGTTTAATAATTGGAAAAAAATTAATATTAAAATTTTGGAAGGGACCATTATCCCCTACAATTAAAATGTGGACAGTGGAAATGTTGGAGACGTTACAATTGGAGATAATTAGGTTTATCCTAATGGATAAACTTGAGCTTTTTGAACAAATATGGTCTCCATTCACTGATTATATGAAGGGGTAGCTGGGCTCGGCATTGAAACTCAATAAGTACCCGGTGGGAAGATCAAATAAAAATGTTTAATTTCAGATTTATATACTTGTCTCTATATATTATAATTAGAAATTGTTCCATTCATTGATAAGATGTATACTGTTTTCTTTTCCTCAAGTATAATAATTGTTTACTAGTTACAGGATTTTTAAAAAATTATTTTTTATTATTTTTATTTTTTATTTTTTATTTTTTTCCCTTTTAATCAAATATAATCATATTCTTTAAATTACTCACTATTCTTTCTTTATACTTTTTTCTTTTTCTCTTTTTCATACTATAAAAAAAAGGAGGCCTATATACATGGTATGGTAATATTTATATAATTTTGGAAAGATGTATTAATTATATCTGAAAAAATTGTTATATTATTTGTAATATGTATGGCCTCTAATAAAAATATATTAAAAAAAAACAACAAACACTTTGACCTCTATATTCACCTCCCCTCTCGCACCGGTCACGAATGGCCCTGACCTTACTCTCTTATCCCTTCTCTAACTTTCTTTCCCATTAATTTGTGAGTCTTTTGTAACTTTTCCTGTACTCACTTCCCCTGCAACTCCATCTTTGTACTCCCAATTTGTCAATCCCTCCCCCCTATTTAGTTTAACTATTTAGTTTAAACCCACATGTGTAGCCCTAGCAAACCTGCCTGCCAGAACATCGGTCCCCCTCCAGTTAAGGTGTAACCTGTCCATTTTGTACAGGTCACCCCGAACACAGAGGAAATCCCAGTAGTCTATAAATCTAAATCTTGCTCCCTGCACCAGCCCCTCAGCCACACAATATTCAGCCAGGAATATTGCTACCCCACCCTCAGAGAATTATAGGTGAGCACGGGAGGATGAGCTGGGTTTACCCATTTCGAAAGATATATGGGAGGAAATCCTACTATACATACACTACTGTTCTTTAAATGCCTGGCATTGCCTGATTAAATTTAAAGTATTTCATAGGTTATACTACTCAAAGAACAAATTTATTTCAATGCAAAGAGTATTGCGGGGTAAACAGATGGATTTAGAGCCTGCATTAAAGCTTAATTTTCCTCGAGAAGGAGCCAAAAGATTTGGAGGAGTTGCACTACTAATCTGGGAGTCTGTCATGGCAGCACTCAGAGCACATACTGGAGGATTCATCCATTGAGATGATATAGGTGGAGTTTAGAAGTAAGAAATACTATCCAACGGGATAGTATAATAGGGCCCCCCAATAGCAAACTGGAGGTGGAGGTACCGTTATGTGGACAGATTACTCTACCAGCTTTCCAAAGCAACAGGGGTTGTCTTAGTGATTGACTTTTTCAATATTGACAGGGACTTGATCAGTTCCAAAGGCTTAAACGAGGCAGATTTTGTGAGGTGTATTCAAGAGGGTTTCTTGAAACAATCTGTGGATAATCCAACCAGACAAGGGAACATACTGGACCTCGTGTTGGAAAAAGAACGTGGCCAGGTGACTTATATTACAGTGGAAGATCCTTTTGAGGATGGTGACCACAACTCCATACGTTTTAAGATTGTTATGAATAAGGAGAAGGCTGGACAATGTTGGAAGGTACCAAATTGGAGTAAAGCAAACCACACATTATTGTACTGGAGCTCAGGAGGGTACACAGTGAGCAATTGTTATTGGGTAAGTCCCACATCAGACTTGTTGGAGACATTTAAAGGCCAGATGATTGACGTTCTGAACCAGTAAAGATAAGGGATAAGGATGGCAAAGTAAACGATTTTTACACAGAGGCTGGTGATTGTCTGAAACATGCTGCCAGGGATGGTGGCAGAGGCATTTAAGAGACTTAAATTTAACCCTACATTTAAGAGAATGTAGGGATATGGATTATGTGCAGGTAGATAAGAGTTGGTCTTGGCCTGTTGTTCAGCACAGGCAGTGTGGGCTGAAGAGCCTGTTCTTGTGCTGTACTGTGCTATATTCTATGAAACCTGCAGATGTAATATTTAAATGTGAGAGGATAATGTGAATTGTGAAATTTTAACTTCATTCACATATAAAAATGTACAAAATATTTTACAACTGCGCAGTATATAATTATTTTACTTTGAAGGCACGCTGAGAATGAAATGCCATCCATTTTTATTCAGTATTCAAGTGACTAAAATTTGTTTTCTGGGCCACCTAGTTTGTACAGGGCAATTACTGCATCCGACCACAGTCAATATTATTCCTTAATTCTGATAAATTATGGAATACATCTTCACATGAAGCTTCCGATTGTGTTGATGCAGATTTGTTGGTAGCAGGTTACATTTAGCGATATTTACATGGACAACAGATAGTGATGCAGCAGTAGTTGCTGCCTTACAGCGCCAAAGACTCGGGTTTGTACATTCTCCCTGTGACCGCATGTGTGTTCTCTGGGTGCCTGCGTTTCCATCCCAAAGACCTTCAAGTTTATAGGTTAATTGACTTTTGTAAATTATCCCTAGTGTGTAGGATAGAACCAGCTTATGGGTGATCGCTGATCAGTGGGGACTCGGTAGGCCAAAGGGTCTGTTTCCATGCTGTAACTCTAATCTAAACAAAACTAATCTATGTGTTTGAAAACACCTACCGTCACAAAGCGAAGGGTTGGTCGCATTAGTGCTGAAGCCCAGAATACAACTGCACATGAAGCTTCCGATTGTGTTGGTGCAGATTTGTTGACAGTACGAGATGTTGGAGCCACATTCATTGATATCTAGATGGAAAATAGATAGTGATACATCAATACTTTCTGCAGCATTTAGCTTTGCCAAGTGAATTTCTCTCTCTTAATATCATAATATAATATAGACAATAGGATGTGACTTTACTGATCCAAGAGACTAAATTGTGCTGTCTTTATCAAATACTGCTTTGATGCTTGGAAATGTTACCAGCTGACTGTGTGCCATTCTTGGTTTCATTGATCATTAGCATCACCGTATTTTCAAGTTTTACATTGGCTTTGTGAAATGTAAGGAGCATTGAAAAATGGATGGGCATGTTTTAGATAAGGTAGACTCATGATAAAAATTTGTGGACGTTTTGCTCCCCTCACATTTTAAAGGTGACTATTATACTTTAGTTTACAGGGCGTCCTATCTATGTGGCCCAACTGCCGCATTGAATATTGGTCACAATCTGTGAGAAACAAAGCTTTTGAATCTTCCTACCATCACAGAGTGAAGAGTTGGTCACATTGGTGCTGAAGCCTGGGTCACAACTGCACATGAAGCTTCCGTTTGTGTTGATGCAGACTTGTTCACAGTTTGAGGTGTTGGTTTTACATTCTTCAATATCTGGAGAAAAACAAGTGACCGAAATGTCAAACACTTGATCATTAGTTGGCTTTGCTGAAGGAAACGTGGTCACTTAAATATTCTGAACTGTCTGCAGGATGTTGCTATACAGTAGCAACACTGCATATGATGATGGCCTTAGTGATATTACCTTGCATTTATGGAATTTATGATGTGAGTGTGTGCCACACTTGGCTTCATATATAATTGAGATCAGAGTATCTTTATATTTACATATTCTTTGGTGAAATTACATTATTATTGAAACCTGCAAATGCAAAGTTGGATTTGAGAGGGGAATGTGAATTGTGGAAGGTTACATTTATTACATTTCTGCAGTCAATATACGATTTTACTTCGGAGTTACTCAGGAGGCTGAGGCCACCGACAGCCATAGAAAGGCTAAAAGAACATCTAATAGACGTGTCTGAAGAAGAAGAATGTGACTCCCTTCCAGATAATAAAAGAATGTGGGGGAGGATGCAGAATATGGAGAAGATGCTCCAAACTCTGATAAAACAAGGGGATAAGGGCCCAGCGATTCCCCAGGCAGCTGTACAACAAGGCCCATATCAAGAGGAATATGTGAAATGTCAGCAAGGGGATTTCCTTCCAGCACCTAGTATAGGACTGGAGGATGCCTCCCTAATATATGACTTGGGAGAAGCGGGGCAGGATGCAGCTGACCCCATGTCTGGTGTCCCTGCTTATGTGCAAACACCAGAGCACAAGAGCCACGCTCCGGTTGCAATGACTTTTGTTATTCCGGAGGGGACTGGTGAGGCAATGGACGAGTACTTTGCAAACAACGTTAGCTATTCAGTGTCTCACCAGCTCCAGCAAGCTATAATGCAAGAGACTACCAACAAGTACAAAACACCTGTCAATTGTGCAGCATTGAAAGTGCCTACTGTGAACCCAGCTATTTGGGCACCCATGAGTCCTGCTATGAGAGGACAGGAGGTTCGTCATCAACACGTCCTCCAACTGGTGGCTGCAGCAATTACTACAATTGGAACTATGGTCAAAAGGACCATGATAAATCAAACACAAAAAGACGTGTTGGCTCTGTTTGCAATGCATACTGTGAAATTAATTGCATTAGGAAAATCGCCATCAGACCAACTCGTAATCAAAAATTTGCTGCACTGTGTAAGGCGACGAATATTCAAACGCCTGAGTTCCTGTTTGGAACAGACCTTGTCAAACAGATACGAAATATTGATGACAAGGCGAAAACAATTGGTTTGATGAAGCCAAGTACATCACGGCCACCTTTTCGCAAACCTGGGTTTGTGTTTCGAAGTTCGGATCCAGGTGCTGGACCGAGCAGGGGAAGGCCAGTGGGGCAACGAGGTTACCCACCAAGAGAAAGTGGCTTCTACCCCAATGTGAGCAGACAGCAGGCTTTCAGGCTGACTGCAGAGGTACAGGGAACTTTTGTTAAAGGTTCTGGTGCACAACCTCCTATTGGAGGTAGATTACAATTGTTTTACAATGAATGGTGCTGTATTACATGTGATATGTTTATACTAAATACTGTGTCAGGTTCTACTATTGAATTTATCTCTGGGATAGGTCCACCTCAGCAGCACAAACCAAATAAAATGTTGGTGTTTTCTGCTCCAGAAACTGAACAGGTTAATGAAGAAATTAGAAATTTGTGTAAAAAAGGAGTGATTGAAAAAGCCATTACTCATTCACAACAATTTGTGTCTAACATTTTCCCCAGACCTAAGAAATATGGGGGTTGTAGAGTAATTTTGGATCTCACTCATTTAAATTGTTCAGTACTCTATAGACATTTCAAAATGGACACCTTCGTTACTGCAAAACAGCTGGTCTCACAAGGTTGTTATATGGCAAACATTGATTTGCAAGATGCGTATTATTCAGTATCAATTCATGCTCATTATCGCAGGTACTTGAAATTTAATTGGATGGGACAGCTGTGGCAATACAAAGCATTGCCTAATGGATTGAGTTCAGCACCTAGACTATTTACTAAATTGCTTAAACCTGTGCTGGGGCTGTTAAGAGCCCGTAATCACATTGTCATGGCTTACTTAGATGATGTCTTAATTATCAGCAACACTAAAGAGTCAGCTGAGGAATCGGTTGCAGTAACCAAAAATGTGTTTGAATCATTAGGGCTTTTGGTGCATCCAACTAAGTCCAAATTACAGCCAACCCAAAATATTCAGTATTTGGGATTTCTTATTGATTCAGTTCATATGACAGTAACATTACCAGCAGTCAAGGTTGTGGATATTGCTGCGGTCTGTACTTGTCTCACACAAAAGCTTAATCCCTCCATCCGAGAAGTGGCTAAGGTCATTGGGAAATTGGTAGCAGCTTTCCCTGCAGTAAAGTTTGGGCTTTTGCATTATCAGCATTTGCAAAGAGCAAGAGAACAAGCACTAAAAGAGCATGCAGGTCATTTTGATCAGGTTATGCAATTACCAGCCACAGCTCTAGCAGAGTTGCAGTGGTGGATTGTTAATGTCAGTCAAGCTACCAATAACATTTCGGTGCAGGAACCTTCAATGATTTTACAGACTGATGTGAGTGCTCTCGGATGGGGGGCTATGGACATTGAGTACAGTTGTGGAGTTAGATGGAATGAACAAGAAAGTTTGATTCTTCACCCACGTGGAATAAATTATTTGGAATTACTGGGGGCATTTTATGGGTTAAAAGCAGATTGCTCCACAATGAATAATTTGCACATTCAACTCCAGATTGATAACACTACGGCAGTGGCATATATCAATCATATGGGAGGAGCGAGATCAGTTTTATGTGATAGCATGGCTAATCTCATATGGCATTGGTGTATTTCAAGAAACATTTGGGTTTCGGCCATCTATCTGCCAGGGGTAGACAATGTGGTGGCAGACCAAAGGTCACGAAAATTCAATGATAATATAGAATGGATGTTGAATTCTAAAGTTTTTCAAACAATTGTCACTCGATTTGGATTGCCAGATATTGATCTGTTTGCATCCAGACTGAATCACCAGTTGCCTAAATATGTTTCATGGGAACCAGATCCAGGAGCAGTAGCTGTGGATGCTTTTTCATTACATTGGGGACAATCATTCTTTTATGCTTTCCCTCCATTTTGTCTGATTATGAAATGTTTAACCAAAATAGAGCGTGACTCCGCCACAGGCGTTTTGGTGGTCCCAGATTGGCCAACACAACCATGGTTCCCATTGGTACTCAGAATGATGGTTCAGCCATTCATGATGGTTCCCAGCTGCAGTAATTTGTTGGGGCATCTGGTTACAGGAGGAAGTCACCCATTACATGACCGTATCAATTTGTTGGTCTGCAGGTTCCGAACAGACTATTCCAAGGTCTTGGATTGTCGGACAGGACCATGGAGGTTATCACTGCAGCCGGGAGGAATAGTACTAAAAAACAATATATGGTTCATATAAAGACATAGGAGATGTTTTGTGTACAGTCAAATTTATCTTATCATACTGCAAGCATAAGTGATGTGTTGGAGTTCCTTGCTAAGTTGCATTTTGATGAGCATTTGAGTTATAGTGCTATTAACAATGCTAGGAGTGCTTTGTCCTCCTATTTAGGACAGTCCGCAGGACAACAGCCTAACGGGGCTCATCCGTTAGAATCCCGATTTATGAGAGGAATTTTTAACAAAAACCCTCCTAAACCCAGGTGCACAGAAATCTGGGATGTCAGTGTAGTTCTCACACTGCTTCGGCAATGGGTTCCAATTACGTCGTTGTTTATGCAGAGGTTAACTCTGAAAGTGGTTATGCTTATGGCGCTGGTTTCAGCACAACGTGTACAAACATTACAATTGTTACGAATAGATTTTATGCATTTGTCTGGAGATGACATTACTTTTTATGTCTATGATTTAATCAAACAAAGCAGGCCAGTTATGGTAGGAACCAAGGTGACATTTAAAGCATATCCTGTTGACCAAATGTTATGTGTAGTTAAACACTTAAGGCGATATCTTGAGTTAACAGGGATGTAAACACAGAGCTTTGAAATCTTCACGTAGTCACTCATGTGACTCCGAAGTAAAATAGTAAGATTAAACGAGAACTTACCAGTTTGTAGTTTGATCTTTATTTTATGAGGAGTTACGTTGAGGGATTACGTGCCCTCTGCTCCCACCCTCATAATCTAAGAGATCATCTGGTAGTTCTAGTCTTCTTAAAGCCTTACTATGTTACTTCGGCTATATGTGTTTTCTGTGTTTCCACGCCGCTGCTTTGAAGTATGACGCGCATGCGCCTGGCGGGACTTCTTCACATAATCCCTCAACGTAACTCCTCATAAAAATAAGGATCAAACTTCAAACTGGTAAATTCTTGTTTAATCTTACTATTATATTGAAGGGTCACTGAGAATGAAATTACATCCATTTCCTTTCAACAGTCCAGTGACTAAAATTCATTCGGGCCACCCAGATTTACAGAGTTGTTATATTGCCACCTTAATGAGTATTCCTTAAAATTGCGAATCTATGTATTTTAAAACACTTACCATCACAAAGCGAAGGGTTGGTCATGTTAGTGCTGAAGCCTGTGGCACAACTGCACAGGAAACCTCCGATTGTGTTGATGCAGATTTGTTGACAGTTTGAGGTGTTTGTTGTACATTCATTGATGTCTGGAACAAAACCAGGGAATTACAATTCAATGTTTAAGCAGGAACTGCTGATGCTGGAAAATCGAAGATAGACAAAAATGCTGGGGAAACTAAACGGGTGAGGCAGTATCTATGGAGCGATGGAAATAAGCATTGTTTCGGGTCGAGACCCTTCTTCAGAAGAGGTCTGAAGAAGGGCCTCAACCCGAAACGTCACCCATTCTTTCTCTCCAGAGATGCTCTGCCAATCTCAACAATTATACATACATCGCATTAGATCTCACTGTACCCTTTTTAGAATTGTACTCTCCAGTTTATATTATCTCTTCTTATTCTGGTCACTAAGAACTACATTTTTCAGCATTACATTTTAACTGCTTGCATTCTGTCTAACCGTTCCCCTTCTAGAAGTGCATCATAATCGTCCTTCAGTTTAGTTCATAGATACAGAGAAGAAAACAGGCCCTTCAGACCACCGAGTCCGAGGTTATGGGAAACGAGAGATATAGACATTGAGGCTACTTTTAGAAGGTACACACAAAATGTTGGAGTAACTCAGTGGGACAGGCAGCATCTCTGGATGGAAGGAATGGGATGTTTCAGTTTGAGACCCTTCTTGTCCCGCTGAATTACTCCAGCTTTTTCTCTCAACCTTCGGTTTATACCAACGTCTGCAGTTCCAATAGACTGTAGGCTGTCATTATACTGAACTAACGCAAAGTACAATGTATTTCAAAAATAAAGCTTATGTAGCTCAATGTGTGGGAAGGAAGTGCAGATACTGGTTTACACTAAAGATAGACACAAAATGCTGGAGTAACTCAGTGGGACAAAAAAAGTCTTGAACAGAAAGGTCACCCATTGATTCTATCCAGAGATGCTGCCTTCCTGCTGATTCCAGCATTTTGTGTGCGTCTTCTATAAGTAGCTCAGTGAGCCATCTTTGTCACATGAATCACTGTCATCAGTTTTCCTTCAAATTTACATCCCCATTGGTGAAATGGTCAAACCTATTGAAAACCATAGATGTAATATTTGTATTTCACAGAGTAATGGAGGGACAGCGAACTAGTGGATGTTTAAATACCATATCCTTTGACGATTTACACTTTAAAAAAAAATAATGCTGCAGTAGAAATAATGTGTAGAAAAGATTCACAGAGAATACAATCTATAGACTTGATTAAAATCCATTTGTTACAGCCTCTAAATTTTACTAGACTGTTGGAAATGCAACAATAAATATTTTTTGCTAAGTCTAAGAAACCAGCTGTTTTAAAAATTCTACCATCACAAAGTGAAGGGTTGATCGCGTTGGCTTTGAAGCCCGGGCCACAACTACACAGGAAGCTTCCGATTGTGTTGGTGCAGTTTTGTTGACAGTTTGAAGTTCCGGTTGCACATTCATCAATATCTGCAAAAAGGACTCAATATTATTTATATAATTTCATGCTACCAACTGAGACTGTCTCTTAATATTGTAATATACCATAGCCTTTAGGATGCCTCTTAACTGATGCAAGGTTATGGAAATATCCGTTTCTCTCAGCATATTGCTTTGATATTAAAAAACATGATCAGCCATGATCACATTGAATGGCGGTGCAGGCTCGAAGGGCCAAATAGCCTACTCCTACACCTATTGTCTACTGTCTATAATCAAATGGCAGCCAGCATCATCAGGGGCACACACCACCCTGGCCATGCTTTCATTTCACTGCTGCCCTTGGGAAGTTATGGGAGCCTAAAAACTGCAACATTCAGGAATAGCTCCAACCCAACAACCATCAGGTTATTGAGGACTACAAGCTCCAACTAAACTCCAAACTACAAACTGCCTTGATTGCACTAGGGATGTGGGGGCTTCGTATTTGTGTTTACACCACTATATTGTTTGTGTGTTTTTATATATTGTACTTTTTGTTGTTTATTATAGTGTCTCCTGATTACTATGTTCATCTATCTGTTCTGCAGCTGCAAATGAGAATTTTTAATTATCTTGAACTTGATTTTTGAAAGGAAAGAATCAGGGAGAGGGGGGTCTGGGTGTAATAGTGGTGTGTGTGTGTGAGAGGCCCCGGGTAGGTTGGTGGAGAGAGAGAATGGGACAGAGAGGTTGTGGATTATATTCTTTAATTTTTCTAACTGTAACAGTTTCATTTAATATCATGATATTTAGTAGTACATGGGGCTGCCTTTCTCAAAGGTATTAATTTGACAATGTAATCGACTGCAATCAATGTGTTGGGTCATTTAACTTTTGTTGGGCTATAAGAATGGCTGCCTTAAATATTATTATCCAAACTGCATATAAAAACACCATACCATCACAAATAAAAGAGTTGGTCACATTGGTGCTGAAGCCAGGGTCACAACTACACACAAAGTTTCCGATTGTGTTGTTGCAGATTTGTTGACAGTTCGAGATGTTGGTGCCACATTCATCAATGTCTGGAGGAAAAAGTGTGAATGACCTGTTGAAACTTTCATACCATTTATCTTTGCCAAATGAATCTTCATCACTTTATATCATGAGATGAAGAATAAGTTACCAAATTATACAGTTGCAATGATTTATCCCCCGTTCATTATTACAGTGAATAAAATGTTTTGGTTAGGCCAGCAAATATTTACTGGGTGGTACAAATTGCCACGGAAAATATTATTCCCCAACTCCAAGAAAATATGTTCCGGCTGCCTGCCCCTTTTTCGGGGTTACGTCCGTGCCCGGGTGAGGTTAGAAAGGGAATACACCCTGTCCACGGGCAGCCTGGGGGAGTTCCAGGACCGCTGGGCTCCGCAGGGTGTTGAATGCATCCTTGACAAGGAACGTAAGATAATTGTACAGTAGTTTATTAAGGACATGTGGTTGTATTGTATAATGGTGGTGGGATCTGGTTTGTTTTATTGTAGTGTAATATTATTTTTTAATAATTGAATACATTTTTTTGAAAAAAAAGTATATTTGAAAACCTCACCATCACAAAGCGAAGAGTTGGCCACATTAATGCTGAAACCTGGGTAACAACTGCACAGGAAGCTTCCAATTGTGTTGGTGCAGATTTGTTGACAGTTCGAGGTGTTGGTTCCACATTCATCAATGTCTGGAGGACAAAGAGTGAATGACATGTCAAATACTTTCATATGATTTGCCTTTGCCAACTGAAACATCATTACTTTATATCATGATGGAAAATAAGTTACACAATTAGACAGGTGTAGGAATTTATCTCTACTTTTACACTTGTTTCTACAAGAAAAGTATCCATTCAGTGAAGGCTGATATACGATAACATTGTATCCCTTTTCCTACATTATTACAGTTAGTAAAATGTTAGAAAAAGTTAGGCCAGCAAATAATTACAGGGAAGTAAGAACTGCTACAGAAAATATTAGGCCCCAACCACAAGAAACTATGTTTGAAAAAACCTCACCTTCACAAAGCGAAGAAGTGGCCACATTAATGCTGAAACCTGGGTCACAACTGCACACAAAGCTTCCGATTGTGTTGGTGCAGTTTTGGTGACAGTTTGAGGTGTTGGTTGCACATTCATTGATATCTGGAGAAATAAGCTCAGTTACTCCTGGTGCAAATTGTGCACAATGAGCTTTCAGACTTGCTCAGATATTTTCATCAACAATAATGCAGGATGGTTTCTCAGCACAACAAGATAAAAAATCCGACTAGAGTCACAATGTCTCTCACAGTCCACCAATCACAATGGGCTTTCAAGCTGGCTGCCGACTGCCACAATGACATCACAATGGGATGTTGCTCCTCCCCTCTCCTGTCCTCCTCTCCCATCCCATTCCCTACCCTCCACTCCCCTGTCCTCCTCCTTCCTCCACTCTCCTGCCCTCCCCTTTTCTCCCCTCTCCTCTCCTACCCTCCTCTCCCCTTCCCTCCCTTCCTCTCCCCTCTCCTGTCTTCCCCTCTCCTCCCCTTCTCTCCCCTCATCTCCTCTCCTCCTCTCACCACTCCTACCCCCCTCTCTACCGCTCTCTCCTCCCTCATTCTCTCTCCCCCTCTCCCCTCTCCAACTCTCCTCCTCTTCCCTCTCTCACGTCCCCCCCCCCCCACTCTCTCCCCCTCAATAGTACGACAACTTCACCATCTCCCCCTCAGTATATATATATATATTTATAATCAAAAGAGTGGTGGAATATTGCTTTGAGCAATGGGTTGCGTTGGGGGACCAGTCATCCCGTGTGATAGGGACCCAACGGGACCCACTTGGTCGAGTGACACTTAAAACTTTCAGTGTTTATGATCAAATTTGTACGAAACAACAAAGAGATTCCTGTTATGGGTGGGGACATGCACTGTTATATTAAGGATATATATTTTTTAAGTTTTACTATAATTTGGAATTTCTGATCACACCGCGATTCGGTTTGAAGCACAGTTCTGGCAACTACGAGAAGACAGGCCAGTCAATCGATTCCAGCCTTTCCAGTGAAGCAGAAAGTTTTTGGTTCTTATGTCCACATTAGTCAAATGACAGAAGTATTGAAAATTGATGATTATCAATTTGGATTCCACTTCTTTAATTATGTAATTGTGCAAATTTACTATTCTTCTTCAATAACAGTTTTCATTAGCATTTTCTTAATAGAAATAAATCTATCGAGTGAAAACACAGAACAAACAATATCATTTTTTTTCCATCTTTAAGAGGCTTTGCATTTGAAAATTCCCACCATCACAAAGGGAAGAGTTGGTCACATTGATACTGAAGCCTGGGTCACAACTGCACAGGAAGCTTCCGATTGTGTTGGTGCAGATTTGTTGACAGTTCGCGGTGTTGGTTCCACATTCATCAATGTCTGGAGATAATAGAATGAATGACATGTCAAACACTTACATATCATTTGCCTTTGCCAACTAAAACTTCTTCAATTCATATCAAGAGATGGAAATTAATTCAGGTGTAGGGTTTGGTAATATACTGACATTCTATGTTCTATATATTCTATGTTGTTGCATCCACTGGTAAACTGACAGGAGTATTGAAAAATGCAGATTCTCAATATGGATTTCACATCATTATGTGAATGGCTGTGAAAATGTAGAGTAAATAACAATAAGGTCAAAAGGTCATAAGTGAAAGCATTAGAATTAGGCCATTCGGCCCACCATTCAATCTTGGCTAATTTATCTCTGCGTCCCAACTCATTTCTCCTGCCTTCTCCACATAACATCTGCACTAATCAAGAATCTATCTATCTCTGCCTTAAAAATATCCATTGAAGTGGCCTCCACTGCCTTCTGTGGCAAACAATTCCACAGATTAATCACCATCTGACTAAACAAATGTCTCCTCATCTCCATTCTAAAAGAATATCCTTTAATTCTGAGGCTATGACCTCTAGACCTAGACTCTCCCAATAATCATTTAGTTCAACTTTGAAATATTCTTATTGCAAAGTAAATTTCTCAGGTGGAAAGTCACAGAAAAGATCTAATATACCTTTTCCCCCAATTGTGAAAAACTTTGCAGTTGAGAATTCCTACCATTACATTGGGAAGAGTTGGTCATGTTGATGCTGAAGCCTGGGTCACATCTGCATACGTAACCTCCAATTGTGTTAGTGCAGATTTGTTGGCAGTCTGAGGTGTTGGTTGCACATTCATCGATATCTGGAGGAAAAGGAATGAACAACATGTCAAATAATTTTATGTCATATTGCTTTGCTATGAAAACTGTCACTTCATAACAAAAATTCCGCAAATGAACAGATAACACTAGGGATAGCAGTGTTATCCCACTTTTCCACTTTGTTCTGCAAGTAAAGTACGGATTATATGAAGACTCACAAAGTATGAAATATTATCCTTTCTTTGTTCATTATTAAGGTGACTAAAATTCATTTGTTAGGCCAGTGATGTTATACAAGGTAGCAAGAACTGCCATATTAAATATTATTCTTAACTTTTCAAATTATGTGTTTAAACACTTCCTACCATCGCAGAGTGAAGAGTTAGTTATGTTGATGCTGAAGCCTGGGTAACAGCTGCACAGGAAGCCTCCGATTGTGTTGGTGCAGTTTTGATGACAGTTTGAGATGTTAGAAATATAGAAACATAGAAAATAGGTGCAGGAGAAGGCCATTCGGCCCTTCGAGCCAGCACCGCCATTCATTGTGTTCATGGCTGATCGTCCCTAGATCAATAACCCGTGCTTTCTTTCTCCCCATATCCCTTGACTCCACTAGCCCCTAGAGCTCTATCTAACTCCCTCTTAAATCCATCCAGTGTCTTGGCCTTCACTGCCCTCTGTGGCAGGGAATTCCATAAATTCACAACTCTCTGCGTGAAAACGTTTTTTCTCACCGCAGTCTTAAATGACCTTCCCTTTATTCTAAGACTGTGGCCCCTGGATCTCCCCCTCATCCTTCTAAACTCTAGTGAATACAAGCCTGGTCTTTTCAATCTTCCCTCATATGACAGTCCCTCCATCCCAGGGATCAATCTCGTGAACCTGCGCTGCACTGCCTCAATCACAAGGATGTCCTTCTTCAAATTAGGAGACCAAAACTGTACACAATACTCCAGATGTTGGTTGCACATTCATCGATATCTGAAGAAATAAACTCAATTACTCTGCCAGAGGAAATATTTGATGCATGTACGGTAACAACATTTAAAATACAATAGACAATAGGTGCAGGAGTAGGCCATTCGGCCCTTCGAGCCAGCACCGCCATTCACGGTGATCTTGCCTGATCATTCCCAATCAGTACCCCGTTCCTGCCTTCTCCCCATATCCCCTGACTCCGCTATCTTTGAGAGCCCTATCTACCTTCATTTGAAAGTATCCAGAGAACTGGCATCCTCCGCCCTCTGAGGCAGCAAATTCCACAGACTCACAACTCTCTGTGAGAAAAAGTGTTTCCTCGTCTACGTTCTAAATGGCTTACCCCTTATTCTTAAACTGTGGCCCCTGGTTGTGGACTCCCCCAACATTGGGAACATGTTTCCTGCCTCTAGCTTGTCCAAACCCTTAATAATTTTATATGTTTCAATGAGAACCCCTTTCATCCTTCTAAACTCCAGATCATACATGCCCAGCCACTCCATTCTCTCAGCATATGAGAGTCCGTCATCCCGGGAATTAACCTTGTAAACCTACACTGCACTCACTCAATAGCAAGAATGTCCTTCCTCAAATTAGGGGACCAAAACTGCACACAATACTCCAGGTGTGGTCTCACTAGGGCCGTTCCTGTTACTGTTATCCAAATGTGCCGCTATTTCATCTTTTATGATTGACTCCAGCATCTTCCCCACCACCGATGTCAGGCTAACTGGTCTATATTTCCCTGTTTTCTCTCTCCCGCCTTTCTTAAAAAGTGGGATAACATTAGCTACCCTTCAATCCCCAGGAATTGATCCCGAATCTTTAGAACATTGGAAAATTATCACCAATGCATCAACGATTTCTAGAGCCACTTCCTTAAGTACCCTGGGATGCAGACGATCAGGCCCTGGGGATTTATCAGCCTTCAGTCCCATCAGTCTACCCAACACCATTTCCTGCCTAATGTGGATTTCCTTCAGTTCCTCCATCACCCCAGATCCTCTGGCCACTAGTATATCAGGAAAACGGTTTGGTCCTCCCTCGTGAAGACGATCCAAAGTACATGTTCTACTCATCTGCCGTTTCCTTGATCCCCATAATAAATTCACCTTTTTCAGTCTTCAAGGGTCCAAATTTGGTCTTAACTAACTTTTTCCTCTTCACATACCTAAAGAAGCTTTTACTATCCTCCTTTATATCATCTTCGTACCTCACCTTTTCTTCCCGTATTGCCTTTTTAGTTATCTTCTGTTGCTCTTTAAACATTACCCACTCCTCTTGCTTCCGCTCATCTTTGCTATGTTGTACTTCTTTTCTATTTTTATACTATCCCTGACGTCCCTTGACAGCAACGGTCGCCCCTTACACCCCTTGGAATCTTTCTTCCTCTTTGAAATGAACTGATCCTGCACCTTCTGTATCATTCCCAGAAGTACCTGCCATTGTTGTTCCACTGTCATTCCTGCTAGGGTATCTTTCCAGTCAACTTTGGCCAACTCTTCCCTTATGGCTCCATAGTCCCCTTTATTCAACTGTAACACTGACACCTCCGATTTACCCTTCTCACTCTCCAATTGTACATGAAACAACCATTTTATGGTCACTACCTACTAATGGCTCCTTAACCTCGTTCCTTTTTATCAAATCCAGTTCATTACATAACACTAAATCCAGAATTCGCCCTGTATGCTCCAATACAAGTTGCTCTAAAAATTAATCACAGAGGCTCTCCACAAACTCCCTTTCTTTGGATCCAGTACCAAAGTGATTTTCCCAGTCTACCTGCATGTTGAAATCTCCCATAACAACCGTAGCATTACCTTGACTACATGCCAATTTTAACTCCTGATTCAACTTGCACCCTATATCCACACTACCTTTAGGGTCCTGTAGATAACTCCCATTAGGAGCTTTTTACCCTTACAATTCTTTAGTTCAATCCATACTGACTCCACATCTCCTGTTTCAATGTCACCCCTTGCAAGGGACTGAATGTCATTCCTCACCATCAGAGCTACCCCACCCCCTCTGCCCACCTGTCTGTCTTTTCGATAGGAGGTATACCTTTGAATTTTCAGTTCCCAGCCCTGACCCTCTTGCAGCCATGTCTCTGTAATTCCCACAACATCATACTTGCCAATTTCTAACTGAGCCTCAAGCTTGTCCACTTTATTTCTTATACTTCGCGCATTCATATACAACACTTTGACCTCTGTATTCACCTCCCCTCTCACACGGGTCACTATTGGCCCTGATCTTACTCTCTTATCCCTTAATTCGGGAGTCTTTTGTAACTTTTCCTGTACTCACTTCCCCTTCAACTCCATCTTTGTACTCCCAATTTGTCAATCCCTTCCCCCTATTTAGTTTAACTATTTAGTTTAAACCCACATGTGTAGCCCTAGCAAACCTGCCTGCCAGAACATCGGTCCCCCTCCAGTTAAGGTGTAACCTGTCCATTTTGTACAGGTCACCCCGAACACAGAGGAAATCCCAGTAGTCTATAAATCTAAATCTTGCTCCCTGCACCAGCCCCTCAGCCACACAATATTCAGCCAGGAATATTGACACCCCACCCTCGGAGATTTATAGGCGAGCACGGGAGGATGAGCTGGGTTTACCCATTTCGAAAGATATATGGGAGGAAAGCCTACTATACATACACTACTGTTCTTTAAATGCCTGGCATTGCCTGATTCAATTTAAAGTATTTCATAGGTTATACTACTCAAAGAACAAATTGAATAAGATCTTCCCTATTGTCTCTCCTCTCTGTGATAAATGTCACTTCCAAGAAGCCACCCTAACCCATTCTTTTGTCTCCTGTATAAATATACAAAACTTCTGGAAGGGAATATTCAATATCATTTCGAAAACACTCAAATTTCAACTCAGTGAGATGTGTAGATGGATGTAATGGGGTATTGATGGTGTGTGTGATGGACTGAGCTATACCCACAACTGGCTGCAATATCCTCCGGTCTTCAGCAGAGTGGTTACCAGGCCAAGCTGTGATGCATCCTGATAGGATGCTCTCCACAGCGCATGTGTAGATGTTGGTAAAAGCTGTTGGATTCATTGGACTTACATAGTCTTGAGGAGTTAGTGGCATTGGTGTGCTTTCTTAGCCGTAATTTCAAGTAGTGCCAAGTCCATAGTGGAATGACGCTGAGGTAGGCTTGAGGTTAAGGCTGTTCAGGGTGTTCTAGAACTTAATAATAGTTGGGAAGAAGGTGTTATTGAACTTGTAATTAACAGTGATTGTGCTCCTGCACCTTCTTTCCAATGGTAACAGAAAGAAGAGAGCGTGGCCAGAATGGTGTGAGGCAGTGAGCTCGTAGCCCGAGCTGTTGGTCAGAATTTGGCAATGTGATGGGAAGTTAGAGGTCATAAGCAGTGTCTCAAAGGAAGGACAGGCATGGGGAGGTGAAGCAATATGGTGACACTGATTGCTGGTGTGTTTATTTCAATGCAAAGAGTATTGTGGGGTATTGAGATGATATTGGTGGAGTTTAGAAGTAAGAAATACTATCCAATACTATCCCCGCAATAGCTAACTGGAGGTGGAGGTACCGTTAAGTAGACAGATTACTCTACAAGCTTTCCAAAGCAACAGTTGTCTTAGTGATTGACTTTTTCAATATTGACTGGGACTTGATCAGTTCCAAAGGCTTAAACGAGGCAGATTTTGTGAGGTGTATTCAAGAGGGTTTCTTGAAACAATCTGTGGATAGTCCAACCAGACAAGGGAACATACTGGACCTCGTGTTGGAAAAAGAACGTGGCCAGGTGACTTATATTACAGTGGAAGATCCTTTTGAGGATGGTGACCACAACTCCATACGTTTTAAGATTGTTATGAATAAGGAGAAGGCTGGACAATGTTGGAAGGTACCAAATTGGAGTAAAGCAAACCACACATTATTGTACTGGAGCTCAGGAGGGTACACAGTGAGCAATTGTTATTGGGTAAGTCCCACATCAGACTTGTTGGAGACATTTAAAGGCCAGATGATTGACGTTCTGAACCAGTAAAGATAAGGGATAAGGATGGCAAAGTAAACGATTTTTACACAGAGGCTGGTGATTGTCTGAAACATGCTGCCAGGGATGGTGGCAGAGGCATTTAAGAGACTTAAATTTAACCCTACATTTAAGAGAATGTAGGGATATGGATTATGTGCAGGTAGATAAGAGTTAGTCTTGGCCTGTTGTTCAGCACAGGCAGTGTGGGCTGAAGAGCCTGTTCTTGTGCTGTACTGTGCTATATTCTATGAAACCTGTAGATCTAATATTTAAATGTGAGAGGATAATGTGAATTGTGAAATTTTAACTTCATTCACATATAAAAATGTACAAAATATTTTACAACTGCGCAGTATATAATTATTTTACTTTGAAGGCACGCTGAGAATGAAATGCAATCCATTTTTATTCAGTTTTCAAGTGACTAAAATTTGTTTTCTGGGCCACCTAGTTTGTACAGGGCAATTACTGTATCCGACCACATTCAATATTATTCCTTAAATCTGATAAATTATGGAATACATCTTTACATGAAGCTTCCGATTGTGTTGATGCAGATTTGTTGGCAACAGGTTACATTTAGCGATATTTACATGGACAACAGATAGTGATGCAGCAGTAGTTGCTGCCTTACAGCGCCAAAGACCCGGGTTTGTACATTCTCCCTGTGACCGCATGTGTGTTCTCTGGGTGCCTGCGTTTCTCTCCCAAAGACCGTCAAGTTTATAGGTTAATTGACTTTTGTAAATTATCCCTAGTGTGTAGGATAGAACCAGCTTATGGGTGATCGCTGATCAGTGGGGACTCGGTAGGCCAAAGGGTCTGTTTCCATGCTGTAACCCTAATCTAAACAAAACTAATCTATGTGTTTGAAAACACCTACCGTCACAAAGCGAAGGGTTGGTCGCATTAGTGCTGAAGCCCAGAATACAACTGCACATGAAGCTTCCGATTGTGTTGGTGCAGATTTGTTGACAGTACGAGATGTTGGAGCCACATTCATTGATATCTAGATGGAAAATAGATAGTGATGCATCAATACTTTCTGCAGCATTTAGCTTTGCCAAGTGAATTTCTCTCTCTTAATATCATAATATATTATAGACAATAGGATGTGACTTTACTGATCCAAGAAAAGAAACTGTGCTGTCTTTATCAAATACTTTATCAAATACTGCTTTGAAATGTTACCAACCGACTGTGTGCCATTCTTGGTTTCATTGATCATTAGCATCACCGTATTTTCAAGTTTTACATTGGCTTTGTGAAATGGATGGGCATATTTTAGATAAGGTAGACTCATGCTAAAAAATTGTGGACGTTTTGCTCTGCTCACATTTTAAATGTGACTATTATACTTTATTTTACAGGGCCTCAATACTACGTGGCCCAACTGCCGCATTGAATATTGTTCACAATCTGTGAGAAACAAAGCTTTTGAACCTTCCTACCATCACAGAGTGAAGAGTTGGTCACATTGGTGCTGAAGCCTGGGTCACAACTGCACATGAAGCTTCCGTTTGTGTTGATGCAGACCTGTTCACAGTTTGAGGTGTGGGTTTTACATTCTTCAATATCTGGAGAAAAACAAATGACCGGAATGTCAAAGACTTGAATATTATTTGGCTTTGGAGTAATGGGGGACAGAGAACTAGTGGACGTTTAAATACCATATCCTTTGACGATTTACACGTTTTTTAAATAATGCTGCAGTAGAAATAATGTCTAGAAAAGATTCACAGAGAATATAATGATATCTATAGAGTTGATTAAAATCCATTTGTTACAGCCTCTAAATTTTACTAGATGTTGGAAATGCAACAATAAATATTGTTTGCTAAGTCTAAGAAACCAGCTGTTTTAAAAATTCTACCATCACAAAGTGAAGGGTTGATCGCGTCGGCTCTGAAGCCCGGGCCACAACTGCACAGGAAGCTTCCGATTGTGTTGGTGCAGTTTTGTTGACAGTTTGAAGTTCTGGTTGCACATTCATCAATATCTGGAAGAAGGACAGTAACAGCCCCCCAATATTATTTACATCATTTCATGCTACAAACTGAGACTGTCTCTTAAAATTGTAATATACCATAGCCTTTAGGATGCCTCTTAACTGATGCAAGATTATGGAAATATCTGTTTCCATAATTACAAAACATGATCAGCCATGATCACATTGAATGGCGGTGCAGGCTTGAAGGGCCGAATAGCCTACTCCTGCACCTATTGTCTACTGTCTATAATCAAATGGCAGCCAGCATCATCAGGGGCACACACCACCCTGGCCATGCTTTAATTTCACTGCTGCCCTTGGGAAGTTATGGGAGCCTGAAAACTGCAACATTCAGGAATAGCTCCTACGCAACACCCATCAGGTTATTGAACACTACAAGCTCCAACTAAACTCCAAACTACAAACTGCCTTGATTGCACTAGGGATGTGGGGGCTTCGTATTTTGTTTACACCACTATATGGGTCAGAGAGGTTGTGGATTATATTCTTTAATTTTTCTAACTGAAGCAGTTTCATTTAATATCATGATATTTAGTAGTATGTGGGGCTGCCTTTCTCAAAGGTATTAATTTGACAATGTAATCGACTGCAATCAATGTGTTGGGTCGTCTAACTTTTGTTGGGCTGTAAGAACGGCTGCCTTAAATATTATTATCCAAACTGCATTTAAAAAACCCATACCATCACAAATAAAAGAGTTGGTCGCATTGGTGCTGAAGCCTCGGTCACAACTACACACAAAGCTTCCGATTGTGTTGTTGCAGATTTGTTGACAGTTCGAGATGTTGGTGCCACATTCATCAATGTCTGGAGGAAAAAGTGTGAATGACCTGTTGAACTTTTCATACATTTATCTTTGCAAAATGAATCTTCATCACTTTGTATCATGAGGCGGAGAATAAGTTACCGAATTGTACAGTTGTATGATTTATCCCCCGTTCATTATTACAGTGAATAAAACGTTTTGGTTAGGCCAGCAAATATTTACTGGGAGGTACAAAATGCCACGGAAAATATTATTCCCCAACTCCAAGAAAGTATGTTCCGGCTGCCTGCCCCTTTTCCGGGGTTACGTCCGTGCCCGGGTGGGGTTAGAAAGGGAATACACCCTGTCCACGGGCACACTGGGGGAGTTCCAGGACCGCTGGGCTCCGCAGGGTGTTGAATGCATCCTTGACAAGGAACGTAAGATAATTGTACAGTAGTTTATTAAGGAAATGTGTTTGTGTTGTATAATGGTGGTGGGATCTGGTTCGTTTTATTGTAGTGTAATATTATTTTTTAATAATTTAACACATTTTTTTGAAAAAAGAGTATATTTGAAAACCTCACCATCACAAAGCGAAGAGTTGGCCACATTAATGCTGAAACCTGGGTAACAACTGCACAGGAAGCTTCCGATTGTGTTGGTGCAGATTTGTTGACAGTTCGAGGTGTTGGTTCCACATTCATCAATGTCTGGAGGACAAAGAGTGAATGACATGTCAAGTACTTTCATATGTTTTGGCTTTGCCAACTGAAACATCATTACTTTATATCATGAGATGGAAAATAAGTTACACAATTAGAGAGGTGTAAGAATTTATCCCTACTTTTACACTTCTTTCTGCAAGAAAGTATCCATTCAGTGAAGGCTAATATACGAATAACATTGTATTCCTTTTCCTTCATTATTACAGTTAGTAACATGTTACAAAAAGTTAGGCCAACAAATATTAACAGACAAGTAAGAACTGCTGCAGAAAATATTAGTCCCCAACCACAAGAAACTATGTTGACAGATTTGTTGACAGTTTGAGGTGTTGGTTGCACATTCATTGATATCTGGAGAAATTAACTCAGTTACTCCTGGTGCACATTGTGGACAATCAGCTTTCAGACTTGCTCACATATTTTCAACATCAATAATGCAGGATGGTTTCTCAGCACAACAAAAGCATCGTTTTGCATCAAAATCTCAATGAGCTTTCTAATCCCTTTTGAAAATCTATATTACTAGAACTTTGTCTTGTTTGTGTGTGTGTGTGTGTGTGTCAGTCATCTGGGCACAATCTGGTTAATTCCTATTTTCTTCCAAAGGCTAGGCCACAGCCTTCCCAATTTCACACATTCTACTCACCCTTTTCCCATGGAGGCAATAAAAATCTTCCTGTTGCATTTCACCTTTTTTTCTGAACTTTTTCCTCCTTGAAATTTTAAAAACAGCCCAAACTCAACTAGCTTAGAGAGAAAAAATCCGACTAGAGTCACAATGTCTCTCACAGTGCACCAATCACAATGGGCTTTCAAGCTGGCTGCTGACTGCCACAATGACATCACAATGGGATGTTGCTCCTCCCCTCTCCTGTCCTCCTCTCCCATCCCATTCCCTACCCTCCACTCCCCTGTCCTCCTCCTTCCTCCACTCTCCTGTCCTCCCCTCCCCTCTTCTCCCCTCTCCTCCTACCCTCCTCTCCCCTTCCCTCCCTTCCTCTCCCCTCTCCTGTCTTCCCCTCTCCTCCCCTTCTCTCCCCTCATCTCCTCTCCTCCTCTCACCTCTCCTACCCCCCTCTCTACCGCTCTCTCCTCCCTCATTCTCTCTCCCCGTGTCCCCTCTCCAATTCTCCTCCTCTTCCCTCTCTCTCCCGCCCCCCCCCCCCCCCACTCTCTCCCCCTCAATAGTGCGACAACTTCACCATCTCCCCCTCAGTATATATATATTTTTATAATCAAAAGAGTGGTGGAATATTGCTTTGGGGAATGGGTTGCGTAGGGGGACCAGTCATCCCGTGTGATAGGGATGAGTTGGTCACATTGATACTGAAGCCTGGGTCACAACTGCACAGGAAGCTTCCGATTGTGTTGGTGCAGATTTGTTGACAGTTCGTGGTGTTGGTTCCACATTCATCAATGTCTGGAGATAATAGAATGAATGACATGTCAAACACTTAGCAACATTCTCTCAGCATATGAGAGTCCGTCACCCCGGGAATTAACCTTGTAAATCTATGCTACACTCCCTCAATAACAAGAATGTCCTTCCTCAAATTAGGGGACCAAAAATGCACACAATACTCCAGGTGTGGTCTCACTAGGGCCCTATACAACTGCAGAAGGACCTCTTTGCTCCTATATTCAACTTTTCTTGTTATAAAGGCCAACATGCCATTTGCTTTCTTCATTGCCTGCTGTACCTTCATGCTTACTTTCATTGACTGATGAACAAGGACCCCCAGATACCGTTGTACTAACCATTTTTGCAACTTGACACCATTTAGATAGTAATTTGCCTTCCTGTTTTTGCTACCAAAGTGGATAATCTCACATTTATCTACATTAAACTGCATCCGCCATGCATCTGTCCACTCACCCAATCTGTCCAAGTCACCCCGCATTCTCATAGCATCCTCCTCACAGTTCACACTGCCATCCATCTGCAAGTTTGCTCATGTTACTTTGAATCCCTTCATCTAAATCATTGATGTATATTATAAACAGCTGCGGTACCAGCACCGAGCCTTGCGGTGCCCCACTAGTCATTGACTGCCATTCTGAAATGGACCCGTTAATCCCTACTCTTTGTTTCCTGTCTGCCAACCAATTTTCTATCCATGTCAGCACTCTACCCCCAATATCATGTGCCCTAATTTTGCCCACTAATCTTCTCTATGGACTTTCTGAAAGTCCAGGTTACATCCACTGGCTCTCGCTTATCCATTTTCCTTGTTATATCCTCAAAAAATGTCAGAAGATTAGACAAGCATGATTTCCCCTTCGTAAATCCATGCTGAATCGGACCGTTCCTGTTACTGTTATCCAAATGCGCCGCTATTTCATCTTTTATGATTTACTCCAGCATCTTCCCCACCACCGATGTCTGGCTAACTGGTCTATATTTCCCTGTTTTCTCTCTCCCGCCTTTCTTAAAAAGTGGGATGACATTAGCTACCCTCCAATCCACAGGAACTGATCCTGAATCTTTAGAACATTGGAAAATTATTACCAATGCATCAACGATTTCTAGAGCCACATCCTAAAGTACCCTGGGATGCAGACCATCAGGCCCTGGGGATTTATCAGCCTTCAGTCCCATCAGTCTACCCAACACCATTTCCTGCCTAATGTGGATTTCCTTCAGTTCCTCCGTCACCCCAGATCGTCTGGCCACTAGTACATCAGGAAACCTGTTTGTGTCATCCCTGGTGAAGACGATCTAAAGTACCTGTTCAACTCATCTGCCGTTTCTTTGTTCCCCATAAAAAAAATCACCTTTTTCAGTCTTCAAGGGTCCAACTTTGGTCTCAACTAACTTTTTCCTCTTCACATACCTAAAGAAGCTTTTACTATCCTCCTTTATATTCTTGGCTAGCTTATCTTCGTACCTCACCTTTTCTCCCCGTATTGCCTTTTTAGTTATCATCTATTTCTCTTTAAACATTACCCAATCCTCTTGCTTCCGCTCATCTTTGCTACGTTATACTTCTTCTCTTTTATTTTTATACTATTCCTGACGTCCCTTGTCAGCCACGGTTGCCCCTTACTCCCCATGGAATCTTTCTTCCTCTTTGAAATGAACTGATCCTGCGCCTTCTGTATCATTCCCAGAAATACCTGCAATTGTTGTTCCACTGTCATTTCTCCTAGGGTATCTTTCCAGTCAACTTTGGCCAGCTCCTCCCTTATAGCTGCATAGTCCCCTTTATTCAACTGCAACACTGACACCTCCGATTTACCCTTTTCCCTCTCCGATTGTAGATTAAAACTTACCATATTATGGTCACTACCTCCCAATGGCTCCTCAAGTAACCTCGTTCCCTTATCAAATCCCATTCATTACATAATACCAAATTCAGAATTGCCTTCTCCAATACAAGTTGCTCTAAAAATGCATCACAGAGGCTCTCCACAAACTCCCTTTCTTTGGATCCAGTACCAACTTGATTTTTCCAGTCTACCTGCATGTTGAAATCTCCCATAACAACCATAGCATTACCTTGACTACATGCCAATTTTAACTCCTGATTCAACTTGCACCCTATATCCACACTACTGTTTAGGGTCCTGGAGATAACTCCCATTAGGAGTTTTTTACCCTTACAATTCCTTAGTTCTATCCATGCTGACTTTACATTTCCTGTTTCAATGTAACCCCTTCCAAGGGACTGAATTTCATTCCTCACCATCAGAGCTACCTCACCCCCTCTGCCCATCTGTCTGTCTTTTCGATAGGAGGTATACCCTTGCATAATCAGTTCTCAGCCCTGACCCTCTTGCAGCCATGTCTCTGTAATTCCCACAACATCATACTTGCCAATTTCTAACTGAGCCTCAAGCTCGTCCACTTTATTTCTTATACTTCGCGCATTCATATACAACACTTTGACCTCTGTATTCACCTCCACTCTCGCACTGGTCACTGTTGGCCCTGACCTTACTCTCTTATCCCTTCTTGAACTTTCTTTCCCATTAATTCGTGAGTCTTTTGTAACTTTTCCTGTACTCACTTCCCCTTCAACTCCATCTTTATACTCCCAATTTGTCAATCCCTCCCCTCTATTTAGTTTAACTATTTAGTTTAAACCCACACGTGTAGCCCTAGCAAACCTGCCTGCCAGAACATCGGTCCCCCTCCAGTTAAGGTGTAACCTGTTCATTTTGCACAGGTCACCCCGAACACAGAGGAAATCCCAAGTAGTCTATCAATCTAAATCTTGATCCCTTCACCAGCCCCTCAGCCACACATTAAGATCCCCTATCTCCATGTTCCTGTCCTCACTAGTACGAGGTACTAGCAGCAATCCAGAGATAACCACCCTAGAAGTCCTGCTTTTCAGTCTTCTTCCTAACTCTCTGAAATCACATTACAGAACTTCCTTCCTCTTATTCCCGATGTCGTTTGTGCCTACATGCACAACTGCTGCCGGCTGTTCACCTTCCCACTCGAGGATGTTCTGAATTTGGTTGGTGACATCTTGAACCCTGGCCCCATGGAGGCAACAGACCATCCTAGCGTCTCGCCTGCCTCCACAGAATCTCCAGTCCGCACCTTGAACAATGGAGAAACACACCACTATGGCTCTGCCCGACGTCGGTCTCGCCGGCCGAGTCCCATCTCTAGGATTGGAGCCACCAATGTATCCGCCGCTTGGACTGGAAGCGTCATCTCCCCCGACAGTTTCCAAGAGGCCGTACCTGTTTTCATTAGGCACAGCCACCTGGATCTCCTAGATTCCACGGTTACCACCCTTTCTCTCAGTCACACACCTTCGTTCTTCCCGTATCCTTGGCGTGTCCACCTCACTTTAGATCCTGTCCAGGAAACTCTCATTTTCCCGTACGGCCCTGAGGTCATCCAGTTGCTACTCCTGTGCCCCAACATGGTCCTTTGGGAACTGAACCTGGACGCACTTGCCACAGTTGTAGCAGCCAGAGGCTCAATCCGTGTCTCTGGCCTCCCACATCCTGCAAGCCTCACACTCTCATCTTACCTGTCATGTGTTTACTGCATCCCTGTCCTCTCCAGCTTTTTGTGTAGCCTCCTCTCCGAAGACCTCGAGCCAAGACTCACACTACTCTCGAGCCAATGACGCACACTTTTCTCTCAAGGCACTCACCTCACAAGGCCGCTCCCGTAGAGCAGCCTTGCTCATATTGACTGATAAATTGCCTAATTTTGGACATATACTTTAATAGGAAAGTTTTAGAGGGATATCAGGGCTCGAAATGAGCGGGGCACGGGTGCCAATGACCACCGAAAGTGCAGCCGGGCAACCTAAACGCAGACTAATTTTGCCCGGATTGGCAAGCAAATACTGGTTTATACCGATAGACACAAAAAACTGGAGTAACTCCGCGGGTCAGGCAGCATCTCTGGAGAATAGGAGTGTGACGTTTCGTGTCGATGGCGGCAGTTGTATTCCTCTAGTATCTTTGATTGCGGGGCAAAAATACCAGGTGCGTGGTGACGAAGGGTCGGAGTGAATGACAGGTGCCGAACAGCGGCAGCAGCGGCCGTGATTGCGGCTCTACCGCCTCCTCCTCCCTCACCCCGCCCAGCGGAAGGAGACCTCCCTCTCGCTCTCCCTCCCGCCACCCGTCCTCGGCGTGCGAGAGGGGTTGTTTTGAAAGCGCAGTTGGTGGATTTGCAGCAGTAGCTTCTGATTGGCAGGCAGCGGCCGCTATCGCCCTTACGAAGGCCGCTGCCTTCAAAACCGTTAACGGCGCTTTCAAAACAACCCCACTCACACGCCGAAGCCAGGAGTAGGGAGCGATGGGGAGAGAGGGAGAGAGTGAGTTGAGAGGGAGGCGGAGGCCTCCTCCCGTCTACTGAAGCAGCTGCACCAAAGATCTTATAGCTATAGGATCTATGAGCTGCACTGATCGGCCCACACCTACTTGTCGGCTGGCGGAGGAGGGGAGGCGTTGGCAACGAGTTCCAAACCACCTCCCCCTTTGGCGGCGGCACTTTGGCGTTTGACAGTGGGGCGATGTTGTCTGAGGAGCTCTGACCTTCCTCCCTCACCACTCCTCTGCCCCTTCCCCCCCTCTTTCTTTCTCCCTCTCTCTCTCTCTTGTACGCCCCCCTTCACCCCTCTTATCCTGGGAAAGAGCTTCTTCCTGTCAACAATTAAGCTCTGGGTCCACCCTGTAGAACAATAACCACAACCCTACCTCAGCACCAAACTACTATGCTCTTTCTATTGATTGCACACTTCAACCAACACTACTATGGTCACGTTACCTATTACAACTGATAATTTATTAAGAAATGGTTATTGTAGATTGGCTATTTTAGACATAGAAACATAGAAAATAGGTGCAGGAGTAGGCCATTCGGCCCTTCGAGCCTGCACCGCCATTCAATGTGATCATGGCTGATCATCCAACTCAGTATCCCGTATTTTATACTAGCCAATTATAGTGTTTGTTAGTACTGACTCAGCCTATTATGTGCTTCATATTATCAAGAGCCTGCTTACGCTAGTTAGAATGAGTAGCAGGCTGGAGATGTGATGACTGCAGATCCTTGCTGTATGTAGATTTAATAAATATGTGTTGTATCTTGATGTGTGTTCGAGTCGACTCATTACAGACCGTGAATCTTGCCCACTTCACTCATGTTTATCGGGTTTTATTTTCTTTTGATTATTTTGTGTGTTTTTGATATCAATCACGACAAACTCGTGTTGCCGTCCAACTCCCCTGATCTTTGATTCTGACAATGCTGAATGCTGGTGTCTTTTCGAACGTGACTACACTCATGATGCTTGCATCATTCATCGAACTGATCCCTTAATGTTTGTTCAATGGAAGAACCTGGGAATCAATACTGTGGGAGACCTGTATAAGAAGGGGACTCTCTCTTCTTTTCAAGAACTACAGGAGAATGCCAACAATTCTTTTAGATACCTTCAAATCCGAGATTATGTGAAACCAATTACACAAGACTGTCCTCTTATGGGTCCAGATATATTAGACGATTGTTTGAATAAACATGCCGATACAAGTAAGTTGATGTCTTACATTTATAACACTCTTCTAAATATTGACACCCCACCCTCTGAGATTTATAGGTGAGCACCGGAGGATGAGCTGGGTTTACCCATTTCGAAAGATATATGGGAGGAAAGCCTACTATACATACACTACTGTTCTGTAAATGCCAGGCATTGCCTGATACAATTTAAAGTATTGCATAGGTTATACTACTCAAAGACCAAATTGAACAAGATCTTCCCAACTGTCTCTCCACTCTGTGATATATGTCACTTCCAAGAAGCCACCCTAACCCATTCTTTTGTCTCCTGTATAAATATACAAAACTTCTGGAAGGGAATATTCAATATCATTTCGAAAACACTCAAATTTCAATTGGAGACAGATTCAAAATTAATAATATTAGGAATGTCCTAAGTTAACGATATTCCAAACACGCTTCCTTGACTATGGCTTAATAACTGCGAAAAAACATAAACTTAAAGTCTGGAAAAAGATAACAGTCCCCATAGTGAAGCTGTGGATTACAGAAATAACCGAGACATTACATTAAAAAAAAAATAAGGCTTGCTTTGTCTGACAAACCAGATCAATCTTACAAAATATGGTCTCCTTTCATTGAATTTCTTCAACGACATAATGGTTGAACACAAATTCAAACCAACGCTAGGGTCAGGTGAGCGGGCGTAGGGAAGGGTAGTGGGATATATCTCCGCTTTTTTTCACTTCATCTTTAGTTCAGGGGTTTTTCTTTTTTCTCATAGTCTTGAGGAGTTAGTGTCATTGGTGTGCTTTCTTAGCCACAATTTCAAGTTGTGCCAAGTTCATAGTGGAATGACGCTGAGGTAGGCTTGTGGTTAGGGCTGTACAGGGTGTTCTAGAACTTAATAATAGTTGGGAAGAAGGTGTTATTGAACTAGTAATTAACAGTGATTGTGCTCCTGCACCTTCTTTCCAATGGTAACAGAAAGAAGAGAGCGTGGCCAGAATGGTGCGAGGCAGGGAGCTAGTTGCCCGAGTTGTTGGTCAGAATTTGGCGGTGTGATGGGAAGTTAGAGGTCATAAGCAGTGTCTCAAAGGAAGGACAGGCATGGGGAGCTGAAGCAATATGGTGCCACTGATTGCTGGTGTGTTTATTTCAATGCAAGGAGTATTGTAGGGTAAACAGATGGATTTAGAGCCTGCATTAAAGCTTAATTTTCCTCGAGAAGGAGCCAAAAGATTTGGAGGAGTTGCACTACTAATCTGGGAGACTGTCATGGCAGCACTCAGAGCACATACTGGAGGATTCATCCATTGAGATGATATTGGTGGAGTTTAGAAGTAAGAAATACTATCCAACGGGATAGTATTATAGGGCCCCGCAATAGCAAACTGGAGGTGGAGGTACCGTTATGTGGACAGATTACTCTACCAGCTTTCCAAAGCAACAGGAGTTGTCTTAGTGATTGACTTTTTCAATATTGACTGGGACTTGATCAGTTCCAAAGGCTTAAACGAGGAAGATTTTGTGAGGTGTATTCAAGAGAGTTTCTTGAAACAATCTGTGGATAGTCCAACCAGTCAAGGGAACATAATGGACCTCGTGTTGGGAAAAGAACGTGGCCAGGTGACATATATTACAGTGTGACCGCATGTGTGTTCTCTGGGTGCCTGCGTTTCCATCCCAAAGACCTTCAAGTTTATAGGTTAATTGACTTTTGTAAATTATCCCTAGTCTGTAGGATAGAACCAGTTTATGGGTGATCGCTGATCAGTGGGGACTCGGTAGGCCAAAGGGTCTGTTTCCATGCTGTAACTCTAATCTAAACAAAACTAATCTATGTGTATGAAAACACCTACCGTCACAAAGTGAAGGGTTGGTCGCATTAGTGCTGAAGCCCAGAATACAACTGCACATGAAGCTTCCGATTGTGTTGGTGCAGATTTGTTGACAGTACGAGATGTTGGAGCCACATTCATTGATATCTAGATGGAAAATAGATAGTGATACATCAATACTTTCTGCAGCATTTAGCTTTGCCAAGTGAATTTCTCTCTCTTAATATCATAATATATTATAGACAATAGGATGTGACTTTACTGATCCAAGAGAATAAATTATGCAGTCTTTATCAAATACTGCTTTGATGCTTGGAAATGTTACCAGCCGACTGTGTGCCATTCTTGGTTTCATTGATCATTAGCATCACCGTATTTGCAACTTTTACATTGGCTTTGTGAAATGGAAGGAGCAATGAAAACTGGATGGGCATGTTTTAGATAAGGTAGCCTCATGCTAAAAAAATGTGGACGTTTTGCTCCCCTCACATTTTAAAGGTGACTATTTTACTTTAGTTTACAGGGCGTCCAATCTATGTGTCCCAACTGCCGCATTGAATATTGTTCACAATCTGGGAGAAACAAAGCTTTTGAATCTTCCTACCATCACAGAGTGAAGAGTTGGTCACATTGGGGCTGAAGCCTGGGTCACAACTGCACATGAAGCTTCCGTTTGTGTTGATGCAGACTTGTTCACAGTTTGAGGTGTTGGTTTTACATTCTTCAATATCTGGAGAAAAACAAGTGACCGAAATGTCAAACACTTGATCATTATTTGGCTTTGCTGAAGGAAACGTTGTCACTTAAATATTCTGAACTGTCTGCAGGATGTTGCTATACAGTAGCAACACTGCATATGATGATGGCCTTAGTGATATTACCTTGCATTTATGCAATTTATGATGTGAGTGTGTGCCACACTTGGCTTCATATATCATTGAGATCAGAGTATCTTCATATTTACATATTCTTTGGTGAAATTACATTATTATTGAAACCTGCAGCTGCAAAGTTGGATTTGAGAGGGGAATGTGAATTGTGGAAGATAATATTTATTACATTTCTGCAGTCAATATATGATTTTACTTCGGAGTAACGTGAGTGACTACGTGAAGAAGTCCCGCCAGGTGCATGCGCGTCATTACATCCGCGCATGTCGCACTGAACGGGCTGGAGGACACAGCTCCACCAGCGGTAAGTAGAAAACTCACAGGTAAGTGGTTTTGAAAACTTTGCCTGCGAGTATTTAACTCCGTAAAGCTGGCTCGAGAAGTCAGTAGGAGTTGGTGGTATGGAGCGGTCAGGTAGGAGAGTTCGTTCTAAGTGTGGGTCCACGGATTCACTTAATCGTTTGGGTCGGGAGATGAGTGAGGCCATGCCGGTTCCGATACCGGGTGCCGTTTTACCGACAGCAGTTTTATTAGAAAGTGAACTTTCCACGGCAGTTCCAGTTACTCAGGAGGCTGAGGCCACCGACAGCCATAGAAAGGCTAAAAGAAAATCTAATAGACGAGTCTGAAGAAGAAGAATGTGACTCCCTTCCAGATAATAAAAGAATGAGGGGGAGGTTGCAGAATATGGAGAAGATGCTCCAAACTCTGATAAAACAAGGGGCTAAGGGCCCAGTGATTCCCCAGGCAGCTGTTCAACAAGGCCCATATCAAGAGGAATATGTGAAATGTCAGCAAGGGGATTTCCTTCCAGCGCATTGTATAGGACTGGAGGATGCCTCCCTAATATATGACTTGGGAGAAGCGGGGCAGGATGCAGCTGACCCCATGTCTGGTGTCCCAGCTATTCAGTGTCTCACCAGCTCCAGCAAGCTATAATGCAAGAGACTACCAACAAGTACAAAACACCTGTCAATTGTGCAGCATTGAAAGTGCCTATGGTGAACCCAGCTATTTGGGCACCCATGAGTCCTGCTATGAGAGGACAGGAGGTTCGTCATCAACACGTCCTCCAACTGGTGACTGCAGCAATTACTGCATTTGGCACTATGGTCAAAGGGACCATGATAAATCAAACACAAAAAAGACATGTTGGCTCTGTTATGCAATGCATACTTTGAAATTAATTGCATTAGGAAAATCGCCATCAGACCAACTCTTAATCAAAAATTTGCTGCACTGTGTAAGGTGACAAATATTCAAACGCCTGAGTTCCTGTTTGGAACAGACCTTGTCAAACAGATACGAGATATTGATGACGAGGCAAAAACAATTGGTTTGATGAAGCCAAATACATCACGGCCACCTTTTCGCAAATCTGGGTTTGTGTTTCGAAGATCGGATCCAGGTGCTGGACCGAGCAGGGGAAGGCCAGTGGGGCAACGAGGTTACCCACCAAGACAAAGTGGCTTCTACCCCAATGTGAGCAGACAGCAGGCTTTCAAGCCAACTGCAGTGGTACAGGGAACTTTTGTTAAAGGTTATGGTGCACAACCTCCTATTGGAGGTAGATTACAATTGTTTTACAATGAATGGTGCTGTATTTCATGTGATATGTTTATACTAAATACTGTGTCAGGTTCTACCATTGAGTTTATCTCTGCGATAGATCCACCTTAGCAGCACAAACCAAATAAAATGTTGGTGTTTTCTGCTCCAGAAACTGAACAGGTTAATGAAGAAATTAGGAATTTGTGTAAAAAAGGAGTGATTGAAAAAGCCATTACTCATTCACAACAATTTGTGTCTAATATTTTCCCCAGACCTAAGAAAGATGGGGGTTGTAGAGTAATTTTGGATCTCACTCATTTAAATTGTTCAGTACTCTATAGACATTTCAAAATGGACACCTTCGTTACTGTAAAACAGCTGGTCTCACAAGGTTGTTATATGGCAAACATTGATTTGCAAGATGCGTATTATTCAGTACCAATTCATGCTCATTATCGCAGGTACTTGAAATTTAATTGGATGGGACAGCTGTGGCAATACAAAGCATTGCCTAATGGATTGAGTTCAGCACCTAGGCTATTTACTAAATTGCTTAAACCTGTGCTGGGGCTGTTAAGAGCCCGTAATCACATTGTCATGGCTTACTTAGATGATGTCTTAATTATCAGCAACACTAAAGAGTCAGCTGAGGAATCGGTTGCAGTAACCAAAAATGTGTTGGAATCATTAGGGCTTTTGGGGCATCCAACTAAGTCCAAATTACAGCCAACCCAAAATATTCAGTATTTGGGATTTCTTATTGATTCAGTTCATATGACAGTAACATTACCAGCAGTCAAGGTTGTGGATATTGCTGTGGTCTGTACTTGTCTCACACAAAAGCTTAATCCCTTCATCCGAGAAGTGGCTAAGGTCATTGGGAAATTGGTAGCAGGTTTCCCTGCAGTAAAGTTCGGGCCTTTGCATTATCAGCATTTGGAAAGAGCAAGAGAACAAGCACTAAAAGAGCATGCAGGTCATTTTGATCGGGTTATGCAATTACCAGCCACAGCTCTAGCAGAGTTGCAGTGGTGGATTGTTAATGTCAGTCAAGCTACCAATAACATTTTGGTGCAGGAACCTTCAATGATTTTACAGACTGATGTGAGTGCTCTCGGATGGGGGGCTATGGACATTGAGTCCAGTTGTGGAGTTAGATGGAATGAACAAGAAAGTTTGATTCTTCACCCACGAGGAATAAATTATTTGGAATTACTGGGGGCATTTTATGGGTTAAAAGCAGATTGCTCCACAATGAATAATTTGCACATTCAACTCCAGATTGATAACACTATGGCAGTGGCATATATCAATCATATGGGAGGAGCGAGATCTGTTTTATGTGATAGCATGGCTAATCTCATATGGCATTGGTGTATTTCAAGAAACATTTGGGTTTCAGCCATCTATCTGCCAGGGGTAGACAATGTGGTGGCAGACCAAAGGTCACGAAAATTCAATGATAATATAGAATGGATGTTGAATTCTAAAGTTTTTCAAAAATTGTCACTCGATTTGGATTGCCAGATATTGATCTGTTTGCATCCAGACTGAATCACCAGTTGCCTAAATATGTTTCATGGGAACCAGATCCATGAGCAGTAGCTGTGGATGCTTTTTCATTACATTGGGGACAATCATTCTTTTATGCTTTCCCTCCATTTTGTCTGATTATGAAATGTTTAACCAAAATAGAGCATGACTCCGCCACAGGCGTTTTGGTGGTGCCAGATTGGCCAACATAACCATGGTTCCCATTGATACTCAGAATGATGGTTCAGCCATTCATGATGGTTCCCAGCTGCAGTAATTTGTTGGTGCATCTGGTTACAGGAGAAAGTCACCCATTACATGACCGTATCAATTTGTTGGTCTGCAGGTTCCAAACAGACCATTCCAAGGTCTTGGATTGTCGGACAGGACCATGGAGGATATCACTGCAGCCTGGAGGAATAGTACTAAAAACCAATATATGGTTCATATAAAGAAATAGGAGATGTTTTGTGTACAGTCAAATTTATCTTATCATACTGCAAGCATAAGTGATGTGTTGGAGTTCCTTGCTAAGTTGCATTTTGATGAGCATTTGAGTTATAGTGCTATTAACAGTGCTAGGAGTGCTTTGTCCTCCTATTTAGGACAGTCCGCAGGACAACAGCCTATCGGGGCTCATCCGTTAGTATCCCGATTTATGAGAGGAATTTTTAACAAAAACCCTCCTAAACCCAGGTACACAGAAATCTGGGATGTCAGTGTAGTTCTCACACTGCTTCAGCAATGGGTTCCAATTACGCCGTTGTCTATGCAGAGGTTAACTCTGAAAGTGGTTATGCTTATGGCGCTGGTTTCAGCACAACGTGTACAAACATTACAATTGTTACAAATAGATTGTATGCATTTGTCTGGAGATTACATTACTTTTTATGTCTATGATTTAATCAAACATAGCAGGCCAGTTATGGCAGGAACCAAGGTGACATTTAAAGCATATCCTGTTGACCAAATGTTATGTGTAGTTAAACACTTAAGGCGATATCTTGAGTTAACAGGGATGTAAACACAGAGCTTTGAAATCTTCACGTAGTCACTCATGTGACTCCGAAGTAAAATAGTAAGATTAAAAGAAATGTTCCTTTCCTATAAAGATGCTCTATCCTTTTAATTCCTAAATCGTCCCAATGTCTAAACCCCCCATCTAATGTAGAGGGTTTAAATAATGGGTTATTCATAATTGGTAGTCTAAGTGAAAGATTATCTAAATGTAAAGTCTTAACTATTTGTTTCCAAATGCGTCTATTATTATAAATTATAGGGTTGTCCCTATAAAAAAAATTTTGTACTTCCTTTGGGGCAAAGAGAATCGAACCTACGTTAAAAGGTAAACAGTCTTCCTTTTCCATCTTTAACCACATTGGTTCATGATCCATATTTACCCACCAGAAATTCATATTCTTAATCTGGACTGCCCAGAAATAATATAAGAAATTTGGGAGTGCTAATCCTCCATTTATCTTAGATTTACATAAATGTTTTTTACTTATTCTATGATTTTTATAGTCCCAGATAAAACTATTAACAATATTATCAATTTAAAAAAAAAAGGTTTTCGGGAGAAAAAAAGGAATAGCCTGAAACAAATATAACAATTGTGGTAGAAAAACCATCTTTATAGCATTTATTCTACCAATCATAGATATAGGAAGTGTTTTCCAATATAAAATATTTTTTCTAAGTTTATCTAGTAGTTGAGGATAGTTAGATTTAATTAATGAGTTATAGGATTTAGATACATTAATTCCTAAATATTTAAATTTGTCTGTAACTATTTTTAGTGGATATTGTAGTATATTTAAATTTATTCCGGTTATAGGCATAATATCACTTTTGTTCCAATTAATCCTATATCCAGAAAATGTGCTAAATTTATTTATAACATTAAACAGCTTAGGAATACTAATTTCCGGTTTTGTAATATAAATCAAAACCTCATCTGCATATAAAGATATTTTATTAGTTGTTGTATCAGTATTATAACCATATATTTCTGGTTCAGATCTAATTCTTTCCGCTAAAGGCTCTATCACCAAAGCAAATAATAAAGGCGATAACGGACATCCCTGTCTGCATCCCCTAGAGAGCTTAAATTTAGCTGATAGTATTTGATTAGTTAAAATTCTTGCAGTAGGATTCAAATATAGAATTCTTACCCATTTACAAAATCTATCCCCCAATTGAAACTTTTCCATTATATTAAATAAATATAACTATTCCACCTGATCGAATGCTTTTTCTGCGTCTAACGATATAACCGCTAATTCCGTGTCCCATACTCTTTTTGAATATATAATATTAAACAAGGGTCTAAGATTATGGGATGAATATCATTTTGGAATAAAACCTGTTTGATCATAATGTATTAATTTAGAGATCACCAGACTTAATCTCCGAGATAAAACTTTAGTTAATATTTTTTGGTCTGTATTTAGAAGGGCAATCGCTCTATATGATCCAGGATCTTCCAAATCCTTGTCTACCTTAGGAATGAGTGTAATTGTGGATTCATTTAAAGATTCTGGTAATTTTCCTTGTTCATATGCATATCTATACATTGTATGTAATCTTGGGGAAATCAGATCTTGAAATTTTTTATAAAATTCTGCACTCAGGCCATCGGGGCCCGCAGCTTTTCCATTCTTTAATGAACCAATTGTTTCTTCAATATCTTTTACTGATATTTCAGCATTTAACAAGTGTCTACCTTCCTGATCTAAACTATTAATTTGACATTCTTGTAGGAATGTTTCCATTCCATCTGTTTGACCTGTTAATTTCGATGAATAAAGATTTTGATAATATTGTAGAAATCTGTCATTAATGTCTTTTGGTATAGTCAATATATTTCCATGCGCAGATCTAATTCTATGTATCATTTTTTCATCATCTAATTTTATAAGTTGTCGTGCTAGCAATTTTTGTGGTTTGTCTCCAAATTCAAAATGCACTTGTTTGGTTTGTTGAAAAAGTTTAATGACTTGGTCAGAATATATTTTATTTAGTCTATATTTTAATATTGCAATTTTATTACTTAACTCTTTAGAAGGATGTTTTATATTTTCACTATCTAGTTGTTTTATCTCCTTTTCTAACTTTTGTTCCATCTTTCGATTTTCTTTATTGAAATATGCTTGTGCTGATATTATTGCACCACGCATAAATGCTTTAAATGTATCCCAAAGTAGCAATGGTGAAATTTCAGGTTTGTCATTAGTTTCAAAAAATAATTTAATCTGTTCCACCACATGATTACAACAGTCCTTGTCCTTTAAAATCTGGGGATTAAATCTCCAAGTAGTAGTTTTGTTAAATATATCTTTTAATTTTATCTTGAATGTTAGTGGCGCATGATCTGAGATAATAATATTGTGATATTTTGCATCATACGTGAAAGGAAGTAGTTTTGAATCTATTAGAAAATAATCTATCCTCGAGTAAGTTCCAAATACGGGCGAGAAAAAGGAATATTCTCGTCCGGATGGATTATCTAATCTCCAAATATCCTTAACATTAGATGTGTTAATAAAAGAATTTATAAGTTTACTTGACTTAGAGGCAGCTTTCCTTTTTGTAGAAGATCTGTCTAGATAGTTATCTAAAGTACAATTTAAATCACCCCCAATTATTAAATTATATTGAGCGGATATGGGAATATTATTAAATATTTTCTTAAAAAATAATGGGTTATCAAAGTTAGGGGCATATATATTCATAAGAATTACTTTTTTTGAATATAATTCCCCTGTAATTATTACATATCTACCCTCTTTATCCTCTATTATAGAACTTTGTTTAAAAGGTATACCTTTACGAATAATTATTGCAACTCCTCTAGATTTATGTATAAATGAAGAGTGATACACCTTTGAAATCCATTTAGCTGTTAATCTATGTTGAGCATCTTTTTTGAGATGAGTCTCTTGAAGGAAAGTAACATCTGATTTCAATCTGTTCAACTGAGCTAACACCTTTCCCCTTTTAATTGGTTCATTAATTCCCTTAACATTCCAACTACAGAAGGTAATTCCATCACCCCCAGTCTTCACATTCATGTCTTGCATTTTACTGTTAGGGTGGCTTTTTTTTGGAGTAGCCTTCTCGACTCCTCCAGCTCAACATTAAACCCAAACATCCATTTGATGAAAATTACTATCCTCATTAATCCATATACATGTCTTCTTAAACTAATTATACAATATCGATCGTAACTACATTCATATAATATATAATATAAGATCAAATATTTGATATATAAAAAATAATTAAAAATGTAAATAAAAAAAGAGTAAAGGGTGTTAATAGGGTGCCCAGAAAAAAAAGAAACTACACTTGTATATTGTGTAGTTTGCATTAGTGGAAGCCACACTAACATGGCTATTAATCTATTGACTTCCGTTTAAAAAAAAAGATGTTAATTGTTCCAGCTCCTATCTAGGATACTGTGTATATTGGGGTGGGGTACTAACTTTATATACTTAGCAGTTATTTCTATTATTCATATTACTAGTTTCTAGTTACTAGTTTCTATTATAATTAATATTATAATAAGTAATACTATGTTAGGGGAATAATTAAAATTTTATTATTTAATACAAAACTACAACTTCATGTCCATTATTCCTCCTCTTTCTCAATGAGTAATTCATAACCGCAGGCCGGTGATAAAAGTTCAGTCATCTTCTTCTTCCTCCAGTGCTTCTTCTTCCTCTTCCTCCTCTGCCTTCTTCTGTATGTCTCGAGCGAATTCCAGTGCTTCAGTATGCTTAACGAAACGGTATTCCTTGTTATTGTAGGTTACTCTCAATGTTGCTGGGTACATCAAGCCATATCTAAGATCCTTTGTATCCTTTATGTTCCTCAGAATGCCTCTTGTTTCTGTGAATAAAGATCTTCTCTTAGCCACTTCCGCTGGGTAATCTCTGAAAATACTGATGTTGTCTCCCTCGTATTTCAGATTTCTCTTTCTTATTATTATCTTCATCATTTCTTCGAAGACGTGATCATAAGCCACCTTTACAATCATTTGTCTTGGTGGTGCACCTCTCCCAGGGGCCCGTCTTAAAGCCCTGTGCGCACGGCCCAACAGGGGTTCTTGATCCAAATTCAGAATGTCCTTTAGGAGTTTTGCAGCAAATTTTCGCGGGTCTTGATTTCCTTCACGACCCTCACTCAATCCTACTATACGCAAATTCTTACGTCTTTGTCGTCCCTCCAAATCAATATATTTCTCATTTATTTTGCGTAGTAGCTCTGAGAGGCGTTTATTCTCGGCGCGTAGCTTCTCTCTCTCCTTAGTACTTGATACAGCAAGTTCAGTCAGTTCTTTAATTGCATCATTTTGTTGGCCGAGTGAGATTAGAATAGGATCTATCTTCGCATCCAATATTTTTTCCATCCCAGCAACCTTGTCGTTTACATCAGCCATTTGGGTTTGAAACTCAGCGTCCGCCTTTACTTTCCATTCATTCATCATGATCTTTACCGTCATTATGACTTCTTTGTTAATTTGTCTTTAATTCTTTCGTGAAACACCAGGATATCTGCTCTTAAAGTTTTTATTTCATCTTTATATTCCTTCTTCATTTCTTTCTGCAGTTTCTTCATCTCACTTAACATGGAGTTTTTAAGTTCCTCCATTTCGCTTTTCTTCAGTGAGATCTCTTCCTGGGAGGCAGCCAAACTCGAGCCCGAGGCTCCGGTGAGGCCTACCTCCCTTTTTACAACTTTTTTTGCAGTGGGGGGGGGGGGGGAGCGATGCATTTTAAATTTCTTACTGGAGTCGCGTGCCTGATGACGTTACGCATCTTGCAATCGCACCCGGAGCCGTTCAAAGTCGTTCTCCTGCGGTAAGTACCGTTAGCAGTCCCCTTTACCCCCGTTTTTTTTGCAGATTTTTGCGGAGCTGATCTGGCGCGATTCCCTCTCAGAACATGGCGCCACCGGGATTTCAGGAGTTACAAGATATCTACGGATTGTCTTCACAACACTTGTTTAGGTACTTACAAATTAGAGATTATATTAAATCTAATACACAAGATTATAAAAATAAAGAACCAGGATTATTAGATGAACTGTTTAACTTGCACACAAATACAGAAAAATTAATAGCTTATATATATAACATTATTTTGGATAAGGAGAATCCAATAACTGAAACATATCGTCAAGCATGGGAAAATGAAATTGGATTATCTATAACAAAAGAAAATTGGGAAGAAAGTTTACAACGAATACATCGGTGTTCGTTAAATGCTAGACATACATTGATACAATTTAAAGTATTATATAGATTACATTATTCGAAAACTAAATTAAATAGTATCTTTCCCAATCTCTCCTCTATTTGTGATAAATGTAAGAATTTAGAAGCAAATTTAATACATAGTTTTGTTACATGCCCCAAATTGAATTATTACTGGACAGAAATTTTTAAAGTTATTTCTGAAGTTCTCAAAGTTAATAATATTTGGAATTCCGGATTCAAATTTGGTACTTACAGTAAATCAAAGAAATTTCTTTGATTACTGTTTGATATTAGGGAAAAAAAAATCATACTGAAATTTTGGAAGGGAACATTATCCCCCACAATTAAAATGTGGGCAGCAGAGATGTTGGAGACGTTACATTTGGAAAGAATTAGATTTGTCCTATTGGACAAATATAATTCCTTCGAACAGATATGGTCTCCATATATACAGTATTTAGAGAAGTAGCTGTTCTTGGCATCACGGCTCAACGGGTACCCTGCGGGATTTGAGGAAAATAATTCATTTTCATACTAGGATTAATATGCATGTCTCTATTGATATTATTATTTGTAATAGTTTTATTTATAATATATTTTGTTGTTTTTCATTTTTATATATATATATGTATATATATATATATATATATATATATATATATAATATTTTTTCACCTTTTTGTTTGTGGTTTTTGTTTTTTTTCTCTTCTTTTTTTTTCCTTTTCTCTTTTTTCTTATATATAATCAAATTATTATTTAATCACATCTTTATTGATTTATAACTGCACTATTCTTTTTCTATCTTTATTTCCAAAAAAAAGAAGATAATAATTATCAATGTGTTATTTGTATAAATATTGAATTAGCTGATGTTTGTAAGTTTGTTTTAAACATTGTAAACTGGTTACTTCTAATAAAAAAATATTTAAAAAAATATATAGTAAGATTAAACGAGAACTTACCAGTTTGAAGTTTGATCCTTATTTTATGAGGAGTTACGTTGAGGGATTACGTGCCCTCCGCTCCCACCCTCATAATCTAAGAGATCATCTGGTAGTTCTAGTCTTCTTAAAGCCTTACTATGTTACTACGGCTATATGTGTTTTCTGTGTTTCCACGCCGCTGCTTTGAAGTATGACGCGCATGCGCCTGGCGGGACTTCTTCACATAATCCCTCAACGTAACTCCTCATAAAAATAAGGATCAAACTTTGAACTGGTAAGTTCTCGTTTAATCTTACTATTATATTGAAGGGTCACTGAGAATGAAATTACATCCATTTCCATTCAATATTCCAGTGACTAAAATTCATTCGGGCCACCCAGATGTACAGAGTTGTTGTATTGCCACCTTAATGAGTATTCATTAAAATTGCGAATCTATGTATTTGAAAACACTTACCATCACAAAGCGAAGGGTTGGTCATGTTAGTGCTGAAGCCTGGGGCACAACTGCACAGGAAGCCTCCGATTGTGTTGATGCAGATTTGTTGACAGTTTGAGGTGTTTGTTGTACATTCATTGATGTCTGGAACAAAACCAGGGAATTACAATTCAATGTTTAAGCAGGAACTGCTGATGCTGGAAAATCGAAGATAGACAAAAATGCTGGGGAAACTAAATGGGTGAGGCAGTATCTATGGAGCGAAGGAAATAGGCAACGTTTCGGGTCGAGACCCTTCTTCAGAAGAGGTCTGAAGAAGGGCTTCAACCCGAAACGTCACCCATTCTTTCTCTCCAGAGACGCTCTGCCAATCTCAACAATTATACATACATCGCATTAGATCTCACTGTACCCTTTTTAGAATTGTACTCTCCAGTTTATATTATCTCTTCTTATTCTGGTCACTAAGAACTACATTTTTCAGCATTACATTTTGTCTGCCTGCATTCTGTCTAACCGTTCTGTCGTTCCCCTTCTAGAAGACTATCATAATCTTCCTTCAGTTTAGTTTATAGATACAGCGATGAAAACAGGCCCTTCAGCCCACCGAGTCCGAGGTTATGGGAAACGAGAGATATGGACATTGAGGCTACTTTTAGAATATACACACAAAATGTTGGAGTAACTCAGTGGGACAGGCAGCATCTCCGGATGGAAGGAATGGGATGTTTCAGTTTGAGACCCTTCTTGTCCCGCTGAGTTACTCCAGCTTTTTGTGTCAACCTTCGGCTTAAACCAACGTCTGCAGTTCCAATAGACTGCAGGCTGTCATTATACTGAACTAACGCAAAGTACAATGTATTTCAAAAATAAATCGTATGTAGTTGAATGTGTAGGAAGGAACTGCAGATACTGGTTTATACTAAAGATAGACACAAAATGCTGGAGTAACTCAGAGGGACAAAAAAAGTCTCGAACAGAAAGGTCACCCATTCCTTCTATCCAGAGATGCTGCCTTCCTGCTGATTCCAGCATTTTGTGTGCGTCTTCTATAAGTAGCTCATTGAGCCCATCTTTGTCACATGAATCACTGTCATCAGTTTTCCTTCAAATTTACATCCCCATTGGTGAAATGGTCAAACCTATTGAAAACCATAGATGTAATATTTGTATTTCACAGAGTAATGGGGGGACAGAGAACTAGTAGATGTTTAAATACCATATCCTTTGACGATTTACATTTTTTTAAAAAATAATGCTGCAGTAGAAATAATGTGTAGAAAAGATTCACAGAGAATACAATGATATCTATAGAGTTGATTAAAATCCATTTGTTACAGCTTCTAAATTTTACTAGACTGTTGGAAATGCAACAATAAATATTGTTTGCTAAGTCTAAGAAACCAGCTGTTTTAAAAATTCTACCATCACAAAGTGAAGGGTTGATCGCGTTGGCTCTGAAGCCCGGGCCACAACTACACAGGAAGCTTCCGATTGTGTTGGTGCAGTTTTGTTGACAGTTTGAAGTTCGGGTTGCACATTCATCAATATCTGGAAGAAGGACAGTAACAGACCCCTCAATATTATTTATATAATTTCATGCTACCAACTGAGACTGTCTCTTAATATTGTAATATACCATAGCCTTTAGGATGCCTCTTAACTGATGCAAGATTATGGAAATATCCGTTTCTCTCAGCATATTGCTTTGATATTACAAAACATGATCAGACATGATCACATTGAATGGCGGTGCAGGCTTGAAGGGCCAAATAGCCTACTCCTACACCTATTGTCTACTGTCAATTAATCAAATGGCAGCCAGCATCATCAGGGGCACACACCACCCTGGCCATGCTTTCATTTCACTGCTGCCCTTGGGAAGTTATGGGAGCCTGAAAACTGCAACATTCAGGAATAGCTCCAACCCAACAACCATCAGGTTATTGAACACTACAAGCTCCAACTAAACTCCAAACTACAAACTGCCTTGATTGCACTAGGGATGTGGGGGCTTCGTATTTGTGTTTACACCACTATATTGTTTGTGTGTTTTTATATATTGTACTTTTTGTTGTTTATTATAGTGTCTCCTGATTACTATGTTCATCTATCTGTTCTGCAGCTGCCAATGAGAATTTTATTATCTTGAACTTGATTTTTGAAAGGAAAGAATCAGGGAGAGGGGGGTCTGTGTGTAATAGTGGTGTGCATGTGAGAGAGAGGCCCCGGGTAGGTTGGAGGAGAGAGAGAATGGGTCAGAGAGGTTGTGGATTATATTCTTTAATTTTTCTAACTGAAATAGTTTCATTTAATATCATGATATTTAGTAGTATGTGGGGCTGCCTTTCTCAAAGGTATTAATTTGACAATGTAATCGACTGCAATCAATGTGTTGGGTCATCTAACTTCTGTTGGGCTATAAGAATGGCTGCCTTAAATATTATTATCCAAACTGCATTTAAAAACACCATACCATCACAAATAAAAGAGTTGGTCACATTGGTGCTGAAGCCAGGGTCACAACAACACACAAAGCTTCCGATTGTGTTGTTGCAGATTTGTTGACAGTTCGAGATGTTGGTGCCACATTCATCAATGTCTGGAGGAAAAAGTGTGAATGACCTGTTGAAACTTTCATACCATTTATCTTTGCCAAATGAACCTTCATCACTTTATATCATGAGACAAAGAATAAGTTACCAAATTATACAGTTGCAATGATTTATCCCCCGTTCATTATTACAGTGAATAAAATGTTTTGGTTTGGCCAGCAAATATTTACTGGGAGGTACAAAATGCCATGGAAAATATTATTCCCCAACTCCAAGAAAGTATGTTCCGGCTGCCTGCCCCTTTTCCGGGGTTACGTCTGTGCCCGGGTGGGGTTAGAAATGGAATACACCCTGTCCACGGGCACCCTGGGGGAGTTCCGGGACCGCTGGGCTCCGCAGGGTGTTGAATGCATCCTTGACAAGGAACGTATGATAATTGTACAGTGGTTTATTAAGGAAATGTGTTTGTATTGTATAATGGTGGTGGGATCTGGTTTGTTTTATTGTAGTGTAATATTATTTTTTTGAAAAAAAAGTATATTTGAAAACCTCACCATCACAAAGCGAAGAGTTGGCCACATTAATGCTGAAACCTGGGTAACAACTGCACAGGAAGCTTCCGATTGTGTTGGTGCAGATTTGTTGACAGTTCGAGGTGTTGGTTCCACATTCATCAATGTCTGGAGGACAAAGAGTGAATGACATGTCAAATACTTTCATATGTTTTGCCTTTGCCAACTGAAACGTCATTACTTTATATCATGAGATGGAAAATAAGTTACACAATTAGACAGGTGTAGGAATTTATCCCTACTTTTACACTTGTTTCTACAAGAAAAGTATCCATTCAGTGAAGGCTGATATACGATAACATTATATCCCTTTTCCTTCATTATTACAGTTAGTAAAATGTTAGAAAAAGTTAGGCCAGCAAATAATTACAGGGAAGTAAGAGCTGCTGCAGAAAATATTAGTCCTCAACCACAAGAAACTATGTTTGAAAACCCCTCACCTTCACAAAGCGAAGAAATGGCCACATTAATGCTGAAACCTGGGTCACAACTGCACACAAAGCTTCCGATTGTGTTGGTGCAGTTCTGGTGACAGTTTGAGGTGTTGGTTGCACATTCATTGATATCTGGAGAAATAAGCTCAGTTACTCCTGGTGCAAATTGTGGAAAATGAGCTTTCAGACTTGCTCAGATATTTTCAGCAACAATAATGCAGGATGGTTTCTCAGCACAACAAGAGAGAGAGAAAGAGATTGATAGAAAGAGAGATAGATAGATAGATCTGGGCACAATCTGGTTAATTCCTATTTTCTTCCAAAGGCTAGGCCACAGCCTTCCCAATTTCACACATTCTACTCACCCTTTTCCCATGGAGGCAATAAACATCTTCCTGTTGCATTTCACCTTTTTTTCTGAACTGTTTGATCCTTGAAATTTAAAAAACAGCCCAAACTCAACTAATTCAGAGAGAAAAAATCCGACTAGTGTCACAATGTCTCTCACAGTGCACCAATCACAATGGGCTTTCAAGGTGGCTGCCGACTGCCACAATGACATCACAATGGGATGTTGCTCCTCCTCTCTCCTGTCCTCCACTCCCATCCCATTCCCTCCCCTCCACTCCCCAGTCCTCCACTCTCCTTCCTCCCCTATCCAGTCCTCCCCCCCTCCTCTCCCCTCTCCTCTTCCCTCCCCCTCTCCTGTCTTCCCCTCTCCTCCCCTCATCTCCTCCTCTCACCTCTCCTACCGCTCTCCTCCCTCATTCTCTCTCCCCCGTCCCCTCTCCAACTCTCCTACTCTTCCCTCTCTCTCCCACCCCCCCCCCGCTCTCTCCCCCTCAATATTGCAACAACTTCACCATCTCCCCCTCAGTATATATATATTTTTATAATCAAAAGAGTGGTGGAATATTGCTTTGAGGAATGGGTTGCGTAGGGGGACCAGTCATCCCATGTGATAGGGATCCAACGGGTCCCACTTGGTTGAGTGACACTTCAACCTTTCAGTGTTTATGATCAAATTTGTATGAAACTACAAAGAGACTCCTATTGTGGGTGGGGACATGCACTGTTATATTAAGGATATATATTTTTAAATTTTACTATAATTTGTAATTTCTGATCACACCGCGATTCAGTTTGAAGCACAGTTCTGGCAACTACGAGAAGACAGGCCAGTCAATCGATTCCAGCCTTTCCAGTGAAGCAGAAAGTTTTTGGTTCTTATGTTCACATTGGTCAAATGACAGAAGTATTGAAAATTGATGATTATCAATTTGGATTTCACTTCTTTAATTATGTAATTGTGCAAATTTACTATTCTTCTTCAATAACAGTTTTCATTAGCATTTTCTTAATAGAAATAAATCTATCGAGTGAAAACTCAGAACGAAGAATATCAATTTTTTTCCATCTTTAAGAGGCTTTGGATTTGAAAATTCCCACCATCGCAAAGGGAAGAGTTGGTCATATTGATACTGAAGCCTGGGTCACAACTGCACAGGAAGCTTCCGATTGTGTTGGTGCAGATTTGTTGACAGTTTGCGGTGTTGGTTCCACATTCATCAATGTCTGGAGATAATAGAATGAATGACATGTCAAACACTTACATATCATTTGCCTTTGCCAACTAAAACTTGTTATATTATTTGTAATATGTATGGCCTCTAATAAAAATATATTAAAAAAAAAAAAACACTTTGACCTCTATATTCACCTCCCCTCTCGCACCGGTCACGATTGGCCTTGACCTTACTCTCTTATCCCTTCTCTAACTTTCTTTCCCATTAATTTGTGAGTCTTTTGTAACTTTTCCTGTACTCACTTCCCCTGCAACTCCATCTTTGTACTCCCAATTTGTCAATCCCTCCCCCCTATTTAGTTTAACTATTTAGTTTAAACCCACATGTGTAGCCCTAGCAAACCTGCCTGCCAGAACATCGGTCCCCCTCCAGTTAAGGTGTAACCTGTCCATTTTGTACAGGTCACCCCGAACACAGAGGAAATCCCAGTAGTCTATAAATCTAAATCTTGCTCCCTGCACCAGCCCCTCAGCCACACAATATTCAGCCAGGAATATTGACACCCCACCCTCGGAGATTTATAGGTGAGCACGGGAGGATGAGCTGGGTTTACCCATTTCGAAAGATATATGGGAGGAAATCCTACTATACATACACTACTGTTCTTTAAATGCCTGGCATTGCCTGATTAAATTTAAAGTATTTCATAGGTTATACTACGCAAAGAACAAATTTATTTCAATGCAAAGAGTATTGCGGGGTAAACAGATGGATTTAGAGCCTGCATTAAAGCTTAATTTTCCTCGAGAAGGAGCCAAAAGATTTGGAGGAGTTGCACTACTAATCTGGGAGTCTGTCATGGCAGCACTCAGAGCACATACTGGAGGATTCATCCATTGAGATGATATAGGTGGAGTTTAGAAGTAAGAAATACTATCCAACGGGATAGTATAATAGGGCCCCCCAATAGCAAACTGGAGGTGGAGGTACCGTTATGTGGACAGATTACTCTACCAGCTTTCCAAAGCAACAGGGGTTGTCTTAGTGATTGACTTTTTCAATATTGACAGGGACTTGATCAGTTCCAAAGGCTTAAACGAGGCAGATTTTGTGAGGTGTATTCAAGAGGGTTTCTTGAAACAATCTGTGGATAATCCAACCAGACAAGGGAACATACTGGACCTCGTGTTGGAAAAAGAACGTGGCCAGGTGACTTATATTACAGTGGAAGATCCTTTTGAGGATGGTGACCACAACTCCATATGTTTTAAGATTGTTATGAATAAGGAGAAGGCTGGACAATGTTGGAAGGTACCAAATTGGAGTAAAGCAAACCACACATTATTGTACTGGAGCTCAGGAGGGTACACAGTGAGCAATTGTTATTGGGTAAGTCCCACATCAGACTTGTTGGAGACATTTAAAGGCCAGATGATTGACGTTCTGAACCAGTAAAGATAAGGGATAAGGATGGCAAAGTAAACGATTTTTACACAGAGGCTGGTGATTGTCTGAAACATGCTGCCAGGGATGGTGGCAGAGGCATTTAAGAGACTTAAATTTAACCCTACATTTAAGAGAATGTAGGGATATGGATTATGTGCAGGTAGATAAGAGGCCTGTTGTTCAGCACAGGCAGTGTGGGCTGAAGAGCCTGTTCTTGTGCTGTACTGTGCTATATTCTATGAAACCTGCAGATGGAATATATAAATGTGAGAAGATAATGTGAATTGTGAAATTTTAACTTCATTCACATATAAAAATGTACAAAATATTTTACAACTGTGCAGTAAATATATAATTATTTCACTTTGAAGGCACGCTGAGAATGAAATGCCATCCATTTTTATTCAGTATTCAAGTGACTAAAATTTGCTTTCTGGGCCACCTAGTTTGTACACGGCAATTACTGCATCCGACCACATTCAATATTATTCCTTAAATCTGATAAATTATGGAATACATCTTTACATGAAGCTTCCGATTGTGTTGATGCAGATTTGTTGGTAGCAGGTTACATTTAGCGATATTTACATGGACAACAGATAGTGATGCAGCAGTAGTTGCTGCCTTACAGCGCCAAAGACCCGGGTTTGTACATTCTCCCTGTGACCGCATGTGTGTTCTCTGGGTGCCTGCGTTTCCATCCCAAAGACCTTCAAGTTTATAGGTTGATTGACTTTTGTAAATTATCCTAGTGTGTAGGATAGAACCAGCTTATGGATGATCACTGATCAGTGGGGACTCGGTAGGCCAAAGGGTGTCCCGGATATTGCAATGAGTTTTGCTATTCCGGAGGGGACTGGTGACGCAATGGACGAGTAGTTTGCAAACAACGTTAGCTATTCAGTGTCTCACCAGCTCCAGCAAGCTATAATGCAAGAGACTACCAACAAGTACAAAACACCTGTCAATTGTGCAGCATTGAAAGTGCCTACTGTGAACCCAGCTATTTGGGCACCCATGAGTCCTGCTATGAGAGGACAGGAGGTTCGTCATCAACACATCCTCCAACTGGTGGCTGCAGCAATTACTGCAATTGGAACTATGGTCAAAAGGACCATGATAAATCAAACACAAAAAGACGTGTTGGCTCTGTTATGCAATGCATACTTTGAAATTAATTGCATTAGGAAAATCGCCATCACACCAACTCGTAATCAAAAATTTGCTGCACTGTGTAAGGTGACAAATATTCAAACGCCTGAGTTCCTGTTTGGAACAGACCTTGTCAAACAGATACGAGATATTGATGATGAGGCGAAAACAATTGGTTTGGTGAAGCCAAGTACATCACGGCCACCTTTTCGCAAACCTGGGTTTGTGTTTCGAAGATCAGATCCAAGTGCTGGACCGAGCAGGGGAAGGCCAGTGGGGCAACGAGGTTACCCACCAAGACAAAGTGGCTTCTACCCCAATGTGAGCAGACAGCAGGCTTTCAGGCTGACTGCAGAGGTACAGGGAACTTTTGTTAAAGGTTCTGGTGCACAACCTCCTATTGGAGGTAGATTGGAATTGTTTTACAATGAATGGTGCTGTATTACATGTGATATGTTTATACTAAATACTGTGTCAGGTTCTACCATTGAATTTATTTCTGGGACAGATCCACCTCAGCAGCACAAACCAAATAAAATGTTGGTGTTTTCTGCTCCAGAAACTGAACAGGTTAATGAAGAAATTAGAAATTTGTGTAAAAAAGGAGTGATTGAAAAAGCCATTACTCAGTCACAACAATTTGTGTCTAACATTTTCCCCAGACCTAAGAAATATGGGGGTTGTAGAGTAATTTTGGATCTCACTCATTCAAATTGTTCAGTACTCTATAGACATTTCAAAATGGACACCTTCGTTACTGCAAAACAGCTGGTCTCACAAGGTATGACAGTAACATTACCAGCAGTCAAGGTTGTGGTTATTGCTGCGGTCTGTATTGTGTCACACAAAAGCTTAATCCCTCCATCCGAGACGTGGCTAAGGTCATTGGGAAATTGGTAGCAGCTTTCCCTGCAGTAAAGTTTGGGCCTTTGCATTATCAGCATTTGCAAAGAGCAAGAGAACAAGCACTAAAAGAGCATGCAGGTCATTTTGATCGGGTTATGCAATTACCAGCCACAGCTCTAGCAGAGTTGCAGTGGTGGATTGTTAATGTCAGTCAAGCTACCAATAACATTTAGGTGCAGGAACCTTCAATGATTTTACAGACTGATGTGAGTGCTCTCGGATGGGGGGCTACGGACATTGAGTCCAGCTGTGGAGTTAGATGGAATGAACAAGAAAGTTTGATTCTTCACCCACGAGGAATAAATTATTTGGAATTACTGGGGGCATTTTATGGGTTAAAGACAGATTGCTCCACAATGAATAATTTGCACATTCAACTCCAGATGGATAACACTACGGCAGTGGCATATATCAATCATATGGGAGGAGCGAGATCAGTTTTATGTGATAGCATGGCTAATCTCATATGGCATTGGTGTATTTCAAGAAACATTTGTGTTTCGGCCATCTATCTGCCAGGGGTAGACAATGTGGTGGCAGACCAAAGGTCACGAAAATTCAATGATAATATAGAATGGATGTTGAATTCTAAAGTTTTTCAAACAATTGTCACTCGATTTGGATTGCCAGATATTGATCTGTTTGCATCCAGACTGAATCACCAGTTGCCTAAATATGTTTCATGGGAACCAGATCCAGGAGCAGTAGCTTTGGATGCTTTTTCATTACATTGGGGACAATCATTCTTTTATGCTTTCCCTCCATTTTGTCTGATTATGAAATGTTTAACCAAAATAGAGCGTGACTCCGCCACAGGCGTTTTGGTGGTCCCAGATTGGCCAACACAACCATGGTTCCCATTGATACTCAGAATGATGGTTCAGCCATTCATGATGGTTCCAGCTGCAGTAATTTGTTGGTGCATCTGGTTACAGGAGGAAGTCACCCATTACATGACCGTATCAATTTGTTGGTCTGCAGGTTCCGAACAGACTATTCCAAGGTCTTGGATTGTCGGACAGGACCATGGAGGTTATCACTGCAGCCTGGAGGAATAGTACTAAAAAACGATATATGGTTCATATAAAGAAATAGGAGATGTTTTGTGTACAGTCAAATTTATCTTATCATACTGCAAGCATAAGTGATGTGTTGGAGTTCCTTGCTAAGTTGCATTTTGATGAGCATTTGAGTTATAGTGCTATTAACAGTGCTAGGAGTGCTTTGTCCTCCTATTTAGGACAGTCCGCAGGACAACAGCCTAACGGGGCTCATCCGTTAGAATCCCGATTTATGAGAGGAATTTTTAACAAAAACCCTCCTAAACCCAGGTGCACAGAAATCTGGGATGTCAGTGTAGTTCTCACACTGCTTCGGCAATGGGTTCCAATTACGTCGTTGTCTATGCAGAGGTTAACTCTGAAAGTGGTTATGCTTATGGCGCTGGTTTCAGCACAACGTGTACAAACATTACAATTGTTACGAATAGATTTTATGCATTTGTCTGGAGATGACATTACTTTTTATGTCTATGATTTAATCAAACAAAGCAGGCCAGTTATGGTAGGAACCAAGGTGACATTTAAAGCATATCCTGTTGACCAAATGTTATGTGTAGTTAAACACTTAAGGCGATATCTTGAGTTAACAGGGATGTAAACACAGAGCTTTGAAATCTTCACGTAGTCACTCATGTGACTCCGAAGTAAAATAGTAAGATTAAACGAGAACTTACCAGTTTGTAGTTTGATCTTTATTTTATGAGGAGTTACGTTGAGGGATTACGTGCCCTCTGCTCCCACCCTCATAATCTAAGAGATCATCTGGTAGTTCTAGTCTTCTTAAAGCCTTACTATGTTACTTCGGCTATATGTGTTTTCTGTGTTTCCACGCCGCTGCTTTGAAGTATGACGCGCATGCGCCTGGCGGGACTTCTTCACATAATCCCTCAACGTAACTCCTCATAAAAATAAGGATCAAACTTCAAACTGGTAAATTCTTGTTTAATCTTACTATTATATTGAAGGGTCACTGAGAATGAAATTACATCCATTTCCTTTCAACAGTCCAGTGACTAAAATTCATTCGGGCCACCCAGATTTACAGAGTTGTTATATTGCCACCTTAATGAGTATTCCTTAAAATTGCGAATCTATGTATTTTAAAACACTTACCATCACAAAGCGAAGGGTTGGTCATGTTAGTGCTGAAGCCTGTGGCACAACTGCACAGGAAACCTCCGATTGTGTTGATGCAGATTTGTTGACAGTTTGAGGTGTTTGTTGTACATTCATTGATGTCTGGAACAAAACCAGGGAATTACAATTCAATGTTTAAGCAGGAACTGCTGATGCTGGAAAATCGAAGATAGACAAAAATGCTGGGGAAACTAAACGGGTGAGGCAGTATCTATGGAGCGATGGAAATAAGCATTGTTTCGGGTCGAGACCCTTCTTCAGAAGAGGTCTGAAGAAGGGCCTCAACCCGAAACGTCACCCATTCTTTCTCTCCAGAGATGCTCTGCCAATCTCAACAATTATACATACATTGCATTAGATCTCACTGTACCCTTTTTAGAATTGTACTCTCCAGTTTATATTATCTCTTCTTATTCTGGTCACTAAGAACTACATTTTTCAGCATTACATTTTAACTGCTTGCATTCTGTCTAACCGTTCCCCTTCTAGAAGTGCATCATAATCGTCCTTCAGTTTAGTTCATAGATACAGAGAAGAAAACAGGCCCTTCAGACCACCGAGTCCGAGGTTATGGGAAACGAGAGATATAGACATTGAGGCTACTTTTAGAAGGTACACACAAAATGTTGGAGTAACTCAGTGGGACAGGCAGCATCTCTGGATGGAAGGAATGGGATGTTTCAGTTTGAGACCCTTCTTGTCCCGCTGAATTACTCCAGCTTTTTCTCTCAACCTTCGGTTTATACCAACGTCTGCAGTTCCAATAGACTGTAGGCTGTCATTATACTGAACTAACGCAAAGTACAATGTATTTCAAAAATAAAGCTTATGTAGCTCAATGTGTGGGAAGGAAGTGCAGATACTGGTTTACACTAAAGATAGACACAAAATGCTGGAGTAACTCAGTGGGACAAAAAAAGTCTTGAACAGAAAGGTCACCCATTGATTCTATCCAGAGATGCTGCCTTCCTGCTGATTCCAGCATTTTGTGTGCGTCTTCTATAAGTAGCTCAGTGAGCCATCTTTGTCACATGAATCACTGTCATCAGTTTTCCTTCAAATTTACATCCCCATTGGTGAAATGGTCAAACCTATTGAAAACCATAGATGTAATATTTGTATTTCACAGAGTAATGGAGGGACAGCGAACTAGTGGATGTTTAAATACCATATCCTTTGACGATTTACACTTTAAAAAAAAATAATGCTGCAGTAGAAATAATGTGTAGAAAAGATTCACAGAGAATACAATCTATAGACTTGATTAAAATCCATTTGTTACAGCCTCTAAATTTTACTAGACTGTTGGAAATGCAACAATAAATATTTTTTGCTAAGTCTAAGAAACCAGCTGTTTTAAAAATTCTACCATCACAAAGTGAAGGGTTGATCGCGTTGGCTTTGAAGCCCGGGCCACAACTACACAGGAAGCTTCCGATTGTGTTGGTGCAGTTTTGTTGACAGTTTGAAGTTCCGGTTGCACATTCATCAATATCTGCAAAAAGGACTCAATATTATTTATATAATTTCATGCTACCAACTGAGACTGTCTCTTAATATTGTAATATACCATAGCCTTTAGGATGCCTCTTAACTGATGCAAGGTTATGGAAATATCCGTTTCTCTCAGCATATTGCTTTGATATTAAAAAACATGATCAGCCATGATCACATTGAATGGCGGTGCAGGCTCGAAGGGCCAAATAGCCTACTCCTACACCTATTGTCTACTGTCTATAATCAAATGGCAGCCAGCATCATCAGGGGCACACACCACCCTGGCCATGCTTTCATTTCACTGCTGCCCTTGGGAAGTTATGGGAGCCTAAAAGCTGCAACATTCAGGAATAGCTCCAACCCAACAACCATCAGGTTATTGAGGACTACAAGCTCCAACTAAACTCCAAACTACAAACTGCCTTGATTGCACTAGGGATGTGGGGGCTTCGTATTTGTGTTTACACCACTATATTGTTTGTGTGTTTTTATATATTGTACTTTTTGTTGTTTATTATAGTGTCTCCTGATTACTATGTTCATCTATCTGTTCTGCAGCTGCCAATGAGAATTTTATTATCTTGAACTTGATTTTTGAAAGGAAAGAATCAGGGAGAGGGGGGTCTGTGTGTAATAGTGGTGTGCATGTGAGAGAGAGGCCCCGGGTAGGTTGGAGGAGAGAGAGAATGGGTCAGAGAGGTTGTGGATTATATTCTTTAATTTTTCTAACTGAAATAGTTTCATTTAATATCATGATATTTAGTAGTATGTGGGGCTGCCTTTCTCAAAGGTATTAATTTGACAATGTAATCGACTGCAATCAATGTGTTGGGTCATCTAACTTCTGTTGGGCTATAAGAATGGCTGCCTTAAATATTATTATCCAAACTGCATTTAAAAACACCATACCATCACAAATAAAAGAGTTGGTCACATTGGTGCTGAAGCCAGGGTCACAACAACACACAAAGCTTCCGATTGTGTTGTTGCAGATTTGTTGACAGTTCGAGATGTTGGTGCCACATTCATCAATGTCTGGAGGAAAAAGTGTGAATGACCTGTTGAAACTTTCATACCATTTATCTTTGCCAAATGAACCTTCATCACTTTATATCATGAGACAAAGAATAAGTTACCAAATTATACAGTTGCAATGATTTATCCCCCGTTCATTATTACAGTGAATAAAATGTTTTGGTTAGGCCAGCAAATATTTACTGGGTGGTACAAAATGCCACGGAAAATATTATTCCCCAACTCCAAGAAAGTATGTTCCGGCTGCCTGCCCCTTTTCCGGGGTTACGTCTGTGCCCGGGTGGGGTTAGAAATGGAATACACCCTGTCCACGGGCACCCTGGGGGAGTTCCGGGACCGCTGGGCTCCGCAGGGTGTTGAATGCATCCTTGACAAGGAACGTATGATAATTGTACAGTGGTTTATTAAGGAAATGTGTTTGTATTGTATAATGGTGGTGGGATCTGGTTTGTTTTATTGTAGTGTAATATTATTTTTTTGAAAAAAAAGTATATTTGAAAACCTCACCATCACAAAGCGAAGAGTTGGCCACATTAATGCTGAAACCTGGGTAACAACTGCACAGGAAGCTTCCGATTGTGTTGGTGCAGATTTGTTGACAGTTCGAGGTGTTGGTTCCACATTCATCAATGTCTGGAGGACAAAGAGTGAATGACATGTCAAATACTTTCATATGTTTTGCCTTTGCCAACTGAAACGTCATTACTTTATATCATGAGATGGAAAATAAGTTACACAATTAGACAGGTGTAGGAATTTATCCCTACTTTTACACTTGTTTCTACAAGAAAAGTATCCATTCAGTGAAGGCTGATATACGATAACATTATATCCCTTTTCCTTCATTATTACAGTTAGTAAAATGTTAGAAAAAGTTAGGCCAGCAAATAATTACAGGGAAGTAAGAGCTGCTGCAGAAAATATTAGTCCTCAACCACAAGAAACTATGTTTGAAAACCCCTCACCTTCACAAAGCGAAGAAATGGCCACATTAATGCTGAAACCTGGGTCACAACTGCACACAAAGCTTCCGATTGTGTTGGTGCAGTTCTGGTGACAGTTTGAGGTGTTGGTTGCACATTCATTGATATCTGGAGAAATAAGCTCAGTTACTCCTGGTGCAAATTGTGGAAAATGAGCTTTCAGACTTGCTCAGATATTTTCAGCAACAATAATGCAGGATGGTTTCTCAGCACAACAAGAGAGAGAGAAAGAGATTGATAGAAAGAGAGATAGATAGATAGATCTGGGCACAATCTGGTTAATTCCTATTTTCTTCCAAAGGCTAGGCCACAGCCTTCCCAATTTCACACATTCTACTCACCCTTTTCCCATGGAGGCAATAAACATCTTCCTGTTGCATTTCACCTTTTTTTCTGAACTGTTTGATCCTTGAAATTTAAAAAACAGCCCAAACTCAACTAATTCAGAGAGAAAAAATCCGACTAGTGTCACAATGTCTCTCACAGTGCACCAATCACAATGGGCTTTCAAGGTGGCTGCCGACTGCCACAATGACATCACAATGGGATGTTGCTCCTCCTCTCTCCTGTCCTCCACTCCCATCCCATTCCCTCCCCTCCACTCCCCAGTCCTCCACTCTCCTTCCTCCCCTATCCAGTCCTCCCCCCCTCCTCTCCCCTCTCCTCTTCCCTCCCCCTCTCCTGTCTTCCCCTCTCCTCCCCTCATCTCCTCCTCTCACCTCTCCTACCGCTCTCCTCCCTCATTCTCTCTCCCCCGTCCCCTCTCCAACTCTCCTACTCTTCCCTCTCTCTCCCACCCCCCCCCCGCTCTCTCCCCCTCAATATTGCAACAACTTCACCATCTCCCCCTCAGTATATATATATTTTTATAATCAAAAGAGTGGTGGAATATTGCTTTGAGGAATGGGTTGCGTAGGGGGACCAGTCATCCCATGTGATAGGGATCCAACGGGTCCCACTTGGTTGAGTGACACTTCAACCTTTCAGTGTTTATGATCAAATTTGTATGAAACTACAAAGAGACTCCTATTGTGGGTGGGGACATGCACTGTTATATTAAGGATATATATTTTTAAATTTTACTATAATTTGTAATTTCTGATCACACCGCGATTCAGTTTGAAGCACAGTTCTGGCAACTACGAGAAGACAGGCCAGTCAATCGATTCCAGCCTTTCCAGTGAAGCAGAAAGTTTTTGGTTCTTATGTTCACATTGGTCAAATGACAGAAGTATTGAAAATTGATGATTATCAATTTGGATTTCACTTCTTTAATTATGTAATTGTGCAAATTTACTATTCTTCTTCAATAACAGTTTTCATTAGCATTTTCTTAATAGAAATAAATCTATCGAGTGAAAACTCAGAACGAAGAATATCAATTTTTTTCCATCTTTAAGAGGCTTTGGATTTGAAAATTCCCACCATCGCAAAGGGAAGAGTTGGTCATATTGATACTGAAGCCTGGGTCACAACTGCACAGGAAGCTTCCGATTGTGTTGGTGCAGATTTGTTGACAGTTTGCGGTGTTGGTTCCACATTCATCAATGTCTGGAGATAATAGAATGAATGACATGTCAAACACTTACATATCATTTGCCTTTGCCAACTAAAACTTGTTATATTATTTGTAATATGTATGGCCTCTAATAAAAATATATTAAAAAAAAAAAAAAACACTTTGACCTCTATATTCACCTCCCCTCTCGCACCGGTCACGATTGGCCTTGACCTTACTCTCTTATCCCTTCTCTAACTTTCTTTCCCATTAATTTGTGAGTCTTTTGTAACTTTTCCTGTACTCACTTCCCCTGCAACTCCATCTTTGTACTCCCAATTTGTCAATCCCTCCCCCCTATTTAGTTTAACTATTTAGTTTAAACCCACATGTGTAGCCCTAGCAAACCTGCCTGCCAGAACATCGGTCCCCCTCCAGTTAAGGTGTAACCTGTCCATTTTGTACAGGTCACCCCGAACACAGAGGAAATCCCAGTAGTCTATAAATCTAAATCTTGCTCCCTGCACCAGCCCCTCAGCCACACAATATTCAGCCAGGAATATTGACACCCCACCCTCGGAGATTTATAGGTGAGCACGGGAGGATGAGCTGGGTTTACCCATTTCGAAAGATATATGGGAGGAAATCCTACTATACATACACTACTGTTCTTTAAATGCCTGGCATTGCCTGATTAAATTTAAAGTATTTCATAGGTTATACTACGCAAAGAACAAATTTATTTCAATGCAAAGAGTATTGCGGGGTAAACAGATGGATTTAGAGCCTGCATTAAAGCTTAATTTTCCTCGAGAAGGAGCCAAAAGATTTGGAGGAGTTGCACTACTAATCTGGGAGTCTGTCATGGCAGCACTCAGAGCACATACTGGAGGATTCATCCATTGAGATGATATAGGTGGAGTTTAGAAGTAAGAAATACTATCCAACGGGATAGTATAATAGGGCCCCCCAATAGCAAACTGGAGGTGGAGGTACCGTTATGTGGACAGATTACTCTACCAGCTTTCCAAAGCAACAGGGGTTGTCTTAGTGATTGACTTTTTCAATATTGACAGGGACTTGATCAGTTCCAAAGGCTTAAACGAGGCAGATTTTGTGAGGTGTATTCAAGAGGGTTTCTTGAAACAATCTGTGGATAATCCAACCAGACAAGGGAACATACTGGACCTCGTGTTGGAAAAAGAACGTGGCCAGGTGACTTATATTACAGTGGAAGATCCTTTTGAGGATGGTGACCACAACTCCATATGTTTTAAGATTGTTATGAATAAGGAGAAGGCTGGACAATGTTGGAAGGTACCAAATTGGAGTAAAGCAAACCACACATTATTGTACTGGAGCTCAGGAGGGTACACAGTGAGCAATTGTTATTGGGTAAGTCCCACATCAGACTTGTTGGAGACATTTAAAGGCCAGATGATTGACGTTCTGAACCAGTAAAGATAAGGGATAAGGATGGCAAAGTAAACGATTTTTACACAGAGGCTGGTGATTGTCTGAAACATGCTGCCAGGGATGGTGGCAGAGGCATTTAAGAGACTTAAATTTAACCCTACATTTAAGAGAATGTAGGGATATGGATTATGTGCAGGTAGATAAGAGGCCTGTTGTTCAGCACAGGCAGTGTGGGCTGAAGAGCCTGTTCTTGTGCTGTACTGTGCTATATTCTATGAAACCTGCAGATGGAATATATAAATGTGAGAAGATAATGTGAATTGTGAAATTTTAACTTCATTCACATATAAAAATGTACAAAATATTTTACAACTGTGCAGTAAATATATAATTATTTCACTTTGAAGGCACGCTGAGAATGAAATGCCATCCATTTTTATTCAGTATTCAAGTGACTAAAATTTGCTTTCTGGGCCACCTAGTTTGTACACGGCAATTACTGCATCCGACCACATTCAATATTATTCCTTAAATCTGATAAATTATGGAATACATCTTTACATGAAGCTTCCGATTGTGTTGATGCAGATTTGTTGGTAGCAGGTTACATTTAGCGATATTTACATGGACAACAGATAGTGATGCAGCAGTAGTTGCTGCCTTACAGCGCCAAAGACCCGGGTTTGTACATTCTCCCTGTGACCGCATGTGTGTTCTCTGGGTGCCTGCGTTTCCATCCCAAAGACCTTCAAGTTTATAGGTTGATTGACTTTTGTAAATTATCCTAGTGTGTAGGATAGAACCAGCTTATGGATGATCACTGATCAGTGGGGACTCGGTAGGCCAAAGGGTGTCCCGGATATTGCAATGAGTTTTGCTATTCCGGAGGGGACTGGTGACGCAATGGACGAGTAGTTTGCAAACAACGTTAGCTATTCAGTGTCTCACCAGCTCCAGCAAGCTATAATGCAAGAGACTACCAACAAGTACAAAACACCTGTCAATTGTGCAGCATTGAAAGTGCCTACTGTGAACCCAGCTATTTGGGCACCCATGAGTCCTGCTATGAGAGGACAGGAGGTTCGTCATCAACACATCCTCCAACTGGTGGCTGCAGCAATTACTGCAATTGGAACTATGGTCAAAAGGACCATGATAAATCAAACACAAAAAGACGTGTTGGCTCTGTTATGCAATGCATACTTTGAAATTAATTGCATTAGGAAAATCGCCATCACACCAACTCGTAATCAAAAATTTGCTGCACTGTGTAAGGTGACAAATATTCAAACGCCTGAGTTCCTGTTTGGAACAGACCTTGTCAAACAGATACGAGATATTGATGATGAGGCGAAAACAATTGGTTTGGTGAAGCCAAGTACATCACGGCCACCTTTTCGCAAACCTGGGTTTGTGTTTCGAAGATCAGATCCAAGTGCTGGACCGAGCAGGGGAAGGCCAGTGGGGCAACGAGGTTACCCACCAAGACAAAGTGGCTTCTACCCCAATGTGAGCAGACAGCAGGCTTTCAGGCTGACTGCAGAGGTACAGGGAACTTTTGTTAAAGGTTCTGGTGCACAACCTCCTATTGGAGGTAGATTGGAATTGTTTTACAATGAATGGTGCTGTATTACATGTGATATGTTTATACTAAATACTGTGTCAGGTTCTACCATTGAATTTATTTCTGGGACAGATCCACCTCAGCAGCACAAACCAAATAAAATGTTGGTGTTTTCTGCTCCAGAAACTGAACAGGTTAATGAAGAAATTAGAAATTTGTGTAAAAAAGGAGTGATTGAAAAAGCCATTACTCAGTCACAACAATTTGTGTCTAACATTTTCCCCAGACCTAAGAAATATGGGGGTTGTAGAGTAATTTTGGATCTCACTCATTCAAATTGTTCAGTACTCTATAGACATTTCAAAATGGACACCTTCGTTACTGCAAAACAGCTGGTCTCACAAGGTATGACAGTAACATTACCAGCAGTCAAGGTTGTGGTTATTGCTGCGGTCTGTATTGTGTCACACAAAAGCTTAATCCCTCCATCCGAGACGTGGCTAAGGTCATTGGGAAATTGGTAGCAGCTTTCCCTGCAGTAAAGTTTGGGCCTTTGCATTATCAGCATTTGCAAAGAGCAAGAGAACAAGCACTAAAAGAGCATGCAGGTCATTTTGATCGGGTTATGCAATTACCAGCCACAGCTCTAGCAGAGTTGCAGTGGTGGATTGTTAATGTCAGTCAAGCTACCAATAACATTTAGGTGCAGGAACCTTCAATGATTTTACAGACTGATGTGAGTGCTCTCGGATGGGGGGCTACGGACATTGAGTCCAGCTGTGGAGTTAGATGGAATGAACAAGAAAGTTTGATTCTTCACCCACGAGGAATAAATTATTTGGAATTACTGGGGGCATTTTATGGGTTAAAGACAGATTGCTCCACAATGAATAATTTGCACATTCAACTCCAGATGGATAACACTACGGCAGTGGCATATATCAATCATATGGGAGGAGCGAGATCAGTTTTATGTGATAGCATGGCTAATCTCATATGGCATTGGTGTATTTCAAGAAACATTTGTGTTTCGGCCATCTATCTGCCAGGGGTAGACAATGTGGTGGCAGACCAAAGGTCACGAAAATTCAATGATAATATAGAATGGATGTTGAATTCTAAAGTTTTTCAAACAATTGTCACTCGATTTGGATTGCCAGATATTGATCTGTTTGCATCCAGACTGAATCACCAGTTGCCTAAATATGTTTCATGGGAACCAGATCCAGGAGCAGTAGCTTTGGATGCTTTTTCATTACATTGGGGACAATCATTCTTTTATGCTTTCCCTCCATTTTGTCTGATTATGAAATGTTTAACCAAAATAGAGCGTGACTCCGCCACAGGCGTTTTGGTGGTCCCAGATTGGCCAACACAACCATGGTTCCCATTGATACTCAGAATGATGGTTCAGCCATTCATGATGGTTCCAGCTGCAGTAATTTGTTGGTGCATCTGGTTACAGGAGGAAGTCACCCATTACATGACCGTATCAATTTGTTGGTCTGCAGGTTCCGAACAGACTATTCCAAGGTCTTGGATTGTCGGACAGGACCATGGAGGTTATCACTGCAGCCTGGAGGAATAGTACTAAAAAACGATATATGGTTCATATAAAGAAATAGGAGATGTTTTGTGTACAGTCAAATTTATCTTATCATACTGCAAGCATAAGTGATGTGTTGGAGTTCCTTGCTAAGTTGCATTTTGATGAGCATTTGAGTTATAGTGCTATTAACAGTGCTAGGAGTGCTTTGTCCTCCTATTTAGGACAGTCCGCAGGACAACAGCCTAACGGGGCTCATCCGTTAGAATCCCGATTTATGAGAGGAATTTTTAACAAAAACCCTCCTAAACCCAGGTGCACAGAAATCTGGGATGTCAGTGTAGTTCTCACACTGCTTCGGCAATGGGTTCCAATTACGTCGTTGTCTATGCAGAGGTTAACTCTGAAAGTGGTTATGCTTATGGCGCTGGTTTCAGCACAACGTGTACAAACATTACAATTGTTACGAATAGATTTTATGCATTTGTCTGGAGATGACATTACTTTTTATGTCTATGATTTAATCAAACAAAGCAGGCCAGTTATGGTAGGAACCAAGGTGACATTTAAAGCATATCCTGTTGACCAAATGTTATGTGTAGTTAAACACTTAAGGCGATATCTTGAGTTAACAGGGATGTAAACACAGAGCTTTGAAATCTTCACGTAGTCACTCATGTGACTCCGAAGTAAAATAGTAAGATTAAACGAGAACTTACCAGTTTGTAGTTTGATCTTTATTTTATGAGGAGTTACGTTGAGGGATTACGTGCCCTCTGCTCCCACCCTCATAATCTAAGAGATCATCTGGTAGTTCTAGTCTTCTTAAAGCCTTACTATGTTACTTCGGCTATATGTGTTTTCTGTGTTTCCACGCCGCTGCTTTGAAGTATGACGCGCATGCGCCTGGCGGGACTTCTTCACATAATCCCTCAACGTAACTCCTCATAAAAATAAGGATCAAACTTCAAACTGGTAAATTCTTGTTTAATCTTACTATTATATTGAAGGGTCACTGAGAATGAAATTACATCCATTTCCTTTCAACAGTCCAGTGACTAAAATTCATTCGGGCCACCCAGATTTACAGAGTTGTTATATTGCCACCTTAATGAGTATTCCTTAAAATTGCGAATCTATGTATTTTAAAACACTTACCATCACAAAGCGAAGGGTTGGTCATGTTAGTGCTGAAGCCTGTGGCACAACTGCACAGGAAACCTCCGATTGTGTTGATGCAGATTTGTTGACAGTTTGAGGTGTTTGTTGTACATTCATTGATGTCTGGAACAAAACCAGGGAATTACAATTCAATGTTTAAGCAGGAACTGCTGATGCTGGAAAATCGAAGATAGACAAAAATGCTGGGGAAACTAAACGGGTGAGGCAGTATCTATGGAGCGATGGAAATAAGCATTGTTTCGGGTCGAGACCCTTCTTCAGAAGAGGTCTGAAGAAGGGCCTCAACCCGAAACGTCACCCATTCTTTCTCTCCAGAGATGCTCTGCCAATCTCAACAATTATACATACATCGCATTAGATCTCACTGTACCCTTTTTAGAATTGTACTCTCCAGTTTATATTATCTCTTCTTATTCTGGTCACTAAGAACTACATTTTTCAGCATTACATTTTAACTGCTTGCATTCTGTCTAACCGTTCCCCTTCTAGAAGTGCATCATAATCGTCCTTCAGTTTAGTTCATAGATACAGAGAAGAAAACAGGCCCTTCAGACCACCGAGTCCGAGGTTATGGGAAACGAGAGATATAGACATTGAGGCTACTTTTAGAAGGTACACACAAAATGTTGGAGTAACTCAGTGGGACAGGCAGCATCTCTGGATGGAAGGAATGGGATGTTTCAGTTTGAGACCCTTCTTGTCCCGCTGAATTACTCCAGCTTTTTCTCTCAACCTTCGGTTTATACCAACGTCTGCAGTTCCAATAGACTGTAGGCTGTCATTATACTGAACTAACGCAAAGTACAATGTATTTCAAAAATAAAGCTTATGTAGCTCAATGTGTGGGAAGGAAGTGCAGATACTGGTTTACACTAAAGATAGACACAAAATGCTGGAGTAACTCAGTGGGACAAAAAAAGTCTTGAACAGAAAGGTCACCCATTGATTCTATCCAGAGATGCTGCCTTCCTGCTGATTCCAGCATTTTGTGTGCGTCTTCTATAAGTAGCTCAGTGAGCCATCTTTGTCACATGAATCACTGTCATCAGTTTTCCTTCAAATTTACATCCCCATTGGTGAAATGGTCAAACCTATTGAAAACCATAGATGTAATATTTGTATTTCACAGAGTAATGGAGGGACAGCGAACTAGTGGATGTTTAAATACCATATCCTTTGACGATTTACACTTTAAAAAAAAATAATGCTGCAGTAGAAATAATGTGTAGAAAAGATTCACAGAGAATACAATCTATAGACTTGATTAAAATCCATTTGTTACAGCCTCTAAATTTTACTAGACTGTTGGAAATGCAACAATAAATATTTTTTGCTAAGTCTAAGAAACCAGCTGTTTTAAAAATTCTACCATCACAAAGTGAAGGGTTGATCGCGTTGGCTTTGAAGCCCGGGCCACAACTACACAGGAAGCTTCCGATTGTGTTGGTGCAGTTTTGTTGACAGTTTGAAGTTCCGGTTGCACATTCATCAATATCTGCAAAAAGGACTCAATATTATTTATATAATTTCATGCTACCAACTGAGACTGTCTCTTAATATTGTAATATACCATAGCCTTTAGGATGCCTCTTAACTGATGCAAGGTTATGGAAATATCCGTTTCTCTCAGCATATTGCTTTGATATTAAAAAACATGATCAGCCATGATCACATTGAATGGCGGTGCAGGCTCGAAGGGCCAAATAGCCTACTCCTACACCTATTGTCTACTGTCTATAATCAAATGGCAGCCAGCATCATCAGGGGCACACACCACCCTGGCCATGCTTTCATTTCACTGCTGCCCTTGGGAAGTTATGGGAGCCTAAAAGCTGCAACATTCAGGAATAGCTCCAACCCAACAACCATCAGGTTATTGAGGACTACAAGCTCCAACTAAACTCCAAACTACAAACTGCCTTGATTGCACTAGGGATGTGGGGGCTTCGTATTTGTGTTTACACCACTATATTGTTTGTGTGTTTTTATATATTGTACTTTTTGTTGTTTATTATAGTGTCTCCTGATTACTATGTTCATCTATCTGTTCTGCAGCTGCAAATGAGAATTTTTAATTATCTTGAACTTGATTTTTGAAAGGAAAGAATCAGGGAGAGGGGGGTCTGGGTGTAATAGTGGTGTGTGTGTGTGAGAGGCCCCGGGTAGGTTGGTGGAGAGAGAGAATGGGACAGAGAGGTTGTGGATTATATTCTTTAATTTTTCTAACTGTAACAGTTTCATTTAATATCATGATATTTAGTAGTACATGGGGCTGCCTTTCTCAAAGGTATTAATTTGACAATGTAATCGACTGCAATCAATGTGTTGGGTCATTTAACTTTTGTTGGGCTATAAGAATGGCTGCCTTAAATATTATTATCCAAACTGCATATAAAAACACCATACCATCACAAATAAAAGAGTTGGTCACATTGGTGCTGAAGCCAGGGTCACAACTACACACAAAGTTTCCGATTGTGTTGTTGCAGATTTGTTGACAGTTCGAGATGTTGGTGCCACATTCATCAATGTCTGGAGGAAAAAGTGTGAATGACCTGTTGAAACTTTCATACCATTTATCTTTGCCAAATGAATCTTCATCACTTTATATCATGAGATGAAGAATAAGTTACCAAATTATACAGTTGCAATGATTTATCCCCCGTTCATTATTACAGTGAATAAAATGTTTTGGTTAGGCCAGCAAATATTTACTGGGTGGTACAAATTGCCACGGAAAATATTATTCCCCAACTCCAAGAAAATATGTTCCGGCTGCCTGCCCCTTTTTCGGGGTTACGTCCGTGCCCGGGTGAGGTTAGAAAGGGAATACACCCTGTCCACGGGCAGCCTGGGGGAGTTCCAGGACCGCTGGGCTCCGCAGGGTGTTGAATGCATCCTTGACAAGGAACGTAAGATAATTGTACAGTAGTTTATTAAGGACATGTGGTTGTATTGTATAATGGTGGTGGGATCTGGTTTGTTTTATTGTAGTGTAATATTATTTTTTAATAATTGAATACATTTTTTTGAAAAAAAAGTATATTTGAAAACCTCACCATCACAAAGCGAAGAGTTGGCCACATTAATGCTGAAACCTGGGTAACAACTGCACAGGAAGCTTCCAATTGTGTTGGTGCAGATTTGTGGACAGTTCGAGGTGTTGGTTCCACATTCATCAATGTCTGGAGGACAAAGAGTGAATGACATGTCAAATACTTTCATATGATTTGCCTTTGCCAACTGAAACATCATTACTTTATATCATGAGATGGAAAATAAGTTACACAATTAGACAGGTGTAGGAATTTATCTCTACTTTTACACTTGTTTCTACAAGAAAAGTATCCATTCAGTGAAGGCTGATATACGATAACATTGTATCCCTTTTCCTACATTATTACAGTTAGTAAAATGTTAGAAAAAGTTAGGCCAGCAAATAATTACAGGGAAGTAAGAACTGCTACAGAAAATATTAGGCCCCAACCACAAGAAACTATGTTTGAAAAAACCTCACCTTCACAAAGCGAAGAAGTGGCCACATTAATGCTGAAACCTGGGTCACAACTGCACACAAAGCTTCCGATTGTGTTGGTGCAGTTTTGGTGACAGTTTGAGGTGTTGGTTGCACATTCATTGATATCTGGAGAAATAAGCTCAGTTACTCCTGGTGCAAATTGTGCACAATGAGCTTTCAGACTTGCTCAGATATTTTCATCAACAATAATGCAGGATGGTTTCTCAGCACAACAAGATAAAAAATCCGACTAGAGTCACAATGTCTCTCACAGTCCACCAATCACAATGGGCTTTCAAGCTGGCTGCCGACTGCCACAATGACATCACAATGGGATGTTGCTCCTCCCCTCTCCTGTCCTCCTCTCCCATCCCATTCCCTACCCTCCACTCCCCTGTCCTCCTCCTTCCTCCACTCTCCTGCCCTCCCCTCCCCTTTTCTCCCCTCTCCTCTCCTACCCTCCTCTCCCCTTCCCTCCCTTCCTCTCCCCTCTCCTGTCTTCCCCTCTCCTCCCCTTCTCTCCCCTCATCTCCTCTCACCACTCCTACCCCCCTCTCTACCGCTCTCTCCTCCCTCATTCTCTCTCCCCCTCTCCCCCTCTCCCCTCTCCAACTCTCCTCCTCTTCCCTCTCTCACGTCCCCCCCCCCCCACTCTCTCCCCCTCAATAGTACGACAACTTCACCATCTCCCCCTCAGTATATATATATATATATTTATAATCAAAAGAGTGGTGGAATATTGCTTTGAGCAATGGGTTGCGTTGGGGGACCAGTCATCCCGTGTGATAGGGACCCAACGGGACCCACTTGGTCGAGTGACACTTAAAACTTTCAGTGTTTATGATCAAATTTGTACGAAACAACAAAGAGATTCCTGTTATGGGTGGGGACATGCACTGTTATATTAAGGATATATATTTTTTAAGTTTTACTATAATTTGGAATTTCTGATCACACCGCGATTCGGTTTGAAGCACAGTTCTGGCAACTACGAGAAGACAGGCCAGTCAATCGATTCCAGCCTTTCCAGTGAAGCAGAAAGTTTTTGGTTCTTATGTCCACATTAGTCAAATGACAGAAGTATTGAAAATTGATGATTATCAATTTGGATTCCACTTCTTTAATTATGTAATTGTGCAAATTTACTATTCTTCTTCAATAACAGTTTTCATTAGCATTTTCTTAATAGAAATAAATCTATCGAGTGAAAACACAGAACAAACAATATCAATTTTTTTCCATCTTTAAGAGGCTTTGCATTTGAAAATTCCCACCATCACAAAGGGAAGAGTTGGTCACATTGATACTGAAGCCTGGGTCACAACTGCACAGGAAGCTTCCGATTGTGTTGGTGCAGATTTGTTGACAGTTCGCGGTGTTGGTTCCACATTCATCAATGTCTGGAGATAATAGAATGAATGACATGTCAAACACTTACATATCATTTGCCTTTGCCAACTAAAACTTCTTCAATTCATATCAAGAGATGGAAATTAATTCAGGTGTAGGGTTTGGTAATATACTGACATTCTATGTTCTATATATTCTATGTTGTTGCATCCACTGGTAAACTGACAGGAGTATTGAAAAATGCAGATTCTCAATATGGATTTCACATCATTATGTGAATGGCTGTGAAAATGTAGAGTAAATAACAATAAGGTCAAAAGGTCATAAGTGAAAGCATTAGAATTAGGCCATTCGGCCCACCATTCAATCTTGGCTAATTTATCTCTGCGTCCCAACTCATTTCTCCTGCCTTCTCCACATAACATCTGCACTAATCAAGAATCTATCTATCTCTGCCTTAAAAATATCCATTGAAGTGGCCTCCACTGCCTTCTGTGGCAAACAATTCCACAGATTAATCACCATCTGACTAAACAAATGTCTCCTCATCTCCATTCTAAAAGAATATCCTTTAATTCTGAGGCTATGACCTCTAGACCTAGACTCTCCCAATAATCATTTAGTTCAACTTTGAAATATTCTTATTGCAAAGTAAATTTCTCAGGTGGAAAGTCACAGAAAAGATCTAATATACCTTTTCCCCCAATTGTGAAAAACTTTGCAGTTGAGAATTCCTACCATTACATTGGGAAGAGTTGGTCATGTTGATGCTGAAGCCTGGGTCACATCTGCATACGTAACCTCCAATTGTGTTAGTGCAGATTTGTTGGCAGTCTGAGGTGTTGGTTGCACATTCATCGATATCTGGAGGAAAAGGAATGAACAACATGTCAAATAATTTTATGTCATATTGCTTTGCTATGAAAACTGTCACTTCATAACAAAAATTCCGCAAATGAACAGATAACACTAGGGATAGCAGTGTTATCCCACTTTTCCACTTTGTTCTGCAAGTAAAGTATGGATTATATGAAGACTCACAAAGTATGAAATATTATCCTTTCTTTGTTCATTATTAAGGTGACTAAAATTCATTTGTTAGGCCAGTGATGTTATACAAGGTAGCAAGAACTGCCATATTAAATATTATTCTTAACTTTTCAAATTATGTGTTTAAACACTTCCTACCATCGCAGAGTGAAGAGTTAGTTATGTTGATGCTGAAGCCTGGGTAACAGCTGCACAGGAAGCCTCCGATTGTGTTGGTGCAGTTTTGATGACAGTTTGAGATGTTAGAAATACAGAAACATAGAAAATAGGTGCAGGAGAAGGCCATTCGCCCCTTCGAGCCAGCACCGCCATTCATTGTGTTCATGGCTGATCGTCCCTAGATCAATAACCCGTGCTTTCTTTCTCCCCATATCCCTTGACTCCACTAGCCCCTAGAGCTCTATCTAACTCCCTCTTAAATCCATCCAGTGTCTTGGCCTTCACTGCCCTCTGTGGCAGGGAATTCCATAAATTCACAACTCTCTGCGTGAAAACGTTTTTTCTCACCGCAGTCTTAAATGACCTTCCCTTTATTCTAAGACTGTGGCCCCTGGATCTCCCCCTCATCCTTCTAAACTCTAGTGAATACAAGCCTAGTCTTTTCAATCTTCCCTCATATGACAGTCCCTCCATCCCAGGGATCAATCTCGTGAACCTGCGCTGCACTGCCTCAATCACAAGGATGTCCTTCTTCAAATTAGGAGACCAAAACTGTACACAATACTCCAGATGTTGGTTGCACATTCATCGATATCTGAAGAAATAAACTCAATTACTCTGCCAGAGGAAATATTTGATGCATGTACGGTAACAACATTTAAAATACAATAGACAATAGGTGCAGGAGTAGGCCATTCGGCCCTTCGAGCCAGCACCGCCATTCACGATGATCTTGCCTGATCATTCCCAATCAGTACCCCGTTCCTGCCTTCTCCCCATATCCCCTGACTCCACTATCTTTGAGAGCCCTATCTACCTTCATTTGAAAGTATCCAGAGAACTGGCATCCTCCGCCCTCTGAGGCAGCAAATTCCACAGACTCACAACTCTCTGTGAGAAAAAGTGTTTCCTCGTCTACGTTCTAAATGGCTTACCCCTTATTCTTAAACTGTGGCCCCTGGTTGTGGACTCCCCCAACATTGGGAACATGTTTCCTGCCTCTAGCTTGTCCAAACCCTTAATAATTTTATATGTTTCAATGAGAACCCCTTTCATCCTTCTAAACTCCAGATCATACATGCCCAGCCACTCCATTCTCTCAGCATATGAGAGTCCGTCATCCCGGGAATTAACCTTGTAAACCTACACTGCACTCACTCAATAGCAAGAATGTCCTTCCTCAAATTAGGGGACCAAAACTGCACACAATACTCCAGGTGTGGTCTCACTAGGGCCGTTCCTGTTACTGTTATCCAAATGTGCCGCTATTTCATCTTTTATGATTGACTCCAGCATCTTCCCCACCACCGATGTCAGGCTAACTGGTCTATATTTCCCTGTTTTCTCTCTCCCGCCTTTCTTAAAAAGTGGGATAACATTAGCTACCCTCCAATCCCCAGGAATTGATCGTGAATCTTTAGAACATTGGAAAATTATCACCAATGCATCAACAATTTCTAGAGCCACTTCCTTAAGTACCCTGGGATGCAGACCATCAGGCCCTGGGGATTTATCAGCCTTCAGTCCCATCAGTCTACCCAACACCATTTCCTGCCTAATGTGGATTTCCTTCAGTTCCTCCATCACCCCAGATCCTCTGGCCACTAGTATATCAGGAAAACGGTTTGGTCCTCCCTCGTGAAGACGATCCAAAGTACATGTTCTACTCATCTGCCGTTTCCTTGATCCCCATAATAAATTCACCTTTTTCAGTCTTCAAGGGTCCAAATTTGGTCTTAACTAACTTTTTCCTCTTCACATACCTAAAGAAGCTTTTACTATCCTCCTTTATATCATCTTCGTACCTCACCTTTTCTTCCCGTATTGCCTTTTTAGTTATCTTCTGGTGCTCTTTAAACATTACCCACTCCTCTTGCTTCCGCTCATCTTTGCTATGTTGTACTTTTCTATTTTTATACTATCCCTGACGTCCCTTGACAGCAACGGTCGCCCCTTACACCCCTTGGAATCTTTCTTCCTCTTTGAAATGAACTGATCCTGCACCTTCTGTATCATTCCCAGAAGTACCTGCCATTGTTGTTCCACTGTCATTCCTGCTAGGGTATCTTTCCAGTCAACTTTGGCCAACTCTTCCCTTATGGCTCCATAGTCCCCTTTATTCAACTGTAACACTGACACCTCCGATTTACCCTTCTCACTCTCCAATTGTACATGAAACAACCATTTTATGGTCACTACCTGCTAATGGCTCCTTAACCTCGTTCCTTTTTATCAAATCCAGTTCATTACATAACACTAAATCCAGAATTCGCCCTGTATGCTCCAATACAAGTTGCTCTAAAAATTAATCACAGAGGCTCTCCACAAACTCCCTTTCTTTGGATCCAGTACCAAAGTGATTTTCCCAGTCTACCTGCATGTTGAAATCTCCCATAACAACCGTAGCATTACCTTGACTACATGCCAATTTTAACTCCTGATTCAACTTGCACCCTATATCCACACTACCTTTAGGGTCCTGTAGATAACTCCCATTAGGAGCTTTTTACCCTTACAATTCTTTAGTTCAATCCATACTGACTCCACATCTCCTGTTTCAATGTCACCCCTTGCAAGGGACTGAATGTCATTCCTCACCATCAGAGCTACCCCACCCCCTCTGCCCACCTGTCTGTCTTTTCGATAGGAGGTATACCTTTGAATTTTCAGTTCCCAGCCCTGACCCTCTTGCAGCCATGTCTCTGTAATTCCCACAACATCATACTTGCCAATTTCTAACTGAGCCTCAAGCTTGTCCACTTTATTTCTTATACTTCGCGCATTCATATACAACACTTTGACCTCTGTATTCACCTCCCCTCTCACACGGGTCACTATTGGCCCTGATCTTACTCTCTTATCCCATAATTCGGGAGTCTTTTGTAACTTTTCCTGTACTCACTTCCCCTTCAACTCCATCTTTGTACTCCCAATTTGTCAATCCCTTCCCCCTATTTAGTTTAACTATTTAGTTTAAACCCACATGTGTAGCCCTAGCAAACCTGCCTGCCAGAACATCGGTCCCCCTCCAGTTAAGGTGTAACCTGTCCATTTTGTACAGGTCACCCCGAACACAGAGGAAATCCCAGTAGTGTATAAATCTAAATCTTGCTCCCTGCACCAGCCCTCAGCCACACAATATTTAGCCAGGAATATTGACACCCCACCCTCGGAGATTTATAGGCGAGCACGGGAGGATGAGCTGGGTTTACCCATTTCGAAAGATATATGGGAGGAAAGCCTACTATACATACACTACTGTTCTTTAAATGCCTGGCATTGCCTGATTCAATTTAAAGTATTTCATAGGTTATACTACTCAAAGAACAAATTGAATAAGATCTTCCCTATTGTCTCTCCTCTCTGTGATAAATGTCACTTCCAAGAAGCCACCCTAACCCATTCTTTTGTCTCCTGTATAAATATATAAAACTTCTGGAAGGGAATATTCAATATCATTTCGAAAACACTCAAATTTCAATTGGAGACAGATTCAAAATTAATAATATTAGGAATGTCCTAAGTTAACGATATTCCAAAGACGCTTCCTTGACAATGGTTTAATAACTGCGAAAAAACATACATTTAAATTCTGGAAAAAGATAACAGTCCCCATAGTGAAGCTGTGGATTACAGAAATGACCGAGACATTACATTTAAAAAAAATAAGGCTTGTTTTGTCTGACAAACCAGATCAATTCTCCAAAATATGGTCTCCTTTCATTGAATTTCTTCAACAACATAATGGTTGAGCACAAATTCAAACCAACGCTAGGGTCAGGTGAGCGGGCGTAGGGAAGGGTAGTGGGATACATCTCCACTTTTTTTCACTTCTTCGTTAGTTCAGGGGTTTTTCTTTTTTCTCTTTCATGTCTTTTTCTTTTTCGACGTTAAGAAATTGGTGAAGATTTGCTTGCTTTACATTTTTTAATTTATCCCACATTTTGTTTTATTTTCTGCAACAAAATGTCAAGGACTGCAATGTATAGGTCGGAGCTCAGGACTACATCCTAGTTGATGGGAGTCAAAACAAAAATCAGTAACCTGCTATCAGCAAACTAAAAGCTGTTCATGAATCTGAAGGAATGTGCCTTCAAGCTTTTGTACTTTGTGCCAAATGCAAGAGGGGAGAAGAGGGAATGACCTGAGTGAAAATTGTCCTTGTTTATTTTGCTTGCTTCCCAAGCCAGTGAGATGTGTAGATGGATGTAATGGGGTATTGATGGTGTGTGTGATGGACTGAGCTATACCCACAACTGGCTGCAATATCCTCCGGTCTTCAGCAGAGTGGTTACCAGGCCAAGCTGTGATGCATCCTGATAGGATGCTCTCCACAGCGCATGTGTAGATGTTGGTAAAAGCTGTTGGATTCATTGGACTTACATAGTCTTGAGGAGTTAGTGGCATTGGTGTGCTTTCTTAGCCGTAATTTCAAGTAGTGCCAAGTCCATAGTGGAATGACGCTGAGGTAGGCTTGAGGTTAAGGCTGTTCAGGGTGTTCTAGAACTTAATAATAGTTGGGAAGAAGGTGTTATTGAACTTGTAATTAACAGTGATTGTGCTCCTGCACCTTCTTTCCAATGGTAACAGAAAGAAGAGAGCGTGGCCAGAATGGTGTGAGGCAGTGAGCTCGTAGCCCGAGCTGTTGGTCAGAATTTGGCAATGTGATGGGAAGTTAGAGGTCATAAGCAGTGTCTCAAAGGAAGGACAGGCATGGGGAGGTGAAGCAATATGGTGACACTGATTGCTGGTGTGTTTATTTCAATGCAAAGAGTATCGTGGGGTATTGAGATGATATTGGTGGAGTTTAGAAGTAAGAAATACTATCCAATACTATCCCCGCAATAGCTAACTGGAGGTGGAGGTACCGTTAAGTAGACAGATTACTCTACAAGCTTTCCAAAGCAACAGTTGTCTTAGTGATTGACTTTTTCAATATTGACTGGGACTTGATCAGTTCCAAAGGCTTAAACGAGGCAGATTTTGTGAGGTGTATTCAAGAGGGTTTCTTGAAACAATCTGTGGATAGTCCAACCAGACAAGGGAACATACTGGACCTCGTGTTGGAAAAAGAACGTGGCCAGGTGACTTATATTACAGTGGAAGATCCTTTTGAGGATGGTGACCACAACTCCATACGTTTTAAGATTGTTATGAATAAGGAGAAGGCTGGACAATGTTGGAAGGTACCAAATTGGAGTAAAGCAAACCACACATTATTGTACTGGAGCTCAGGAGGGTACACAGTGAGCAATTGTTATTGGGTAAGTCCCACATCAGACTTGTTGGAGACATTTAAAGGCCAGATGATTGACGTTCTGAACCAGTAAAGATAAGGGATAAGGATGGCAAAGTAAACGATTTTTACACAGAGGCTGGTGATTGTCTGAAACATGCTGCCAGGGATGGTGGCAGAGGCATTTAAGAGACTTAAATTTAACCCTACATTTAAGAGAATGTATGGATATGGATTATGTGCAGGTAGATAAGAGTTAGTCTTGGCCTGTTGTTCAGCACAGGCAGTGTGGGCTGAAGAGCCTGTTCTTGTGCTGTACTGTGCTATATTCTATGAAACCTGTAGATCTAATATTTAAATGTGAGAGGATAATGTGAATTGTGAAATTTTAACTTCATTCACATATAAAAATGTACAAAATATTTTACAACTGCGCAGTATATAATTATTTTACTTTGAAGGCATGCTGAGAATGAAATGCAATCCATTTTTATTCAGTTTTCAAGTGACTAAAATTTGTTTTCTGGGCCACCTAGTTTGTACAGGGCAATTACTGTATCCGACCACATTCAATATTATTCCTTAAATCTGATAAATTATGGAATACATCTTTACATGAAGCTTCCGATTGTGTTGATGCAGATTTGTTGGCAACAGGTTACATTTAGCGATATTTACATGGACAACAGATAGTGATGCAGCAGTAGTTGCTGCCTTACAGCGCCAAAGACCCGGGTTTGTACATTCTCCCTGTGACCGCATGTGTGTTCTCTGGGTGCCTGCGTTTCTCTCCCAAAGACCGTCAAGTTTATAGGTTAATTGACTTTTGTAAATTATCCCTAGTGTGTAGGATAGAACCAGCTTATGGGTGATCGCTGATCAGTGGGGACTCGGTAGGCCAAAGGGTCTGTTTCCATGCTGTAACCCTAATCTAAACAAAACTAATCTATGTGTTTGAAAACACCTACCGTCACAAAGCGAAGGGTTGGTCGCATTAGTGCTGAAGCCCAGAATACAACTGCACATGAAGCTTCCGATTGTGTTGGTGCAGATTTGTTGACAGTACGAGATGTTGGAGCCACATTCATTGATATCTAGATGGAAAATAGATAGTGATGCATCAATACTTTCTGCAGCATTTAGCTTTGCCAAGTGAATTTCTCTCTCTTAATATCATAATATATTATAGACAATAGGATGTGACTTTACTGATCCAAGAAAAGAAACTGTGCTGTCTTTATCAAATACTTTATCAAATACTGCTTTGAAATGTTACCAACCGACTGTGTGCCATTCTTGGTTTCATTGATCATTAGCATCACCGTATTTTCAAGTTTTACATTGGCTTTGTGAAATGGATGGGCATATTTTAGATAAGGTAGACTCATGCTAAAAAATTGTGGACGTTTTGCTCTGCTCACATTTTAAAGGTGACTATTATACTTTATTTTACAGGGCCTCAATACTACGTGGCCCAACTGCCGCATTGAATATTGTTCACAATCTGTGAGAAACAAAGCTTTTGAACCTTCCTACCATCACAGAGTGAAGAGTTGGTCACATTGGTGCTGAAGCCTGGGTCACAACTGCACATGAAGCTTCCGTTTGTGTTGATGCAGACCTGTTCACAGTTTGAGGTGTGGGTTTTACATTCTTCAATATCTGGAGAAAAACAAATGACCGGAATGTCAAAGACTTGAATATTATTTGGCTTTGGAGTAATGGGGGACAGAGAACTAGTGGACGTTTAAATACCATATCCTTTGACGATTTACACGTTTTTTAAATAATGCTGCAGTAGAAATAATGTCTAGAAAAGATTCACAGAGAATATAATGATATCTATAGAGTTGATTAAAATCCATTTGTTACAGCCTCTAAATTTTACTAGATGTTGGAAATGCAACAATAAATATTGTTTGCTAAGTCTAAGAAACCAGCTGTTTTAAAAATTCTACCATCACAAAGTGAAGGGTTGATCGCGTCGGCTCTGAAGCCCGGGCCACAACTGCACAGGAAGCTTCCGATTGTGTTGGTGCAGTTTTGTTGACAGTTTGAAGTTCTGGTTGCACATTCATCAATATCTGGAAGAAGGACAGTAACAGCCCCCCAATATTATTTACATCATTTCATGCTACAAACTGAGACTGTCTCTTAAAATTGTAATATACCATAGCCTTTAGGATGCCTCTTAACTGATGCAAGATTATGGAAATATCTGTTTCCATAATTACAAAACATGATCAGCCATGATCACATTGAATGGCGGTGCAGGCTTGAAGGGCCGAATAGCCTACTCCTGCACCTATTGTCTACTGTCTATAATCAAATGGCAGCCAGCATCATCAGGGGCACACACCACCCTGGCCATGCTTTAATTTCACTGCTGCCCTTGGGAAGTTATGGGAGCCTGAAAACTGCAACATTCAGGAATAGCTCCTACGCAACACCCATCAGGTTATTGAACACTACAAGCTCCAACTAAACTCCAAACTACAAACTGCCTTGATTGCACTAGGGATGTGGGGGCTTCGTATTTTGTTTACACCACTATATGGGTCAGAGAGGTTGTGGATTATATTCTTTAATTTTTCTAACTGAAGCAGTTTCATTTAATATCATGATATTTAGTAGTATGTGGGGCTGCCTTTCTCAAAGGTATTAATTTGACAATGTAATCGACTGCAATCAATGTGTTGGGTCGTCTAACTTTTGTTGGGCTGTAAGAACGGCTGCCTTAAATATTATTATCCAAACTGCATTTAAAAAACCCATACCATCACAAATAAAAGAGTTGGTCGCATTGGTGCTGAAGCCTCGGTCACAACTACACACAAAGCTTCCGATTGTGTTGTTGCAGATTTGTTGACAGTTCGAGATGTTGGTGCCACATTCATCAATGTCTGGAGGAAAAAGTGTGAATGACCTGTTGAACTTTTCATACATTTATCTTTGCAAAATGAATCTTCATCACTTTGTATCATGAGGCGGAGAATAAGTTACCGAATTGTACAGTTGTATGATTTATCCCCCGTTCATTATTACAGTGAATAAAACGTTTTGGTTAGGCCAGCAAATATTTACTGGGAGGTACAAAATGCCACGGAAAATATTATTCCCCAACTCCAAGAAAGTATGTTCCGGCTGCCTGCCCCTTTTCCGGGGTTACGTCCGTGCCCGGGTGGGGTTAGAAAGGGAATACACCCTGTCCACGGGCACACTGGGGGAGTTCCAGGACCACTGGGCTCCGCAGGGTGTTGAATGCATCCTTGACAAGGAACGTAAGATAATTGTACAGTAGTTTATTAAGGAAATGTGTTTGTGTTGTATAATGGTGGTGGGATCTGGTTCGTTTTATTGTAGTGTAATATTATTTTTTAATAATTTAACACATTTTTTTGAAAAAAGAGTATATTTGAAAACCTCACCATCACAAAGCGAAGAGTTGGCCACATTAATGCTGAAACCTGGGTAACAACTGCACAGGAAGCTTCCGATTGTGTTGGTGCAGATTTGTTGACAGTTCGAGGTGTTGGTTCCACATTCATCAATGTCTGGAGGACAAAGAGTGAATGACATGTCAAGTACTTTCATATGTTTTGGCTTTGCCAACTGAAACATCATTACTTTATATCATGAGATGGAAAATAAGTTACACAATTAGAGAGGTGTAAGAATTTATCCCTACTTTTACACTTCTTTCTGCAAGAAAGTATCCATTCAGTGAAGGCTAATATACGAATAACATTGTATTCCTTTTCCTTCATTATTACAGTTAGTAACATGTTACAAAAAGTTAGGCCAACAAATATTAACAGACAAGTAAGAACTGCTGCAGAAAATATTAGTCCCCAACCACAAGAAACTATGTTGACAGATTTGTTGACAGTTTGAGGTGTTGGTTGCACATTCATTGATATCTGGAGAAATTAACTCAGTTACTCCTGGTGCACATTGTGGACAATCAGCTTTCAGACTTGCTCACATATTTTCAACATCAATGATGCAGGATGGTTTCTCAGCACAACAAAAGCATCGTTTTGCATCAAAATCTCAATGAGCTTTCTAATCCCTTTTGAAAATCTATATTACTAGAACTTTGTCTTGTTTGTGTGTGTGTGTGTGTGTGTGTCAGTCATCTGGGCACAATCTGGTTAATTCCTATTTTCTTCCAAAGGCTAGGCCACAGCCTTCCCAATTTCACACATTCTACTCACCCTTTTCCCATGGAGGCAATAAAAATCTTCCTGTTGCATTTCACCTTTTTTTCTGAACTTTTTCCTCCTTGAAATTTTAAAAACAGCCCAAACTCAACTAGCTTAGAGAGAAAAAATCCGACTAGAGTCACAATGTCTCTCACAGTGCACCAATCACAATGGGCTTTCAAGCTGGCTGCTGACTGCCACAATGACATCACAATGGGATGTTGCTCCTCCCCTCTCCTGTCCTCCTCTCCCATCCCATTCCCTACCCTCCACTCCCCTGTCCTCCTCCTTCCTCCACTCTCCTGTCCTCCCCTCCCCTCTTCTCCCCTCTCCTCCTACCCTCCTCTCCCCTTCCCTCCCTTCCTCTCCCCTCTCCTGTCTTCCCCTCTCCTCCCCTTCTCTCCCCTCATCTCCTCTCCTCCTCTCACCTCTCCTACCCCCCTCTCTACCGCTCTCTCCTCCCTCATTCTCTCTCCCCGTGTCCCCTCTCCAATTCTCCTCCTCTTCCCTCTCTCTCCCGCCCCCCCCCCCCCCACCACTCTCTCCCCCTCAATAGTGCGACAACTTCACCATCTCCCCCTCAGTATATATATATTTTTATAATCAAAAGAGTGGTGGAATATTGCTTTGGGGAATGGGTTGCGTAGGGGGACCAGTCATCCCGTGTGATAGGGATGAGTTGGTCACATTGATACTGAAGCCTGGGTCACAACTGCACAGGAAGCTTCCGATTGTGTTGGTGCAGATTTGTTGACAGTTCGTGGTGTTGGTTCCACATTCATCAATGTCTGGAGATAATAGAATGAATGACATGTCAAACACTTAGCAACATTCTCTCAGCATATGAGAGTCCGTCACCCCGGGAATTAACCTTGTAAATCTATGCTACACTCCCTCAATAACAAGAATGTCCTTCCTCAAATTAGGGGACCAAAAATGCACACAATACTCCAGGTGTGGTCTCACTAGGGCCCTATACAACTGCAGAAGGACCTCTTTGCTCCTATATTCAACTTTTCTTGTTATAAAGGCCAACATGCCATTTGCTTTCTTCATTGCCTGCTGTACCTTCATGCTTACTTTCATTGACTGATGAACAAGGACCCCCAGATACCGTTGTACTAACCATTTTTGCAACTTGACACCATTTAGATAGTAATTTGCCTTCCTGTTTTTGCTACCAAAGTGGATAATCTCACATTTATCTACATTAAACTGCATCCGCCATGCATCTGTCCACTCACCCAATCTGTCCAAGTCACCCCGCATTCTCATAGCATCCTCCTCACAGTTCACACTGCCATCCATCTGCAAGTTTGCTCATGTTACTTTGAATCCCTTCATCTAAATCATTGATGTATATTATAAACAGCTGCGGTACCAGCACCGAGCCTTGCGGTGCCCCACTAGTCATTGACTGCCATTCTGAAATGGACCCGTTAATCCCTACTCTTTGTTTCCTGTCTGCCAACCAATTTTCTATCCATGTCAGCACTCTACCCCCAATATCATGTGCCCTAATTTTGCCCACTAATCTTCTCTATGGACTTTCTGAAAGTCCAGGTTACATCCACTGGCTCTCGCTTATCCATTTTCCTTGTTATATCCTCAAAAAATGTCAGAAGATTAGACAAGCATGATTTCCCCTTCGTAAATCCATGCTGAATCGGACCGTTCCTGTTACTGTTATCCAAATGCGCCGCTATTTCATCTTTTATGATTTACTCCAGCATCTTCCCCACCACCGATGTCTGGCTAACTGGTCTATATTTCCCTGTTTTCTCTCTCCCGCCTTTCTTAAAAAGTGGGATGACATTAGCTACCCTCCAATCCACAGGAACTGATCCTGAATCTTTAGAACATTGGAAAATTATTACCAATGCATCAACGATTTCTAGAGCCACATCCTAAAGTACCCTGGGATGCAGACCATCAGGCCCTGGGGATTTATCAGCCTTCAGTCCCATCAGTCTACCCAACACCATTTCCTGCCTAATGTGGATTTCCTTCAGTTCCTCCGTCACCCCAGATCGTCTGGCCACTAGTACATCAGGAAACCTGTTTGTGTCATCCCTGGTGAAGACGATCTAAAGTACCTGTTCAACTCATCTGCCGTTTCTTTGTTCCCCATAAAAAAAATCACCTTTTTCAGTCTTCAAGGGTCCAACTTTGGTCTCAACTAACTTTTTCCTCTTCACATACCTAAAGAAGCTTTTACTATCCTCCTTTATATTCTTGGCTAGCTTATCTTCGTACCTCACCTTTTCTCCCCGTATTGCCTTTTTAGTTATCATCTATTTCTCTTTAAACATTACCCAATCCTCTTGCTTCCGCTCATCTTTGCTACGTTATACTTCTTCTCTTTTATTTTTATACTATTCCTGACGTCCCTTGTCAGCCACGGTTGCCCCTTACTCCCCATGGAATCTTTCTTCCTCTTTGAAATGAACTGATCCTGCGCCTTCTGTATCATTCCCAGAAATACCTGCAATTGTTGTTCCACTGTCATTTCTCCTAGGGTATCTTTCCAGTCAACTTTGGCCAGCTCCTCCCTTATAGCTGCATAGTCCCCTTTATTCAACTGCAACACTGACACCTCCGATTTACCCTTTTCCCTCTCCGATTGTAGATTAAAACTTACCATATTATGGTCACTACCTCCCAATGGCTCCTCAAGTAACCTCGTTCCCTTATCAAATCCCATTCATTACATAATACCAAATTCAGAATTGCCTTCTCCAATACAAGTTGCTCTAAAAATGCATCACAGAGGCTCTCCACAAACTCCCTTTCTTTGGATCCAGTACCAACTTGATTTTTCCAGTCTACCTGCATGTTGAAATCTCCCATAACAACCATAGCATTACCTTGACTACATGCCAATTTTAACTCCTGATTCAACTTGCACCCTATATCCACACTACTGTTTAGGGTCCTGGAGATAACTCCCATTAGGAGTTTTTTACCCTTACAATTCCTTAGTTCTATCCATGCTGACTTTACATTTCCTGTTTCAATGTAACCCCTTCCAAGGGACTGAATTTCATTCCTCACCATCAGAGCTACCTCACCCCCTCTGCCCATCTGTCTGTCTTTTCGATAGGAGGTATACCCTTGCATAATCAGTTCTCAGCCCTGACCCTCTTGCAGCCATGTCTCTGTAATTCCCACAACATCATACTTGCCAATTTCTAACTGAGCCTCAAGCTCGTCCACTTTATTTCTTATACTTCGCGCATTCATATACAACACTTTGACCTCTGTATTCACCTCCACTCTCGCACTGGTCACTGTTGGCCCTGACCTTACTCTCTTATCCCTTCTTGAACTTTCTTTCCCATTAATTCGTGAGTCTTTTGTAACTTTTCCTGTACTCACTTCCCCTTCAACTCCATCTTTATACTCCCAATTTGTCAATCCCTCCCCTCTATTTAGTTTAACTATTTAGTTTAAACCCACATGTGTAGCCCTAGCAAACCTGCCTGCCAGAACATCGGTCCCCCTCCAGTTAAGGTGTAACCTGTTCATTTTGCACAGGTCACCCCGAACACAGAGGAAATCCCAGTAGTCTATCAATCTAAATCTTGATCCCTTCACCAGCCCCTCAGCCACACATTAAGATCCCCTATCTCCATGTTCCTGTCCTCACTAGTACGAGGTACTAGCAGCAATCCAGAGATAACCACCCTAGAAGTCCTGCTTTTCAGTCTTCTTCCTAACTCTCTGAAATCACATTACAGAACTTCCTTCCTCTTATTCCCGATGTCGTTTGTGCCTACATGCACAACTGCTGCCGGCTGTTCACCTTCCCACTCGAGGATGTTCTGAATTTGGTTGGTGACATCTTGAACCCTGGCCCCATGGAGGCAACAGACCATCCTAGCGTCTCGCCTGCCTCCACAGAATCTCCAGTCCGCACCTTGAACAATGGAGAAACACACCACTATGGCTCTGCCCGACGTCGGTCTCGCCGGCCGAGTCCCATCTCTAGGATTGGAGCCACCAATGTATCCGCCGCTTGGACTGGAAGCGTCATCTCCCCCGACAGTTTCCAAGAGGCCGTACCTGTTTTCATTAGGCACAGCCACCTGGATCTCCTAGATTCCACGGTTACCACCCTTTCTCTCAGTCACACACCTTCGTTCTTCCCGTATCCTTGGCGTGTCCACCTCACTTTAGATCCTGTCCAGGAAACTCTCATTTTCCCGTACGGCCCTGAGGTCATCCAGTTGCTACTCCTGTGCCCCAACATGGTCCTTTGGGAACTGAACCTGGACGCACTTGCCACAGTTGTAGCAGCCAGAGGCTCAATCCGTGTCTCTGGCCTCCCACATCCTGCAAGCCTCACACTCTCATCTTACCTGTCATGTGTTTACTGCATCCCTGTCCTCTCCAGCTTTTTGTGTAGCCTCCTCTCCGAAGACCTCGAGCCAAGACTCACACTACTCTCGAGCCAATGACGCACACTTTTCTCTCAAGGCACTCACCTCACAAGGCCGCTCCCGTAGAGCAGCCTTGCTCATATTGACTGATAAATTGCCTAATTTTGGACATATACTTTAATAGGAAAGTTTTAGAGGGATATCAGGGCTCGAAATGAGCGGGGCACGGGTGCCAATGACCACCGAAAGTGCAGCCGGGCAACCTAAACGCAGACTAATTTTGCCCGGATTGGCAAGCAAATACTGGTTTATACCGATAGACACAAAAAACTGGAGTAACTCCGTGGGTCAGGCAGCATCTCTGGAGAATAGGAGTGTGACGTTTCGTGTCGATGGCGGCAGTTGTATTCCTCTAGTATCTTTGATTGCGGGGCAAAAATACCAGGTGCGTGGTAACGAAGGGTCGGAGTGAATGACAGGTGCCGAACAGCGGCAGCAGCGGCCGTGATTGCGGCTCTACCGCCTCCTCCTCCCTCACCCCGCCCAGCGGAAGGAGACCTCCCTCTCGCTCTCCCTCCCGCCACCCGTCCTCGGCGTGCGAGAGGGGTTGTTTTGAAAGCGCAGTTGGTGGATTTGCAGCAGTAGCTTCTGATTGGCAGGCAGCGGCCGCTATCGCCCTTACGAAGGCCGCTGCCTTCAAAACCGTTAACGGCGCTTTCAAAACAACCCCACTCACACGCCGAAGCCAGGAGTAGGGAGCGATGGGGAGAGAGGGAGAGAGTGAGTTGAGAGGGAGGCGGAGGCCTCCTCCCGTCTACTGAAGCAGCTGCACCAAAGATCTTATAGCTATAGGATCTATGAGCTGCACTGATCGGCCCACACCTACTTGTCGGCTGGCGGAGGAGGGGAGGCGTTGGCAACGAGTTCCAAACCACCTCCCCCTTTGGCGGCGGCACTTTGGCGTTTGACAGTGGGGCGATGTTGTCTGAGGAGCTCTGACCTTCCTCCCTCACCACTCCTCTGCCCCTTCCCCCCCTCTTTCTTTCTCCCTCTCTCTCTCTCTTGTACGCCCCCCTTCACCCCTCTTATCCTGGGAAAGAGCTTCTTCCTGTCAACAATTAAGCTCTGGGTCCACCCTGTAGAACAATAACCACAACCCTACCTCAGCACCAAACTACTATGCTCTTTCTATTGATTGCACACTTCAACCAACACTACTATGGTCACGTTACCTATTACAACTGATAATTTATTAAGAAATGGTTATTGTAGATTGGCTATTTTATACTAGCCAATTATAGTGTTTGTTAGTACTGACTCAGCCTATTATGTGCTTCATATTATCAAGAGCCTGCTTACGCTAGTTAGAATGAGTAGCAGGCTGGAGATGTGATGACTGCAGATCCTTGCTGTATGTAGATTTAATAAATATGTGTTGTATCTTGATGTGTGTTCGAGTCGACTCATTACAGACCGTGAATCTTGCCCACTTCACTCATGTTTATCGGGTTTTATTTTCTTTTGATTATTTTGTGTGTTTTTGATATCAATCACGACAAACTCGTGTTGCCGTCCAACTCCCCTGATCTTTGATTCTGACAATGCTGAATGCTGGTGTCTTTTCGAACGTGACTACACTCATGATGCTTGCATCATTCATCGAACTGATCCCTTAATGTTTGTTCAATGGAAGAACCTGGGAATCAATACTGTGGGAGACCTGTATAAGAAGGGGACTCTCTCTTCTTTTCAAGAACTACAGGAGAATGCCAACAATTCTTTTAGATACCTTCAAATCCGAGATTATGTGAAACCAATTACACAAGACTGTCCTCTTATGGGTCCAGATATATTAGACGATTGTTTGAATAAACATGCCGATACAAGTAAGTTGATGTCTTACATTTATAACACTCTTCTAAATATTGACACCCCACCCTCTGAGATTTATAGGTGAGCACCGGAGGATGAGCTGGGTTTACCCATTTCGAAAGATATATGGGAGGAAAGCCTACTATACATACACTACTGTTCTGTAAATGCCAGGCATTGCCTGATACAATTTAAAGTATTGCATAGGTTATACTACTCAAAGACCAAATTGAACAAGATCTTCCCAACTGTCTCTCCACTCTGTGATATATGTCACTTCCAAGAAGCCACCCTAACCCATTCTTTTGTCTCCTGTATAAATATACAAAACTTCTGGAAGGGAATATTCAATATCATTTCGAAAACACTCAAATTTCAATTGGAGACAGATTCAAAATTAATAATATTAGGAATGTCCTAAGTTAACGATATTCCAAACACGCTTCCTTGACTATGGCTTAATAACTGCGAAAAAACATAAACTTAAAGTCTGGAAAAAGATAACAGTCCCCATAGTGAAGCTGTGGATTACAGAAATAACCAAGACATTACATTAAAAAAAAAATAAGGCTTGTTTTGTCTGACAAACCAGATCAATCTTACAAAATATGGTCTCCTTTCATTGAATTTCTTCAACGACATAATGGTTGAACACAAATTCAAACCAACGCTAGGGTCAGGTGAGCGGGCGTAGGGAAGGGTAGTGGGATATATCTCCGCTTTTTTTCACTTCGTCTTTAGTTCAGGGGTTTTTCTTTTTTCTCATAGTCTTGAGGAGTTAGTGTCATTGGTGTGCTTTCTTAGCCACAATTTCAAGTTGTGCCAAGTTCATAGTGGAATGACGCTGAGGTAGGCTTGTGGTTAGGGCTGTACAGGGTGTTCTAGAACTTAATAATAGTTGGGAAGAAGGTGTTATTGAACTAGTAATTAACAGTGATTGTGCTCCTGCACCTTCTTTCCAATGGTAACAGAAAGAAGAGAGCGTGGCCAGAATGGTGCGAGGCAGGGAGCTAGTTGCCCGAGTTGTTGGTCAGAATTTGGCGGTGTGATGGGAAGTTAGAGGTCATAAGCAGTGTCTCAAAGGAAGGACAGGCATGGGGAGCTGAAGCAATATGGTGACACTGATTGCTGGTGTGTTTATTTCAATGCAAGGAGTATTGTAGGGTAAACAGATGGATTTAGAGCCTGCATTAAAGCTTAATTTTCCTCGAGAAGGAGCCAAAAGATTTGGAGGAGTTGCACTACTAATCTGGGAGACTGTCATGGCAGCACTCAGAGCACATACTGGAGGATTCATCCATTGAGATGATATTGGTGGAGTTTAGAAGTAAGAAATACTATCCAACGGGATAGTATTATAGGGCCCCGCAATAGCAAACTGGAGGTGGAGGTACCGTTATGTGGACAAATTACTCTACCAGCTTTCCAAAGCAACAGGAGTTGTCTTAGTGATTGACTTTTTCAATATTGACTGGGACTTGATCAGTTCCAAAGGCTTAAACGAGGAAGATTTTGTGAGGTGTATTCAAGAGAGTTTCTTGAAACAATCTGTGGATAGTCCAACCAGTCAAGGGAACATAATGGACCTCGTGTTGGGAAAAGAACGTGGCCAGGTGACATATATTACAGTGTGACCGCATGTGTGTTCTCTGGGTGCCTGCGTTTCCATCCCAAAGACCTTCAAGTTTATAGGTTAATTGACTTTTGTAAATTATCCCTAGTCTGTAGGATAGAACCAGTTTATGGGTGATCGCTGATCAGTGGGGACTCGGTAGGCCAAAGGGTCTGTTTCCATGCTGTAACTCTAATCTAAACAAAACTAATCTATGTGTATGAAAACACCTACCGTCACAAAGTGAAGGGTTGGTCGCATTAGTGCTGAAGCCCAGAATACAACTGCACATGAAGCTTCCGATTGTGTTGGTGCAGATTTGTTGACAGTACGAGATGTTGGAGCCACATTCATTGATATCTAGATGGAAAATAGATAGTGATACATCAATACTTTCTGCAGCATTTAGCTTTGCCAAGTGAATTTCTCTCTCTTAATATCATAATATATTATAGACAATAGGATGTGACTTTACTGATCCAAGAGAATAAATTATGCAGTCTTTATCAAATACTGCTTTGATGCTTGGAAATGTTACCAGCCGACTGTGTGCCATTCTTGGTTTCATTGATCATTAGCATCACCGTATTTGCAACTTTTACATTGGCTTTGTGAAATGGAAGGAGCAATGAAAACTGGATGGGCATGTTTTAGATAAGGTAGCCTCATGCTAAAAAAATGTGGACGTTTTGCTCCCCTCACATTTTAAAGGTGACTATTTTACTTTAGTTTACAGGGCGTCCAATCTATGTGTCCCAACTGCCGCATTGAATATTGTTCACAATCTGGGAGAAACAAAGCTTTTGAATTTTCCTACCATCACAGAGTGAAGAGTTGGTCACATTGGGGCTGAAGCCTGGGTCACAACTGCACATGAAGCTTCCGTTTGTGTTGATGCAGACTTGTTCACAGTTTGAGGTGTTGGTTTTACATTCTTCAATATCTGGAGAAAAACAAGTGACCGAAATGTCAAACACTTGAACATTATTTGGCTTTGCTGAAGGAAACGTTGTCACTTAAATATTCTGAACTGTCTGCAGGATGTTGCTATACAGTAGCAACACTGCATATGATGATGGCCTTAGTGATATTACCTTGCATTTATGCAATTTATGATGTGAGTGTGTGCCACACTTGGCTTCATATATCATTGAGATCAGAGTATCTTCATATTTACATATTCTTTGGTGAAATTACATTATTATTGAAACCTGCAGCTGCAAAGTTGGATTTGAGAGGGGAATGTGAATTGTGGAAGAAAATATTTATTACATTTCTGCAGTCAATATATGATTTTACTTCGGAGTAACGTGAGTGACTACGTGAAGAAGTCCCGCCAGGTGCATGCGCGTCATTACATCCGCGCATGTCGCACTGAACGGGCTGGAGGACACAGCTCCACCAGCGGTAAGTAGAAAACTCACAGGTAAGTGGTTTTGAAAACTTTGCCTGCGAGTATTTAACTCCGTAAAGCTGGCTCGAGAAGTCAGTAGGAGTTGGTGGTATGGAGCGGTCAGGTAGGAGAGTTCGTTCTAAGTGTGGGTCCACGGATTCACTTAATCGTTTGGGTCGGGAGATGAGTGAGGCCATGCCGGTTCCGATACCGGGTGCCGTTTTACCGACAGCAGTTTTATTAGAAAGTGAACTTTCCACGGCAGTTCCAGTTACTCAGGAGGCTGAGGCCACCGACAGCCATAGAAAGGCTAAAAGAAAATCTAATAGACGAGTCTGAAGAAGAAGAATGTGACTCCCTTCCAGATAATAAAAGAATGAGGGGGAGGTTGCAGAATATGGAGAAGATGCTCCAAACTCTGATAAAACAAGGGGCTAAGGGCCCAGTGATTCCCCAGGCAGCTGTTCAACAAGGCCCATATCAAGAGGAATATGTGAAATGTCAGCAAGGGGATTTCCTTCCAGCGCATTGTATAGGACTGGAGGATGCCTCCCTAATATATGACTTGGGAGAAGCGGGGCAGGATGCAGCTGACCCCATGTCTGGTGTCCCAGCTATTCAGTGTCTCACCAGCTCCAGCAAGCTATAATGCAAGAGACTACCAACAAGTACAAAACACCTGTCAATTGTGCAGCATTGAAAGTGCCTATGGTGAACCCAGCTATTTGGGCACCCATGAGTCCTGCTATGAGAGGACAGGAGGTTCGTCATCAACACGTCCTCCAACTGGTGACTGCAGCAATTACTGCATTTGGCACTATGGTCAAAGGGACCATGATAAATCAAACACAAAAAAGACATGTTGGCTCTGTTATGCAATGCATACTTTGAAATTAATTGCATTAGGAAAATCGCCATCAGACCAACTCTTAATCAAAAATTTGCTGCACTGTGTAAGGTGACAAATATTCAAACGCCTGAGTTCCTGTTTGGAACAGACCTTGTCAAACAGATACGAGATATTGATGACGAGGCGAAAACAATTGGTTTGATGAAGCCAAATACATCACGGCCACCTTTTCGCAAATCTGGGTTTGTGTTTCGAAGATCGGATCCAGGTGCTGGACCGAGCAGGGGAAGGCCAGTGGGGCAACGAGGTTACCCACCAAGACAAAGTGGCTTCTACCCCAATGTGAGCAGACAGCAGGCTTTCAAGCCAACTGCAGTGGTACAGGGAACTTTTGTTAAAGGTTATGGTGCACAACCTCCTATTGGAGGTAGATTACAATTGTTTTACAATGAATGGTGCTGTATTACATGTGATATGTTTATACTAAATACTGTGTCAGGTTCTACCATTGAGTTTATCTCTGCGATAGATCCACCTTAGCAGCACAAACCAAATAAAATGTTGGTGTTTTCTGCTCCAGAAACTGAACAGGTTAATGAAGAAATTAGGAATTTGTGTAAAAAAGGAGTGATTGAAAAAGCCATTACTCATTCACAACAATTTGTGTCTAATATTTTCCCCAGACCTAAGAAAGATGGGGGTTGTAGAGTAATTTTGGATCTCACTCATTTAAATTGTTCAGTACTCTATAGACATTTCAAAATGGACACCTTCGTTACTGTAAAACAGCTGGTCTCACAAGGTTGTTATATGGCAAACATTGATTTGCAAGATGCGTATTATTCAGTACCAATTCATGCTCATTATCGCAGGTACTTGAAATTTAATTGGATGGGACAGCTGTGGCAATACAAAGCATTGCCTAATGGATTGAGTTCAGCACCTAGGCTATTTACTAAATTGCTTAAACCTGTGCTGGGGCTGTTAAGAGCCCGTAATCACATTGTCATGGCTTACTTAGATGATGTCTTAATTATCAGCAACACTAAAGAGTCAGCTGAGGAATCGGTTGCAGTAACCAAAAATGTGTTGGAATCATTAGGGCTTTTGGGGCATCCAACTAAGTCCAAATTACAGCCAACCCAAAATATTCAGTATTTGGGATTTCTTATTGATTCAGTTCATATGACAGTAACATTACCAGCAGTCAAGGTTGTGGATATTGCTGCGGTCTGTACTTGTCTCACACAAAAGCTTAATCCCTTCATCCGAGAAGTGGCTAAGGTCATTGGGAAATTGGTAGCAGGTTTCCCTGCAGTAAAGTTCGGGCCTTTGCATTATCAGCATTTGCAAAGAGCAAGAGAACAAGCACTAAAAGAGCATGCAGGTCATTTTGATCGGGTTATGCAATTACCAGCCACAGCTCTAGCAGAGTTGCAGTGGTGGATTGTTAATGTCAGTCAAGCTACCAATAACATTTTGGTGCAGGAACCTTCAATGATTTTACAGACTGATGTGAGTGCTCTCGGATGGGGGGCTATGGACATTGAGTCCAGTTGTTGAGTTAGATGGAATGAACAAGAAAGTTTGATTCTTCACCCACGAGGAATAAATTATTTGGAATTACTGGGGGCATTTTATGGGTTAAAAGCAGATTGCTCCACAATGAATAATTTGCACATTCAACTCCAGATTGATAACACTATGGCAGTGGCATATATCAATCATATGGGAGGAGCGAGATCTGTTTTATGTGATAGCATGGCTAATCTCATATGGCATTGGTGTATTTCAAGAAACATTTGGGTTTCAGCCATCTATCTGCCAGGGGTAGACAATGTGGTGGCAGACCAAAGGTCACGAAAATTCAATGATAATATAGAATGGATGTTGAATTCTAAAGTTTTTCAAACAATTGTCACTCGATTTGGATTGCCAGATATTGATCTGTTTGCATCCAGACTGAATCACCAGTTGCCTAAATATGTTTCATGGGAACCAGATCCATGAGCAGTAGCTGTGGATGCTTTTTCATTACATTGGGGACAATCATTCTTTTATGCTTTCCCTCCATTTTGTCTGATTATGAAATGTTTAACCAAAATAGAGCATGACTCCGCCACAGGCGTTTTGGTGGTGCCAGATTGGCCAACATAACCATGGTTCCCATTGATACTCAGAATGATGGTTCAGCCATTCATGATGGTTCCCAGCTGCAGTAATTTGTTGGTGCATCTGGTTACAGGAGAAAGTCACCCATTACATGACCGTATCAATTTGTTGGTCTGCAGGTTCCAAACAGACCATTCCAAGGTCTTGGATTGTCGGACAGGACCATGGAGGATATCACTGCAGCCTGGAGGAATAGTACTAAAAACCAATATATGGTTCATATAAAGAAATAGGAGATGTTTTGTGTACAGTCAAATTTATCTTATCATACTGCAAGCATAAGTGATGTGTTGGAGTTCCTTGCTAAGTTGCATTTGATGAGCATTTGAGTTATAGTGCTATTAACAGTGCTAGGAGTGCTTTGTCCTCCTATTTAGGACAGTCCGCAGGACAACAGCCTATCGGGGCTCATCCGTTAGTATCCCGATTTATGAGAGGAATTTTTAACAAAAACCCTCCTAAACCCAGGTACACAGAAATCTGGGATGTCAGTGTAGTTCTCACACTGCTTCAGCAATGGGTTCCAATTACGCCGTTGTCTATGCAGAGGTTAACTCTGAAAGTGGTTATGCTTATGGCGCTGGTTTCAGCACAACGTGTACAAACATTACAATTGTTACAAATAGATTGTATGCATTTGTCTGGAGATTACATTACTTTTTATGTCTATGATTTAATCAAACATAGCAGGCCAGTTATGGTAGGAACCAAGGTGACATTTAAAGCATATCCTGTTGACCAAATGTTATGTGTAGTTAAACACTTAAGGCGATATCTTGAGTTAACAGGGATGTAAACACAGAGCTTTGAAATCTTCACGTAGTCACTCATGTGACTCCGAAGTAAAATAGTAAGATTAAAAGAAATGTTCCTTTCCTATAAAGATGCTCTATCCTTTTAATTCCTAAATCGTCCCAATGTCTAAACCCCCCATCTAATGTAGAGGGTTTAAATAATGGGTTATTCATAATTGGTAGTCTAAGTGAAAGATTATCTAAATGTAAAGTCTTAACTATTTGTTTCCAAATGCGTCTATTATTATAAATTATAGGGTTGTCCCTATAAAAAAAATTTTGTACTTCCTTTGGGGCAAAGAGAATCGAACCTACGTTAAAAGGTAAACAGTCTTCCTTTTCCATCTTTAACCACATTGGTTCATGATCCATATTTACCCACCAGAAATTCATATTCTTAATCTGGACTGCCCAGAAATAATATAAGAAATTTGGGAGTGCTAATCCTCCATTTATCTTAGATTTACATAAATGTTTTTTACTTATTCTATGATTTTTATAGTCCCAGATAAAACTATTAACAATATTATCAATTTAAAAAAAAAAGGTTTTCGGGAGAAAAAAAGGAATAGCCTGAAACAAATATAACAATTGTGGTAGAAAAACCATCTTTATAGCATTTATTCTACCAATCATAGATATAGGAAGTGTTTTCCAATATAAAATATTTTTTCTAAGTTTATCTAGTAGTTGAGGATAGTTAGATTTAATTAATGAGTTATAGGATTTAGATACATTAATTCCTAAATATTTAAATTTGTCTGTAACTATTTTTAGTGGATATTGTAGTATATTTAAATTTATTCCGGTTATAGGCATAATATCACTTTTGTTCCAATTAATCCTATATCCAGAAAATGTGCTAAATTTATTTATAACATTAAACAGCTTAGGAATACTAATTTCCGGTTTTGTAATATAAATCAAAACATCATCTGCATATAAATATATTTTATTAGTTGTTGTATCAGTATTATAACCATATATTTCTGGTTCAGATCTAATTCTTTCCGCTAAAGGCTCTATCACCAAAGCAAATAATAAAGGCGATAACGGACATCCCTGTCTGCATCCCCTAGAGAGCTTAAATTTAGCTGATAGTATTTGATTAGTTAAAATTCTTGCAGTAGGATTCAAATATAGAATTCTTACCCATTTACAAAATCTATCCCCCAATTGAAACTTTTCCATTATATTAAATAAATATAACTATTCCACCTGATCGAATGCTTTTTCTGCGTCTAACGATATAACCGCTAATTCCGTGTCCCATACTCTTTTTGAATATATAATATTAAACAAGGGTCTAAGATTATGGGATGAATATCATTTTGGAATAAAACCTGTTTGATCATAATGTATTAATTTAGAGATCACCAGACTTAATCTCCGAGATAAAACTTTAGTTAATATTTTTTGGTCTGTATTTAGAAGGGCAATCGCTCTATATGATCCAGGATCTTCCAAATCCTTGTCTACCTTAGGAATGAGTGTAATTGTGGATTCATTTAAAGATTCTGGTAATTTTCCTTGTTCATATGCATATCTATACATTGTATGTAATCTTGGGGAAATCAGATCTTGAAATTTTTTATAAAATTCTGCACTCAGGCCATCGGGGCCCGCAGCTTTTCCATTCTTTAATGAACCAATTGTTTCTTCAATATCTTTTACTGATATTTCAGCATTTAACAAGTGTCTACCTTCCTGATCTAAACTATTAATTTGACATTCTTGTAGGAATGTTTCCATTCCATCTGTTTGACCTGTTAATTTCGATGAATAAAGATTTTGATAATATTGTAGAAATCTGTCATTAATGTCTTTTGGTATAGTCAATATATTTCCATGCGCAGATCTAATTCTATGTATCATTTTTTCATCATCTAATTTTATAAGTTGTCGTGCTAGCAATTTTTGTGGTTTGTCTCCAAATTCAAAATGCACTTGTTTGGTTTGTTGAAAAAGTTTAATGACTTGGTCAGAATATATTTTATTTAGTCTATATTTTAATATTGCAATTTTATTACTTAACTCTTTAGAAGGATGTTTTATATTTTCACTATCTAGTTGTTTTATCTCCTTTTCTAACTTTTGTTCCATCTTTCGATTTTCTTTATTGGAATATGCTTGTGCTGATATTATTGCACCACGCATAAATGCTTTAAATGTATCCCAAAGTAGCAATGGTGAAATTTCAGGTTTGTCATTAGTTTCAAAAAATAATTTAATCTGTTCCACCACATGATTACAACAGTCCTTGTCCTTTAAAATCTGGGGATTAAATCTCCAAGTAGTAGTTTTGTTAAATATATCTTTTAATTTTATCTTGAATGTTAGTGGCGCATGATCTGAGATAATAATATTGTGATATTTTGCATCATACGTGAAAGGAAGTAGTTTTGAATCTATTAGAAAATAATCTATCCTCGAGTAAGTTCCAAATACGGGCGAGAAAAAGGAATATTCTCGTCCGGATGGATTATCTAATCTCCAAATATCCTTAACATTAGATGTGTTAATAAAAGAATTTATAAGTTTACTTGACTTAGAGGCAGCTTTCCTTTTTGTAGAAGATCTGTCTAGATAGTTATCTAAAGTACAATTTAAATCACCCCCAATTATTAAATTATATTGAGCGGATATGGGAATATTATTAAATATTTTCTTAAAAAATAATGGGTTATCAAAGTTAGGGGCATATATATTCATAAGAATTACTTTTTTTGAATATAATTCCCCTGTAATTATTACATATCTACCCTCTTTATCCTCTATTATAGAACTTTGTTTAAAAGGTATACCTTTACGAATAATTATTGCAACTCCTCTAGATTTATGTATAAATGAAGAGTGATACACCTTTGAAATCCATTTAGCTGTTAATCTATGTTGAGCATCTTTTTTGAGATGAGTCTCTTGAAGGAAAGTAACATCTGATTTCAATCTGTTCAACTGAGCTAACACCTTTCCCCTTTTAATTGGTTCATTAATTCCCTTAACATTCCAACTACAGAAGGTAATTCCATCACCCCCAGTCTTCACATTCATGTCTTGCATTTTACTGTTAGGGTGGCTTTTTTTTGGAGTAGCCTTCTCGACTCCTCCAGCTCAACATTAAACCCAAACATCCATTTGATGAAAATTACTATCCTCATTAATCCATATACATGTCTTCTTAAACTAATTATACAATATCGATCGTAACTACATTCATATAATATATAATATAAGATCAAATATTTGATATATAAAAAATAATTAAAAATGTAAATAAAAAAAGAGTAAAGGGTGTTAATAGGGTGCCCAGAAAAAAAAGAAACTACACTTGTATATTGTGTAGTTTGCATTAGTGGAAGCCACACTAACATGGCTATTAATCTATTGACTTCCGTTTAAAAAAAAAGATGTTAATTGTTCCAGCTCCTATCTAGGATACTGTGTATATTGGGGTGGGGTACTAACTTTATATACTTAGCAGTTATTTCTATTATTCATATTACTAGTTTCTAGTTACTAGTTTCTATTATAATTAATATTATAATAAGTAATACTATGTTAGGGGAATAATTAAAATTTTATTATTTAATACAAAACTACAACTTCATGTCCATTATTCCTCCTCTTTCTCAATGAGTAATTCATAACCGCAGGCCGGTGATAAAAGTTCAGTCATCTTCTTCTTCCTCCAGTGCTTCTTCTTCCTCTTCCTCCTCTGCCTTCTTCTGTATGTCTCGAGCGAATTCCAGTGCTTCAGTATGCTTAACGAAACGGTATTCCTTGTTATTGTAGGTTACTCTCAATGTTGCTGGGTACATCAAGCCATATCTAAGATCCTTTGTATCCTTTATGTTCCTCAGAATGCCTCTTGTTTCTGTGAATAAAGATCTTCTCTTAGCCACTTCCGCTGGGTAATCTCTGAAAATACTGATGTTGTCTCCCTCGTATTTCAGATTTCTCTTTCTTATTATTATCTTCATCATTTCTTCGAAGACGTGATCATAAGCCACCTTTACAATCATTTGTCTTGGTGGTGCACCTCTCCCAGGGGCCCGTCTTAAAGCCCTGTGCGCACGGCCCAACAGGGGTTCTTGATCCAAATTCAGAATGTCCTTTAGGAGTTTTGCAGCAAATTTTCGCGGGTCTTGATTTCCTTCACGACCCTCACTCAATCCTACTATACGCAAATTCTTACGTCTTTGTCGTCCCTCCAAATCAATATATTTCTCATTTATTTTGCGTAGTAGCTCTGAGAGGCGTTTATTCTCGGCGCGTAGCTTCTCTCTCTCCTTAGTACTTGATACAGCAAGTTCAGTCAGTTCTTTAATTGCATCATTTTGTTGGCCGAGTGAGATTAGAATAGGATCTATCTTCGCATCCAATATTTTTTCCATCCCAGCAACCTTGTCGTTTACATCAGCCATTTGGGTTTGAAACTCAGCGTCCGCCTTTACTTTCCATTCATTCATCATGATCTTTACCGTCATTATGACTTCTTTGTTAATTTGTCTTTAATTCTTTCGTGAAACACCAGGATATCTGCTCTTAAAGTTTTTATTTCATCTTTATATTCCTTCTTCATTTCTTTCTGCAGTTTCTTCATCTCACTTAACATGGAGTTTTTAAGTTCCTCCATTTCGCTTTTCTTCAGTGAGATCTCTTCCTGGGAGGCAGCCAAACTCGAGCCCGAGGCTCCGGTGAGGCCTACCTCCCTTTTTACAACTTTTTTTGCAGTGGGGGGGGGGGGGAGCGATGCATTTTAAATTTCTTACTGGAGTCGCGTGCCTGATGACGTTACGCATCTTGCAATCGCACCCGGAGCCGTTCAAAGTCGTTCTCCTGCGGTAAGTACCGTTAGCAGTCCCCTTTACCCCCGTTTTTTTTGCAGATTTTTGCGGAGCTGATCTGGCGCGATTCCCTCTCAGAACATGGCGCCACCGGGATTTCAGGAGTTACAAGATATCTACGGATTGTCTTCACAACACTTGTTTAGGTACTTACAAATTAGAGATTATATTAAATCTAATACACAAGATTATAAAAATAAAGAACCAGGATTATTAGATGAACTGTTTAACTTGCACACAAATACAGAAAAATTAATAGCTTATATATATAACATTATTTTGGATAAGGAGAATCCAATAACTGAAACATATCGTCAAGCATGGGAAAATGAAATTGGATTATCTATAACAAAAGAAAATTGGGAAGAAAGTTTACAACGAATACATCGGTGTTCGTTAAATGCTAGACATACATTGATACAATTTAAAGTATTATATAGATTACATTATTCGAAAACTAAATTAAATAGTATCTTTCCCAATCTCTCCTCTATTTGTGATAAATGTAAGAATTTAGAAGCAAATTTAATACATAGTTTTGTTACATGCCCCAAATTGAATTATTACTGGACAGAAATTTTTAAAGTTATTTCTGAAGTTCTCAAAGTTAATAATATTTGGAATTCCGGATTCAAATTTGGTACTTACAGTAAATCAAAGAAATTTCTTTGATTACTGTTTGATATTAGGGAAAAAAAAATCATACTGAAATTTTGGAAGGGAACATTATCCCCCACAATTAAAATGTGGGCAGCAGAGATGTTGGAGACGTTACATTTGGAAAGAATTAGATTTGTCCTATTGGACAAATATAATTCCTTCGAACAGATATGGTCTCCATATATACAGTATTTAGAGAAGTAGCTGTTCTTGGCATCACGGCTCAACGGGTACCCTGCGGGATTTGAGGAAAATAATTCATTTTCATACTAGGATTAATATGCATGTCTCTATTGATATTATTATTTGTAATAGTTTTATTTATAATATATTTTGTTGTTTTTCATTTTTATATATATATATGTATATATATATATATATATATATATATATATATAATATTTTTTCACCTTTTTGTTTGTGGTTTTTGTTTTTTTTCTCTTCTTTTTTTTTCCTTTTCTCTTTTTTCTTATATATAATCAAATTATTATTTAATCACATCTTTATTGATTTATAACTGCACTATTCTTTTTCTATCTTTATTTCCAAAAAAAAGAAGATAATAATTATCAATGTGTTATTTGTATAAATATTGAATTAGCTGATGTTTGTAAGTTTGTTTTAAACATTGTAAACTGGTTACTTCTAATAAAAAAATATTTAAAAAAATATATAGTAAGATTAAACGAGAACTTACCAGTTTGAAGTTTGATCCTTATTTTATGAGGAGTTACGTTGAGGGATTACGTGCCCTCCGCTCCCACCCTCATAATCTAAGAGATCATCTGGTAGTTCTAGTCTTCTTAAAGCCTTACTATGTTACTACGGCTATATGTGTTTTCTGTGTTTCCACGCCGCTGCTTTGAAGTATGACGCGCATGCGCCTGGCGGGACCTCTTCACATAATCCCTCAACGTAACTCCTCATAAAAATAAGGATCAAACTTTGAACTGGTAAGTTCTCGTTTAATCTTACTATTATATTGAAGGGTCACTGAGAATGAAATTACATCCATTTCCATTCAATATTCCAGTGACTAAAATTCATTCGGGCCACCCAGATGTACAGAGTTGTTGTATTGCCACCTTAATGAGTATTCATTAAAATTGCGAATCTATGTATTTGAAAACACTTACCATCACAAAGCGAAGGGTTGGTCATGTTAGTGCTGAAGCCTGGGGCACAACTGCACAGGAAGCCTCCGATTGTGTTGATGCAGATTTGTTGACAGTTTGAGGTGTTTGTTGTACATTCATTGATGTCTGGAACAAAACCAGGGAATTACAATTCAATGTTTAAGCAGGAACTGCTGATGCTGGAAAATCGAAGATAGACAAAAATGCTGGGGAAACTAAATGGGTGAGGCAGTATCTATGGAGCGAAGGAAATAGGCAACGTTTCGGGTCGAGACCCTTCTTCAGAAGAGGTCTGAAGAAGGGCTTCAACCCGAAACGTCACCCATTCTTTCTCTCCAGAGACGCTCTGCCAATCTCAACAATTATACATACATCGCATTAGATCTCACTGTACCCTTTTTAGAATTGCACTCTCCAGTTTATATTATCTCTTCTTATTCTGGTCACTAAGAACTACATTTTTCAGCATTACATTTTGTCTGCCTGCATTCTGTCTAACCGTTCTGTCGTTCCCCTTCTAGAAGACTATCATAATCTTCCTTCAGTTTAGTTTATAGATACAGCGATGAAAACAGGCCCTTCAGCCCACCGAGTCCGAGGTTATGGGAAACGAGAGATATGGACATTGAGGCTACTTTTAGAATATACACACAAAATGTTGGAGTAACTCAGTGGGACAGGCAGCATCTCCGGATGGAAGGAATGGGATGTTTCAGTTTGAGACCCTTCTTGTCCCGCTGAGTTACTCCAGCTTTTTGTGTCAACCTTCGGCTTAAACCAACGTCTGCAGTTCCAATAGACTGCAGGCTGTCATTATACTGAACTAACGCAAAGTACAATGTATTTCAAAAATAAATCGTATGTAGTTGAATGTGTAGGAAGGAACTGCAGATACTGGTTTATACTAAAGATAGACACAAAATGCTGGAGTAACTCAGAGGGACAAAAAAAGTCTCGAACAGAAAGGTCACCCATTCCTTCTATCCAGAGATGCTGCCTTCCTGCTGATTCCAGCATTTTGTGTGCGTCTTCTATAAGTAGCTCATTGAGCCCATCTTTGTCACATGAATCACTGTCATCAGTTTTCCTTCAAATTTACATCCCCATTGGTGAAATGGTCAAACCTATTGAAAACCATAGATGTAATATTTGTATTTCACAGAGTAATGGGGGGACAGAGAACTAGTAGATGTTTAAATACCATATCCTTTGACGATTTACATTTTTAAAAAAAATAATGCTGCAGTAGAAATAATGTGTAGAAAAGATTCACAGAGAATACAATGATATCTATAGAGTTGATTAAAATCCATTTGTTACAGCTTCTAAATTTTACTAGACTGTTGGAAATGCAACAATAAATATTGTTTGCTAAGTCTAAGAAACCAGCTGTTTTAAAAATTCTACCATCACAAAGTGAAGGGTTGATCGCGTTGGCTCTGAAGCCCGGGCCACAACTACACAGGAAGCTTCCGATTGTGTTGGTGCAGTTTTGTTGACAGTTTGAAGTTCGGGTTGCACATTCATCAATATCTGGAAGAAGGACAGTAACAGACCCCTCAATATTATTTATATAATTTCATGCTACCAACTGAGACTGTCTCTTAATATTGTAATATACCATAGCCTTTAGGATGCCTCTTAACTGATGCAAGATTATGGAAATATCCGTTTCTCTCAGCATATTGCTTTGATATTACAAAACATGATCAGACATGATCACATTGAATGGCGGTGCAGGCTTGAAGGGCCAAATAGCCTACTCCTACACCTATTGTCTACTGTCCATAATCAAATGGCAGCCAGCATTATCAGGGGCACACACCACCCTGGCCATGCTTTCATTTCACTGCTGCCCTTGGGAAGTTATGGGAGCCTGAAAACTGCAACATTCAGGAATAGCTCCAACCCAACAACCATCAGGTTATTGAACACTACAAGCTCCAACTAAACTCCAAACTACAAACTGCCTTGATTGCACTAGGGATGTGGGGGTTTCGTATTTGTGTTTACACCACTATATTGTTTGTGTGTTTTTATATATTGTACTTTTTGTTGTTTATTATAGTGTCTCCTGATTACTATGTTCATCTATCTGTTCTGCAGCTGCCAATGAGAATTTTATTATCTTGAACTTGATTTTTGAAAGGAAAGAATCAGGGAGAGGGGGGTCTGTGTGTAATAGTGGTGTGCATGTGAGAGAGAGGCCCCGGGTAGGTTGGAGGAGAGAGAGAATGGGTCAGAGAGGTTGTGGATTATATTCTTTAATTTTTCTAACTGAAATAGTTTCATTTAATATCATGATATTTAGTAGTATGTGGGGCTGCCTTTCTCAAAGGTATTAATTTGACAATGTAATCGACTGCAATCAATGTGTTGGGTCATCTAACTTCTGTTGGGCTATAAGAATGGCTGCCTTAAATATTATTATCCAAACTGCATTTAAAAACACCATACCATCACAAATAAAAGAGTTGGTCACATTGGTGCTGAAGCCAGGGTCACAACAACACACAAAGCTTCCGATTGTGTTGTTGCAGATTTGTTGACAGTTCGAGGTGTTGGTTCCACATTCATCAATATCTGGAGGACAAAGAGTGAATGACATGTCAAATACTTTCATATGTTTTGCCTTTGCCAACTGAAACGTCATTACTTTATATCATGAGATGGAAAATAAGTTACACAATTAGACAGGTGTAGGAATTTATCCCTACTTTTACACTTGTTTCTACAAGAAAAGTATCCATTCAGTGAAGGCTGATATACGATAACATTATATCCCTTTTCCTTCATTATTACAGTTAGTAAAATGTTAGAAAAAGTTAGGCCAGCAAATAATTACAGGGAAGTAAGAGCTGCTGCAGAAAATATTAGTCCTCAACCACAAGAAACTATGTTTGAAAACCCCTCACCTTCACAAAGCGAAGAAATGGCCACATTAATGCTGAAACCTGGGTCACAACTGCACACAAAGCTTCCGATTGTGTTGGTGCAGTTCTGGTGACAGTTTGAGGTGTTGGTTGCACATTCATTGATATCTGGAGAAATAAGCTCAGTTACTCCTGGTGCAAATTGTGGAAAATGAGCTTTCAGACTTGCTCAGATATTTTCAGCAACAATAATGCAGGATGGTTTCTCAGCACAACAAGAGAGAGAGAGAGAGAGAGAGAGAGATAGATAGAAAGATAGATAGATAGATAGATGGGCACAATCTGGTTAATTCCTATTTTCTTCCAAAGGCTAGGCCACAGCCTTCCCAATTTCACACATTCTACTCACCCTTTTCCCATGGAGGCAATAAACATCTTCCTGTTGCATTTCACCTTTTTTTCTGAACTGTTTGATCCTTGAAATTTTAAAAACAGCCCAAACTCAACTAATTCAGAGAGAAAAAATCCGACTAGTGTCACAATGTCTCTCACAGTGCACCAATCACAATGGGCTTTCAAGGTGGCTGCCGACTGCCACAATGACATCACAATGGGATGTTGCTCCTCCTCTCTCCTGTCCTCCACTCCCATCCCATTCCCTCCCCTCCACTCCCCAGTCCTCCACTCTCCTTCCTCCCCTATCCAGTCCTCCCCCCCTCCTCTCCCCTCTCCTCTTCCCTCCCCCTCTCCTGTCTTCCCCTCTCCTCCCCTCATCTCCTCCTCTCACCTCTCCTACCGCTCTCCTCCCTCATTCTCTCTCCCCCGTCCCCTCTCCAACTCTCCTACTCTTCCCTCTCTCTCCCACCCCCCCCCCCCGCTCTCTCCCCCTCAATATTGCAACAACTTCACCATCTCCCCCTCAGTATATATATATTTTTATAATCAAAAGAGTGGTGGAATATTGCTTTGAGGAATGGGTTGCGTAGGGGGACCAGTCATCCCATGTGATAGGGATCCAACGGGTCCCACTTGGTTGAGTGACACTTCAACCTTTTAGTGTTTATGATCAAATTTGTATGAAACTACAAAGAGACTCCTATTGTGGGTGGGGACATGCACTGTTATATTAAGGATATATATTTTTAAATTTTACTATAATTTGTAATTTCTGATCACACCGCGATTCAGTTTGAAGCACAGTTCTGGCAACTACGAGAAGACAGGCCAGTCAATCGATTCCAGCCTTTCCAGTGAAGCAGAAAGTTTTTGGTTCTTATGTTCACATTGGTCAAATGACAGAAGTATTGAAAATTGATGATTATCAATTTGGATTTCACTTCTTTAATTATGTAATTGTGCAAATTTACTATTCTTCTTCAATAACAGTTTTCATTAGCATTTTCTTAATAGAAATAAATCTATCGAGTGAAAACTCAGAACGAAGAATATCAATTTTTTTCCATCTTTAAGAGGCTTTGGATTTGAAAATTCCCACCATCGCAAAGGGAAGAGTTGGTCATATTGATACTGAAGCCTGGGTCACAACTGCACAGGAAGCTTCCGATTGTGTTGGTGCAGATTTGTTGACAGTTTGCGGTGTTGGTTCCACATTCATCAATGTCTGGAGATAATAGAATGAATGACATGTCAAACACTTACATATCATTTGCCTTTGCCAACTAAAACTTGTTATATTATTTGTAATATGTATGGCCTCTAATAAAAATATATTAAAAAAAAAAAAAAACACTTTGACCTCTATATTCACCTCCCCTCTCGCACCGGTCACGATTGGCCTTGACCTTACTCTCTTATCCCTTCTCTAACTTTCTTTCCCATTAATTTGTGAGTCTTTTGTAACTTTTCCTGTACTCACTTCCCCTGCAACTCCATCTTTGTACTCCCAATTTGTCAATCCCTCCCCCCTATTTAGTTTAACTATTTAGTTTAAACCCACATGTGTAGCCCTAGCAAACCTGCCTGCCAGAACATCGGTCCCCCTCCAGTTAAGGTGTAACCTGTCCATTTTGTACAGGTCACCCCGAACACAGAGGAAATCCCAGTAGTCTATAAATCTAAATCTTGCTCCCTGCACCAGCCCCTCAGCCACACAATATTCAGCCAGGAATATTGACACCCCACCCTCGGAGATTTATAGGTGAGCACGGGAGGATGAGCTGGGTTTACCCATTTCGAAAGATATATGGGAGGAAATCCTACTATACATACACTACTGTTCTTTAAATGCCTGGCATTGCCTGATTAAATTTAAAGTATTTCATAGGTTATACTACGCAAAGAACAAATTTATTTCAATGCAAAGAGTATTGCGGGGTAAACAGATGGATTTAGAGCCTGCATTAAAGCTTAATTTTCCTCGAGAAGGAGCCAAAAGATTTGGAGGAGTTGCACTACTAATCTGGGAGTCTGTCATGGCAGCACTCAGAGCACATACTGGAGGATTCATCCATTGAGATGATATAGGTGGAGTTTAGAAGTAAGAAATACTATCCAACGGGATAGTATAATAGGGCCCCCCAATAGCAAACTGGAGGTGGAGGTACCGTTATGTGGACAGATTACTCTACCAGCTTTCCAAAGCAACAGGGGTTGTCTTAGTGATTGACTTTTTCAATATTGACAGGGACTTGATCAGTTCCAAAGGCTTAAACGAGGCAGATTTTGTGAGGTGTATTCAAGAGGGTTTCTTGAAACAATCTGTGGATAATCCAACCAGACAAGGGAACATACTGGACCTCGTGTTGGAAAAAGAACGTGGCCAGGTGACTTATATTACAGTGGAAGATCCTTTTGAGGATGGTGACCACAACTCCATACGTTTTAAGATTGTTATGAATAAGGAGAAGGCTGGACAATGTTGGAAGGTACCAAATTGGAGTAAAGCAAACCACACATTATTGTACTGGAGCTCAGGAGGGTACACAGTGAGCAATTGTTATTGGGTAAGTCCCACATCAGACTTGTTGGAGACATTTAAAGGCCAGATGATTGACGTTCTGAACCAGTAAAGATAAGGGATAAGGATGGCAAAGTAAACGATTTTTACACAGAGGCTGGTGATTGTCTGAAACATGCTGCCAGGGATGGTGGCAGAGGCATTTAAGAGACTTAAATTTAACCCTACATTTAAGAGAATGTAGGGATATGGATTATGTGCAGGTAGATAAGAAGCCTGTTGTTCAGCACAGGCAGTGTGGGCTGAAGAGCCTGTTCTTGTGCTGTACTGTGCTATATTCTATGAAACCTGCAGATGGAATATTTAAATGTGAGAAGATAATGTGAATTGTGAAATTTTAACTTCATTCACATATAAAAATGTACAAAATATTTTACAACTGTGCAGTAAATATATAATTATTTCACTTTGAAGGCACGCTGAGAATGAAATGCCATCCATTTTTATTCAGTATTCAAGTGATTAAAATTTGCTTTCTGGGCCACCTAGTTTGTACACGGCAATTACTGCATCCGACCACATTCAATATTATTCCTTAAATCTGATAAATTATGGAATACATCTTTACATGAAGCTTCCGATTGTGTTGATGCAGATTTGTTGGTAGCAGGTTACATTTAGCGATATTTACATGGACAACAGATAGTGATGCAGCAGTAGTTGCTGCCTTACAGCGCCAAAGACCCGGGTTTGTACATTCTCCCTGTGACCGCATGTGTGTTCTCTGGGTGCCTGCGTTTCCATCCCAAAGACCTTCAAGTTTATAGGTTGATTGACTTTTGTAAATTATCCCTAGTGTGTAGGATAGAACCAGCTTATGGGTGATCACTGATCAGTGGGGACTCGGTAGGCCAAAGGGTGTCCCGGATATTGCAATGAGTTTTGCTATTCCGGAGGGGACTGGTGACGCAATGGACGAGCAGTTTGCAAACAACGTTAGCTATTCAGTGTCTCACCAGCTTCAGCAAGCTATAATGCAAGAGACTACTAACAAGTACAAAACACCTGTCAATTGTGCAGCATAGAAAGTGCCTACTGTGAACCCAGCTATTTGGGCACCCATGAGTCCTGCTATGAGAGGACAGGAGGTTCGTCATCAACACATCCTCCAACTGGTGGCTGCAGCAATTACTGCAATTGGAACTATGGTCAAAAGGACCATGATAAATCAAACACAAAAAGACGTGTTGGCTCTGTTATGCAATGCATACTTTGAAATTAATTGCATTAGGAAAATCGCCATCACACCAACTCGTAATCAAAAATTTGCTGCACTGTGTAAGGTGACAAATATTCAAACGCCTGAGTTCCTGTTTGGAACAGACCTTGTCAAACAGATACGAGATATTGATGATGAGGCGAAAACAATTGGTTTGGTGAAGCCAAGTACATCACGGCCACCTTTTCGCAAACCTGGGTTTGTGTTTCGAAGATCAGATCCAAGTGCTGGACCGAGCAGGGGAAGGCCAGTGGGGCAACGAGGTTACCCACCAAGACAAAGTGGCTTCTACCCCAATGTGAGCAGACAGCAGGCTTTCAGGCTGACTGCAGAGGTACAGGGAACTTTTGTTAAAGGTTCTGGTGCACAACCTCCTATTGGAGGTAGATTGCAATTGTTTTACAATGAATGGTGCTGTATTACATGTGATATGTTTATACTAAATACTGTGTCAGGTTCTACCATTGAATTTATTTCTGGGACAGATCCACCTCAGCAGCACAAACCAAATAAAATGTTGGTGTTTTCTGCTCCAGAAACTGAACAGGTTAATGAAGAAATTAGAAATTTGTGTAAAAAAGGAGTGATTGAAAAAGCCATTACTCAGTCACAACAATGTGTCTCTAACATTTTCCCCAGACCTAAGAAATATGGGGGTTGTAGAGTAATTTTGGATCTCACTCATTCAAATTGTTCAGTACTCTATAGACATTTCAAAATGGACACCTTCGTTACTGCAAAACAGCTGGTCTCACAAGGTATGACAGTAACATTACCAGCAGTCAAGGTTGTGGTTATTGCTGCGGTCTGTATTGTGTCACACAAAAGCTTAATCCCTCCATCCGAGACGTGGCTAAGGTCATTGGGAAATTGGTAGCAGCTTTCCCTGCAGTAAAGTTTGGGCCTTTGCATTATCAGCATTTGCAAAGAGCAAGAGAACAAGCACTAAAAGAGCATGCAGGTCATTTTGATCAGGTTATGCAATTACCAGCCACAGCTCTAGCAGAGTTGCAGTGGTGGATTGTTAATGTCAGTCAAGCTACCAATAACATTTAGGTGCAGGAACCTTCAATGATTTTACAGACTGATGTGAGTGCTCTCGGATGGGGGGCTACGGACATTGAGTCCAGCTGTGGAGTTAGATGGAATGAACAAGAAAGTTTGATTCTTCACCCACGAGGAATAAATTATTTGGAATTACTGGGGGCATTTTATGGGTTAAAGACAGATTGCTCCACAATGAATAATTTGCACATTCAACTCCAGATGGATAACACTACGGCAGTGGCATATATCAATCATATGGGAGGAGCGAGATCAGTTTTATGTGATAGCATGGCTAATCTCATATGGCATTGGTGTATTTCAAGAAACATTTGTGTTTCGGCCATCTATCTGCCAGGGGTAGACAATGTGGTGGCAGACCAAAGGTCACGAAAATTCAATGATAATATAGAATGGATGTTGAATTCTAAAGTTTTTCAAACAATTGTCACTCGATTTGGATTGCCAGATATTGATCTGTTTGCATCCAGACTGAATCACCAGTTGCCTAAATATGTTTCATGGGAACCAGATCCAGGAGCAGTAGCTTTGGATGCTTTTTCATTACATTGGGGACAATCATTCTTTTTTGCTTTCCCTCCATTTTGTCTGATTATGAAATGTTTAACCAAAATAGAGCGTGACTCCGCCACAGGCGTTTTGGTGGTCCCAGATTGGCCAACACAACCATGGTTCCCATTGATACTCAGAATGATGGTTCAGCCATTCATGATGGTTCCCAGCTGCAGTAATTTGTTGGTGCATCTGGTTACAGGAGGAAGTCACCCATTACATGACCGTATCAATTTGTTGGTCTGCAGGTTCCGAACAGACTATTCCAAGGTCTTGGATTGTCGGACAGGACCATGGAGGTTATCACTGCAGCCTGGAGGAATAGTACTAAAAAACGATATATGGTTCATATAAAGAAATAGGAGATGTTTTGTGTACAGTCAAATTTATCTTATCATACTGCAAGCATAAGTGATGTGTTGGAGTTCCTTGCTAAGTTGCATTTTGATGAGCATTTGAGTTATAGTGCTATTAACAGTGCTAGGAGTGCTTTGTCCTCCTATTTAGGACAGTCCGCAGGACAACAGCCTAATGGGGCTCATCCGTTAGTATCCCGATTTATGAGAGGAATTTTTAACAAAAACCCTCCTAAACCCAGGTACACAGAAATCTGGGATGTCAGTGTAGTTCTCACACTGCTTCGGCAATGGGTTCCAATTACGTCGTTGTCTATGCAGAGGTTAACTCTGAAAGTGGTTATGCTTATGGCGCTGGTTTCAGCACAACGTGTACAAACATTACAATTGTTACGAATAGATTGTATGCATTTGTCTGGAGATGACATTACTTTTTATGTCTATGATTTAATCAAACAAAGCAGGTCAGTTATGGCAGGAACCAAGGTGACATTTAAAGCATATCCTGTTGACCAAATGTTATGTGTAGTTAAACACTTAAGGCGATATCTTGAGTTAACAGGGATGTAAACACAGAGCTTTGAAATCTTCACGTAGTCACTCATGTGACTCTGAAGTAAAATAGTAAGATTAAACGAGAACTTACCAGTTTGTAGTTTGATCTTTATTTTATGAGGAGTTACGTTGAGGGATTACGTGCCCTCTGCTCCCACCCTCATAATCTAAGAGATCATGTGGTAGTTCTAGTCTTCTTAAAGCCTTTCTATGTTACTTCGGCTATATGTGTTTTCTGTGTTTCCACGCCGCTGCTTTGAAGTATGACGCGCATGCGCCTGGCGGGACTTCTTCACATAATCCCTCAACGTAACTCCTCATAAAAATAAGGATCAAACTTCGAACTGGTAAATTCTTGTTTAATCTTACTATTATATTGAAGGGTCACTGAGAATGAAATTACATCCATTTCCTTTCAACAGTCCAGTGACTAAAATTCATTCGGGCCACCCAGATTTACAGAGTTGTTATATTGCCACCTTAATGAGTATTCCTTAAAATTGCGAATCTATGTATTTGAAAACACTTACCATCACAAAGTGAAGGGTTGGTCATGTTAGTGCTGAAGCCTGGGGCACAACTGCACAGGAAGCCTCCGATTGTGTTGATGCAGATTTGTTGACAGTTTGAGGTGTTTGTTGTACATTCATTGATGTCTGGAACAAAACCAGGGAATTACAATTCAATGTTTAAGCAGGAACTGCTGATGCAGGAAAATCGAAGATAGAAAAAAATGCTGAGGAAACTAAACGGGTGAGGCAGTATCTATGGAGTGAAGGAAATAGGCAACATTTCGGGTTGAGACCCTTCTTCAGAAGAGGTCTGAAGAAGTGCCTCAACCCGAAACATCACCCATTCTTTCTCTCCAGAGATGCTCTGCCAATCTCAACAATTATACATACATCGCATTAGATCTCATTGTACCCTTTTTAGAATTGTACTCTCCAGTTTATATTATCTCTTCTTATTCTGGTCACTAAGAACTAGATTTTTCAGCATTACATTTTATCTGCCTGCATTCTGTCTAACCGTTCCCCTTCTAGAAGTCCATCATAATCGTCCTTCAGTTTAGTTCATAGATACAGCAAAGAAAACAGGCCCTTCAGCCCACCGAGTCCGAGGTTATGGGAAATGAGAGATATAGACATTGAGGCTACTTTTAGAAGATACACAGAAAATGTTGGAGTAACTCAGTGCGACAGGCAGCATCTCCGGATGGAAGGAATGGGATGTTTCAGTTTGAGACCCTTCTTGTCCCGCTGAGTTACTCCAGCTTTTTCTGTCAACCTTCGGTTTATACCAACGTCTGCAGTTCCAATAGACTGTAGGCTGTCATTATACTGAACTAACGCAAAGTACAATGTATTTCAAAAATAAAGCATATGTAGCTCAATGTGTAGGAAGGAACTGCAGATACTGGTTTACACTAAAGATAGACACAAAATGCTGGAGTAACTCAGTGGGACAAAAAAAGTCTTGAACAGAAAGGTCACCCATTCCTTCTATCCAGAGATGCTGCATTCCTGCCGATTCCAGCATTTTGTGTGCGTCTTCTATAAGTAGCTCAGTGAGCCCATCTTTGTCACATGAATCACTGTCATCAGATTTCCTTCAAATTTACATCCCCATTGGTGAAATGGTCAAACCTATTGAAAACTATAGATGTAATATTTGTATTTCACAGAGTAATGGAGGGACAGCGAACTAGTAGATGTTTAAATACCATATCCTTTGACGATTTACACTTTAAAAAAAAATAATGCTGCAGTAGAAATAATGTCTAGAAAAGATTCACAGAGAATACAATATCAATAGACTTGATTAAAATCCATTTGTTACAGCCTCTAAATTTTACTAGACTGTTGGAAATGCAACAATAAATATTTTTTGCTAAGTCTAAGAAACCAGCTGTTTTAAAAATTCTACCATCACAAAGTGAAGGGTTGATCGCGTTGGCTTTGAAGCCCGGGCCACAACTACACAGGAAGCTTCCGATTGTGTTGGTGCAGTTTTGTTGACAGTTTGAAGTTCTGGTTGCACATTCATCAATATCTGGAAAAAGGACAGTAACAGACCCCTCAATATTATTTATATAATTTCATGCTACCAACTGAGACTGTCTCTTAATATTGTAATATACCATAGCCTTTAGGATGCCTCTTAACTGATGCAAGATTATGGAAATATCCGTTTCTCTCAGCATATTGCTTTGATATTACAAAACATGATCAGCCATGATCACATTGAATGGCGGTGCAGGCTTGAAGGGCCGAATAGCCTACTCCTACACCTATTGTCTACTGTCTATAATCAAATGGCAGCCAGCATCATCAGGGGCACACACCACCCTGGCCATGTTTTCATTTCACTGCTGCCCTTGGGAAGTTATGGGAGCCTAAAAACTGCAACATTCAGGAATAGCTCCTACCCAACAACCATCAGGTTATTGAACACTACAAGCTCCAACTAAACTCCAAACTACAAACTGCCTTGATTGTACTCGGGATGTGGGGGCTTCGTATTTGTGTTTACACCACTATATTGTTTGTGTGTTTTTATATATTGTACTTTTTGTTGTTTATTATAGTGTCTCCTGATTACTATGTTCATCTATCTGTTCTGCAGCTGCAAATGAGAATTTTATTATCTTGTACTTGATTTTTGAAAGGAAAGAATCAGGGAGAGGGGGGTCTGGGTGTAATAGTGGTGTGTGTGTGTGAGAGGCCCCGGGTAGGTTGGAGGAGAGAGAGAATGGGACAGGGAGGTTGGGGATTATATTCTTTAATTTTTCTAACTGAAACAGTTGCATTTAATATCATGATATTTAGTGGTATGTGGGGCTGCCTTTCTCAAAGGTATTAATTTGACAATGTAATCAACTGCAATCAATGTGTTGGGTCATCTAACTTTTGTTGGGCTATAAGAATGGCTGCCTTAAATATTATTATCCAAACTGCATTTAAAAACACCATACCATCACAAATAAAAGAGTTGGTCGCATTGGTGCTGAAGCCAGGGTCACAACTACACACAAAGCTTCCGATTGTGTTGTTGCAGATTTGTTGACAGTTCGAGATGTTGGTGCCACATTCATCAATGTCTGGAGGAAAAAGTGTGAATGACCTGTTGAAACTTTCATACCATTTATCTTTGCCAAATGAATCTTCATCACTTTAGATCATAAGACGAAGAATAACAGTGAATAAAATGTTTTGGTTAGGCCAGCAAATATTTACTGGGTGGTACAAAATGCCACGGAAAATATTATTCCCCAACTCCAAGAAAGTATGTTCCGGCTGCCTGCCCCTTTTCGGGGTTACGTCCGTGCCCGGGTGGGGTTAGAAATGGAATACACCCTGACCACGGGCACACTGGGGGAGTTCCGGGAGCGCTGGGGTCTGCAGGGTGTTAAATGCATCCTTGACAAGGAACGTAAGATAATTGTACAGTAGTTTATTAAGGAAATGTGGTTGTATTGTATAATGGTGGTGGGATCTGGTTTGTTTTATTGTAGTGTAATATTATTTTTTAATAATTGAATACATTTTTTTGAAAAAAAAGTTTATTTGAAAACCTCACCATCACAAAGCGAAGAGTTGGCCACATTAATGCTGAAACCTGGGTAACAACTGCACAGGAAGCTTCCGATTGTGTTGGTGCAGATTTGTTGACAGTTCGAGGTGTTGGTTCCACATTCATCAATGTCTGGAGGACAAAGAGTGAATGACATGTCAAATACTTTCATATGTTTTGCCTTTGCAAATGAAACGTCATTACTTTATATCATGAGATGGAAAATAAGTTACACAATTACACAGGTGTAAGAATTTATCCCTACTTTTACACTTCTTTCTACAAGAAAAGTATCCATTCAGTGAATGCTGATATACGATAACATTGTATCCCTTTTCCTTCATTATTACAGTTAGTAAAATGTTAGAAAAAGTTAGGCCAGCAAATAATTACAGGGAAGTAAGAACTGCTGCAGAAAATATTAGTCCCCAACCACAAGAAACTATGTTTGAAAACACCTCACCTTCACAAAGCGAAGAAGTGGCCACATTAATGCTGAAACCTGGGTCACAACTGCACACAAAGCTTCCGATTGTGTTGGTGCAGTTTTGGTGACAGTTCGAGGTGTTGGTTGCACATTCATTGATATCTGGAGAAATAAGCTCAGTTACTCCTGGTGCAAATTGTGGACAATGAGCTTTCAGACTTGCTCACATATTTTCATCAACAATAATGCAGGATAGTTTCTCAGCACAACAAGATAAAAAATCCGACTAGAGTCACAATGGCTCTCACAGTGCACCAATCACAATGAGCTTTCAAGCTGGCTGCCGACTGCCACAACGACATCACAATGGGATGTTGCTCCTCCCCTCTCCTGTCCTCCTCTCCCATCCCATTCCCTACCCTCCACTCCCCTGTCCTCCTCCTTCCTCCACTTTCCTGCCCTCCCCTCCCCTTTTCTCCCCTCTCCTCTCCTACCCTCCTCTCCCCTTACTCTCCCCTCTCCTGTCTTCCCCTCTCCTCCCCTTCTCTCCCCTCATCTCCTCTCCTCCTCTCACCTCTCCTACCCCCCTCTCTACCGCTCTCTCCTCCCTCATTCTCTCTCCCCCTGTCCCCTCTCCAACTCTCCTCCTCTTCCCTCTCTCACGTCCCCTCCCCCCCATTCTCTCCCCCTCAATAGTACGACAACTTCACCATCTCCCCCTCAGTATATATATATATTTATAATCAAAAGAGTGGTGGAATATTGCTTTGAGCAATGGGTTGCGTAGAGGGACCAGTCATCCCATGTGATAGGGACCCAACGGGACCCACTTGGTCGAGTGACACTTAAAACATTCAGTGTTTATGATCAAATTTGTACAAAACTACAAAGAGATTCCTGTTATGGGTGGGGACACGCACTGTTATATTAAGGATATATATTTTTTAATTTTTACTATAATTTGTAATTTCTGATCACACCGCGATTCGGTTTGAAGCACAGTTCTGGCAACTACGAGAAGACAGGCCAGTCAATCGATTCCAGCCTTTCCAGTGAAGCAGAAAGTTTTTGGTTCTTATGTCCACATTGGTCAAATGACAGAAGTATTGACAATTGATGATTATCAATTTGGATTCCACTTCTTTAATTATGTAATTGTGCAAATTTACTATTCTTCTTCAATAACAGTTTTCATTAGCATTTTCTTAATAGAAATAAATCTATCGAGTGAAAACTCAGAACGAACAATATCAATTTTTTTCCATCTTTAAGAGGCTTTGCATTTGAAAATTCCCACCATCACAAAGGGAAGAGTTGGTCACATTGATACTGAAGCCTGGGTCACAACTGCACACGAAGCTTCCGATTGTGTTGGTGCAGATTTGTTGACAGTTCGCGGTGTTGGTTCCACATTCATCAATGTCTGGAGATAATAGAATGAATGACATGTCAAACACTTACATATCATTTGCCTTTGCCAACTAAAACTTCATCAATTCATATCAAGAGATGGAAATTAATTCAGGTGTAGGGTTTGGTAATATACTGACATTCTATGTTCTATATATTCTATGTTGTTGCATCCACTGGCAAAATGACAGGAGTATTGAAAAATGCAGATTCTCAATATGGATTTCACATCATTATGTGAATGGCTGTGAAAATGTAGAGTAAATAACAATAAGGTCAAAAGGTCATAAGTGAAAGCATTAGAATTAGGCCATTCAGCCCACCAGTCAATCTTGGCTAATTTATCTCTGCGTCCCAACTCATTTCTCCTGCCTTCTCCACATAACATCTGCACTAATCAAGAATCTATCTATCTCTGCCTTAAAAATATCCATTGAAGTGGCCTCCACTGCCTTCTGTGGCAAACAATTCCACAGATTAATCACCATCTGACTAAACAAATGTCTCCTCATCTCCATTCTAAAAGAATATCCTTTAATTCCGACGCTATGACCTCTAGACCTAGACTCTCCCACTAATCATTTAGTTCTACTTTGAAATATTCTTATTGCAAAGTAAATTTCTCAGGTGGAAAGTCACAGAAAAGATCTAATATACCTTTTCCCCCAATTGTGAAAAACTTTGCAGTTGAGAATTCCTACCATTACATTGGGAAGAGTTGGTCATGTTGATGCTGAAGCCTGGGTCACATCTGCATACGTAACCTCCAATTGTGTTAGTGCAAATTTGTTGACAGTCTGAGGTGTTGGTTGCACATTCATCGATATCTGGAGGAAAAGGAATGAACGACATGTCAAATACTTTTATGTCATATTGCTTTGCTATGAAAACTGTCACTTCATAACAAAAAATCTGCAAATGAACAGATAACACTAGGGATAGCAGTGTTATCCCTACTTTTCCACTTTGTTCTGCAAGTAAAGTATGGATTATATGAAGACTCACAAAGTATGAAATATTATCCTTTCTTTGTTCATTATTAAGGTGACTAAAATTCATTTGTTAGGCCAGTGATGTTTTACAAGGTAGCAAGATCTGCCATATTAAATATTATTCTTAACTTTTCAAATTATGTGTTTAAACACTTCCTACCATCGTAGAGTGAAGAGTTAGTTATGTTGATGCTGAAGCCTGGGTAACAGCTGCACAGGAAGCTTCCGATTGTGTTGGTGCAGTTTTGATGACAGTTTGAGATGTTATAAATATAGAAACATAGAAAATAGGTGCAGGAGGAGGCCATTCGGCCCTTCTAGCCAGCACCGCCATTCATTGTGTTCATGGCTGATCGTCCCTAGATCAATAACCCGTGCTTGCTTTCTCCCCATATCCCTTGACTCCCCTAGCACCTAGAGCTCTATCTTACTCCCTCTTAAATCCATCCAGTGACTTGGCCTTCACTGCCCTCTGTGGCAGGGAATTCCATAAATTCACAATTCTCTGGGTGAAAATGTTTTTTCTCACCTCAGTCTTAAATGACCTCCTCTTTATCCCAAGACTGTGGCCCCTGGATCACCCCTCAACTTCTAAACTCTAGTGAATACAAGCCTAGTCTTTTCAATCTTCCCTCATATGACAGTCCCGCCATCCCAGGGATCAATCTCGTGAACCGACACTGCACTGCATGAATTACAAGGATGTCCTTCTTCAAATTAGGAGACCAAAATTGTACACAATACTCCAGATGTTGGTTGCACATTCATCGACATCTGAAGAAATAAACTCAATTACTCTGCCAGAGGAAATATTTGATGCATGTAAGGTAACAACATTTAAAATACAATAGACAATAGGTGCAGGAGTAGGCCATTCGGCCCTTCAAGCCAGCACCACCATTCACGGTGATCTTGACTGATCATCCCTAATCAGTACCCCGTTCCTGCCTTCTCCCCTTATCCCCTGACTCCGCTATCTTTGAGAGCCCTATCTAGCTTCATTTGAAAGTATCCAGAGAACCGGCCTCCTCCGCCCTCTGAGGCAGCAAATTCCACAGACTCACAACTGTCTGTAAGAAAAAGTGTTTCCTCGTCTACGTTCTAAATGGCTTAACCCTTATTCTTAAACTGTGGCCCCTGGTTCTGGACTCCCCCAACATCGGGAACATGTTTCCTGCCTCTAGATGGTCCAAACCCTTAATAATGTTATATGTTTCAATGAGAACCCCTCTCATCCTTCTAAACTCCAGAGTATACATGCCCAGCCACTCCATTCTCTGAGCATATGAGAGTCCGTCATCCCGGGAATTAACCTTGTAAACCTACGCTGCACTCACTCAATAGCAAGAATGTCCATCCTCAAATTAGGGGACCAAAACTGCACACAATACTCCAGGTGTGGTCTCACTAGGGCCGTTCCTGTTACTGTTATCCAAATGTGCCGCTATTTCATCTTTTATGATTGACTCCAGCATCTTCCCCACCACTGATGTCAGGCTAACTGGTCTATATTTCCCTGTTTTCTCTCTCCCGCCTTTCTTAAAAAGTGGGATAACATTAGCTACCCTCCAATCCCCAGGAATTGATCGTGAATCTTTAGAACATTGGAAAATTATCACCAATGCATCAACGATTTCTAGAGCCACTTCCTTAAGTACCCTGGGATGCAGACCATCAGGCCCTGGGGATTTATCAGCCTTCAGTCCCATCAGTCTACCCAACACCATTTCCTGCCTAATGTGGATTTCCTTCAGTTCCTCCATCACCCCAGATCCTCTGGCCACTAGTATATCAGGAAAACGGTTTGGTCCTCCCTAGTGAAGCCGATCCAAAGTACATGTTCTACTCATCTGCCGTTTCCTTGATCCCCATAATAAATTCACCTTTTTCAGTCTTCAAGGGTCCAACTTTGGTCTTAACTAACTTTTTCCTCTTCACATACCTAAAGAAGCTTTTACTATCCTCCTTTATATCATCTTCGTACCTCACCTTTTCTCCCCGTACTGCCTTTTTAGTTATCTTCTGGTGCTCTTTAAACATTACCCACTCCTCTTGCTTCCGCTCACCTTTGCTACGTTGTACTTCTTTCCTATTTTTATACGATCCCTGACGTCCCTTGACACCACGGTTGCCCCTTACACCCCTTGGAAACTTTCTTCCTCTTTGAAATGAACTGATCCTGCACCTTCTGTATCATTCACAGAAATACCTGCCATTGTTGTTCCACTGTCATTCCTGCTAGGGTATCTTTCCAGTCAACTTTGGCCAGCTCTTCCCTTATGGCTCCATAGTCCCCTTTATTCAACTGTAACACTGACACCTCCGATTTACCCTTCTCCCTCTCTGATTGTACATTAAACAACCATATTATGGTCACTACCTCCTAATGGCTCCTTAACCTCGTTCCTTTATTAAATCCAGTTCATTACATCACACTAAATATAGAATTCTCCCTGTATGCTCCAATACAAGTTGCTCTAAAAATTCATCACAAAGGCTCCACAAACTCCCTTTCTTTGGATTCAGTACCAACGTGATTTTCCCAGTCTACCTGCATGTTAAAATCTCCCATAACAACCGTAGCATTACCTTGACTACATGCCAATTTTAACTCCTGAGTCAACTTGCACCCTATATCCACACTACTTTTAGGGTCCTGTAGATAACTCCCATTAGGAGTTTTTTACCCTTACAATTCCTTAGTTCTATCCATACTGACTCCACATCTCCTGTTTCAATGTCACCCCTTGCAAGGGACTGAATCTCATTTCTCACCAACAGAGCTACCCCACCCCTCTGCCCACCTGTCTGTCTTTTCGATAGGAGGTATGCCCTTGCATATTCAGTTCCCAGCCGTGACCCTCTTGCAGCCATGTGTCTGTAATTCCCACAACATCATACTTGCCAATTTCTAACTGAGCCTCAAGCTCGTCCACTTTATTTCTTATACTTCGCACATTCATATACAACACTTTGACCTCTGTATTCACCTCCCCGCTCGCACGGGTCACTATTGGCCCTGACCTTACTCTCTTATCCCTTCTCTAACTTTCTTTCCCATTAATTCGGAAGTCTTTTGTAACTTTTCCTGTACTCACTTCCACTTCCCCTTCAATCTTTATACTCCCAATTTGTCAATCCCTCCCCCCTATTTAATTTAACTATTTAGTTTAAACCCACATGTGTAGCCCCAGCTAACCTGCCTTCCAGAACATCGGTACCCCTCCAGTTAAGGTGTAACCTGTCCATTTTGCACAGGGCAGCCCGAACACAGAGGAAATCCCAGTAGTCTATAAATCTAAATCTTGCTCCCTGCACCAGCGCCTCAGCCACACAATATTCAGCCAGGAATATTGACACCCCACCCTCTGAGATTTATAGGCGAGCACGGGATAGTACACTACTGTTACATACACTACTGTTCTTTAAATGCCAGGGATTGCCTGATACAATTTAAAGTATTAGGTTATACTACTCAAAGACCAAATTGAACAAGATCTTCCCTACTGTCTCTGCACTCTGTGATAAATGTCACTTCCAAGAAGCCACCCTAACTCATTCTTTTGTCTCCTGTATAAATATACAAAACTTCTTGAAGGGAATATTCAATATCATTTCGAAAACACTCAAATTTCAATTGGAGACAGATTCAAAATCAATAATATTAAGAATGTCCTAAGTTAACGATATTCCAAAGACGCTTCGTTGACTATGGTTTAATAACTGTGAAAAAACATACACTTAAATTCTGGAAAAAGATAACAGTCCCCATAGTGAAGCTGTGGATTACAGAAATGACCGAGACATTCCATTTAAAAAAATAAGGCTTGTTATGTCTGACAAACCAGATCAATTTCCCAAAATATGGTCTCCTTTCATTGAATTTCTTTACCAACATAATGGTTGAAGACAAATTCAAACCAACGCTAGGGTCAGGTGAGCGGGCGTAGGGAAGGGTAATGGGATATATCTCCGCTTTTTTCCACTTCTTCGTTAGTTCAGGGGTTTTTCTTTTTTCTCTTTCATGTCTTTTTCTTTTTCGATGTTAAGAAATTGGTGAAGATTTGCTTGCTTTACATTTTTTTATTTATGCCACATTTTGTTTTATTTTCTGCAACAAAATGTCAAGGACTGCAACGTATAGGTTCAGAGCTCAGGACTACATCCTAGTTCATTTGAGTAAAAAAATCAGTAACCTGCTATCAGCAAACTAAAAGCTGTTCATGAATCTGAAGGAATGTGCCTTCAAGCTTTTGTACTTTGTGCCAAATGCAAGAGGGGAGAAGAGGGAATGACCCGAGTGAAAATTGTCCTTGTTTATTTTGCTTGCTTCCCAAGCCAGTGGGATGTGTAGATGGATGTAATAGGGTATTGATGGTGTGTGTGATGGACTGAGCTATACCCACAACTGGCTGCTATATCCTCCGGTCTTCAGCAGAGTGGTTACCAGGCCTAGCTGTGATGCATCCTGATAGGATGTTCTCCACAGCGCATGTGTCGATGTTGGTAAGAGCTGGAGGATTCATTGGACTTACATAGTCTTGAGGAGTTAGTGGCATTGGTGTGCTCTCTAAGCCATAATTTCAAGTAGTGCCAAGTCCATAATGTAATGACGCTGAGGTAGGCTTGAGGTTAGGGCTGTTCAGGGTGTTCTAGAACTTAATAATAGTTGGGATAAAGGTGTTATTGAACTAGTAATTAACAGTGATTGTGCTCCCGCACCTTCTTTCCAATGGTAACAGAAAGAAGAGCGCGTGGCCAGAATGGTGCGAGGCAGGGAGCTAGTTGCCCGAGCTGTTGGTCAGAATTTGGCGGTGTGATGGGAAGTTAGAGGACATAAGCAGTGTCTCAAAGGAAGGACAGGCATGGGGAGGTGAAGCAATATGGTGACACTGATTGCTGGTGTGTTTATTTGAATGCAAAGAGTATTGTGGGGTAAACAGATGGATTTAGAGCCTGGATTAAAGCTTAATTTTCCTTGAGAAGGAGCCAAACGATTTGGAGGAGTTGCACTACTAATCCGGGAGACTGTCATGGCAGCACTCAGAGCACATACTGGAGGATTCATCCATTGAGATGATATAGGTGGAGTTTAGAAGTAAGAAATACTATCCAACGGGATAGTATAATAGGGCCCCCCAATAGCAAACTGGAGGTCGAAGTACCGTTATGTGGACAGATTACTCTACCAGCTTTCCAAAGCAACAGGGGTTGTCTTAGTGATTGACTTTTTCAATATTGACTGGGACTTGATTAGTTCCAAAGGCTTAAACGAGGCAGATTTTGTGAGGTGTATTCAAGAGGGTTTCTAGAAACAATCTGTGGATAATCCAACCAGACAAGGGAACATACTGGACCTCGTGTTGGGAAAAGAACGTGGCCAGGTGACATATTACAGTGGAAGATCCTTTTGAGGATAGTGACCACAAATCCATACGTTTTAAGGAGATGGCTGGACAATGTTGGAAGGTACCAAATTGGAGTAAAGCAAACCACACATTATTGTACTGGAGCTCAGGAGGGTACACAATGAGCAATTGTTATTGGTTAAGTCCCACATCAGACTTGTTGGAGACATTTAAAGGCCAGTTGATTGATGTTCTGAACCAGTATGAACCAGTAAAGATAAGGGATAAGGATGGCAAAGTAAACGAACCTTGGATGGAAAAAAGGTCGCAAATTTTGTGAAAACGAAAAAGTAAGCTCATGCAAGAGGATAGAATCAGGGCTCGTCTTTGAGGAAAGGAGAGAACTGGTGGGTGATTAAAAGGGACAAAATGGACCACAAAATGGCTTTGGCAAAGTCAGATTAAAGAAAATGCCAACATTTTTTATGCCTACATTAAAAACAAGAGGGAATAAGGGAGGGAACCTGTGATCCAAGCCTATAACTCCCCGATGGGATGCTTGTTTTCATAGTTTGGTCATTTGAGTATAAGAGTTAGAAAGTCATGATGCAGATTTATAGGATGTTTGTAAGGCCGCATTTGGAGTATTGTAAGCAGTTGACCGATTATAGGAACAAGGTAACGGAATTGGATCGGTGCTGAAGAGCTTTACCATAATAATGCCCAGACTAGTGGGTATCAGCTACAGGTGGAGGATGGACAGATTTGTATTATTTTTCCTGGAACTTGGTAAAATCCTATAAAATTGTGAGACATAGATAGATAGTCGGAATGTATCTCCCAGGATGGGAAAACTCAAATACTACAAGGCATAGCCTTAAATTGAAATGGCAAGGTTTAAAGGAAATGTGCGGTGCAAGTCTTTTTACACAGAGGCTGGTGATTGCAGAGGCAGAGGCATTTAAGAGACTTAAATTTAACCTTGCATTTAAGAGAATGTAGGGATATGGATCATGTGCAGTTAGATAAGAGTTAGTCTTGGCCTGTTGTTCAGCACAGGCAGTATGGGCTGAAGAGCCTGTTCTTGTGCTGTACTGTGCTATATTCTATAAAACCTGCAGATGTAATATTTAAATGTGAGAGGATAATGTGAATTGTGAAATTTTAACTTCATTCACATATAAAAATGTACAAAATATTTTACAACTGCGCAGTATATGTATAATTATTTTATTTTGAAGGCACGCTGAGAATGAAATGCCATCCATTTTTATTCAGTATTCAAGTGACTAAAATTTGTTTTCTGGGCCACCTAGTTGGTACAGGGCAATTACTGTATCCGACCACATTCAATATTATTCCTTAAATGTGATAAATTATGGAATACATCTTTACATGAAGCTTCCGATTATGTTGATGCAGATTTGTTGGCAGCAGGTTACATTTAGTGATATTTACATGGACAACAGATAGTGATGCAGCAGTAGAGTTGCTGCCTTACAGCGCCAAAGACCCGGGTTTGTACATTCTCCCTGTGACCGCATGGGTTTTCTCTGGGTGCCTGCGTTTCCATCCCAAAGACCTTCAAGTTTATGGGTTAATTGACTTTTGTAAATTATCCCTAGTGTGTAGGATAGAACCAGCTTATGGGTGATCACTGATCAGTGGGGACTCGGTAGGCCAAAGGGTCTGTTTCCATGCTGTAACTCTAATCTAAACAAAACTAATCTATGTGTTTGAAAACACCTACCGTCACAAAGCGAAGGGTTGGTCGCATTAGTGCTGAAGCCCAGAATACAACTGCACATGAAGCTTCCGATTGTGTTGGTGCAGATTTGTTCACAGTACGAGATGTTGGAGCCACATTCATTGATATCTAGATGGAAAATAGATAGTGATACATCAATACTTTCTGCAGCATTTAGCTTTGCCAAGTGAATTTCTCTCTCTTAATATCATAATATAATATAGACAATAGGATGTGACTTTACTGATCCAAGAGACTAAATTGTGCTGTCTTTATCAAATACTGCTTTGATGCTTGGAAATGTTACCAGCCGACTGTGTGCCATTCTTGGTTTCATTGATCATTAGCATCACCGTATTTTCAAGTTTTACATTGGCTTTGTGAAATGGAAGGAGCATTGAAAAACGGATGGGCATGGTTTAGATAACGTAGACTCATGATAAAAAATTGTGGACGTTTTGCTCCCCTCACATTTTAAAGGTGACGATTATACTTTAGTTTACAGGGCGTCCAATCTATGTGGCCCAACTGCCGCATTGAATATTGTTCACAATCTGTGAGAAACAAAGCTTTTGAATTTTTCTACCATCACAGAGTGAAGAGTTGGTCACATTGGTGCTGAAGCCTGGGTCACAACTGCACATGAAGCTTCCGTTTGTGTTGATGCAGACTTGTTCACAATTTGAGGTGTTGGTTTTACATTCTTCAATATCTGGAGAAAAACAAGTGACCGAAATGTCAAACACTTGAACATTATTTGGCTTTGCTGAAGGAAACGTTGTCACTTAAATATTCTGAACTGTCTGCATGATGTTGCTATACAATAGCAACACTGCATATGATGATGGCCTTAGTGATATTACCTTGCATTTATGGAATTTATGATGTGAGTGTCCCACACTTGGCTTCATATATAATTGAGATCAGAGTATCTTTATATTTACATATTCTTTGGTGGAATTACATTATCATTGAAACCTGCAGATGCAAAGTTGGATTTGAGAGGGGAATGTGAATTGTGGTAGATTACATTTATTACATTTCTGCAGTCAATATATGATTTTACTTCGGAGTCACGTGAGTGACTACGTGAAGAAGTCCCGCCAGGCGCATGTGCATCATTACGTACGCGCATGTCGCACTGAACGGGCTGGAGGACACCGCTCCACCAGCGGTAAGTAGAAAACTCACAGGTAAGTGGTTTTGAAAACTTTGCCTGCGAGTATTTAACTCCGTAAAGCTGGCTCGACAAGTCAGTAGGAGTTGGTGGTATGGAGCGGTCAGGTAGGAGAGTTCGTTCTAAGCGTGGGTCCACGGATTCACTTAATCGTTTGGGTCGGGAGATGAGTGAGGCAATGCCGGTTCCGATACCGGGTGCCGTTTTACCGACAGCAGTTTTATTAGAAAGTGAACTTTCCACGGCAGTTCCAGTTACTCAGGAGGCTGAGGCCACCGACAGCCATAGAAAGGCTAAAAGAAAATCTAATAGACCAGTCTGAAGAAGAAGAATGTGACTCCCTTCCAGGTAATAAAAGAATGTGGGGGAGGATGCAGAATATGGAGAAGATGCTCCAAACTCTGATAAAACTAGGGGCTAAGGGCCCAGTGATTCCCCAGGCAGCTGTTCAACAAGGCCCATATCAAGAGGAATATGTGAAATGTCAGCAAGGGGATTTCCTTCCAGCGCCTTGTATAGGACTGGAAGGTGCCTCCCTAATATATGACTTGGGAGAAGCGGGGCAGGATGCAGCTGACCCCATGTCTGGTGTCCCTGCTTATATGCAAACACCAGAGCACAAGAGCAACGCTCCGGGTGTCCCGGATATTGCAATGAGTTTTGCTATTCCGGAGGGGACTGGTGACGCAATGGACGAGTAGTTTGCAAACAACGTTAGCTATTTAGTGTCTCACCAGCTCCAGCAAGCTATAATGCAAGAGACTACCAACAAGTACAAAACACCTGTCAATTGTGCAGCATTGAAAGTGCCTATGGTGAACCCAGCTATTTGGGCACCCATGAGTCCTGCTATGAGAGGACAGGAGGTTCGTCATCAACACGTCCTCCAACTGGTGGCTGCAGCAATTCTCCGCCGACCCACGACACTCCACCGCCCTCCAGCAGCCCGCAGCCGTCGCCTCACCGACAGACTGGACTCTGCAGCGGGCCTGAAGCCTCCACGTTGCTCACTCCTCCCACCACTCTGTTGTTAACGGAACTGGGTCCTAGTGCCCGTCTCCCCAGCCCCGGTGACCTCAGTGGCTATTCCACTGGGTCTTCCCCATCCCCCTCCTACTATGTAACCCCTGCTCTTTCCCACCCACACCACAGCCCCCATACGCCCCCACCCCCTGACCACCCTCCACCCCCCACCACACAACGCTCCGTCCTCAGTCCACTCACCTGCCTTCCTCCAGCCACAACCCCCATCCCTGCCGCGTGTTCACCATCCCCCCGTACCTCCCCCTCTCCGACACCGAAAGGTCGGTCCTCAGCAGAGGTCTTACCTTTGTCCCCCTCTGTCCTCACCTCAATGAGTTCCGCGCCCACCACGTCTTGGAGCTCTTCTACCGTCGCCTCCGCCTCACAGCGTTCTTCCACGGGAATAAGTCCTCGCCCCCCACTGATGATCCCTTTTCCTGTCTCCCACGTACCCCCTCCTCGTGGACCTCCCCTCGTGGCCCTCCAGCTTTAGAACTCTTTATACAGAACTGCCGATGGGATATCAACCGCCTCGACTTCTCCACTGCCCTGTCTCACTCCAATCTCTCCCCCTCCGAACGTACTGCCATCGACTCACTCCGCAACAACCCAGACTGGGTTATCAAACCCGCCGACAAGGGAGGTGCCGTGGTAGTCTGCTGCGTCGATCTTTAAAAAGCGGAGGCCATGCGCCAACTCTCGGACACCTCCTCCTACTTACCCCTGGATCATGACCCCACTGACGAGCACCAGGCCACCATCTCGAGCACCATAACCGACTTCATCAACTCCGGCTCCCTACCCCCCCGAACCTCCAACCTCATCGTTTCCCAGCCCCGCACAGCCCGATTTTACCATCTCCCCAAAATCCACAAACCCGACTGCCCCGGCAGACTCATTGTCTCTGCCTGTTCGTGCCCAACCCAACACATTTCCATATACCTTGACTCCATCCTATCCCCCTTTGTTAAATCCCTCCCCACCTATGTTCAAGACACCTCAGACACTCTCCGTCGGCTCCACGCATTCCATTCCCCAGGCCCCCATCCTCTCATCTTCACCATGGACGTCCAGCCACTATACACCTGCATCCCCCACCAGGATGGTCTCAAAGCCCTCCGGTACTTCCTCGACCAGAGGAGCAACCCATACCCATCCACTGACACCCTCCTCCGCCTAGCGGAGTTGGTCCTTACCCTCAATAACTTCTCTTTTGACTCCTCCCATTTCCTCCAAACACAAGGCGTAGCTATGGGCACACGCATGGGCCCTAGCTACGCCTGCCTCTTTGTCGGGCACGTCGAACAATCTTTGTTCTCGGCGTACCAGGGCCCCATCCCCGACCTCTACCTCGACGACTGCTTTGGTGTCACCTCCTGCACCCACACACAACTGACTGACTTCGTCCATTTCACCACCAACTTCCATCTGGCACTCAAATATACTTGGACCATTTCCGACATCTCCCTACCATTCCTTGACCTCACCATCTCTATTGCAGGTGATACACTCCTGACTGACATCCACTACAAACCAACTGACTCCCACAGCTACCTGGACTACTCTTCCTCCCACCCTCCTTCCTGTAAGGACTCCATCCCCTATTCCCAATTCCTCCGTCTACGCCGCATCTGCTCCCAGGATGAGGCGTTCCACACCAGGTCATCACAAATGTCCTCGTTCTTCAGAGAACGGGGTTTCCCCTCCCCCACTATAGATGAGGCTCGCACCAGGGTCTCCTCCATACCCTGCAACACTGCCCTCTCTCCCCATTCCCCCACTCACAACAAGGGCCGAGTCCCCCTGGTCCTCACCTTTCACCCCATCAGCCAGCGCATACAACAGATAGTCCTCCGCCAGTTTTGCCACCTCCAGCGTGAACCCTCCACTCACCACATCTTCCCATCTCCCCCCCGTCTGCCTTCCGCAATGACCGCTCCCTCCGCAACTCCCTTGTCAATTCTTCCCTTCCCTCCCGCTCCACCCCTTCCCCGGGCACTTTCCCTTGCAACCGCAAGAGATGCTACACTTGTCCCTTCACCTCCCCTATCCACTCCTTTCAGGGACCCAAGCAATCATTCCAAGTCCGACAGAGGTTCACCTGCACCTCCTCCAACCTCATCTACTGCATCCGTTGCTCCAGATGCCAGCTGATCTACATCGGTGAGACCAAGCGGAAGCTGGGCGATCGTTTCGTCGAACACCTCCGCTCGGTCCGCAATAAGCAACCCGACCTCCCGGTGGCTCAGCACTTCAACTCCCCCTCCCATTCCGTATCCAACCTCTCGGTCCTGGGCCTCCTCCACGGCCAGAGTGAGCAACACCGCAAGTTGGAGGAACAGCACCTCATATTCCGCTTGGGGAGTCTGCATCCTCTAGCCTTAAACATTGAATTTTCTCAATTCTGTTAACCTAGACTGCCTCCTCCCCTTCCCCACCTCTCCCTCAGCCCTCGGGCCCTGACATTCCTTCTCCATCTCCCCCCCCCCCCCCACCCAATTCGCCCTAGCTTCTCATTTTCACACTACAAACAGTTTACAATGGCCTGTTTCCTTTATCATCAATACTTTTTTGCATATCTTTCATTCATTGTTCTTTATCTCTCCACATCACTGTCTATATCTCTCGTTTCCCTGATCCCTGAACAGTTTGAAGAAGGGTCTCGACCCAAAACGTCGCCTATCTCCTTCGTTTCTTCGATGCTGTTGCACCACTGAGTTTCTCGAGCTTTTTGTGTAACCCTCGATTCTCCAGCATCTGCAGTTCCTTCTTTAACACGCAGCAATTACTGCATTTGGCACTATGGTCAAAGGGACCATGATAAATCAAACACAAAAAGACATGTTGGCTCTGTTATGCAATGCATACTGTGAAATTAATTGCATTAGGAAAATTGCCATCAGACCAACTCGTAATCAAAAATTTGCTGCACTGTGTAAGGCGACGAATATTCAAATGCCTGAGTTCCTGTTTGGAACAGACCTCGTCAAACAGATACGAGATATTGATGACGAGGCGAAAACAATTGGTTTGATGAAGCCAAATACATCACGGCCACCTTTTTGCAAACCTGGGTTTGTGTTTCGAAGTTCGGATCCAGGTGCTGGACCGAGCAGGGGAAGGCCAGTGGGGCAACGAGGTTACCCACCAAGACAAAGTGGCTTCTACCCCAATGTGAGCAGACAGCAGGCTTTCAGGCCAACTGCAGAGGTACAGGGAACTTCTGTTAAAGATTCTGGTGCACAACCTCCTATTGGAGGTAGATTACAATTGTTTTACAATGAATGGTGCTGTATTACATGTGATATGTTTATACTAAATACTGTGTCAGGTTCTACCATTGAGTTTATCTCTGGGATAGATCCACCTCAGCAGCACAAACCAAATAAAATGTTGGTGTTTTCTGCTCCAGAAACTGAACAGGTGAATGAAGAAATTAGGAATTTGTGTAAAAAAGGAGTGATTGAAAAAGCCATTACTCATTCACAACATTCACAACAATTTGTGTCTAACATTTTCCCCAGACCTAAGAAATATGGGGGTTGTAGAGTAATTTTGGATCTCACTCATTCAAATTGTTCAGTACTCTACAGACATTTCAAAATGGACACCTTCGTTACCGCTAAACAGCTGGTCTCACAAGGTTGTTATATGGCAACCATTAATTTGCAAGATGCGTATTATTCAGTACCAATTCATGCTCATTATCGCAGGTACTTGAAATTTAATTGGATGGGACAGCTGTGGCAATACAAAACATTGCCTAATGGATTGAGTTCAGCACCTGGGCTATTTACTAAATTGCTTAAACCTGTGCTGGGGCTGTTAAGAGCCCTTAATCACATTGTCATGGCTTACTCAGATGATGTCTTAATTATCAGCAACATTAAAGAGTCAGCTGAGGAATCGGTTGCAGTAACCAAAAATGTGTTGGAATCATTAGGGCTTTTGGGGCATCCAACTAAGTCCAAATTACAGCCAACCCAAAATATTCAGTATTTGGGATTTCTTATTGATTCAGTTCATATGACAGTAACATTACCAGCAGTCAAGGTTGTGGATATTGCTGCGGTCTGTACTTGTCTCACACAAAAGCTTAATCCCTTCATCCGAGAAGTGGCTAAGGTCATTGGGAAATTGGTAGCAGCTTTCCCTGCAGTAAAGTTCGGGCCTTTGCATTATCAGCATTTGCAAAGAGCAAGAGAACAAGCACTAAAAGAGCATGCAGGTCATTTTGATCGGGTTATGCAATTACCAGCCACAGCTCTAGCAGAGTTGCAGTGGTGGATTGTTAATGTCAGTCAAGCTACCAATAACATTTTGGTGCAGGAACCTTCAATGATTTTACAGACTGATGTGAGTGCTCTCGGATGGGGGGCTATGGACATTGAGTCCAGTTGTGGAGTTAGATGGAATGAACAAGAAAGTTTGATTCTTCACCCACGAGGAATAAATTATTTGGAATTACTGGGGGCATTTTATGGGTTAAAAGCAGATTGCTCCACAATGAATAATTTGCACATTCAACTCCAGATTGATAACACTATGGCAGTGGCATATATCAATCATATGGGAGGAGCGAGATCAGTTTTATGTGATAGCATGGCTAATCTCATATGGCATTGGTGTATTTCAAGAAACATTTGGGTTTTGGACATCTATCTGCCAGGGGTAGACAATGTGGTGGCAGACCAAAGGTCACGAAAATTCAATGATAATATAGAATGGATGTTGAATTCTAAAGTTTTTCAAACAATTGTCACTCGATTTGGATTGCCAGATATTGATCTGTTTGCATCCAGACTGAATCACCAGTTGCCTAAATATGTTTCATGGGAACCAGATCCAGGAGCAGTAGCTGTGGATGCTTTTTCATTACATTGGGGACAATCATTCTTTTATGCTTTCCCTCCAATTTGTCTGATTATGAAATGTTTAACCAAAATAGAGCGTGACTCCGCCACAGGCGTTTTGGTGGTCCCAGATTGGCCAACACAAGCATGGTTCCCATTGGTACTCAGAATGATGGTTCAGCCATTCATGATGGTTCCCAGCTGCAGTAATTTGTTGGGGCATCTGGTTACAGGAGGAAGTCACCCATTACATGACCGTATCAATTTGTTGTTCTGCAGGTTCCGAACAGACTATTCCAAGGTCTTGGATTGTCGGACAGGACCATGGAGGTTATCACTGCAGCCTGGAGGAATAGTACTAAAAACCAATATATGGTTCATATAAAGAAATAGGAGATGTTTTGTGTACAGTCAAATTTATCTTATCATACTGCAAGCATAAGTGATGTGTTGGAGTTCCTTGCTAAGTTGCATTTTGATGAGCATTTGAGTTATAGTGCTATTAACAGTGCTAGGAGTGCTTTGTCCTCCTATTTAGGACAGTCCGCAGGACAACAGCCTATCGGGGCTCATCCGTTAGTATCCCGATTTATGAGAGGAATTTTTAACAAAAACCCTCCTAAACCCAGGTATACAGAAATCTGGGATGTCAGTGTAGTTCTCACACTACTTCGGCAATGGGCTCCAATTACGTCGTTGTCTATGCAGAGGTTAACTCTGAAAGTGGTTATGCTTATGGCGCTGGTTTCAGCACAATGTGTACAAACATTACAATTGTTACGAATAGATTGTATGCATTTGTCTGGAGATGATATTACTTTTTATGTCTATGATTTAATCAAACAAAGCAGGCCAGTTATGGCAGGAACCAAGGTGACATTTAAAGCATATCCTGTTGACCAAATGTTATGTGTAGTTAAACAATTAAGGCGATATCTTGAGTTAACAGGGATGTAAACACAGAGCTTTGAAATCTTCACGTAGTCACTCATGTGACTCCGAAGTAAAATAGTAAGATTAAGCGATAACTTACCAGTTTGAAGTTTGATCCTTATTTTATGAGAAGTTACGTTGAGGGATTACGTGCCCTCCACTCCCACCCTCATAATCTAAGAGATCATCTGGTAGTTCTAGTCTTCTTAAAGCCTTTCTATGTTACTTCGGCTATATGTGTTTTCTGTGTTTCCACGCCTCTGCTTTGAAGTATGACGCGCATGCGCCTGGCGGGACTTCTTCACATAATCCGTCAACGCAACTCCTCATAAAATAAGGACCAAACTTCGAACTGGTAAGTTTTCGTTTAATCTTACTGTTATATTGAAGGGTCACTGAGAATGAAATTACATCCATTTCCATTCAATATTCCAGTGACTAAAATTCATTCGGGCCACCCAGATTTACAGAGTTGTTATATTGCCACCTTAATGAGTATTCATTAAAATTGCGAATCTATGTATTTGAAAACACTTACCATCACAAAGCGAAGGGTTGGTCATGTTAGTGCTGAAGCCTGGGGCACAACTGCACAGGAAGCCTCCGATTGTGTTGATGCAGATTTGTTGACAGTTTGAGGTGTTTGTTGTACATTCATTGATGTCTGGAACAAAACCAGGGAATTACAATTCAATGTTTAAGCAGGAACTGCTGATGCTAGAAAATCGAAGATAGACAAAAATGCTGGGGAAACTAAACGGGTGAGGCAGTATCTATGGAGCGAAGGAAATAGGCAACGTTTCGGGTCGAGACCCTTCTTCAGAAGAGGTCTGAAGAAGGGCCTCAACCCGAAACGTCACCCATTCTTTCTCTCCAGAGACGCTCTGCCAATCTCAACAATTATACATACATCGCATTAGATCTCACTGTACCCTTTTTAGAATTGCACTCTCCAGTTTATATTATCTCTTCTTATTCTGGTCACTAAGAACTACATTTTTCAGCATTACATTTTGTCTGCCTGCATTCTGTCTAACCGTTCTATCGTTCCCCTTCGAGAAGTCCATCATAATCTTCCTTCAGTTTAGTTTATAGATACAGCGAAGAAAACAGGCCCTTCAGACCACCGAGTCCGAGGTTATGGGAAACGAGAGATATAGACATTGAGGCTACCTTTAGAATATACACACAAAATGTTGGAGTAACTCAGTGGGACAGGCAGTATCTCCGGATGGAAGGAATGGGATGTTTCAGTTTGAGACCCTTCTTGTCCCGCTCCAGCTTTTTGTGTCAACCTTCGGTTTAAACCAACGTCTGCAGTTCCAATAGACTGTAGGCTGTCATTATACTGAACTAACACAAAGTACAATGTATTTCAAAAATAAATCATATGTAGTTCAATGTGTAGGAAGGAACTGCAGATACTGGTTTATACTAAAGATAGACACAAAATGCTGGAGTAACTCAGAGGGACAAAAAAAGTCTTGAACAGAAAGGTCACCCATTCCTTCTATCCAGAGATGCTGCCTTCCTGCTGATTCCAGCATTTTGTGTGCGTCTTCTATAAGTAGCTCAGTGAGCCCATCTTTGTCACATGAATCACTGTCATCAGTTTCCTTCAAATTTACATCCCCATTGGTGAAATGGTCAAACCTATTGAAAACCATAATGTAATATTTGTATTTCACAGAGTAATGGGGGGACAGAGAACTCGTGGACGTTTAAATACCATATCCTTTGACGATTTACACTTTAAAAAAAAATAATGCTGCAGTAGAAATAATGTGTAGAAAAGATTCACAGAGAATACAATCTATAGACTTGATTAAAATCCATTTGTTACAGCCTCTAAATTTTACTAGACTGTTGGAAATGAAACAATAAATATTGTTTGCTAAGTCTAAGAAACCAGCTGTTTTAAAAATTCTACCATCACAAAGTGAAGGGTTGATCGCGTTGGCTCTGAAGCCCGGGCCACAACTGCACAGGAAGCTTCCGATTGTGTTGGTGCAGTTTTGTTGACAGTTTGACGTTCTGGTTGCACATTCATCAATATCTGGAAGAAGGACAGTAACAGACCCCTCAATATTATTTATATAATTTCATGCTACCAACTGAGACTGTCTCTTAATATTGTAATATACCATAGCCTTTAGGATGCCTCTTAACTGATGCAAGATTATGGAAATATCCGTTTCTCTCAGCATATTGCTTTGATATTACAAAACATGATCAGCCATGATCACATTGAATGGCGGTGCAGGCTTGAAGGGCCAAATAGCCTACTCCTACACCTATTGTCTACTGTCCATAATCAAATGGCAGCCAGCATTATCAGGGGCACACACCACCCTGGCCATGCTTTCATTTCACTGCTGCCCTTGGGAAGTTATGGGAGCCTGAAAACTGCAACATTCAGGAATAGCTCCAACCCAACAACCATCAGGTTATTGAACACTACAAGCTCCAACTAAACTCCAAACTACAAACTGCCTTGATTGCATTAGGGATGTGGGGGCTTCGTATTTGTGTTTACACCACTATATTGTTTGTGTGTTTTTATATATTGTACTTTTTGTTGTTTATTATAGTGTCTCCTGATTACTATGTTCATCTATCTGTTCTGCAGCTGCAAATGAGAATTTTATTATCTTGAACTTGATTTTTGAAAGGAAAGAATCAGGGAGAGGGGGGTGGGGGTGTAATAGTGGTGTGTGTGTGTGAGAGGCCCCGGGTAGGTTGGAGGAGAGAGAGAATGGGTCAGAGAGGTTGTGGATTATATTCTTTAATTTTTCTAACTGAAACAGTTTCATTTAATATCGTGATATTTAGTAGTATGTGGGGCTGCCTTTCTCAAAGGTATTAATTTGACAATGTAATCGACTGCAATCAATGTGTTAGGTCATCCAACTTTTGTTGGGCTATAAGAATGGCTGCCTTAAATATTATTATCAAACTGCATTTAAAAACACCATACCATCACAAATAAAAGAGTTGGTCGCATTGGTGCTGAAGCCAGGGTCACAACTACACACAAAGCTTCCGATTGTGTTGTTGCAGATTTGTTGACAGTTCGAGATCTTGGTGCCACATTCATCAATGTCTGGAGGAAAAAGTGTGAATGACCTGTTGAAACTTTCATACCATTTATCTTTGCCAAATGAATCTTCATCACTTTGTATCATGAGACAAAGAATAAGTTACCAAATTATACAGTTGCAATGATTTATCCCCCGTTCATTATTACAGTGAATAAAATGTTTTGGTTAGGCCAGCAAATATTTACTGGGTGGTACAAAATGCCACGGAAAATATTATTCCCCAACTCCAAGAAAGTATGTTCCGGCTGCCTGCCCCTTTTCCGGGGTTACGTCCGTGCCCGGGTGGAGTTAGAAAGGGAATACACAATGTCCACGGGAACCCTGGGTGAGTTCCAGGACCGCTGGGCTCCGCAGGATGTTGAATGCATCCTTGATAAGGAACGTAAGATAATTGTACAGTAGTTTATTAAGGAAATGTGTTTGTATTGTATAATGGTGGTGGGATCTAGTTTGTTTTATTGTAGTGTAATATTATTTTTTAATAATTGAATACATTTTTTTGAAAAAAAAGGATATTTGAAAACCTCACCATCACAAAGCGAAGAGTTGGCCACATTAATGCTGAAACCTGGGTAACAACTGCACAGGAAGCTTCTGATTGTGTTGGTGCAGATTTGTTGACAGTTTGAGGTGTTGGTTCCACATTCATCAATGTCTGGAGGACAAAGAGTGAATGACATATCAAATACTTTCATATGATTTGCCTTTGCCAACTGAAACATCATTACTTTATATCATGAGATGGAAAATAACTTACACAATTAGACAGGTGTAGGAATTTATCCCTACTTTTACACTTGTTTCTACAAGAAAAGTATCCATTCAGTGAAGGCTGATATACGATAACATTGTATCCCTTTTCCTTCATTATTACAGTAGTAAAATGTTAGAAAAAGTTAGGCCAGCAAATAATTACAGGGAAGTAAGAACTGCCGCAGAAAATATTAGTCCTCAACCACAAGAAACTATGTTTGAAAACCCCTCACCTTCACAAAGCGAAGAGTTGGCCACATTAATGCTGAAACCTGGGTAACAACTGCACAGGAAGCTTCCAATTGTGTTGGTGCAGTTTTGGTGACAGTTTGAGGTGTTGGTTGCACATTCATTGATATCTGGAGAAATAAGCTCAGTTACTCCTGGTGCAAATTGTGGACAATGAGCTTTCAGACTTGCTCAGATATTTCCAACAACAATAATGCAGGATGGTTTCTCATCACAACAAGAGAGGGAGAGAGAGAGAGAGAGATAGATAGAAAGATAGATAGATAGATAGATCTGGGCACAATCAGGTTAATTCCTATTTTCTTCCAAAGGCTAGGCCACAGCCTTCCCAATTTCACACATTCTACTCACCCTTTTCCCATGGAGGCAATAAACATCTTCCTGTTGCATTTCACCTATATTTCTGAACTTTTTGATCCTTGAAATTTTAAAAACAGCCCAAACTCAACTAGTTCAGAGAGAAAAAATCCGACTAGTGTCACAATGTCTCACAGTGCACCAATCACAATGGGCTTTCAAGCTGGCTGCCGACTGCCACAATGACATCACAATGGGATGTTGTTCCTCCCCTCTCCTGTCCTCCACTCCCATCCCATTCCCTCCCCTCCACTCCCCTGTCCTCCCCTCTCCTTCCTCAACTCTCCTGTCCGGGGGGGTCTGGGTGTAATAGTGATGTGTGTGTATGAGAGGCCCCGGGTAGATTGGAGGAGAGAGAGAATGGGACAGAGAGGTTGTGGATTATATTCTTTAATTTTTCTAACTGAAACAGTTTCATTTAATATCATGATATTTAGTAGTATGTGGGGCTGCCTTTCTCAAAGGTATTAATTTGACAATGTAATCGACTGCAATCAATGTGTTGGGTCATCTAACTTTTGTTGGGCTATAAGAATGGCTGCCTTAAATATTATTATCCAAACTGCGTTTAAAAACACCATACCATCACAAATAAAAGAGTTGGTCACATTGGTGCTGAAGCCAGGGTCACAACTACACACAAAGCTTCCGATTGTGTTGTTGCAGATTTGTTGACAGTTCGAGATCTTGGTGCCACATTCATCAATGTCTGGAGGAAAAAGTGTGAATGACCTGTTGAAACTTTCATACCATTTATCTTTGCCAAATGAATCTTCATCACTTTATATCATGAGACGAAGAATAAGTTACCAAATTATACAGTTGCAATGATTTATCCCCCGTTCATTATTACAGTGAATAAAATGTTTTAGTTAGGCCAGCAAATATTTACTGGGTGGTACAAAATGCAACAGAAAATATTATTCCCCAACTTCAAGAAAGTATGCTCCGGCTGCCTGCCCCTTTTCCGGGGTTACGTCCGTGCCCGGGTGGGGTTAGAAAGGGAATACACCCTGTCCACGGGAACCCTGGGGGAGTTCCAGGACCGCTGGGCACCGCAGGATGTTGAATGCATCCTTGACAAGGAACGTAAGATAATTGTACAGTAGTTTATTAAGGAAATGTGTTTGTATTGTATAATGGTGGTGGGATCTGGTTTGTTTTATTGTAGTGTAATATTATTTTTTAATAATTGAATACATTTTTTTGAAAAAAAAGTTTATTTGAAAACCTCACCATCACAAAGCGAAGAGTTGGCCACATTAATGCTGAAACCTGGGTAACAACTGCACAGGAAGCTTCCGATTGTGTTGGTGCAGATTTGTTGACAGTTCGAGGTGTTGGTTCCACATTCATCAATGTCTGGAGGACAAAGAGTGAATGACATGTCAAATACTTTCATATGATTTGCCTTTGCCAACTGAAACATCATTAGTTTATATCATGAGATGGAAAATAAGTTACACAATTAGACAGGTGTAGGAATTTATCCCTACTTTTACACTTGTTTCTACAAGAAAAGTATCCATTCAGTGAATGCTGATATACGATAAAATTGTATCCCTTTTCCTACATTATTACAGTTAGTAAAATGTTAGAAAAAGCTAGGCCAGCAAATAATTACAGGGAAGTAAGAACTGCTGCAGAAAATATTAGTCCTCAACCACAAGAAACTATGTTAGAAAACCCCTCACCTTCACAAAGCGAAGAAGTGGCCACATTAATGCTGAAACCTGGGTCACAACTGCACACAAAGCTTCCGATTGTGTTGCTGCAGTTCTGGTGACAGTTTGAGGTGTTGGTTGCACATTCATTGATATCTGGAGAAATAAGCTCAGTTACTCCTGGTGCAAATTGTGGAAAATGAGCTTTCAGACTTGCTCAGATATTTTCAGCAACAATAATGCAGGATGGTTTCTCAGCACAACAAGAGAGAGAGAAAGAGATAGATAGAAAGATAGATAGATAGATAGATCTGGGCACAATCTGGTTAATTCCTATTTTCTTCCAAAGGCTAGGCCACAGCCTTCCCAATTTCACACATTCTACTCACCCTTTTCCCATGGAGGCAATAAACATCTTCCTGTTGCATTTCACCTTTTTTTCTGAACTGTTTGATCATTGAAATTTTAAAAACAGCCCAAACTCAACTAATTCAGAGAGAAAAAATCCGACTAGTGTCACAATGTCTCTCACAGTGCACCAATCACAATGGGCTTTCAAGGTGGCTGCCGACTGCCACAATGACATCACAATGGGATGTTGCTCCTCCCCTCTCCTGTCCTCCACTCCCATTCCATTCCCTCCCCTCCCCAGTCCTCCTCTCTCCTTCCTCCCCTATCCTGTCCTCCCCCCCTCCTCTCCTCTTCCCTTCCCCCTCTCCTGTCTTCCCCTCTCCTCCCCTCATCTCCTCTCCTCCTCTCACCTCTCCTACCCCCCTCTCTACCGCCCTCATTCTCTCTCCCCCTGTCCCCTCTCCAACTCTCCTACTCTTCCCTCTCTTTCCCACCCCCCCCCCCGCTCTCTCCCCCTCAATAGTGCAACAACTTCATCATCTCCCCCTCAGTATATATATATTTTTATAATCAAAAGAGTGGTGGAATATTGCTTTGAGGAATGGGTTGCGTAGGAGGACCAGTGCTCCCGTGTGATAGGGATCCAACGGGTCCCACTTGGTCGAGTGACACTTCAACCTTTCAGTGTTTATGATCAAATTTGTATGAAACTACAAAGAGACTCCTGTTGTGGGTGGGGACATGAACCGTTATATTAAGGATATATATTTTTTAATTTTACTATAATTTGTAATTTCTGATCACACCGCGATTCGGTTTGAAGCACAGTTCTGGCAACTACGAGAAGACAGGGCAGTCAATCGATTCCAGCCTTTCCAGTGAAGCATAAAGTTTTTGGTTCTTATGTCCACATTGGTCAAATGACAGAAGTATTGAAAATTGATGATTATCAATTTGGATTTCACTTCTTTAATTATGTAATTGTGCAAATTTACTATTCTTCTTCAATAACAGTTTTCATTAGCATTTTCTTAATAGAAATAAATCTATCGAGTGAAAACTCAGACCACACAATATTAATTTTTTTCCATCTTTAAGAGGCTTTGCATTTGAAAATTCCCACCATCACAAAGGGAAGAGTTGGTAATATTGATACTGAAGCCTGGGTCGCAACTGCACAGGAAGCTTCCGATTGTGTTGGTGCAGATTTGTTGACAGTTCGCGGTGTTGGTTCCACACTCATCAATGTCTGGAGATAATAGAATGAATGACATGTCAAACACTTACATATCATTTGCCTTTGCCAACTAAAACTTCATCAATTCATATCAAGCGATGGAAATTAATTCAGGTGTAGGGTTTGGTAATTTACTGACATTCTATGTTCTATATATTCTATGTTGTTGCATCCAGTGGCAAAATGACAGGAGTAGTGAACAATGCAGATTGTCAATATGGATTTCACTGCATTATGTGAATGGCTGTGAAAATGTAGAGTAAATAACAATAAGGTCAAAAGGTCATAAGTTAAATAATTAGAATTAGGCCATTCGGCCCACCAGTCAATCTTGGCTAATTTATCTCTGCGTCCCAACTCATTTCTCCTGCCTTCTCCACATAACATCTGCACTAATCAAGAATCTATCTATCTCTGCCTTAAAAATATCCATTGAAGTGGCCTCCACTGCCTTCTGTGGCAAACAATTCCACAGATTAATCACCACCAGACTAAACAAATGTCTCCTCATCTCCATTCTAAAAGAATATCCTTTAATTCTGAGGCTATGACCTCTAGACCTAGACTCTCCCACTAATAATTTTGTTCTACTTTGAAATATTATTATTGCAAAGTAAATTTCTCAGGTGGAAAGTCACAGAAAAGATCCCAATTGTGAAAAACTTTGCAGTTGAGAATTCCTACCATTACATTGGGAAGAGTTGGTCATGCTGATGCTGAAGCCTGGGTCACATCTGCATACGTAACCTCCAATTGTGTTAGTGCAGATTTGTTGGCAGTCTGAGGTGTTGGTTGCACATTCATCGATATCTGGAGGAAAAGGAATGAACGACATGTCAAATACATTTATGTCATATTGCTTTGCTATGAAAACTGTCACTTCATAACAAAAAATCCGCAAATGAACAGATAACACTAGGGATAGCAGTGTTATCCCTACTTTTCCACTTTGTTCTGTCGTAAAGTATGGATTATATGAAGACTCACAAAGTATGAAATATTATCCTTTCTTTGTTCATTATTAAGGTGACTAAAATTCATTTGTTAGGCCAGTGATGTTTTACAAGGTAGCAAGATCTGCCATATTAAATATTATTCTTAACTTTTCAAATTATGTGTTTAAACACTTCCTACCATCGCAGAGTGAAGAGTTAGTTATGTTGATGCTGAAGCCTGGGTAACAGCTGCACAGGAAGCTTCCGATTATGTTGGTGCAGTTTTGAGGACAGTTTGAGATGTTAGAAATATAGAAACATAGAAAATAGGTGCAGGAGGAGGCCATTCGGCCCTTCGAGCCAGCACCACTATTCATTATGTTCATGGCTGATCGTCCCTAGATCAATAACCCGTGCTTGCTTTCTCTCCATATCCCTTGACGCCACTAGCCCCTAGAGCTCTATCTAACTCCCTCTTAAATCCATCCAGTGACTTGGCCTTCACTGCCCTCTGTGGCAGGGAATTCCATAAATTCACAACTCTCTGCGTGAAAACGTTTTTTCTCACCTCAGTCTTAAATGACCTCCCCTTTATTCTAAGACTGTGGCCCCTGGATATTCCCCTCATCCTTCTAAACTCTAGTGAATATAAGCCTAGTTTTTTCAATCTTCCCTCATATGACAGTCCCTCTATCCCAGGGATCAATCTCGTGAACCTTCACTCTACTGCCTCAATCAAAAGGATGTCCTTCTTCAAATTAGGAGACCAAAACTGTACACAATACTCCAGATGTTGGTTGCACATTCATCGATATCTGAAGAAATAAACTCAATTACTCTGCCAGAGGAAATATTTGATGCATGTAAGGTAACAACATTTAAAATACAATAGACAATAGGTGCAGGAGTAGGCCATTCGGCCCTTCGAGCCAGCACCGCCATTCACGGTGACCTTGACTGATCATCTCCAATCAGTACCCCGTTCCTGCCTTCTCCCCATATCCCCTGACTCCGCTATCTTTGAGAGCCCTATCTAGCTTCATTTGAAAGTATCCAGAGAACCGGCCTCCTCCGCCCTCTGAGGCAGCAAATTCCACAGACTCACAACTCTCTATGCGAGAAAGTGTACCCTCGTCTACGTTCTAAATGGCTTACCCCGTATTCTTAAACTGTGGCCCCTAGTTCTGGACTCCCCCAACGTCGGGAACATGTTTCCTGCCTCTAGCTTGTCCAAACCCTTAATAATTTTATATGTTTCAATGAGAACCCCTCTCATCCTTCTAAACTCCAGAGTATACATGCCCAGCCACTCCATTCTCTCAGCATATGAGAGACCGTCATCCCGGGAATTAACCTTGTAAACCTACACTGCACTCACTCAATAGCAAGACTGTCCTTCCTCAAATTAGGGGACCAAAACTGCACACAATATTCCAGGTGTGGTCTCACTAGGGCCGTTCCTGTTACTGTTATCCAAATGTGCTGCTATTTCATCTTTTATGATTGACTCCAGCATCATCCCCACCACCGATGTCAGGCTAACTGGTCTATATTTCCCTGTTTTCTCTCTCCCGCCTTTCTTAAAAAGTGGGATAACATTAGCTACCCTCCAATCCCCAGGAATTGATCGTGAATCTTTAGAACATTGGAAAATTATCACCAATGCATCAACAATTTCTAGAGCCACTTCCTTAAGTACCCTGGGATGCAGACCATCAGGCCCTGGGGATTTATCAGCCTTCAGTCCCATCAGTCTACCCAACACCATTTCCTGCCTAATGTGGATTTCCTTCAGTTCCTCCACCACCCCAGATCCTCTGGCCACTAGTATATCAGGAAAACGGTTTGGTCCCCCCATATTAAATTCACCGATTTCAGTCTTCAAGGGTCCAACTTTGGTCTTAACTAACTTTTTCCTCTTCACATACCTAAAGAAGCTTTTACTATGCTCCTTTATATCATCTTCGTACCTTACCTTTTCTCCCCGTATTGCCTTTTTAGTTATTTTCTGTTGCTCTTTAAACATTACCCACTCCTCTTGCTTCCGCTCATCTTTGCTACGTTGTACTTCTTTTCTATTTTTATACTATCCCTGACATCCCTTGACAGCCACGGTTGCCCCTTACACCCCTTGGAATCTTTCTTCCTCTTTGGAATGAACTGATCCTGCACCTTCTGAATCATTCACATAAATACCTGCCATTGTTGTTCCACTGTCATTCCTGCTAGGGTATCTTTCCAGTCAACTTTGGCCAGTTCTTCCCTTATGGCTCCCTAGTCCCCTTTATTCAACTGTAACACTGACACCTCCGATTTACCCTTCTCCCTCTCCAATTGTACATGAAACAACCACATTATGGTCACTACCTCCTAATGGCTCCTTAACCTTGTTCCTTTATCAAATCCAGTTCATTACATAACACTAAATCCAGAATTCTCCCTGTATGCTCCAATACAAGTTGCTCTAAATATTCATCACAGAGGCTCTCCTCAAACTCCCTTTCTTTGGATCCAGTACCAACATGATTTTCCCAGTCTACCTGCATGTTGAAATCTCCCATAACAACCGTAGCATTACCATGACTACATGCCAATTTTAACTCCTGAGTCAACTTGCACCCTATATCCACACTACTTTTAGGGTCCTGTAGATAACTCCCATTAGGAGCTTTTTACCCTTACAATTCCTTAGTTCTATCCATACTGACTCCACATTCCTGTTTCAATGTCACCCCTTGCAAGGGACTGAATCTCATTCCTCACCATCAGAGCTACCCCACCCCCTCTGCCCACCTGTCTGTCTTTTCGATAGGAGGTATACCCTTGAATATTGAGTTGCCAGCCATGACCCTCTTGCAGCCATGTCTCTGTAATTCCCACAACATCATACTTGCCAATTTCTAACTGAGCCTCAAGCTCGTCCACTTTATTTCTTATACTTCGCACATTCATATACAACACTTTGACCTCTGTATTCACCTCCCCTCTCGCACGGGTCACTATTGGCCCTGACCTTACTCTCTTATCCCTTAATTCGGGAGTCTTTTGTAACTTTTCCTGTACTCACTTCCCCTTCAACTCCATCTTTGTACTCCCAATTTGTCAATCCCTCCCCCCTGTTTAGTTTAACTATTTAGTTTAAACCCACATGTGTAGCCCTAGCAAACCTGCCTGCCAGAACATCGGTCCCCCTCCAGTTAAGGTGTAACCTGTCCATTTTGTACAGGTCACCCCGAACACAGAGGAAATCCCAGTAGTCTATAAATCTAAATCTTGCTCCCTGCACCAGCCCCTCAGCCACACAATATTCAGCCAGGAATATTGACACCCTACACCCTTTAAATCGGGGAAAAACGGGGTTATTTATAGTAACTTACCAGAGAGGAGCGTTTCTGAACAACACCGGCAGCTAGATAAGGTCCGTGACGTCATCAGGCGCGCGACTTTTACAGCGTTAATGTCGATCCAAAGAACCCCCCCCCCAAAGGGAAAAAAACAGTGCCGAAAAAAGAGGTAGGTACAGCTGAAGCCTCGACCTCGATTTTGACTGGCTCTCTGGAGGATGTCCCAAAGAAGAAATCAGAAATGGAGGACCTGAAAACTACCATTATGGGTGAGCTTAAAAAAATGAAAAAAGAATATAAAGAAGAATTTAAGTTGCTCAGAGCTGATATTGAAGTATTTAAAGAGCAAGTTAAAGAGGAGTTGAAAAAAGAAGTTGTAACTACAGTAAAAATTATGATGGATGAATGGAAGATAAAAGCAGATCTAAAACAACAGATGGACGAAGTAAATCAGAAAGTTGGTGGTCTGGAACTCGCGGTTGATCTCAAGTTGGAACCTATTATGAGAACACTTGATCAACAACACGATGCAATAAAGGAATTGACCAGTATTGCTGACTCAAGTGCTAAGGCCAATGACAAACTTCTCTCCGAGAACAAGCGTTTAACAGATTTATTGAATAAAATAACTGAGAAATGTATTGACTTGGAGGGAAGGCAATGGCGCAAGAACTTGCGTATCGTGGGTGTGCGTGAAGGCAAGGAGGGAGCTCAAGACACCAGAGAGTTTGCTGCAAATCTTCTGAAGAATGTCTTGAATCTGGAGCAAGCACCCCTACTTGGCCGTGCGCACAGAGCACTGGGACGACGTCCAAACATGGGTTCGCCACCAAGACAACTGATTGTGAAAGTGGTCTACGATCGTGTTTTGGAAGATATGATGAAGATAATAATTCGCAATCATAATCTGCTTTATGATGGTGACAAGATCAGCATATTCAGAGATTATCCTGCGGAAGTGGCCAGGAGAAGAGCCCTCTTTACTGAAACAAGGCACATTCTCAGGAATATAAAGGGCGTGAGATATGGCCTGATGTATCCTGCCACATTGCGTGTAAGCTATGATAATAAAGAGCATCACTTCACTAAACATACCGAAGCTCTGGAGTTCGCCCGTAAAATCGAGAAGGAGTTGGATGAGGAAGAAGAAGGAGAAGCAGAGGGAACACAGAGAGAAGATGAAGATGAGGATGAAGAATAACGAACTTGAATCATATTCAACACTTACCTGATGCCGATGTTCACCCAGCAATAAGGAGGAAGAATGATGAACTTTTAAAATTATTGGACTTGGAGAGCTCAATGATTATTAATAATAAATTAATATACAATAGTATTAGTTTAGTACTAACCATTATTAACAAATGTATGTGATACCTCCTTAAACAATTTAAAATGATAGCAGTAATTAAAACAATATAGCATTAATAAGAATGGAAATGTAGCACCCCGCCCCTAAATATATTGCCCTTAAGGCATTTACGGAGCTGGAAATATAAACATCTTTTTTTTCCCCAACGGAAGTCCGTAGATTAATAGCCACGCTAGTGTGGCTTACACTAACATCACCTAACGTAGCTATAGACACTTTTTCTTTCCTGCACTTTTCTAATAATATTATTCACTTTTTTTCCATTTATTTTTATATTATTTTTTTAATATATTATATGTGGAATTATATTACTTTACTTTTGAATGGTATTATACAGTAGACTGGAGGGGATATGTATGTCAGATAATGTTATTAGTATTAGTTGATCACAAACTAGGGTACGAAATTGGGATGTATATGCTGAGACATCTACCTCATTATAATCCACCATAATACCCAAATGCAAGATACTAATAAGAAAAAGGGGGGTGATGGAATCACCTTCTGTAGTTGGAATGTAAAAGGTATTAATGAACCAATTAAAAGAGCTAAGGTTTTGGCGCAATTAAACAGAATGAAAACTGATATAATTTATCTTCAAGAGACACATCTAAAAAAGGATGCACAATATAGATTAACGGCAAATTGGATTTCTAGGGTGTATCATTCATCATTTACTCATAAGTCTCGAGGAGTTCTCATCCTCATTCGTAAAGGTATTCAATTTAAACATAGTTCAATAATAGAGGATCCTGAAGGTAGATATATAATAGTTACGGGTGAACTATACTCAAAGAAGGTTGTACTTATGAATATATATGGCCCAAATTTTGATAATCCGCTATTTTTTAAGAACATATTTAACACTATTCCTATAGTAACACAGCACAATCTAATAATTGGGGGCGACTTAAATTGCACTTTGGATAATTATTTGGATAGATCATCAACCAAAAGGAAGGCTATTTCTAAATCAAGCGAATTCATAAATTCCTTTTTTAGGTCAGCTAATGTCAAAGATATTTGGAGAAATGATAATCCTAATGGTCGAGAATACTCATTTTACTCTCCGGTATTTGGAACATACTCTAGGATAGATTATTTCCTAATAGATTCAAAACTTGTCCCATTTACGTAGGACTCAAAATATCATAATATTATTATCTCGGATCATGCTCCATTAACATTCAAGATTAATTTAAAGGGTATAACTAAAGGATATTCGCAATGGAGATTTAATCCTCATATATTAAATGATAAATACGGGACACATTTAAAGCTTTTATACGGGGTGCTATAATTTCTGCGCAGGCACATCTGAACAAGGAAAATCGAAAGATTCAACAGAAATTGGAAAATGAAATAAGGCAGTTGGACATGGAAAATGCTGTGTCTCCATCTAGGGTTATACATAACAAAATTGCAACATTAAAATATAAATTAAATGAGATACAATCAAAGTATGTTATTAAACTTTTTCAAAAGACCAAACAAGTATATTTTGAATTTGTGGATAAACCGCGTAAATTGTTAGCTCGGCAACTAAGAAAATCAGAAGAAGAAAAAATGATATATAAGGTCAAACCTGAACAAGGAGAAATATTAACTTTACCAAAAGACATTAATGATAGATTCCAACAATACTATCAAAAACTTTATACATCAAAGGTGATGGATTAACCCGAGGGAATAGAAACGTTTCTCCAGAAATGTCACATTAATGGATTAGATCAGGAAGGTAGAGAATTATTAGATGCTGAAATATCAGCAAAAGATATTGAGGAATCAATTAGATCATTGAAGAATGGTAAAGCTGCAGGACCCGACGGTTTGGGTGTTGAATTTTATAAGAAGTTTCATGATTTGATCGTCCCACGGCTACAAACTATGTACAAAGATGCCTACGAACAAGAACAGCTTCCAGAAACCCTAAAAGAATCCACGATTACACTTATTCCTAAAGCAGACAAAGATCCAGAAGACCCAGGATCATACAGAGCAATAGCTCTTTTAAATACAGATAAAAAAATACTAACAAAAATTTTATCTCAAAGGTTAAGTTTAGTGATCAATAGATTAATACATCATGATCAAACAGGTTTTATTCCTAAACGATACTCCACTTATAATTTAAGACGTCTATTTAATATCATTTACTCGAAAAGAATGAATGATATTGAATTAGCAATTATATCCCTGGATGCGGAGAAGGCGTTTGACCAGGTTGAATGGCCTTACTTATTTAGGATAATGCAGAAATTTCAACTGGGAGAAGGATTTTGCAAATGGGTTAGAATTTTATACTCTGGCCCAACAGCAAGAATCCTAACAAACCAAATGTTATCAGCAAAATTTAATCTTTCTAGGGGTTGTAGACAAGGCTGTCCGTTATCACCCTTATTATTTGGACTCGCTATAGAATTATTGGCCGAAAGGATTAGATCAGAACCAGAAATTTATGGATATAATACTAAAACCACAATTAACAAAATATCTTTATATGCAGATGATGTTTTAATATACATAACAAAACCGGAGACTAGTATTCCTAAATTACTTGAAGTTATAAATGAATTTAGTAGGTTCTCAGGATATAGAATTAACTGGAATAAAAGTGAAATTATGCCTATAATAGGAATTAAATTGAATAAATTACAAAAATTTCCATTTAAAATAGCTAGTAATCAAATTAAATATCTTGGAATTAATGTATCAAAATCTTATAACTCTTTATTTAAATCAAATTTACCCCAATTATTAAATAAATTAAAAAATAATATTTTATATTGGAAAACATTACCGATATCAATGATCGGTAGAATAAATGCCATTAAAATGATTTTTCTGCAACAATTACTATATTTATTTCAAGCCATCCAGTTATATCTTCCTAAAATTTTTTTTTTTTTAATTGATTCTATAGTTAACAGGTTTGTTTGGGATTATAAAAGTCACAGAATAAGTAAAACACACTTATGTAAGTCTAAGATAAATGGTGGCCTAGCTCTACCTAATTTTTTATATTATTTTTGAGCGGTTCAGATTAAGAACTTTAATTATTGGTTGGTACAGATGGAACAGGACCCGGTTTGGTTAAGAATAGAAAAGGAAGATTGTTTCCCATTCGATATAAGCACAATATTCCTTGCCGCTGGAGTGGTACAAAAAAAACATATAAGGAAAATCCTATAATTTTAAATAATATACGTATTTGGAAACAAATCATTAAGACTTTACATTTAGAAACTATGCCACTTTGTTTACCAATTATGAATAATCCTATGTTTAAACCCTCGACATTGGATGTGGGGTTTAGACATTGGAAAAATTTAGGAATAATAAGGATAGAACATCTTTATAGGAATGGGAAATTTCTCTCATTTCAGGAGTTGAAAGAGATTTATGGATTGCAAGCAAATAATTTATTTAGATATTTACAAATTAGAGATTATGTCAAATTAAATACGCAAGATTACAGAAATAGAGATCCAGGTTTACTGGATGAAGTACTTAATAAGTATCCAACAACAGAAAAATTAATAGCATATATATATAATATTCTTTTGGACAGGGAAATGCCAAAAACTGAATTATTTCGACAAAAATGGGAAAATGAAATTGGTTTCCCGATATCAGAAGATTTTTGGGAAGAAAGCTTACAACGAATTAATCGCTGTTCGTTAAATGCCAGACATACTTTGATACAATTCAAAGTAATACATAGATTACACTACTCAAAAAATAAATTAAATAGAATTTTTCCTAATATATCACCACTGTGTGATAAATGTCAGCACATAGAAGCCGATTTAACTCATAGTTTTGTAATATGTACAAAACTTAATAGTTATTGGACTGAGATTTTCAAAATTATTTCCATAGTTTTAAAGATTACATTAAGCCCTGACCCAAAATTAATTATATTTGGGGTTTCAGATTCAAACCAAACTTTAACAGCAAATCAAAGAAATGTTCTGGATTATTGTTTAATAATTGGAAAAAAATTAATATTAAAATTTTGGAAGGGACCATTATCCCCTACAATTAAAATGTGGACAGTGGAAATGTTGGAGACGTTACAATTGGAGATAATTAGGTTTATCCTAATGGATAAACTTGAGCTTTTTGAACAAATATGGTCTCCATTCACTGATTATATGAAGGGGTAGCTGGGCTCGGCATTGAAACTCAATAAGTACCCGGTGGGAAGATCAAATAAAAATGTTTAATTTCAGATTTATATACTTGTCTCTATATATTATAATTAGAAATTGTTCCATTCATTGATAAGATGTATACTGTTTTCTTTTCCTCAAGTATAATAATTGTTTACTAGTTACAGGATTTTTAAAAAATTATTTTTTATTATTTTTATTTTTTATTTTTTATTTTTTTCCCTTTTAATCAAATATAATCATATTCTTTAAATTACTCACTATTCTTTCTTTATACTTTTTTCTTTTTCTCTTTTTCATACTATAAAAAAAAGGAGGCCTATATACATGGTATGGTAATATTTATATAATTTTGGAAAGATGTATTAATTATATCTGAAAAAATTGTTATATTATTTGTAATATGTATGGCCTCTAATAAAAATATATTAAAAAAAAACAACAAACACTTTGACCTCTATATTCACCTCCCCTCTCGCACCGGTCACGAATGGCCCTGACCTTACTCTCTTATCCCTTCTCTAACTTTCTTTCCCATTAATTTGTGAGTCTTTTGTAACTTTTCCTGTACTCACTTCCCCTGCAACTCCATCTTTGTACTCCCAATTTGTCAATCCCTCCCCCCTATTTAGTTTAACTATTTAGTTTAAACCCACATGTGTAGCCCTAGCAAACCTGCCTGCCAGAACATCGGTCCCCCTCCAGTTAAGGTGTAACCTGTCCATTTTGTACAGGTCACCCCGAACACAGAGGAAATCCCAGTAGTCTATAAATCTAAATCTTGCTCCCTGCACCAGCCCCTCAGCCACACAATATTCAGCCAGGAATATTGCTACCCCACCCTCAGAGAATTATAGGTGAGCACGGGAGGATGAGCTGGGTTTACCCATTTCGAAAGATATATGGGAGGAAATCCTACTATACATACACTACTGTTCTTTAAATGCCTGGCATTGCCTGATTAAATTTAAAGTATTTCATAGGTTATACTACTCAAAGAACAAATTTATTTCAATGCAAAGAGTATTGCGGGGTAAACAGATGGATTTAGAGCCTGCATTAAAGCTTAATTTTCCTCGAGAAGGAGCCAAAAGATTTGGAGGAGTTGCACTACTAATCTGGGAGTCTGTCATGGCAGCACTCAGAGCACATACTGGAGGATTCATCCATTGAGATGATATAGGTGGAGTTTAGAAGTAAGAAATACTATCCAACGGGATAGTATAATAGGGCCCCCCAATAGCAAACTGGAGGTGGAGGTACCGTTATGTGGACAGATTACTCTACCAGCTTTCCAAAGCAACAGGGGTTGTCTTAGTGATTGACTTTTTCAATATTGACAGGGACTTGATCAGTTCCAAAGGCTTAAACGAGGCAGATTTTGTGAGGTGTATTCAAGAGGGTTTCTTGAAACAATCTGTGGATAATCCAACCAGACAAGGGAACATACTGGACCTCGTGTTGGAAAAAGAACGTGGCCAGGTGACTTATATTACAGTGGAAGATCCTTTTGAGGATGGTGACCACAACTCCATACGTTTTAAGATTGTTATGAATAAGGAGAAGGCTGGACAATGTTGGAAGGTACCAAATTGGAGTAAAGCAAACCACACATTATTGTACTGGAGCTCAGGAGGGTACACAGTGAGCAATTGTTATTGGGTAAGTCCCACATCAGACTTGTTGGAGACATTTAAAGGCCAGATGATTGACGTTCTGAACCAGTAAAGATAAGGGATAAGGATGGCAAAGTAAACGATTTTTACACAGAGGCTGGTGATTGTCTGAAACATGCTGCCAGGGATGGTGGCAGAGGCATTTAAGAGACTTAAATTTAACCCTACATTTAAGAGAATGTAGGGATATGGATTATGTGCAGGTAGATAAGAGTTGGTCTTGGCCTGTTGTTCAGCACAGGCAGTGTGGGCTGAAGAGCCTGTTCTTGTGCTGTACTGTGCTATATTCTATGAAACCTGCAGATGTAATATTTAAATGTGAGAGGATAATGTGAATTGTGAAATTTTAACTTCATTCACATATAAAAATGTACAAAATATTTTACAACTGCGCAGTATATAATTATTTTACTTTGAAGGCACGCTGAGAATGAAATGCCATCCATTTTTATTCAGTATTCAAGTGACTAAAATTTGTTTTCTGGGCCACCTAGTTTGTACAGGGCAATTACTGCATCCGACCACAGTCAATATTATTCCTTAATTCTGATAAATTATGGAATACATCTTCACATGAAGCTTCCGATTGTGTTGATGCAGATTTGTTGGTAGCAGGTTACATTTAGCGATATTTACATGGACAACAGATAGTGATGCAGCAGTAGTTGCTGCCTTGCAGCGCCAAAGACTCGGGTTTGTACATTCTCCCTGTGACCGCATGTGTGTTCTCTGGGTGCCTGCGTTTCCATCCCAAAGACCTTCAAGTTTATAGGTTAATTGACTTTTGTAAATTATCCCTAGTGTGTAGGATAGAACCAGCTTATGGGTGATCGCTGATCAGTGGGGACTCGGTAGGCCAAAGGGTCTGTTTCCATGCTGTAACTCTAATCTAAACAAAACTAATCTATGTGTTTGAAAACACCTACCGTCACAAAGCGAAGGGTTGGTCGCATTAGTGCTGAAGCCCAGAATACAACTGCACATGAAGCTTCCGATTGTGTTGGTGCAGATTTGTTGACAGTACGAGATGTTGGAGCCACATTCATTGATATCTAGATGGAAAATAGATAGTGATACATCAATACTTTCTGCAGCATTTAGCTTTGCCAAGTGAATTTCTCTCTCTTAATATCATAATATAATATAGACAATAGGATGTGACTTTACTGATCCAAGAGACTAAATTGTGCTGTCTTTATCAAATACTGCTTTGATGCTTGGAAATGTTACCAGCTGACTGTGTGCCATTCTTGGTTTCATTGATCATTAGCATCACCGTATTTTCAAGTTTTACATTGGCTTTGTGAAATGTAAGGAGCATTGAAAAATGGATGGGCATGTTTTAGATAAGGTAGACTCATGATAAAAATTTGTGGACGTTTTGCTCCCCTCACATTTTAAAGGTGACTATTATACTTTAGTTTACAGGGCGTCCTATCTATGTGGCCCAACTGCCGCATTGAATATTGGTCACAATCTGTGAGAAACAAAGCTTTTGAATCTTCCTACCATCACAGAGTGAAGAGTTGGTCACATTGGTGCTGAAGCCTGGGTCACAACTGCACATGAAGCTTCCGTTTGTGTTGATGCAGACTTGTTCACAGTTTGAGGTGTTGGTTTTACATTCTTCAATATCTGGAGAAAAACAAGTGACCGAAATGTCAAACACTTGATCATTATTTGGCTTTGCTGAAGGAAACGTGGTCACTTAAATATTCTGAACTGTCTGCAGGATGTTGCTATACAGTAGCAACACTGCATATGATGATGGCCTTAGTGATATTACCTTGCATTTATGGAATTTATGATGTGAGTGTGTGCCACACTTGGCTTCATATATAATTGAGATCAGAGTATCTTTATATTTACATATTCTTTGGTGAAATTACATTATTATTGAAACCTGCAAATGCAAAGTTGGATTTGAGAGGGGAATGTGAATTGTGGAAGGTCACATTTATTACATTTCTGCAGTCAATATACGATTTTACTTCGGAGTTACTCAGGAGGCTGAGGCCACCGACAGCCATAGAAAGGCTAAAAGAACATCTAATAGACGTGTCTGAAGAAGAAGAATGTGACTCCCTTCCAGATAATAAAAGAATGTGGGGGAGGATGCAGAATATGGAGAAGATGCTCCAAACTCTGATAAAACAAGGGGATAAGGGCCCAGCGATTCCCCAGGCAGCTGTACAACAAGGCCCATATCAAGAGGAATATGTGAAATGTCAGCAAGTGGATTTCCTTCCAGCACCTAGTATAGGACTGGAGGATGCCTCCCTAATATATGACTTGGGAGAAGCGGGGCAGGATGCAGCTGACCCCATGTCTGGTGTCCCTGCTTATGTGCAAACACCAGAGCACAAGAGCCACGCTCCGGTTGCAATGACTTTTGTTATTCCGGAGGGGACTGGTGAGGCAATGGACGAGTACTTTGCAAACAACGTTAGCTATTCAGTGTCTCACCAGCTCCAGCAAGCTATAATGCAAGAGACTACCAACAAGTACAAAACACCTGTCAATTGTGCAGCATTGAAAGTGCCTACTGTGAACCCAGCTATTTGGGCACCCATGAGTCCTGCTATGAGAGGACAGGAGGTTCGTCATCAACACGTCCTCCAACTGGTGGCTGCAGCAATTACTACAATTGGAACTATGGTCAAAAGGACCATGATAAATCAAACACAAAAAGACGTGTTGGCTCTGTTTGCAATGCATACTGTGAAATTAATTGCATTAGGAAAATCGCCATCAGACCAACTCGTAATCAAAAATTTGCTGCACTGTGTAAGGCGACGAATATTCAAACGCCTGAGTTCCTGTTTGGAACAGACCTTGTCAAACAGATACGAAATATTGATGACAAGGCGAAAACAATTGGTTTGATGAAGCCAAGTACATCACGGCCACCTTTTCGCAAACCTGGGTTTGTGTTTCGAAGTTCGGATCCAGGTGCTGGACCGAGCAGGGGAAGGCCAGTGGGGCAACGAGGTTACCCACCAAGAGAAAGTGGCTTCTACCCCAATGTGAGCAGACAGCAGGCTTTCAGGCTGACTGCAGAGGTACAGGGAACTTTTGTTAAAGGTTCTGGTGCACAACCTCCTATTGGAGGTAGATTACAATTGTTTTACAATGAATGGTGCTGTATTACATGTGATATGTTTATACTAAATACTGTGTCAGGTTCTACTATTGAATTTATCTCTGGGATAGGTCCACCTCAGCAGCACAAACCAAATAAAATGTTGGTGTTTTCTGCTCCAGAAACTGAACAGGTTAATGAAGAAATTAGAAATTTGTGTAAAAAAGGAGTGATTGAAAAAGCCATTACTCATTCACAACAATTTGTGTCTAACATTTTCCCCAGACCTAAGAAATATGGGGGTTGTAGAGTAATTTTGGATCTCACTCATTCAAATTGTTCAGTACTCTATAGACATTTCAAAATGGACACCTTCGTTACTGCAAAACAGCTGGTCTCACAAGGTTGTTATATGGCAAACATTGATTTGCAAGATGCGTATTATTCAGTATCAATTCATGCTCATTATCGCAGGTACTTGAAATTTAATTGGATGGGACAGCTGTGGCAATACAAAGCATTGCCTAATGGATTGAGTTCAGCACCTAGACTATTTACTAAATTGCTTAAACCTGTGCTGGGGCTGTTAAGAGCCCGTAATCACATTGTCATGGCTTACTTAGATGATGTCTTAATTATCAGCAACACTAAAGAGTCAGCTGAGGAATCGGTTGCAGTAACCAAAAATGTGTTTGAATCATTAGGGCTTTTGGTGCATCCAACTAAGTCCAAATTACAGCCAACCCAAAATATTCAGTATTTGGGATTTCTTATTGATTCAGTTCATATGACAGTAACATTACCAGCAGTCAAGGTTGTGGATATTGCTGCGGTCTGTACTTGTCTCACACAAAAGCTTAATCCCTCCATCCGAGAAGTGGCTAAGGTCATTGGGAAATTGGTAGCAGCTTTCCCTGCAGTAAAGTTTGGGCTTTTGCATTATCAGCATTTGCAAAGAGCAAGAGAACAAGCACTAAAAGAGCATGCAGGTCATTTTGATCAGGTTATGCAATTACCAGCCACAGCTCTAGCAGAGTTGCAGTGGTGGATTGTTAATGTCAGTCAAGCTACCAATAACATTTCGGTGCAGGAACCTTCAATGATTTTACAGACTGATGTGAGTGCTCTCGGATGGGGGGCTATGGACATTGAGTACAGTTGTGGAGTTAGATGGAATGAACAAGAAAGTTTGATTCTTCACCCACGTGGAATAAATTATTTGGAATTACTGGGGGCATTTTATGGGTTAAAAGCAGATTGCTCCACAATGAATAATTTGCACATTCAACTCCAGATTGATAACACTACGGCAGTGGCATATATCAATCATATGGGAGGAGCGAGATCAGTTTTATGTGATAGCATGGCTAATCTCATATGGCATTGGTGTATTTCAAGAAACATTTGGGTTTCGGCCATCTATCTGCCAGGGGTAGACAATGTGGTGGCAGACCAAAGGTCACGAAAATTCAATGATAATATAGAATGGATGTTGAATTCTAAAGTTTTTCAAACAATTGTCACTCGATTTGGATTGCCAGATATTGATCTGTTTGCATCCAGACTGAATCACCAGTTGCCAAAATATGTTTCATGGGAACCAGATCCAGGAGCAGTAGCTGTGGATGCTTTTTCATTACATTGGGGACAATCATTCTTTTATGCTTTCCCTCCATTTTGTCTGATTATGAAATGTTTAACCAAAATAGAGCGTGACTCCGCCACAGGCGTTTTGGTGGTCCCAGATTGGCCAACACAACCATGGTTCCCATTGGTACTCAGAATGATGGTTCAGCCATTCATGATGGTTCCCAGCTGCAGTAATTTGTTGGGGCATCTGGTTACAGGAGGAAGTCACCCATTACATGACCGTATCAATTTGTTGGTCTGCAGGTTCCGAACAGACTATTCCAAGGTCTTGGATTGTCGGACAGGACCATGGAGGTTATCACTGCAGCCGGGAGGAATAGTACTAAAAAACAATATATGGTTCATATAAAGACATAGGAGATGTTTTGTGTACAGTCAAATTTATCTTATCATACTGCAAGCATAAGTGATGTGTTGGAGTTCCTTGCTAAGTTGCATTTTGATGAGCATTTGAGTTATAGTGCTATTAACAATGCTAGGAGTGCTTTGTCCTCCTATTTAGGACAGTCCGCAGGACAACAGCCTAACGGGGCTCATCCGTTAGAATCCCGATTTATGAGAGGAATTTTTAACAAAAACCCTCCTAAACCCAGGTGCACAGAAATCTGGGATGTCAGTGTAGTTCTCACACTGCTTCGGCAATGGGTTCCAATTACGTCGTTGTTTATGCAGAGGTTAACTCTGAAAGTGGTTATGCTTATGGCGCTGGTTTCAGCACAACGTGTACAAACATTACAATTGTTACGAATAGATTTTATGCATTTGTCTGGAGATGACATTACTTTTTATGTCTATGATTTAATCAAACAAAGCAGGCCAGTTATGGTAGGAACCAAGGTGACATTTAAAGCATATCCTGTTGACCAAATGTTATGTGTAGTTAAACACTTAAGGCGATATCTTGAGTTAACAGGGATGTAAACACAGAGCTTTGAAATCTTCACGTAGTCACTCATGTGACTCCGAAGTAAAATAGTAAGATTAAACGAGAACTTACCAGTTTGTAGTTTGATCTTTATTTTATGAGGAGTTACGTTGAGGGATTACGTGCCCTCTGCTCCCACCCTCATAATCTAAGAGATCATCTGGTAGTTCTAGTCTTCTTAAAGCCTTACTATGTTACTTCGGCTATATGTGTTTTCTGTGTTTCCACGCCGCTGCTTTGAAGTATGACGCGCATGCGCCTGGCGGGACTTCTTCACATAATCCCTCAACGTAACTCCTCATAAAAATAAGGATCAAACTTCAAACTGGTAAATTCTTGTTTAATCTTACTATTATATTGAAGGGTCACTGAGAATGAAATTACATCCATTTCCTTTCAACAGTCCAGTGACTAAAATTCATTCGGGCCACCCAGATTTACAGAGTTGTTATATTGCCACCTTAATGAGTATTCCTTAAAATTGCGAATCTATGTATTTTAAAACACTTACCATCACAAAGCGAAGGGTTGGTCATGTTAGTGCTGAAGCCTGTGGCACAACTGCACAGGAAACCTCCGATTGTGTTGATGCAGATTTGTTGACAGTTTGAGGTGTTTGTTGTACATTCATTGATGTCTGGAACAAAACCAGGGAATTACAATTCAATGTTTAAGCAGGAACTGCTGATGCTGGAAAATCGAAGATAGACAAAAATGCTGGGGAAACTAAACGGGTGAGGCAGTATCTATGGAGCGATGGAAATAAGCATTGTTTCGGGTCGAGACCCTTCTTCAGAAGAGGTCTGAAGAAGGGCCTCAACCCGAAACGTCACCCATTCTTTCTCTCCAGAGATGCTCTGCCAATCTCAACAATTATACATACATCGCATTAGATCTCACTGTACCCTTTTTAGAATTGTACTCTCCAGTTTATATTATCTCTTCTTATTCTGGTCACTAAGAACTACATTTTTCAGCATTACATTTTAACTGCTTGCATTCTGTCTAACCGTTCCCCTTCTAGAAGTGCATCATAATCGTCCTTCAGTTTAGTTCATAGATACAGAGAAGAAAACAGGCCCTTCAGACCACCGAGTCCGAGGTTATGGGAAACGAGAGATATAGACATTGAGGCTACTTTTAGAAGGTACACACAAAATGTTGGAGTAACTCAGTGGGACAGGCAGCATCTCTGGATGGAAGGAATGGGATGTTTCAGTTTGAGACCCTTCTTGTCCCGCTGAATTACTCCAGCTTTTTCTCTCAACCTTCGGTTTATACCAACGTCTGCAGTTCCAATAGACTGTAGGCTGTCATTATACTGAACTAACGCAAAGTACAATGTATTTCAAAAATAAAGCTTATGTAGCTCAATGTGTGGGAAGGAAGTGCAGATACTGGTTTACACTAAAGATAGACACAAAATGCTGGAGTAACTCAGTGGGACAAAAAAAGTCTTGAACAGAAAGGTCACCCATTGATTCTATCCAGAGATGCTGCCTTCCTGCTGATTCCAGCATTTTGTGTGCGTCTTCTATAAGTAGCTCAGTGAGCCATCTTTGTCACATGAATCACTGTCATCAGTTTTCCTTCAAATTTACATCCCCATTGGTGAAATGGTCAAACCTATTGAAAACCATAGATGTAATATTTGTATTTCACAGAGTAATGGAGGGACAGCGAACTAGTGGATGTTTAAATACCATATCCTTTGACGATTTACACTTTAAAAAAAAATAATGCTGCAGTAGAAATAATGTGTAGAAAAGATTCACAGAGAATACAATCTATAGACTTGATTAAAATCCATTTGTTACAGCCTCTAAATTTTACTAGACTGTTGGAAATGCAACAATAAATATTTTTTGCTAAGTCTAAGAAACCAGCTGTTTTAAAAATTCTACCATCACAAAGTGAAGGGTTGATCGCGTTGGCTTTGAAGCCCGGGCCACAACTACACAGGAAGCTTCCGATTGTGTTGGTGCAGTTTTGTTGACAGTTTGAAGTTCCGGTTGCACATTCATCAATATCTGCAAAAAGGACTCAATATTATTTATATAATTTCATGCTACCAACTGAGACTGTCTCTTAATATTGTAATATACCATAGCCTTTAGGATGCCTCTTAACTGATGCAAGGTTATGGAAATATCCGTTTCTCTCAGCATATTGCTTTGATATTAAAAAACATGATCAGCCATGATCACATTGAATGGCGGTGCAGGCTCGAAGGGCCAAATAGCCTACTCCTACACCTATTGTCTACTGTCTATAATCAAATGGCAGCCAGCATCATCAGGGGCACACACCACCCTGGCCATGCTTTCATTTCACTGCTGCCCTTGGGAAGTTATGGGAGCCTAAAAACTGCAACATTCAGGAATAGCTCCAACCCAACAACCATCAGGTTATTGAGGACTACAAGCTCCAACTAAACTCCAAACTACAAACTGCCTTGATTGCACTAGGGATGTGGGGGCTTCGTATTTGTGTTTACACCACTATATTGTTTGTGTGTTTTTATATATTGTACTTTTTGTTGTTTATTATAGTGTCTCCTGATTACTATGTTCATCTATCTGTTCTGCAGCTGCAAATGAGAATTTTTAATTATCTTGAACTTGATTTTTGAAAGGAAAGAATCAGGGAGAGGGGGGTCTGGGTGTAATAATGGTGTGTGTGTGTGAGAGGCCCCGGGTAGGTTGGTGGAGAGAGAGAATGGGACAGAGAGGTTGTGGATTATATTCTTTAATTTTTCTAACTGTAACAGTTTCATTTAATATCATGATATTTAGTAGTACATGGGGCTGCCTTTCTCAAAGGTATTAATTTGACAATGTAATCGACTGCAATCAATGTGTTGGGTCATTTAACTTTTGTTGGGCTATAAGAATGGCTGCCTTAAATATTATTATCCAAACTGCATATAAAAACACCATACCATCACAAATAAAAGAGTTGGTCACATTGGTGCTGAAGCCAGGGTCACAACTACACACAAAGTTTCCGATTGTGTTGTTGCAGATTTGTTGACAGTTCGAGATGTTGGTGCCACATTCATCAATGTCTGGAGGAAAAAGTGTGAATGACCTGTTGAAACTTTCATACCATTTATCTTTGCCAAATGAATCTTCATCACTTTATATCATGAGATGAAGAATAAGTTACCAAATTATACAGTTGCAATGATTTATCCCCCGTTCATTATTACAGTGAATAAAATGTTTTGGTTAGGCCAGCAAATATTTACTGGGTGGTACAAATTGCCACGGAAAATATTATTCCCCAACTCCAAGAAAATATGTTCCGGCTGCCTGCCCCTTTTTCGGGGTTACGTCCGTGCCCGGGTGAGGTTAGAAAGGGAATACACCCTGTCCACGGGCAGCCTGGGGGAGTTCCAGGACCGCTGGGCTCCGCAGGGTGTTGAATGCATCCTTGACAAGGAACGTAAGATAATTGTACAGTAGTTTATTAAGGACATGTGGTTGTATTGTATAATGGTGGTGGGATCTGGTTTGTTTTATTGTAGTGTAATATTATTTTTTAATAATTGAATACATTTTTTTGAAAAAAAAGTATATTTGAAAACCTCACCATCACAAAGCGAAGAGTTGGCCACATTAATGCTGAAACCTGGGTAACAACTGCACAGGAAGCTTCCAATTGTGTTGGTGCAGATTTGTTGACAGTTCGAGGTGTTGGTTCCACATTCATCAATGTCTGGAGGACAAAGAGTGAATGACATGTCAAATACTTTCATATGATTTGCCTTTGCCAACTGAAACATCATTACTTTATATCATGATGGAAAATAAGTTACACAATTAGACAGGTGTAGGAATTTATCTCTACTTTTACACTTGTTTCTACAAGAAAAGTATCCATTCAGTGAAGGCTGATATACGATAACATTGTATCCCTTTTCCTACATTATTACAGTTAGTAAAATGTTAGAAAAAGTTAGGCCAGCAAATAATTACAGGGAAGTAAGAACTGCTACAGAAAATATTAGGCCCCAACCACAAGAAACTATGTTTGAAAAAACCTCACCTTCACAAAGCGAAGAAGTGGCCACATTAATGCTGAAACCTGGGTCACAACTGCACACAAAGCTTCCGATTGTGTTGGTGCAGTTTTGGTGACAGTTTGAGGTGTTGGTTGCACATTCATTGATATCTGGAGAAATAAGCTCAGTTACTCCTGGTGCAAATTGTGCACAATGAGCTTTCAGACTTGCTCAGATATTTTCATCAACAATAATGCAGGATGGTTTCTCAGCACAACAAGATAAAAAATCCGACTAGAGTCACAATGTCTCTCACAGTCCACCAATCACAATGGGCTTTCAAGCTGGCTGCCGACTGCCACAATGACATCACAATGGGATGTTGCTCCTCCCCTCTCCTGTCCTCCTCTCCCATCCCATTCCCTACCCTCCACTCCCCTGTCCTCCTCCTTCCTCCACTCTCCTGCCCTCCCCTTTTCTCCCCTCTCCTCTCCTACCCTCCTCTCCCCTTCCCTCCCTTCCTCTCCCCTCTCCTGTCTTCCCCTCTCCTCCCCTTCTCTCCCCTCATCTCCTCTCCTCCTCTCACCACTCCTACCCCCCTCTCTACCGCTCTCTCCTCCCTCATTCTCTCTCCCCCTCTCCCCTCTCCAACTCTCCTCCTCTTCCCTCTCTCACGTCCCCCCCCCCCCACTCTCTCCCCCTCAATAGTACGACAACTTCACCATCTCCCCCTCAGTATATATATATATATTTATAATCAAAAGAGTGGTGGAATATTGCTTTGAGCAATGGGTTGCGTTGGGGGACCAGTCATCCCGTGTGATAGGGACCCAACGGGACCCACTTGGTCGAGTGACACTTAAAACTTTCAGTGTTTATGATCAAATTTGTACGAAACAACAAAGAGATTCCTGTTATGGGTGGGGACATGCACTGTTATATTAAGGATATATATTTTTTAAGTTTTACTATAATTTGGAATTTCTGATCACACCGCGATTCGGTTTGAAGCACAGTTCTGGCAACTACGAGAAGACAGGCCAGTCAATCGATTCCAGCCTTTCCAGTGAAGCAGAAAGTTTTTGGTTCTTATGTCCACATTAGTCAAATGACAGAAGTATTGAAAATTGATGATTATCAATTTGGATTCCACTTCTTTAATTATGTAATTGTGCAAATTTACTATTCTTCTTCAATAACAGTTTTCATTAGCATTTTCTTAATAGAAATAAATCTATCGAGTGAAAACACAGAACAAACAATATCATTTTTTTTCCATCTTTAAGAGGCTTTGCATTTGAAAATTCCCACCATCACAAAGGGAAGAGTTGGTCACATTGATACTGAAGCCTGGGTCACAACTGCACAGGAAGCTTCCGATTGTGTTGGTGCAGATTTGTTGACAGTTCGCGGTGTTGGTTCCACATTCATCAATGTCTGGAGATAATAGAATGAATGACATGTCAAACACTTACATATCATTTGCCTTTGCCAACTAAAACTTCTTCAATTCATATCAAGAGATGGAAATTAATTCAGGTGTAGGGTTTGGTAATATACTGACATTCTATGTTCTATATATTCTATGTTGTTGCATCCACTGGTAAACTGACAGGAGTATTGAAAAATGCAGATTCTCAATATGGATTTCACATCATTATGTGAATGGCTGTGAAAATGTAGAGTAAATAACAATAAGGTCAAAAGGTCATAAGTGAAAGCATTAGAATTAGGCCATTCGGCCCACCATTCAATCTTGGCTAATTTATCTCTGCGTCCCAACTCATTTCTCCTGCCTTCTCCACATAACATCTGCACTAATCAAGAATCTATCTATCTCTGCCTTAAAAATATCCATTGAAGTGGCCTCCACTGCCTTCTGTGGCAAACAATTCCACAGATTAATCACCATCTGACTAAACAAATGTCTCCTCATCTCCATTCTAAAAGAATATCCTTTAATTCTGAGGCTATGACCTCTAGACCTAGACTCTCCCAATAATCATTTAGTTCAACTTTGAAATATTCTTATTGCAAAGTAAATTTCTCAGGTGGAAAGTCACAGAAAAGATCTAATATACCTTTTCCCCCAATTGTGAAAAACTTTGCAGTTGAGAATTCCTACCATTACATTGGGAAGAGTTGGTCATGTTGATGCTGAAGCCTGGGTCACATCTGCATACGTAACCTCCAATTGTGTTAGTGCAGATTTGTTGGCAGTCTGAGGTGTTGGTTGCACATTCATCGATATCTGGAGGAAAAGGAATGAACAACATGTCAAATAATTTTATGTCATATTGCTTTGCTATGAAAACTGTCACTTCATAACAAAAATTCCGCAAATGAACAGATAACACTAGGGATAGCAGTGTTATCCCACTTTTCCACTTTGTTCTGCAAGTAAAGTACGGATTATATGAAGACTCACAAAGTATGAAATATTATCCTTTCTTTGTTCATTATTAAGGTGACTAAAATTCATTTGTTAGGCCAGTGATGTTATACAAGGTAGCAAGAACTGCCATATTAAATATTATTCTTAACTTTTCAAATTATGTGTTTAAACACTTCCTACCATCGCAGAGTGAAGAGTTAGTTATGTTGATGCTGAAGCCTGGGTAACAGCTGCACAGGAAGCCTCCGATTGTGTTGGTGCAGTTTTGATGACAGTTTGAGATGTTAGAAATATAGAAACATAGAAAATAGGTGCAGGAGAAGGCCATTCGGCCCTTCGAGCCAGCACCGCCATTCATTGTGTTCATGGCTGATCGTCCCTAGATCAATAACCCGTGCTTTCTTTCTCCCCATATCCCTTGACTCCACTAGCCCCTAGAGCTCTATCTAACTCCCTCTTAAATCCATCCAGTGTCTTGGCCTTCACTGCCCTCTGTGGCAGGGAATTCCATAAATTCACAACTCTCTGCGTGAAAACGTTTTTTCTCACCGCAGTCTTAAATGACCTTCCCTTTATTCTAAGACTGTGGCCCCTGGATCTCCCCCTCATCCTTCTAAACTCTAGTGAATACAAGCCTGGTCTTTTCAATCTTCCCTCATATGACAGTCCCTCCATCCCAGGGATCAATCTCGTGAACCTGCGCTGCACTGCCTCAATCACAAGGATGTCCTTCTTCAAATTAGGAGACCAAAACTGTACACAATACTCCAGATGTTGGTTGCACATTCATCGATATCTGAAGAAATAAACTCAATTACTCTGCCAGAGGAAATATTTGATGCATGTACGGTAACAACATTTAAAATACAATAGACAATAGGTGCAGGAGTAGGCCATTCGGCCCTTCGAGCCAGCACCGCCATTCACGGTGATCTTGCCTGATCATTCCCAATCAGTACCCCGTTCCTGCCTTCTCCCCATATCCCCTGACTCCGCTATCTTTGAGAGCCCTATCTACCTTCATTTGAAAGTATCCAGAGAACTGGCATCCTCCGCCCTCTGAGGCAGCAAATTCCACAGACTCACAACTCTCTGTGAGAAAAAGTGTTTCCTCGTCTACGTTCTAAATGGCTTACCCCTTATTCTTAAACTGTGGCCCCTGGTTGTGGACTCCCCCAACATTGGGAACATGTTTCCTGCCTCTAGCTTGTCCAAACCCTTAATAATTTTATATGTTTCAATGAGAACCCCTTTCATCCTTCTAAACTCCAGATCATACATGCCCAGCCACTCCATTCTCTCAGCATATGAGAGTCCGTCATCCCGGGAATTAACCTTGTAAACCTACACTGCACTCACTCAATAGCAAGAATGTCCTTCCTCAAATTAGGGGACCAAAACTGCACACAATACTCCAGGTGTGGTCTCACTAGGGCCGTTCCTGTTACTGTTATCCAAATGTGCCGCTATTTCATCTTTTATGATTGACTCCAGCATCTTCCCCACCACCGATGTCAGGCTAACTGGTCTATATTTCCCTGTTTTCTCTCTCCCGCCTTTCTTAAAAAGTGGGATAACATTAGCTACCCTTCAATCCCCAGGAATTGATCCCGAATCTTTAGAACATTGGAAAATTATCACCAATGCATCAACGATTTCTAGAGCCACTTCCTTAAGTACCCTGGGATGCAGACGATCAGGCCCTGGGGATTTATCAGCCTTCAGTCCCATCAGTCTACCCAACACCATTTCCTGCCTAATGTGGATTTCCTTCAGTTCCTCCATCACCCCAGATCCTCTGGCCACTAGTATATCAGGAAAACGGTTTGGTCCTCCCTCGTGAAGACGATCCAAAGTACATGTTCTACTCATCTGCCGTTTCCTTGATCCCCATAATAAATTCACCTTTTTCAGTCTTCAAGGGTCCAAATTTGGTCTTAACTAACTTTTTCCTCTTCACATACCTAAAGAAGCTTTTACTATCCTCCTTTATATCATCTTCGTACCTCACCTTTTCTTCCCGTATTGCCTTTTTAGTTATCTTCTGGTGCTCTTTAAACATTACCCACTCCTCTTGCTTCCGCTCATCTTTGCTATGTTGTACTTCTTTTCTATTTTTATACTATCCCTGACGTCCCTTGACAGCAACGGTCGCCCCTTACACCCCTTGGAATCTTTCTTCCTCTTTGAAATGAACTGATCCTGCACCTTCTGTATCATTCCCAGAAGTACCTGCCATTGTTGTTCCACTGTCATTCCTGCTAGGGTATCTTTCCAGTCAACTTTGGCCAACTCTTCCCTTATGGCTCCATAGTCCCCTTTATTCAACTGTAACACTGACACCTCCGATTTACCCTTCTCACTCTCCAATTGTACATGAAACAACCATTTTATGGTCACTACCTACTAATGGCTCCTTAACCTCGTTCCTTTTTATCAAATCCAGTTCATTACATAACACTAAATCCAGAATTCGCCCTGTATGCTCCAATACAAGTTGCTCTAAAAATTAATCACAGAGGCTCTCCACAAACTCCCTTTCTTTGGATCCAGTACCAAAGTGATTTTCCCAGTCTACCTGCATGTTGAAATCTCCCATAACAACCGTAGCATTACCTTGACTACATGCCAATTTTAACTCCTGATTCAACTTGCACCCTATATCCACACTACCTTTAGGGTCCTGTAGATAACTCCCATTAGGAGCTTTTTACCCTTACAATTCTTTAGTTCAATCCATACTGACTCCACATCTCCTGTTTCAATGTCACCCCTTGCAAGGGACTGAATGTCATTCCTCACCATCAGAGCTACCCCACCCCCTCTGCCCACCTGTCTGTCTTTTCGATAGGAGGTATACCTTTGAATTTTCAGTTCCCAGCCCTGACCCTCTTGCAGCCATGTCTCTGTAATTCCCACAACATCATACTTGCCAATTTCTAACTGAGCCTCAAGCTTGTCCACTTTATTTCTTATACTTCGCGCATTCATATACAACACTTTGACCTCTGTATTCACCTCCCCTCTCACACGGGTCACTATTGGCCCTGATCTTACTCTCTTATCCCTTAATTCGGGAGTCTTTTGTAACTTTTCCTGTACTCACTTCCCCTTCAACTCCATCTTTGTACTCCCAATTTGTCAATCCCTTCCCCCTATTTAGTTTAACTATTTAGTTTAAACCCACATGTGTAGCCCTAGCAAACCTGCCTGCCAGAACATCGGTCCCCCTCCAGTTAAGGTGTAACCTGTCCATTTTGTACAGGTCACCCCGAACACAGAGGAAATCCCAGTAGTCTATAAATCTAAATCTTGCCCCCTGCACCAGCCCCTCAGCCACACAATATTCAGCCAGGAATATTGACACCCCACCCTCGGAGATTTATAGGCGAGCACGGGAGGATGAGCTGGGTTTACCCATTTCGAAAGATATATGGGAGGAAAGCCTACTATACATACACTACTGTTCTTTAAATGCCTGGCATTGCCTGATTCAATTTAAAGTATTTCATAGGTTATACTACTCAAAGAACAAATTGAATAAGATCTTCCCTATTGTCTCTCCTCTCTGTGATAAATGTCACTTCCAAGAAGCCACCCTAACCCATTCTTTTGTCTCCTGTATAAATATACAAAACTTCTGGAAGGGAATATTCAATATCATTTCGAAAACACTCAAATTTCAATTGGAGACAGATTCAAAATTAATAATATTAGGAATGTCCTAAGTTAACGATATTCCAAAGACGCTTCCTTGACAATGGTTTAATAACTGCGAAAAAACATACATTTAAATTCTGGAAAAAGATAACAGTCCCCATAGTGAAGCTGTGGATTACAGAAATGACCGAGACATTACATTTAAAAAAAATAAGGCTTGTTTTGTCTGACAAACCAGATCAATTCTCCAAAATATGGTCTCCTTTCATTGAATTTCTTCAACAACATAATGGTTGAGCACAAATTCAAACCAACGCTAGGGTCAGGTGAGCGGGCGTAGGGAAGGGTAGTGGGATACATCTCCACTTTTTTTCACTTCTTCGTTAGTTCAGGGGTTTTTCTTTTTTCTCTTTCATGTCTTTTTCTTTTTCGACGTTAAGAAATTGGTGAAGATTTGCTTGCTTTACATTTTTTAATTTATCCTACATTTTGTTTTATTTTCTGCAACAAAATGTCAAGGACTGCAATGTATAGGTCGGAGCTCAGGACTACATCCTAGTTGATGGGAGTCAAAAAAAAAATCAGTAACCTGCTATCAGCAAACTAAAAGCTGTTCATGAATCTGAAGGAATGTGCCTTCAAGCTTTTGTACTTTGTGCCAAATGCAAGAGGGGAGAAGAGGGAATGACCTGAGTGAAAATTGTCCTTGTTTATTTTGCTTGCTTCCCAAGCCAGTGAGATGTGTAGATGGATGTAATGGGGTATTGATGGTGTGTGTGATGGACTGAGCTATACCCACAACTGGCTGCAATATCCTCCGGTCTTCAGCAGAGTGGTTACCAGGCCAAGCTGTGATGCATCCTGATAGGATGCTCTCCACAGCGCATGTGTAGATGTTGGTAAAAGCTGTTGGATTCATTGGACTTACATAGTCTTGAGGAGTTAGTGGCATTGGTGTGCTTTCTTAGCCGTAATTTCAAGTAGTGCCAAGTCCATAGTGGAATGACGCTGAGGTAGGCTTGAGGTTAAGGCTGTTCAGGGTGTTCTAGAACTTAATAATAGTTGGGAAGAAGGAGTTATTGAACTAGTAATTAACAGTGATTGTGCTCCTGCACCTTCTTTCCAATGGTAACAGAAAGAAGAGAGCGTGGCCAGAATGGTGCGAGGCAGTGAGCTCGTAGCCCGAGCTGTTGGTCAGAATTTGGCAATGTGATGGGAAGTTAGAGGTCATAAGCAGTGTCTCAAAGGAAGGACAGGCATGGGGAGGTGAAGCAATATGGTGACACTGATTGCTGGTGTGTTTATTTCAATGCAAAGAGTATTGTGGGGTATTGAGATGACATTGGTGGAGTTTAGAAGTAAGAAATACTATCCAATACTATCCCCGCAATAGCTAACTGGAGGTGGAGGTACCGTTAAGTAGACAGATTACTCTACAAGCTTTCCAAAGCAACAGTTGTCTTAGTGATTGACTTTTTCAATATTGACTGGGACTTGATCAGTTCCAAAGGCTTAAACGAGGCAGATTTTGTGAGGTGTATTCAAGAGGGTTTCTTGAAACAATCTGTGGATAGTCCAACCAGACAAGGGAACATACTGGACCTCGTGTTGGAAAAAGAACGTGGCCAGGTGACTTATATTACAGTGGAAGATCCTTTTGAGGATGGTGACCACAACTCCATACGTTTTAAGATTGTTATGAATAAGGAGAAGGCTGGACAATGTTGGAAGGTACCAAATTGGAGTAAAGCAAACCACACATTATTGTACTGGAGCTCAGGAGGGTACACAGTGAGCAATTGTTATTGGGTAAGTCCCACATCAGACTTGTTGGTGACATTTAAAGGCCAGATGATTGACGTTCTGAACCAGTAAAGATAAGGGATAAGGATGGCAAAGTAAATGATTTTTACACAGAGGCTGGTGATTGTCTGAAACATGCTGCCAGGGATGGTGGCAGAGGCATTTAAGAGACTTAAATTTAACCCTACATTTAAGAGAATGTAGGGATATGGATTATGTGCAGGTAGATAAGAGTTAGTCTTGGCCTGTTGTTCAGCACAGGCAGTGTGGGCTGAAGAGCCTGTTCTTGTGCTGTACTGTGCTAAATTCTATGAAACCTGTAGATCTAATATTTAAATGTGAGAGGATAATGTGAATTGTGAAATTTTAACTTCATTTACATATAAAAATGTACAAAATATTTTACAACTGCGCAGTATATAATTATTTTACCTTGAAGGCACGCTGAGAATGAAATGCCATCCATTTTTATTCAGTTTTCAAGTGACTAAAATTCGTTTTCTGGGCCACATAGTTGTACAGGGCAATTACTGTATCCGACCACATTCAATATTATTCCTTAAATCTGATAAATTATGGAATACATCTTTACATGAAGCTTCCGATTGTGTTGATGCAGATTTGTTGGCAACAGGTTACATTTAGCGATATTTACATGGACAACAGATAGTGATGCAGCAGTAGTTGCTGCTTTACAGCGCAGAGACCCGGGTTTGTACATTCTCCCTGTGACCGCATGTGTGTTCTCTGGGTGCCTGCGTTTCTCTCCCAAAGACCGTCAAGTTTATAGGTTAATTGACTTTTGTAAATTATCCCTAGTGTGTAGGATAGAACCAGCTTATGGGTGATCACTGATCAGTGGGGACTCGGTAGGCCAAAGGGTCTGTTTCCATGCTGTAACTCTAATCTAAACAAAACTAATCTATGTGTTTGATAACACCTACCATCACAAAGCGAAGGGTTGGTCGCATTAGTGCTGAAGCCCAGAATACAACTGCACATGAAGCTTCCGATTGTGTTGGTGCAGATTTGTTGACAGTACGAGATGTTGGAGCCACATTCATTGATATCTAGATGGAAAATAGATAGTGATACATCAATACTTTCTGCAGCATTTAGCTTTGCCAAGTGAATTTCTCTCTCTTAATATCATAATATATTATAGACAATAGGATGTGACTTTACTGATCCAAGAGAATAAACTGTGCTGTCTTTATCAAATACTTTATCAAATACTGCTTTGAAATGTTACCAACCGACTGTGTGCCATTCTTGGTTTCATTGATCATTAGCATCACCGTATTTTCAAGTTTTACATTGGCTTTGTGAAATGGATGGGCATATTTTAGATAAGGTAGACTCATGCTAAAAAATTGTGGACGTTTTGCTCTGCTCACATTTTAAAGGTGACTATTATACTTTATTTTACAGGGCCTCAATACTACGTGGCCCAACTGCCGCATTGAATATTGTTCACAATCTGTGAGAAACAAAGCTTTTGAATCTTCCTACCATTACAGAGTGAAGAGTTGGTCACATTGGTGCTGAAGCCTGGGTCACAACTGCACATGAAGCTTCCGTTTGTGTTAGTGCAGACCTGTTCACAGTTTGAGGTGTTGGTTTTACATTCTTCAATATCTGGAGAAAAACAAGTGACCGGAATGTCAAAGACTTGAACGTTATTTGACTTTGGAGTAATGGGGGGACAGAGAACTAGTGGACGTTTAAATACCATATCCTTTGACGATTTACACGTTTTTAAATAATGCTGCAGTAGAAATAATGTCTAGAAAAGATTCACAGAGAATATAATGATATCTATAGAGTTGATTAAAATCCATTTGTTACAGCCTCTAAATTTTACTAGACTGTTGGAAATGCAACAATAAATATTGTTTGCTAAGTCTAAGAAACCAGCTGTTTTAAAAATTCTACCATCACAAAGTGAAGGGTTGATCGCGTCGGCTCTGAAGCCCGGGCCACAACTACACAGGAAGCTTCCGATTGTGTTCGTGCAGTTTTGTTGACAGTTTGAAGTTCTGGTTGCACATTCATCAATATCTGGAAGAAGGACAATAATAGACCCCTCAATATTATTTATATAATTTCATGCTACCAACTGAGACCGTCTCTTAAAATTGTAATATTGTAAAATTGCCATAGCCTTTAGGATGCCTCTTAACTGATGCAAGATTATGGAAATATCTGTTTCTATAAATACAAAACATGATCAGCCATGATCACATTGAATGACGGTGCTGGCTCGAAGGGCCGAATAGCCTACTCCTGCACCTATTGTCTACTGTCTATAATCAAATGGCAGCCAGCATCATCAGCGGCACACACCACCCTGGCCATGCTTTCATTTCACTGCTGCCCTTGGGAAGTTATTGGAGCCTGAAAACTGCAACATTCAGGAATAGCTCCTACGCAACACCCATCAGGTTATTGAACACTACAAGCTCCAACTAAACTCCAAACTACAAACTGCCTTAATTGCACTAGGGATGTGGGGGCTTTGTTGACAGTTCGAGATGTTGGTGCCACATTCATCAATGTCTGGAGGAAAAAGTGTGAATGAGCTGTTGAAATTTTCATACATTTATCTTTGCAAAATGAATCTTCATCACTTTATAGCATGAGACGAAGAATAAGTTACCAAATTATACAGTTGCAATGATTTATCCCCCGTTCATTATTACAGTGAATAAAATGTTTTGGTTAGGCCAGCAAATATTTACTGGGAGGTACAAAATGCCACGGAAAATATTATTCCCCAACTCCAAGAAAGTATGTTCCGGCTGCCTGCCCCTTTTCGGGGGTTACGTCCGTGCCCGGGTGGGGTTAGAAAGGGAATACACCCAATCCACGGGCACACTGGGGGAGTTGCAGGACCGCTGGGCTCCGCAGGGTGTTGAATGCATCCTTGACAAGGAACGTAAGATAATTGTACAGTAGTTTATTAAGGACATGTGGTTGTATTGTATAATGGTGGTGGGATCTGGTTTGTTTTATTGTAGTGTAATATTATTTTTTAATAATTGAATACATTTTTTTGAAAAAAAAGTATATTTGAAAACCTCACCATCACAAAGCGAAGAGTTGGCCACATTAATGCTGAAACCTGGGTAACAACTGCACAGGAAGCTTCCGATTGTATTGGTGCAGATTTGTTGACAGTTCGAGGTGTTTGTTGCACATTCATCAATGTCTGGAGGACAAAGAGTGAATGACATGTCAAATACTTTCATATGTTTTGCCTTTGCCAACTGAAACATCATTACTTTATCTCATGAGATGGAAAATAAGTTACACAATTAGACAGGTGTAAGAATTTATCCCTACTTTTCCACTTCTTTCTACAAGAAAAGTATGCATTCAGTGAAGGCTGATATACGATAACATTTCATCCCTTTTCCTTCATTATTACAGTTAGTAAAATGTTAGAAAAAGTTAGGCCAGCAAATAATTACAGGGAAGTAAGAACTGCTGCAGAAAATATTAGTCCCCAACCACAAGAAACTATGTTTGAAAACACCTCACCTTCACAAAGCGAAGAAGTGGCCACATTAATGCTGAAACCTGGGTCACAACTGCACACAAAGCTTCCGATTGTGTTGGTGCAGTTTTGGTGACAGTTTGAGGTGTTGGTTGCACATTCATTGATATCTGGAGAAATAAGCTCAGTTACTCCTGGTGCAAATTGTGGACAATGAGCTCTCAGTCTTGCTCAGATATTTTCAACATCAATAATGCAGGATGGTTTCTCAGCACAAGAAAAGCATCGTTTTGCATCAAAATCTCAATGAGCTTTCTAATCCCTTTTGAAAATCTATGTTACTAAAACTTTGACTTGTTTGTTTGTATGTGGGTGTGTGGGTGTGTGTCATCTGGGCACAATCTGGTTAATTCCTATTTTCTTCCAAAGGCTCGGCCGCAGCCTTCCCAATTTCACACATTCTAATCACACTTTTCCCATGGAGGCAATAAACATCTTCCTGTCGCATTTCACCTATATTTCTGAACTTTTTGATCCTTAAAATTTTTAAAATAGCCCAAGCTCAAACAGTTTAGAGAGAAAAAATCCGACTCGTGTCACAATGTCTCTCACGGTGCACCAATCACAATGGGCTCTCAAGCTGGCTGCCGACTCCCACAATGACATCACAATGGGATATTGCTCCTCCCCTCTCCAGTCTTCCCTTCTCCTCCCCTTCTCTCCCCTCATATCCTCTCCAACCCCACTCTCTACTGCTCTCTCCTCCCTCATTCTCTCTCCCCCTGTCCCATCTCCAACTCTCCTCCTCTTCCCTCTCTCCCCCAACCCCCATCCCTGCTCTCTCCCCCTTAATAGTGCGTCAACTTCACCATCTCCCCCTCAGTATATATATATTTTTATAATCAAAAGAGTGGTGGAATATTGCTTTGAGGAATGGGTTGCGTAGGGGGACCAGTCATCCCGTGTGATAGGGACCCAACGGGTCCCACTTGGTCGAGTGACACTTCAAACTTTCAGTGTTTATGATCAAATTTGTACAAAACTACAAAGAGATTCCTGTTATGGGTGGGGACATGCACTGTTATATTAAGGATATATATTTTTAAATTTTACTATAATTTGTAATTTCTGATCACACCGCGATTCGGTTTGAAGCACAGTTCTGGCAACTACGAGAAGACAGGCCAGTCAATCGATTCCAGCCTTTCCAGTGAAGCAGAAAGTTTTTGGTTCTTATGTCCACATTAGTCAAATGACAGAAGTATTGACAATTGATGATTATCAATTTGGATTCCACTTCTTTAATTATGTAATTGTGCAAATTTATTATTCTTCTTCAATCACAGTTTTCATTAGCATTTTCTTAATAGAAATAAATCTATCGAGTGAAAACTCAGAACAAACAATATCAATTTTTTTCCATCTTTAAGAGGCTTTGCATTTGAAAATTCCTACCATCGCAAAGGGAAGAGTTGGTCACATTGACACTGAAGCCTGGGTCACAACTGCACACGAAGCTTCCGATTGTGTTGGTGCAGATTTGTTGACAGTTCGCAGTGTTGGTTCCACATTCATCAATGTCTGGAGATAATAGAATGAATGACATGTCAAACACTTACATATCATTTCCCTTTGCCAACTAAAATGTCATCAATTCATATCAAGAGATGGAAGTGAATTCAGGTGTAGGGTTTGGTAATTTACTGACATTCTATGTTCTATATATTCTATGTTGTTGAATCCACTGGTAAAATGACAGGAGTATTGGAAAATGCAGATTCTCAATATGGATTTCACATCATTATGTGAATGGCTGTGAAAATGTAGAGGAAATAACAATAAGGTCAAAAGGTCATAAGTGAAAGCATTAGAATTAGGCCATTCGGCCCACCATTCAATCTTGGCTAATTTATCTCTGCGTCCCAACTCATTTCTCCTGCCTTCTCCACATAACATCTGCACTAATCAAGAATCGATCTATCTCTGCCTTAAAAATATCCATTGAAGTGGCCTCCACTGCCTTCTGTGGCAAACAATTCCACAGATTAATCACCATCTGATAAAAACAAATGTCTCCTCATCTCCATTCTAAAAGAATGTCCCTTAATTCTGAGGCTATGACCTCTAAACCTGGACTCTCCCACTAATCATTTTGTTCCACTTTGAAATATTCTTATTGCAAAGTAAATTTCTCAGGTGTAAAGTCACAGAAAAGATCTAATATACCTTTTCCCCAATTGTGAAAAAGTTTGCAGTTGAAAATTCCTACCATTACATTGGGAGGAGTTGGTCATATTGATGCTGAAGCCTGGGTCACATCTGCATACGTAACCTCCAATTGTGTTAGTGCAGATTTGTTGACAGTCTGAGGTGTTGGTTGCACATTCATCGATATCTGGAGGAAAAGGAATGAACGACATGTCAAATACTTTTATGTCATATTGCTTTGCTATGAAAACTGTCACTTCATAACAAAAAATCTGCAAATGAACAGATAACACTAGGGATAGCAGTGTTATCCCACTTTTCCACTTTGTTCTGCAAGTAAAGTATGGATTATATGAAGACTCACAAAGTATGAAATATTATCCTTTCTTTGTTCATTATTAAGGTGACTAAAATTCATTTGTTAGGCCAGTGATGTTTTACAAGGTAGCAAGATCTGCCATATTAAATATTATTCTTAACTTTTCAAATTATGTGTTTAAACACTTCCTACCATCGCAGAGTGAAGAGTTAGTTATGTTGATGCTGAAGCCTGGGTAACAGCTGCACAGGAAGCCTCCGATTGTGTTGGTGCAGTTTTGATGACCGTTTGAGATGTTAGAAATATAGAAACATAGAAAATAGGTGCAGGAGGAGGCCATTCGGCCCTTCAAGACAGCACCTCCATTCATTGTGATCATGGCTGATCGTCCCTAGATCAATAACCCGTGTCTGCTCTCTTCCCATATCCCTTGACTCCACTAGCCCCTGGAGCTCTATCTAACTCCCTCTTAAATTCATCCAGTGACTTGGCCTTCACTGCCCTTTGTGGCAGGGAATTCCATAAATTCACAACTCTCTGCGTGAAAACATTTTTTCTCATCTCAGTCTTAAATGACCTCCCCTTTATTCTAAGACTGTGGATCCTGGTTCTGGAATCGCCCAACATTGGGAACATTATTCCTGCATCTAGCATCTAGCATCCTTTTATAATTTTATATGTTTCTATAAGATCCCCCCCTCATCCTTCTAAACTCTAGTGAATACAATTCAATCTTTCCTCATATGACAGTCCCGCCATCCCAGGGATCAATCTCGTGAACCTACGCTGCACTGCCTCAATCACAAGGATGTCCTTCTTCAAATTAGGAGACCAAAACTGTACACAATACTCCAGATGTTGGTGGCACATTCATCGATATCTGAAGAAATAAACTCAATTACTCTGCCAGAGGAAATATTTGATGCATGTAAGGTAACAACATTTAAAATATAATAGACAATAGGTGCAGGAGTAGGACATTCGGCCCTTCGAGCCAGCACCGCCATTCACGGAGATCATGACTGATCATCCGCTTGACTGATCAGTACCCCGTTCCTGCCTTCTCCCCATATCCCCTGACTCCGCTATCTTTGAGAGCCCTATCTAGCTTCATTTGAAAGTATCCAGAGAACCGGCCTCCTCCGCCCTCTGAGGCAGCAAATTCCACAGACTCACATCTCTCTGTAAGAAAAAGTGTTTCCTTGTCTACGTTCTAAATAGCTTCCCCCTTATTCTTAAACTGTGGCCCCTAGTTCTGGACTACCCCAACATCGGGGACATGTTTCCAGCCTCTAGCTTGTCCAAACCCTTAATAATTTTATATGTTTCAATGAGAACTCCTCTCATCCTTCTAAACTCCAGAGTATACATGCCCAGCCACTCCATTCTCTCAGCATGAGAGTCTGTCATCCCGGGAAATAACCTTGTAAACCTATTCTGCACTCCCTCAATAACAAGAATGTTTCCTCAAATTAGGGGACCAAAAATGCACACAATACTCCAGGTGTGGTCTCACTAGGGCCCTATGCAACTGCAGATGGACCTCTTTGCTCCTATACTCAACTTTTCTTGTTATAAAGGCCAACATGCAATTTGCTTTCTTCATTGCCTGCTGTACCTGCATGCTTACTTTCATTGACTGATGAACAAATACCCCCAGATACTGTTGTACTACCCATATTCCCAATTTGACACCATTTAGATAGTAATCTGCCTTCCTGTTTTTGCTACCAAAGTGGATAATCTCACATTTATCTGCATTAAACTGCATTGGCCATGCATCTGCCACTCACCCAATCTGTCTAAGTCACCCCACATTCCCATAGCATCCTCCTCACTGTTCACACTGCCACCCATCTGCAAATTTGCTAATGTTACTTTGAATCCCTTCATCTAAATGATTGATGTATATTATAAAGAGCTGCGGTACTAGCATCGAGCCTTGCGGTGCCCCACTAGTCATTGACTGCCATTCTGAAATGGACACGTTAATCCCTACTCTTTGTTTCCTGTCTGCCAACCAATTTTCTATCCATGTCAGCACTCTACCCCCAATATCATGTGCCCTAATTTTGCCCACTAATCTTCTATATGGACCTTATAAAATGCTTTCTGAAAGTCCAGGTTACATCCACTGGCTCTCGCTTATCCATTGTCCTTGTTATATCCTCAAAAAATGTCAGAAGATTAGACAAGCATGATTTCCCCTTCGTAAATCCATGCTGAATCGGACCGTTCCTGTTACTGTTATCCAAATGTGCCGCTATTTCATCTTTTATGATTGACTCCAGCATCTTTCCCACCACCGATGTCTGGCTAACTGGTCTATATTTCCCTGTTTTCTCTCTCCCGCCTTTCTTAAAAAGTGGGATAACATTAGCTACCCTTCAATCCACAGGAACTGATCCTGAATCTTTTGAACATTGGAAAATTATCACCAATGCATCCACGATTTCTAGAGCCACTTCCTTAAGTACCCTGGGATGCAGACCATCAGGCCCTGGGGATTTATCAGCCTTCAGTCCCATCAGTCTACCCAACACCATTTCCTGCCTAATGTGGATTTCCTTCAGTTCCTCCGTCACCCCAGATCGTCTGGCCACTAGTACATCAGGAAACCTGTTTGTGTCATCCCTGGTGAAGACGATCTAAAGTACCTGTTCAACTCATCTGCCGTTTCTTTGTTCCCCATAAAAAAATCACCTTTTTCAGTCTTCAAGGGTCCAACTTTGGTCTCAACTAACTTTTTCCTCTTCACATACCTAAAGAAGCTTTTACTATCCTCCTTTATATTCTTGGCTAGCTTATCTTCTCACCTTTTCTCCCCGTATTGCCTTTTTAGTTATCTTCTATTTCTCTTTAAACATTACCCAATCCTCTTGCTTCCGCTCATCTTTGCTGCGTTATACTTCTTCTCTTTTATTTGCATAATATTCCTGACGTCCCTTGTCAGCCACGGTTGCCCCTTACTCCCCTTGGAATCTTTCTTCTTCTTTGAAATGAACTGATCCTGCACCTTCTGTATCATTCCCAGAAATACCTGCAATTGTTGTTCCACTGTCATTCCTCCTAGGGTATCTTTCCAGTCAACTTTGGCCAGCTCCTCCCTTATAGCTCCATAGTTCCCTTTATTCAACTGTAACACTGACACCTCCGATTTACCCTTTTCCCTCTCCGATTGTAGATTAAAACTTACCATATTATGGTCACTACCTCCCAATGGCTCCTCAAGTAACCTCAAGTTCCCTTATCAAATCCCATTCATTACATAACACTAAATTCAGAATTGCCTTCTCCAATACAAGTTGCTCTAAAAATCCATCACAGAGGCTCTCCACAAACTCCCTTTCTTTGGATCCAGTACCAACTTGATTTTTCCAGTCTACCTGCATGTTGAAATCTCCCATAACAACCATAGCATTACCTTGACTACATGCCAATTTTAACTCCTGATTCAACTTGCACCCTATATCCACACTACTGTTTAGGGTCCTGTAGATAACTCCCATTAGGAGCTTTTTACCCTTACAATTCTTGAGTTCAATCCATACTGACTCCACATCTCCTGTTTCAATGTCACCCCTTGCAAGGGACTGAATTTCATTCCTCACCATCAGAGCTACCTCACCCCCTCTGCCCATCTGTCTGTCTTTTCGATAGGAGGTATACCCTTGCATATTCAGTTCTCAGCCCTGACCCCCTTGCAGCCATGTCTCTGTAATTCCCACAACATCATACTTGCCAATTTCTAACTGAGCCTCAAGCTCGTCCACTTTATTTCTTATACTTCGCGCATTCATATACAACCTGTTCATTTTGCACAGGTCACCCCGAACACAGAGGAAATCCCAGTAGTCTATCAATCTAAATCTTGATCCCTTCACCAGCCCCTCAGCCACACATTAAGATCCCCTATCTCCATGTTCCTGTCCTCACTAGTATGAGGTACTAGCAGCAATCCACAGATAACCACCCTAGAAGTCCTGCTTTTCAGTCTTCTTCCTAACTCTCTGAACTCACATTACAGAAATTCCTTCCTCTTCTTCCCGATGTCGTTTGTGCCTACATGCACAACTGCTGCCGGCTGTTCACCTTCCCACTCGAGGATGTTCTGAATTTGGTTGGTGACATCTTGAACCCTGGCCCCAAGGAGGCAACAGACCATCCTAGCGTCTCGCCTGCCTCCACAGAATCTCCAGTCCGCACCTTGAACAATGGAGAAACACACCACTATGGCTCTGCCCAACGTCAGTCTCGCCGCCCGAGTCCCATCTCTAGGATTGGAGCCACCGATGTATCCGCCGCTTGGACTGGAAGCGTCATCTCCCCCGACAGTTTCCAAGAAGCCGTGCCTGTTTTCATTAGGCACAGCCACCTGGGTCTCCTACACTCCACGGTTACCACCCTTTCTCTCAGTCACAGACCTTCGTTCTTCCCGTATCCTTGGCGTGACCACCTCACTGTAGGTCCTGTCCAGGAAACTCTCATCATCCCGGATGGCCCTGAGGTCATCCAGTTGCTTCTCCTGTGCCCCAACATGGTCCTTCGGGAACTGAACCTGGACGCACTTGCAACAGTTGTCGCAGCCAGAGGCTCAATCCCTGTCCTCTCCAGCTTTTTGTGTAGTCTCCTCTCCGAAGACTCTCGAGCCAAGACTCTCACTACTCTCGAGCCAATGACGCACACTTTTCTCTCAAGGCACTTACCTCACAAGGCCGCTCCCCTAGAGCAGCCTTGCTTATATTGACTGATAAATTGCCAAATTTTGAACAGATACATTTATAGGAAAGTTTTAGGGGGATATCAGGGCTCAAAATTAGCGGTGCATGGGTGCCAATGACCACCCAAAGTGCAGCCGGGCAACCTAAACGCCGACTCATTTTGCCCGGATTGACAAGCAAATACTGGTTTATACCGATAGATACAAAAAACTGGAGTAACTCTGCGGGTCAGGCAGCATCTCTGGAGAATAGGAGCGTGACGTTTCGTGTCGATGGCGGCAGCAGCATTCGTCCAGTATCTTTGATTGCGGGGCAAAAATACCAGGTGCGTGGTGACGAAGGGTCGGAGCCAATGACAGGTGCCGAACAGCGGCAGCAGCGGCCGTGATTGCGGCTCTACCGCCTCCTCCTCCCTCACCTCACCCAGCGGAAGGAGACCTCCCTCTCCCTCTCCCTCCCTCCACGGCGTGCAAGAGGGGTTGCTTTGAAAGCGCAGTTGGTGGATTTGCAGCAGTAGCTTTTGATTTGCAGGCAGCGGCCGCTATCGCCCTGATAATGGCGGCTGCCTGCAAACCCGTTAACGGCGCTTTCAAAACAACCCCTCTCGCACGCCGAGGCCGGGAGGAGGGAGGGATGGGGAGAGAGGGAGAGAGAGGAGAGAGGGAGGCGGAGGCCTCCTTCCGCTGACTGAAGCAGCTGCACCAAAGATCTTATAGCTATAGGATCTTTGAGCTGCACTGCTCGGCCGACACCTACTTGTCGGCTGGCGGAGGAGGGGAGGCGGTGGCGACAAGTTCCCAACCACCTCCCCCTTTGGCGGCGGCACTTTGGCGTTGGACAGTAGGGCGATGCTGTCTGAGGGGCGCTGACCTTCCTCCCTCCCCAACTCCTCTGCCCCTTCCCCCCCTCTTTCTTTCTCCCTCTCTCTCTCTTGTACGCCCCCCTCCACCCCTCTTATCCTGGGAAAGAGCTTCTTCCTGTCAACAATTAAGCTCTGGGTCCACCCTGTAGAACAATAACCACAACCCTACCTCAGCACCAAACTACTGTGGTCTTTCAATTGATTGCACACTTCAACCAACACTACTATGGTCACGTTACCTATTACAACTGATAATTTATTAAGAATTGGTTATTGTAGATTGGCCATTTTATACTAGCCAATTATAGTGTTTGTTAGTACAGACTCCGCCTATTATGAGCTTCATATTATCAAGAGCCTGCTTACGCTAGTTAGAATGAGTAGCAGGCTGGAGATGTGATCACTGCAGATCCTTGCTGTATGTGGATTAGAAGGGGACTCTCTGTATTAGAAGGGGACTCTCTCTTCTTTTCAAGAACTACAGGAGAATGCCAACAATTCTTTTAGATACCTTCAAATCCGAGATTATGTGAAAACATTTACACAAGACTGTCCTCTTATGGGTCCAGATATATTAGACGATTGTTTGAATAAACATGCCGATACAAGTAAGTTGATATCTTTAATTTATAACACTCTTCTAAATATTGACACCCCACCCTCTGAGATTTATAGGTGAGCACGGGAGGATGAGCTGGGTTTACCCATTTCGAAAGCCTACAATACAAGGGAGGAAAGCCTACAATACATACACTACTGTTCTTTAAATGCCAGGCATTGCCTGATACAATTTAAAGTATTGCATAGGTTATACTACTCAAAGACCAAATTGAACAAGATCTTCCCTACTGTTTCTCCTCTCTGTGATAAATGTTACTTCCAAGAAGCCACCCTAACTCATTCTTTTGTCTCCTGTATAAATATACAAAACTTCTGGAAGGGAATAATCAATATCATTTCGAAAACACTCAAAATTCAATTGGAGACAGATTCAAAATTAATAATATTAGGAATGTCAGAGGACTGCCCTAAGTTAACGATATTCCAAAGACGCTTCCTTGACTGGTTTAATAACTGCGAAAAAACGTACACTTAAATTGTGGATAAAGATAACAGTCCCCATAGTGAAGCTGTGGATTACAGAAATGACCAGGACACTCCATCTAAAAAAATAAGGCTTGTTTTGTCTGACAAACCAGATCAATTTTCCAAAATATGGTCTCCTTTCACTGAATTTCTTCAACAACATAATGGTTGAACACAAATTCAAAACCAACGCTAGGGTCAGGTGAGCGGGCGTAGGGAAGGGTAGTGGGATATATCTCCGCTTTGTTTCACTTCTTCGTTCGTTCAGGGGTTTTTCTTTTTTCTTTTTCGTGTCTTTTTCAAAATTCTTTCTTTTCTTTTTCTTTTCTTCTTCCTTACACTTCTTTCCTTTTTTTCTTTTTTCCGATTTAGTTATTAGTTTATAAAATGTTAAAATTGAAGCTGTACAAAAATTGTATAATTGTTATGTTGATTACTTTCTCCTTGTACAATTGTTTCTAATAAAATAAATATTTAAAAAAAGTGTTGCATCTTGATGTGTGTTCGAGTCGACTCATTACAGTTATTGTACACTTATTTTCCCGTTGTTGCATTAATGGAGCTGTAAAGCTGCTGAAGGTCTGAAGAAGGGTCTCGACCCGAAACGTCGCCCACCTCCTTCGCTCCTTAGATGCTGCTGCACCCGCTGAGTTTCTCCAGCCTTTTGTGTACCCCCGTAAGAATTACATTGTTCTGTTCTTGGTGCATATGAAAAGCAAACATTCTTGAATCTTAAAGAATGGAACTAACTTTGCAGGTTTGGTGGCAGATGTGAACAACAGGGGAAGGAGAGGGTGGTAAGTAGTGGAGGAAGGGAATACAATGGAATGAGTGTGCTGGTGATAGGCATTGGGAGTCGGTCGGAAGAATGGAAAAAAGCAGGGTGTGAGGCATCTGGGGGAAAGTGGGAAGAAGTGCTTATGGGATGACCTGTGTAGTTTGGAGGAGAGAGAAAGGGACTGAGTTATATGACAGTGGAAAATTCAATGTTCATGTTGTTGGGTTGTGGACTGCACAGGTGAAATATGAGGTGCAGTTCCTCAAGTTTGCATTTCACCTCACTCTGGCAGTGGAGGACAGGTGGATGCAGGAATGGGAAGGGAATAGTTTATCCAGGTAGCAACAGTGGACATAGCACAGGTGCTCGGCAAAGTAGTCAACTGGTGTGTAAGCTGCCTCATTGTTGGCCCAATTGACATGGTTGCAAGAGGCACAGTTAAATCTCTGTCTCACCTAGAAATATTGTTTAGGTCATAGGATTAAGATAAGGGAGGAACAAAAAGTACCTGAGGAGGGAAAGGCAAGGATGGAGAGCAGAGTGTTAAGAAATGGATGTTAAGAAATTGGGGAATATTTGCTTACTTTACATTTTTTCATTTATCCCACATTTTGTTTTATTTTCTTCAACAAAATGTCAAGGACTGCAATGTATAGGTTCAGAGCTCAGGACTACATCCTAGTTGATGGGAGTAAAAACAAAAATCAGTAACCTGCTATCAGCAAACTAAAAGCCGTTCATGAATCTGAAGGAATGTGCCTTCAAGCTTTTGTACTTTGTGCCAAATGCAAGAGGGGAGAATAGGGAATGACCAGGGTGAAAATTGTCCTTGTTTACTTTGCTTGCTTCCCAAGCCAGTGGGATGTGTAGATGGATGTAATGGGGAAATGATGGTGTGTGTGATGGACTGAGCTATACCCACAACTGGCTGCAATATCCTCCGGTCTTCAGCAGAGTGGTTACCAGACCAAGCTGTGATGCATCCTGATAGGATGTTCTCCACAGCGCATCTGTAGATGATAGTAAGAGCTGGAGGATTCATTGGACTTACATAGTCTTGAGGAGTTAGTGGCATTGGTGTGCTTTCTTAGCCGTAATTTCAAGTAGTGCCAAGTCCATAGTGGAATGACGCTGAGGGAGGCTTGAGGTTAGGGCTGTTCAGGGTGTTCTAGAACTTAATAATAGTTGGGAAGAAGGTGTCATTGAACTAGTAATTAACAGTGATTGTGCTCCTGCACCTTATTTCCAATGGCAACAGAAAGAAAAGGGTGTGTTAACAGAATGGTGTGAGCATGCGATATTAGTTTCCTTCCTGCAGCAGCGCTTACTATATGCAATGATTGAAAAAAAAAAACAGTACCCCTGATGGACCAGGCGGTGTCCACAATATTTCTGCAGCCTTCGTTCTTCTTTGAATTTGTGACCCAGGCCGCAATGCAATCGGTATAGTTACCACTGTACTGTAGAAGTTCAATAGAGTATTTAACAACATGCTGAATATCCTCAAATGCCTAAGGAAGTAGAGGGATTGGAACGCTTTATTCGTCTTGGACACAGATATAATTAATGTTCTCTTAATGCTTGTGGGGACCCAGAAGTGAGAGGTTGAAGATATCAGTGAAAAGTTCAGCCAGTTGTTCTGTGCGGGATTTAAGAACGTGGCCAGGTACATCATCAGGACTGGGTGTTTCACACACTCGAGAAGCATCTTCTGATGTCGGCCTTGAAGACTGAGATCACAGGGCTGTAGGAGTCTGTTGGGATCCGTGAAGGTACATCATTGTTCCCTCTTTTGAAGGTTCCATGGAAAGAATTCATCTCATCCTGGAGTGTTCACTGTCACTTAATCTACACTGTTTCCGCTCGAAGCAAGTGATTTCATGCAGACCCTGCCACAGTTGCCTAATGTCCATTCAGCCTCAAAAAAGATTATTGGTTATCCTTCAGATTTCTCCCTACATTTACACTTCCATCTGCAGAGAAAAATGTTTCCTTAGGTGAAGACACCCAGATAAGTAAATTATATCCATTATATCATATTCATTATTAAGGTGACTGAAATGTATTTGTTAGGAACCAACATTTCACAGGGCAGTAAGAAATGCCATTTAAAACATTATTTCATAATTTAGTGAAAATCTGCATTTGAAAATGCCTTCCAGCACAAAGGGAAGAGTTGGTCATGTTGGTGACAATCGAGACGCTTACAGTGTATAGATACAAGATAAGGGAATTACGTTTAGTGTCCTTCATTATGCTGCTGGCCTTGCCGAGTCTGGGCTGTTTCCACAATTTGCTGCAATTTCTTGCAGTCTTGGATGGAGCTGTTCCCATACAAAGCTATAATGCATCCTGATAAAATGCTTTCTACGGCGCATCTGTAGAATATGATGAGAATTATCAGGGACACGCCAAAGCTCTGAAGCTTGGCGTTGCTTCAAGCAAAGCCAGATACAAAATTAAATTATGTTCATATTATTTATTATTAAGGTGAGTAAAATGCTTTTGTTAGTCCAGCAAAGATTTACGAGGCAGTAGAAACACCCACAGCAAATGTTATTGCTCAATTTCGAGAAACTATGATTTTAAAACCATCTTACCATCACAAAGTGAAGAGTTGGTCACATTGGTGCTGAAGCCTGAATCACAACTGCACACAAAGCTTCTGATTGTGTTGGTGCAGATTTGTTGACAGTTCGAGGTGTTGGTTGCACATTCATCGATGTCTACAGAAATAAGGTCAGTTAATCCTGGTGCAAATTGGTTACATTTACTGACATGCTTTCCAACTCACTGAGGTATTTTCAATGTACTGTAAACGATGCAGGCTGGCTTCTAAGATCAGCAAGAATTTTGCTTCAAAATTATATTCTGTTTTGAAAACAATACTGTGAATTTTCAGTGTTTAAGATGAAATGTATATAAAACTACAAAGAGATCCCAGTTATGGTGAGATCATGGGTATACTATGGCCTTTTTTTGCAATGTCTGAATTTGGCCCTTAATTTCAATATTTCATCTTCCCATCTTTGAGAGACTTTGCATTTGAGAATACCTACCATCACAAAGTGAAGAGTTGGTCACATTGGTGCTGAAGCCTGGGTCACAACTGCACTGGAAGCTTCCAATTATGTTGTTGCAGATTTGTTGACAGTTCGAGGTGGTGGTTGCGCATTCGTCAATATCTGAAAGACAAAGAGTGAATAAAATATCAAACAATTTCATGACATTTGGCTTTGTCAATTGAAATTTTGTCTCTTTATATCACAATATGGAATTCGCAATACTACAGGTTTAATATTTCATCCCCATTTTATTTTTTTTCTGCAGGAAAATAATCTATTCGGTACAGAATTAGATTATATCCACTTTCAGCAATTTTAAGGTAAAATACTTCTTTTAGGCCAGCAAGGATATACAGTGCTGTAAGAACTGCATCAGGAAATGTTATTCCTGACTCTGAGAAAAGAGGTGTTTGAAAACACATCACCATCACAAAGGGAAGAGTTGGTCACGTTGATACTGAAGCCTGGGTCACAACTACACATGAAGCTTCCGATTGTGTTGGTGCAGATTTGTTGACAGGTTGAGGTGTTGGTTGCACACTCATCAATATCTGGAGGACAAAGAGTGAATGACATGTCAAACAATTGGGCTTTGCTAACTGAAACATCATCACTGATATTATGAGATTGAAATCTAGATATGAAATCCAGGTGTAATAATGTACCCTCATTTTTGTTTATTGTTACGTGTACCGAGTTACAGTGAAAAGATTTTGTTGCTTGCTATCCAGTCATAGAAACATAGAAAAATAGGTCACCCGAGTGCCCTGGGTCTAGCTGCAGTTCCCAGGTCGCCTGAGTACCCCGGGACCAGCTGTAGCGCCCAGGTTGCCTGTGAGCCCCGGGTCTAGCTGCAGTTCCCAGGTCGCTGGAGTGTCCCAGGACTGGTTGTAGTGCCCAGGTCACCTGCGAGCCCCGGGACTAGCTGCAGTTCCCAAATTGCCTGCAACTCCTGGGACTGGCTGCAGTTCCCAGGTCATGAAAACGAATTGGAAGAAAAATGTCTGCGGGCCCGATGATTTCGGGTTACGGGATGGATCCGGCCCATGGACCGACGGTTGCTGACCAATCCTTTAAGAATTTTATGTTGCTACTCGACTAAGTGAGACCCGTTGGGTCCCAGCTTCACACGGGAGGGCTGGTCCCCCAACGCAATGTTCCACCTATCCACCAATTCCAATATTGATGGCCAGTGGGGGAGGGGGGGGGCTTTCTGGATCACTAGTATTGGTATTGTGGGCTGAAAGGATTGGTTTCCAGAGGGCTAGTATGGACATTGTGGGCTGAATGGATTCTTGGTTTGGCGGCTCAGTCACTGAAGCCTGGTGTGCTGGCAGCTCACTCACTCACGGCTGGTGGGCTGGCAGTTGACTCACGGCTATTCCTTGAAATTCCATTTCAAGCAGGGTGCAAGGCCACCAAATTCAAATGCAGTTTCCTACCACTTCAAGCAGGGTGCATGGCCACTAAATTCAAGTGCAGTTTCCTACCATTTCAAGCAGGGTGCAAGGCCACTAAATTCAAATGCAGTTTCATACCATTTCAAGCAGGGTGCAAGGCCACCAAATTCAAGTGCAGTTTCATACCATTTCAAGCAGGGTGCAAGGCCACCCATTTCAAATGCAGTTTCAAACCATTTCAAGCAGGGTGCAAGGCCACCAAAGACAGAGTGTCGTGACCTCTCCCTCCCCCATCGTGCAGAGATTGAGCCACACCCACACTTCAGGTTTTATAGTCCCTCCCCCCCTCCCACTGGAAGGAACGTGGCCTTCAAGGCGTGATTGACAGGAGAGAGAATCTCAACATTTGTTAAACACTAATAATGCTTTTATTTTTCAACTAGGGGAAAATTCCTCGACACCTGATGAGTGAAGGGGGAATCTGAGTAAGATCGCCAAAGATCACAGCCGTACGTGGTAGCGTTATTTCTAAAATCAATATACAGCGCAAACAGGAAGTGGTCAAAATTAGACCTTTAATTATATAGAAGGCAACACCACTTTTCAATAAGGCAACACCAACACCACTTTTCAATAAGTTTGCATTTTCAAACCAACACCACTTTTGCATGGCGTAGCCTTCATGGTGTGATTGACAGGAGAGAGAAACTCAATATTTTTAAAACATTAATAAGTCTTTTATTTTTCATCAATAGGAAAAACCTTGTCCGGCCAAAAATCACAGCCGTAAGTGGTAGCGTTTTTTTTCTAAAATCAATATGTAGTGCAAATAGGAAGTGGTCAAGATGAGACTTTTAATTATATAGACAAGATCTTCTCTCATCCTTCCAAATTCCAGTAAATACAAGCCCAGTCGACCGATTCCTTCATCATATCTCACTTCAGCCATCCCGGGAATTAACCTGGCGAACCTAGACTGCACTCCCTGAATAGCAATAATGTCCTTCCTCAAATTAGGAGATTAGGAGCTGTTTCCAAACCAAGCTGTAGTGCATTCTGATAAAGTGCTTTCGATGGTGCATCTGGAGAAGTTGGTGAAAGTTACTATGTTTTAAAACCATCCTACCTTCACAAAGCAAAGAGTTGGTCACATTGGTGCTGAAGCCTGGGTCACAACTGCACACAAAGCTTCCAATAGTGTTAGTGCACATTTGTTGACAGCCTGAGGTGTTGGTTGCACATTCTTTGATGTCTCAGGAAATAAGCAGTTACTCCAGGTGCAAATTTTGACATTTCTCAACATTCTTTCAAACTCACTCAGGTATTTTCAATGGAAACGATGCACGCTGGCTTCTATGCTCAGCAAGAATTTTGCCTTGCTTCAAACTCATAATGAACTTTCTAATCCCTTGTGAAACCAATACTTTGAATTTTCATTGTTTAAGATCAAGTTTACATGAAACTACAAAGAGATCCCAGTTATGGAGAGTGACACGCGGTTATATTTTGACCTTCTTATGCAATGTCCGAATTTGGCCCCTAAATTCCAATATCTAATCTTCCCATCAGAGAGAGACATTGCATTTGAGATTTCCTACCATCACAAAGGGAAGAGTTGATCACATTGGTGCTGAAGCCTGGGTCACAATTACACACGAAGCTTCCAATTGTGTTGGTGCAGATTTGTTGACAGTTCGAGGTGTTCGTTACACATTCATCAATGTCTGGAGGGAAAAGAATGAATGACATGTAAAAACTGCAATATTAAATAATATTCTCTGAGAAATTATGTATTTGAAATCCTCCTACCATCACAAAATGAAGAGTTTGTTAAGTTGATGCTGAAGTCAGAGTAGCAACTGCACAGGAAGCCTCCGACTGTGTTGGTGCAGTTTTGTTGACAGTTTGAGATGTTGATTGCACATTCATCAATATCTAAAAAAATAAGCTCAGTTATTCCGCCACAGGACGTAGTTGAAGCATGTAAAATAACCGCATCAAAAAGACATTGGGATAGATGCATGCATTGTAAAATTTGCTGGGGAAATGGGCCAGATGCAGTAAATGGAACTAGCTTAGAAGGGGCACCTTGGTCTACATGGAAGGGATAATGAAATATACATGCTCACGATTTGGATATTTTGATATCTTGAGAAATTGTGGAAACATTCCAACCCCACATTGCACAGGTGGCTAATATACTTTAGTTTGGGGCGGTTTAAATCTACATGACCCATGTGCCACATTGAATATTGTTTGCCATCTGTTAGAAACAATGAATATAATGTCTCCTACCATCACACAGTGAAGAGTTGGTTCGGTTACTTTTGAAGCCAGCGTTGCAACTGCACAAGAAGCTTCCGATTGTGTTGGTGCAGATTTGTTGACAGTTTGAGGTGTCGGTTGCACATTCATCGATATCTGCAATTAAATGTCATGCCAAGTTCTTGTATAGCATGTGGCATTGCCAGCAGTAACTCATCCACTTAGTGTTCTGTTGTACAAAGACAGCAGGATGACACTGCATGGTGGTGGCACAGTAAATTAAGCTCTCCGTAAACATATTGCTGTGACATTATAAAACATATGAGCTGAGAGACCGTCACTCTTCACTTCAAATATCATTAGCATCAGAATGCCTTCAGATTTATATATCTTTGAAAAAAATGCATGATTATTAATACTTACCGGGTCATATTTTGATTGGAGAGAGTAATGTGAATTGTCGGAATTGAACTTCCTTAACAAATAATAATTAACCTAAATTTCTATGATACTGCAGTAAAAAACGATAATATTAAAGATTCACAGAGAAAGAAATGATAACCATTATAATTCAATATTAGGATGATACAAATACATTTGTGGGGCCACCTAGATTTGACAGGGCTGTAGTAACGATCATATTAAATGGTTGAAAGTTTAAGATGTTGGTTCCACATTCATCTATGTCTGGATCAAAATAAGTGGAAATCACGTCAAATAACAAAGTGTTGGAGCACATTGGTGGGTCTACATTCCTGGAGAGAATGGGAAGACATCATTTCAGTTCAGATCTCTTGATCAGCGTCGGCAATTGCTAGTGTCTCCAAATGACGTCTGATACATGGGTGTTTTGTATTTTGCTTTGCCAGCTGTCACGTAATATTCTGAATTGCAATAAATTGCAGACTGCCATCATAGTGTGGCAACACAACAAATGGAGATGCTTTACGGGAAAATATTGGTTTTACTCTCATCAACATAACCAGGTCTAGGAGAGCCACTCATTGCCACATAGAACATTGGCATCAGGATTCCTTTGCGATCACATCGCCATTGGGGAAATGGCCAAAATATTGAAAAGCCCAGGTTTCAACTACTGATTTCACAGGGTGATAACGAAGGAAACATGGAATTTTAAATTACTTAACGTATGAAAAATGAATGATTTTTATAAGTCTGCTGTATCCTAAGCTGGCTAAAATCTATGTTTGGGTCATTTGGACCGATCACGTTAGTCTCTATGGACAATTGGCCGAGGCATTTCCCTGAAACGAACAGGGGCTCCGGCATCTTTGGGCTTTGGGGTCGTAGCGCTGATAAGTAGCATCAACGATGTCTGCTGTAAACCACTGGAAGCGGCGATGCCTCTTCGGCGCTGGGTTGGGCTTCTTCTACCTCCCGCTGTCGTCTCGGTTTCACCCACGCCAGGACAGGAGAGCGGGTGAAGGCACACACGCCCTGCCATCTGTGTGCTCACCATTCATCGGCTCTCTCCGCAAGGTGCTGAGGGTCGCTGAAATCAGCTCTGGCGAGCATCAGTTGGACTTCGTCGGGCATCTGCTCTAGGAACGTCTGTTCAAAGAGCAGACATGGGTGGTGCCCGTCCATCAGGGCTAACATGTTCGCCATGATGGCCGCCGATCGCCGATGCTGTCCATATGTAGTATCTTCGCCGCCCTGTCGCTACGACTGAGACCGAAAGTGCCTTCAGCCCTTCATACTTTGCGATCATCGGCGGGTCCTGATGTAAAGCAACACCCTCGAGGCACAGTCTTGTGGCAAAGCTCCCACCACATGGAAATACATATTATCGTGTACGATGATATGGTGCAGGTGAAACTGTGCCTCAACATGGGCGAACCACACCTGAGGTTGATCGGGCCAAAGTTATGGCAATTTGAAGCCCGGTGAGCCCTGCTGGCCAATTCTGCGGGAACGTAGTCTTCCTGCATGATCTGCTTGCCTAACGACGGCTAGACAGGTCGGAGTCACCAATTTGGCGGTCGCAAGAACGACAACTGAGTTTTCAAATGTATTTTTATTCAGACATTATCTTCTCAGTTCAGAGGCTCTCACAACGTGTCTGGCCACAATGGTGGTCAGCACCGAACTGCCGCGCGAAAGCAAAACCGCGCAAAAACAAGCAGCCCCTCACCGGGTTCGATACCTGCGTGCGGCAGCAGGCGCCGCTACAGTATCACCATTAATAAGTCTCCAATTATAATTAAATATTGTCCCTTTCATCTGATGAAATATGACCTACCACAACCCAGCACTGAACATTATTTCCTTACCATATGTTTCTACACTGTAAGTAGGTCAATTGTAATCATGTATTGTCATTCTGCTGATTGGTTAGCACACAACAAAAGCTTTTCAATGAACCTCGACACATGTGACAATAAACTAAACTGCACTGAACTCCATTGGCTTTGTGAAATGGAAGGAGTATTGAAAGATGGATGTTTACGATTCAGTTAACATAGACTCACAATGAGAAATTGTGGATGTGTTGCTGACCCCACATTGTCAGGGTAAATAATATACTTTGTTCCGGAAGGACAGCAGATGCTGCTTTACATAAAAAGAAACAAAGTGTGGGGAAAATTGCACACACAAAGCTTCCATCGGGCAGCATCTCTGGAGAACATGGATAGGAGAGGTTTCAGGTCGGGAATATACTTGGTTTAACCGGGCCGTCAAATCTACATGACCAACAACCACATTAAATATTCCTACCATCACAGTGTGAAGAATTGGTCACATTGGTACGGAAACCCAGGTCACAACTGCACACAAAGCTTCCATTTGTGTTGGTGCAGACTTGTTCACAGTTTGAGATGTTGGTTCCACATTCATCGATATCTGGAGGAAAACAAAATATCAAATATTTGCACATTATTTGGCTTTGCTGAAGTAATCTTTCTCACTGCGTTGCCTTCAAATATCATTGAGATCAGAATGCCTTCATATTTACATATCCTTTGGAGAAATTGCATAAATATTCTCAAAGGGGTGGATGAACAGCCGGATGTTATGCACGTTGGAACAAATGGCATAGGTAGGAAAACGGATGAGGTCCTGCAAAATGAATATAGAGAGTTTGGCAGGATTAAAAAGCAGGACATATAGGGTAGTACCCTCCAATTTAAGAGGATGGAATTAGATAGGACCTTTGAGGAATATAGAGAAACGAGGAAATTACTCAAGCAGGTGATTAGAATGATTGTCTTGGACCACAAATGTTTTTTGGCAAACGGATTAAACTAAATGGGGAGAAGGCAGGATAGACCTGCCTTCTATCCATAGATCTGATAGGACAGGACAGGATAGGATAGGATTCCTGGGATGTCAGGACTTTCCTGAGGAAAGACTGGATAGACTCGGCTTGTACTTGCTAGAATTTAGAAGACTGAGGGGGGATCTTATAGAAACTTACAAAATTCTTAAGGGGTTGGACAGGCTAGATGCAGGAAGATTGTTCCCGATGTAGGGGAGGTCCAGAAGAAGGGGTCACAGTCTAAGGATAAGGGGGAATTTCTTTAGGACCAAGATGAGGAAAACATTTTTCATGCATAGAGTGGTGAGTCTCTGGAATTCTCTGCCACAGAAGGTAGTTGAGTCCAGTTCATTGGCTATATTTAAGAGGGAGTTAGATATGGCCCTTGTGGCTAAAGTGATCAGGGGGTATGGAGTGAAGGCAGGTACAGGAGACTGAGTTGGATGATTAGCCATGATGATATTGAATGGTCGAAGGGCCGAATGGCCTACTCCTGCACCTATTTTCTTTGTTTCTATGACAGATGAATGCATGGCTCAGGAATGGCAGGGGACACGGGGTTCTGATTTATAGACCACTAAGATCTATTCTGGGGAGAAGGCAGGAACTGCGTACCGATTGTGGATGATCAGCCATGATCACATTGAATGGCGGTGCTGGCTTGAAGGGCCGGATGGCCTACTCCTCCACCTCTTGTTCATTGTCTATTATCTGAATCCCAAAACTATCAATGCCTACATTAAAAACAAGAGAGTAACAGTAGGACCTCTCATGGATAAAGCAGGGAACATGTGCTCCAAGAAAATGGCAACACAAGTAGATAAGAGTGGTAAAGAAGGTAGAGTACATGGCATGCTTGCTTTCACTGGTGGGTCTATGAGTATAAGATTCAGAAATCTATGGTGCAGCATTAAAGGATATTTGTTAGGCTTCATTTGGAGACTTGGATGCAGCTCATTTCGGCCGATTATAGGAACAATGCGGAAGCATTAGAATAGGGAGTTAGGATGTTTACCACAATGATATACGGATTAGAGGGTAGCAGCTCCAGGAGGAGTTTGGGTAGAATTGCAGTGTTATTTCTGGCATGGCAGAGGGTGAGAGGAGACCTGATAGAATCATGTAAAGTTATGAGAGGCATAGTTAGTATACAGTCAGAACCTTTTTCTTTGGATGGAAAATCAAAGACTAGAGAGCATTGCTTTAAAGGAGAAGGGACAAGATTGATGAAGATGTATGATATAAGTTTTTTTACACTGGTGAGACTGGTGAGTACCTGGAATGGTGAAAGATGCAGATATGATACAGGCATTTCTGAGGATTTTGGATAGGCACATGGATATGCACCTACCATCACAAATCGACGGGTTGGTCAAATTAGTGCTGAAACCTGGAATACAAGTGCACACAAAGCTTCCGATGGTGTTGGTGCAGATTTGTTGGCAGTACGAGATGTTGGTTCCACATTCATTGATATCTAGATGGAAAATAGATAGTGATACATCGATGATTTATGTAGCATTTAGTTTGCCAAGTGAATTTCTCACTCTTAATATCGTGATTAACTATAGACAATAGGATGTGTCTATATTGGCCTAAGCAGTTTCTATCAAATTTATTGTTTTGATGCTTTGAAACTTGACATCACATTGTAAAGGTGACTATTATTAGCAATGTTACAAAATTTTGAGATTTAAAAAATCAAATCTGCAATTTATCCCATCAGATAAAGCATGAAAAGAAGTTTAATTTGACACCGAATTTACTTTCATATCTTCAGTATTAAGAAAGTTATGGCCATTTTCATACTCGGAAATTAGCATCTTGCTCCCCATTGCCTTTCAATTGACTTAACTCAAAAGCTGTGATCTGGAAAAGTTAAAAGCCCTTAACTTTCTTAAAAATTAAGAGAACTCAATGAAATTTTCAGTTATTATAGATTGAAGCATTCTAAAACAAATATGAAACAATCTTACTTGGATGACCTGAAATTAAAGCATATAATTAGTTAGTTACCTAATTGTAGCTAATTACAAAATTCAATGAGTAGATCTAAACATCTATCCATTTCTTAAGAAAAGATAAACTTTTTTTAAATTGCCTAAGTGTCTAAATAACATTCACACAATAATCCACAATATAACATAATTTTTAAATCTCATTTTCATGAATTTCTGGGCCAAATGGAAGGAATTTAGTGTTTGATTCCTGTAAATTAATGGCCATTTAAATCAACTAGCGAGTGGGTTTTAGTGGAATGCGGTGGATTGGAACGTTGCGGTTAGCGGTGAAGTCGGGAGGAAAAATACTGTTTGTTCATAGATTTTTTGGGACCCCATTTCGCAACATAAAAATATTATTAAAGCCTCCCGAAAAAACAACTTTTAATATAAAAATAAACTATTTACCTTTTCTTCTCCCCTACGCAAAATCCTTCCGGTTGTCGGCGCTCACGGCTTTTGAAGGTGATTTTTAAATTACTCTAGTTAATAAATAATTTAGAGTAATTTAAAAATACCTTCATTCATGAAATGTCGGAGCGATTTTTCTTCCGCAACCAAATCGCCCGACATTCATCGATTTGTCCTGCCTGTTGAAAAATGGCACTTTAAGCCCGCCCCCCTCTGAAAGGCGCCAAAGTCGCGCAGACGGGGAGCGGCAGAAGTGCAGCGCTGCTCAAGGTAGGTTTTGCAACATACCTACTATTATAATTTCTTTTACAGGGCGTCAAATCTACGTGGCCCAACAGCCATATTGAATATCGTTCACAATCTGTGAGAAACAAAGCTTTTGATCCTTCCTACCATCACAGAGTGAAGAGTTGGTCACATTGGTGCTGAAGCCTGTGTCACAACTGCACACAAAGCTTCCGTTTGTATTGATGCAGACTTGTTCACAATTTGAGGCGTTGGTTTTACATTCTTCAATATCTGGAGGAAAACACGAGACCAAAATGTCAAAGACTTGCATGTTATTTGGGGAGGATGCTGAAGTGAACTTTGTCACTTAATATTCTGAACTAGAGTAGTCCGCAGGATGTCGCTATACAATAGCATCACTGGATGTAGTGCACGACTCTCTAATAAATATTGCTTTCAAAATTGTGATGTGAGTGTTCTCCCTTTGCCTTCATATATCATTGAGATCAGTCTTTATATTTACATGCATTTTCATGAATGTGCAAATTTATTGAAACATTCTCAAAACGGAAGGTGAGCAGCCGGAAGCTGTTGTGAACGTTGGCACAAATGGCAGAGGTAGGAAAAGTAGAAGGTCCTGCAAAGTGAATAGAGGGAGTTAGGCAGAGATTAAAAAGCAGGACACTTAGGGTAGTAATCTCCAGTTTACAGCCGGTGTCACATGGTAGTGAGGAGAGGAATAAAAAATAGGACAGATGACTCGGGAATTGGTGCAGGGGACAGGGGTCCTGATTTATAGACCATTGCGATCTATTCTGGGGCAAAGGTCCCCTCTAAAGATTGCATCAATATTCTTGCAGGGATGTTTGCTAGTGCTACTCTGCAGCGTTTATATTAGGGACAAGGGGTTGGGAGCCAGAATTATGGGTCAGAAATTGAAAAGAGTAATGGAAAAATAGAGGTCATGAGCAGTAAGTCTCAACAGAAGGGCAGGCAGGGAGAGGTGAAGGAATATGGTGATGCTGATGGGCTGAAGTGTGTTTATAACAATGTGAAGTATTGTGGGGAAAGCAGATGAACTTGGAGCCCAGATCAGCGCTTGGAATTCTGATGTGGTGGCCCATGTGGAGACGTGGTTGGGAGAGGGACATGACCAGCAGCTCAATCTCCGAGGTTTTGATGTTTCAGATGTGATTGAGAGGGAGGCAAAAGAGGTGAAGGAGTTGTACTATTGTTCACGGAGACTATCACGGCTTCATTCAGAAATAATCAAAGTATCTTCATATTTAAATAGCTTTTGGTGAAAAGATATTTATTGAAACTGCGGGTGTCACAGTTGGATTTGAGAGGGTAATGTGAATTGTGGATTTTTAACTTCATTAATGTATGATAAACTACCCAAATTGTTACAATTCTGCAGTAAATGTATCATTATATTGAAGACTCACTGAGAATGAAATGACATCCTCTTTCATTTAATATTCAATATCTCTGTCTCACCTAGATTTTACAAGGCAGTTATACTATCAGCTTAAATATTTTAATTTAAATCTGAGAAACTATGTGTGTGAAAACATAGTAGATTGCAGGCTGTCATTATACACAATATATAGAGCTACCCTTCTTCCTTTGTTGTTAGAAAACATAAGTATTTCAATGTGATCCAATCTTTGTCAAGGGAATCAACGGCATCCAATGTTCTGCAAGTTTATATCTCCGTTGGTGAAATAGACAAAACTATTGGAAAAACATAGGTTTAATATTTATATTTCACAAAAAACAGGGAAGGAGGGGGAGAGAACACTAGTGGAATTTTGATTTCTGTAAGATATGACAATTGACATTAAATTTTATAAATCTGTGGTAAAAAATTAGCAAAGAATTCACATTGTTTGCATCTGGCGTCACTAATGTAGAGGAGACTACATTGAGAGCACCAAATGCAATAGACATGGTTGGACGAAGTGCAGGTGAATCTCTGTCAATACAAAACAATACAATACCATTTATTGTCATTTATTCTCACCTAGACGTACTTTTACGTCCCAGGTTGGAGATAACGGAGGAGGTAAAGTACCTGGGAAGGTAAAGGCATGGCTGGAGAGCAAAGAGTGTTATGAAATTGTTGAAGAATTGCCTTCTTTAAATATTTATATTTTACCCATGTTTTAACATTTCTTATGCTCAAAAAATAATCTCTGCAGCATAGACTCACTGGGAACAAAATGATACACTTTTTCATTCAATATTAACATGGCACACATCCTTTCTCCCCATGTGTGAGAAACATTGCATTTGAAAATTCCTACCATCACAAATGAAAGAGTTGATCACATTGGTGCTGAAGCCTGGGTCACAACTACACACAAAGCTTCCGATTGTGTTGTTGCAGATTTGTTGACAGCTTGAGGTGTTGGTTCCACATTCATCAATGTCTGGAGGAAATAGAATAAATGACATGTCAAACATTTCAACATTCAACATACAACTTTCAACACCTTCTACAGGTAAAGTATCCATCATGCAAATACTCTAAACAAAGCGAATTATATCCTTTTTCATTCATTAAGAGCAAATGCTAAATATTGGGCCAACAAAGTTTTACAGCGTAGCAACAACTGTCACTACTAAATATTATTCCACTACTCCTTGAAACTGTGTGTGAAAAATATCGTACCATCACAAAGAGAAGAGTTGGTCACATTGATGCTGAAGCCTGGGTCACAACTACACACAAAGTTTCCGATTGTGTTGGTGCAGATTTGTTGACAGTTCGAGGTGTTGGTTGCACATTCATCGATGTCTGGAGGAAACAAGATAAATGACATGTCAAACACTTGCAAAACGTTTGTTTCTGCCACATAAAACTCTACCACTTGCAATCATAAGGTTCAAAAGAAGATACGCAATGCTGCAGATGAAATCATTTATCCTTACTTTTAACTTCCAACTGCAAGAAATGTACTAATTCCCTGCAGACTCACAGTGAATACAATGTTATCCTCTTATTTTGTCTCATCTTGAGAAATGGTGGAAATATTGCTACCCCCACATAGCACAGGGGGCTAATATACTTTAGTTTAGGGGGCTTTAAATCTACATGACCCATGTGCCACATTGAATATTGTTTACCATCTGTTAGAAACAATGAATATGACGTCTCCTACCATCACACAGTGAAGAGTTGGTTCGGTTACTTTTGAAGCCAGTGTTGCAACTGCACAAGAAGCTTCCGATTGTGTTGGTACAGATTTGTTGACACTTTGAAGTGTTGGTTGCACATTCATCGATATCTGCAATGAAATGTCATGTAAAGTTCTTGCATAGCATGTGGCATTGCCAGCAGAAACTCATTCATTTAGTGTTCTGTTCTATAGACAGCAGAATGACGCAGGATGGTGGTGGCACTGTAAATTAAGCTCTCTGTAAAAAATATTGCTTTAGAAAAAAATATATTTTTAAAATTTATTAGAAGCAAGTGCACAAAAATAGAACCAACGGCATATAAAATTATACAGTTATTGTACCATTTCAATTTTAACTTTTTAACTATAGTTGGAAAAGAGGAAAGGAGAAGAAGCAAGAAAGAGAAAAAGTGAGATGTACAAAGATAGAACCCCTAGACAACCAAAGTGGTGTAGCCAAAGAGTGAATAAAAGAAAAGAGGAATAGAATAAATAAATAAATTTTAAAAAAGACAAAAAGTGAAAAAAAGAAAAAATGGGTGATATACCTGCCTCACATCGCTCCCCACCCACCTCACCCAAACCATAATTAGATTTAAATCCAAAATTGTGTTGTACCATACTATCCTTGTAATAAATCAATGAATGGTGTCCTTGCAAGTTCTTGTATAGCATGTGGCATTGCCAGCAGTAACTCATCAACTTAGTGTTCTGTTCTACAAAGACAGCAGGATGACACTGCATGGTGGTGGCACAATAAATTAAGCTCTCCGTAAAAATATTGCTTTGAAAAAGTTGCATGATTATTAACACTTACTGGGCCATATTTGATTGGAGAGAGTAATGTGAATTGTCGGAATTGAACTTCCTTAACAGATCATAATTAACCTAATTTTCTATGATACTGCAGTAAAATACGATAATATTAAAGGTTCACAGAGAAAGAAATGATAACCATTATAATTCAATATTAGGATGATACAAATACATTTGTGGGGCCACCTAGTTTTGACAGGGCTGTAGTAACAATCATATTAAATGGTTGTAAGTTTAAGATGTTGGTTCCACATTCATCTATGTCTGGATCAATATAAGTGAAAATCATGTCAAATAACAAAGTGTTGGAGCACATTGGTGGGTCTACATTCCTGGAGAAAATGGGAAGACATAATTTCAGTTCAGATCTGTTTATGAGCTTCGGCAATTGCTAGCGTCTCCAAATGACGTCTGATACAGGGGTTTTGTATTTTGCTTTGCCAGCTGTAACTTTGTCACATAATATTCTGAATTGCAATAGATTGCAGACTGTCATCATATTGTGGCAGCACAAGAAATGGAGATGTCTTACGGGAAAATATTGGTTTTACTCTTATCAACATAACCAGGTCCAGGAGACCCACTCATTGCCACATAGAACATTTGCATCAGAATTCCTTTGTGATCATATCGCCATTTGGGAAATGGCCAAAATATTGAAAAGCACAGGTTTCAACTACTGATTTCACAGGGTAATAATCAAGGAAACATAGAAATTTATGTTATTTAATATTGAAAAATCAACGATTTTTATATGCGTGCTGTATCTTAAGGTGACTAAAATCTATGTTTGTGTCAAGTTCTAGCATAGCATGTGGCATTGCCAGCAGTAACTCATTCACTTAGTGTTCTGTTCTACAGACAGCAGGATGACACTGCATGGTGGTGGCACAGTAAATTAAGCTCTCCATAAAAATATAGCTTTTTTAAAATTAATTTTAAAAATATTTTTATTTATTAGAAGCGAGTGTACTAAAATAGAACCAACGGCATATAAAATTATACAGGTATTGTACAGCTTCAATTTTAACTTTTTAACTATAGTTGGAAAAGAGGAAAGGAGAAGAAGCAAGAAAGAGAAAAAGTGAGATGTGCAAAGATAGAACCCCTAGACAACTATAGTAGTGTAGCCAAAGGGTGAATAAATGACTGAATGAACAGAGGAATAGAAAAAAAAATAATAAAAGAACAAGAGAAAAAAAGAAAAAAGTGGTGATTTTCCTGGCTCACATCGCTCCCCACCCACCGCACCGAACCCATAATTAGATTTAAATCCAAAATTGTGTTGTACCATACTATCCTTGTATTAAATCAATGAATGGTGTCCTTGCAAGTTCTTGCATAGCATTTGGCATTGCCAACAGTAACTCATCCACTTAGTGTTCTGTTCCACAAAGACAGCAGGATGACACTGCATGGTGGTGGCACAATAAATTAAGCCCTCCGTAAAAATATTGCCGTGACATTATAAAACATATGAGCTGAGAGAGAGTCACTCTTCACTTCAAATATCGCCAGCATCAGAATGCCTTCAGATTTATATATCTTTGAAAAATTGCATGATTATTAATAATTACCGGGCCATATTTTCATTGGAGAGAGTAATGTGAATTGTCGGAATTGAACTTCCTTAACAAATAATAATTAACCTAAATTCCTATGATACTGCAGTAAAATACGATAATATTAAAGATTCACAGAGAAAGAAATGATAAACATTAAAATTCAATATTAGGATGATACAAATACATTTGTGGGGCCACCTAGATTTGACAGGGCTGTAGTAACAGTCATATTAAATGGATGAAAGTTTAAGATGTTGGCTCCACATTCATCTGTGTCTGGATCAAAATAAGTGGAAGTCGCGTCAAATAACAAAGTGTTGGAGCACATTGGTGGATCTACATTCCTGGAGAGAATGGGAAGACATCATTTCAGTTCAGATCTCTTGATCAACGTCGGCAATTGCTAGCGTCTCCAAATGACGTCTGATACAGGGGTTTTGTATTTTGCTTTGCCAGCTGTAACTTTGTCACATAATATTCTGAATTGCAATAGATTGCAGACTGTCATCATATTGTGGCAGCACAACAAATGGAGATGTCTTTCAGGAAAATATTGGTTTTACTCTTATCAACATAACCAGGTCTAGGAGAGCCACTCATTGCCACATAGAACATTTGCAGCAGAATTCCTTGGCGATCATATCGCCATTTGGGAAATGGCCAAAATATTGAAATGCACAGGTTTCAACTTGATTTCACAGGGTGATAACAAAGGAAGCAGAATTTTAAGTTACTTAACATATGAAAAATTAACCATTTTTATTTCTGCTGTATCTTAAGGTGACTAAAATTATGTTTAACAATCTAAGATGGACTGGGCAGCCTGAAATGCACATGTTTTAAAACATCCTACCATCACAGTGTGAAGAGTTGGTCACATTGGTACTGAAACCTGGGTCACAACTGCACCTAAAGCTTCCATTTGTGTTGGTGCAGACTTGTTCACAGTTTGAGATGTTGGTTCCACATTCATCGATATCTGGAGAAAAATAAGTGATCAAAATATCAAATATTTGCACATTATTTGGCTTTGCTGAAGTAATCTTTCTCACTTAATATTCTGAACTAGACTAGTCTGTAGGACATTGTTGTACAATGCCAATACTGGATACGGTGCTCACCCCCATAAAAATAATGCTTTGACTTTTTAAATTATTACAATGCGAGTGTACTGCGTTGCCTTCATATCATTGAGATCAGAATGCCTTCATATTTACATATCCTTTGGAGAAGCATAAATATTGAAATATTCTCAAAGGGGAGGATGAACAGCTGGAAGTTATGCATGTTGGATCAAATGTCATAGGTAGGAAGACGGATGAGGTCTTGCAAAATGAATATAGAGTTTGGCAGGATTAAAAAGCAGGACATATAGGGTAGTAGCCTCCAATTTAAGAGGATGGAATTAGATAGGACCTTTGAGGAATATAGAGAAAAGAGGAAATTACTCAAGCAGGTGATTAGAATGACTAAATTGGACCACAAATGTTTTTTGGCAAACGGATTAAACTAAATGGGGAGAAGGCAGGATAGACCTGCCTTCTATTCTAAGATCTGATAGGACAGATGAATGCATGGCTCAGGAATGGGGACACAGGTTCTGATTTATAGACCATTGAGATCTATTCTGGGGAGAAGGCAGGAACTGGTTACCGATTGTGGATGATCAGCCATGATCACATTGAATGGTGGTGCTGGCTTGAAGGGCCATATGGCCTACTCCTGCGCCTCTTGTCCGCTGTCTATTGTCTGAATCCGAAACCCACCAATGTCTACATTAAAAACAAGAGAGTAACAGGAGGACCTCTCATGGATAAAGCAGGGAACATGTGCTCCAAGAAAATACCCCCTTGAAAGTGGCAACACAAGTAGATAGAGTGGTAAAGAAGGTACAGTACATGGTATGCTTGCTTCCACTGGTGGGTCTTTGAATATAAGAGTCAGAAAGTTATGGTGCAGCATTAAAGGACATTTGTTCCGCTGCATTCGGAGTCTTGTGTGCAGCTCATTTCAGCCGAGTATAGGAAAAACGTGGAGGCATTAGAATGGGGAGTGAGGATGTTTACCACAAATATATACAGATTAGTGGGTAGTATCTCCAGGAGGAGGTTGGGTAGAAATGCATTGTTATTTATGGCATGGCGGAGGGTGAGAGGAGACCTGATAGAATTATGTAAAGTTACGAGAGGCATAGTTAGTATACAGTTAGAACCTTTTTCTTTGGATGGAAAATCAACGACTAGAGGGCATTGCTTTAAAGGAGAAGGGACAAGATTAATGAAGATGTACGATATAAGTTTTTTTACACTTGTGAGGCTGGTGAGTGCCTGGAATGTGCTCACGGGGAGGGTGATGGAGGCATTTCTGAGGATTTTGGATAGGCACATGGATATGCACCTACCATCACAAATCGAAGGGTTGGTCAAATTAGTACTGAAACCAGGAATACAATTGCACACGAAGCTTCCGATTGTGTTGGTGCAGATTTGTTGGCAGTACGAGATGTTGGTTCCACATTCGTTGATATCTAGATGGAAAACAGATTGTGATACATTGGTTATTTATGTCGTATTTAGTTTGCCAAGTGAATTTCTCACTCTTAACATCGTGATTAACTATAGACAATAGGATGTGTCCCCATTAGCCTAAGCGGTTTTTATCAAATTTATTGTTTTGATGCTTTGAAACTTGACATCACATTGTAAAGGTGACTATTATAATTTATTTTACAGGGCGTCAAATCTACGTGGCCCAACAGCCATATTGAATATCGTTCACAATCTGTGAGAAACAAAGCTTTTGAACCTTCCTACCATCACAGAGTGAAGAGTTGGTCACATTGGTGCTGAAGCCTGGGTCACAACTGCACACAAAGCTTCCGTTTGTGTTGATGCAGACTTGTTCACAGTTTGAGGTGTTGGTTTTACATTCTTCAATATCTGGAGGAAAACAAGTGACCAAAATATCAAAGACTTGCATGTTATTTGGGGAGGATGCTGAAGTGAACTTTGTCACTTAATATTCTGAACTAGAGTAGTCCGCAGGATGTCGCTATACAATAGCATCACTGGATGTAGTGCACGACTCTCTAATAAATATTGCTTTCAAAATTGTGATGTGAGTGTTCTCCCTTTGCCTTCATATATCATTGAGATCAGTCTTTATATTTACATGCATTTTCATGAATGTGCAAATTTATTGAAACATTCTCCAAACGGAAGGTGAGCAGCCGGAAGCTGTTGTGAACGTTGGCACAAATGGCAGAGGTAGGAAAAGTAGAAGGTCCTGCAAAGTGAATAGAGGGAGTTAGGCAGAGATTAAAAAGCAGGACACTTAGGGTAGTAATCTCCAGTTTACAGCCGGTGTCACATGGTAGTGAGGAGAGGAATAAAAAATAGGACAGATGACTCGGGAATTGGTGCAGGGGTCCTGATTTATAGACCAGAGATCTATTCTGGATCAAAGGTCACCTCTAAAGATTGCATCAGAAATAGTGGCGGAACAATATTCTTGCAGGGAGGTTTGCGAGTGCTACACTGGAGTGTTTATATTATGGACAGGGGGTTGGGAGCCAGAATTATAGGTGAGAAATTGAAAGGAGTGTTGAAAAAAGAGGTCATGAGCAGTAAGTCTCAACGGAAGGACAGGCAGGGAGAGGTGAAGGAATACGGTGACGCTGATGGGCTGTAGTGTGTTTATAACAATGTCTGAAGTGTTGTGGGGAAAGCAGATGAACATGGAGCCGAGATCAGTGCTTGGGATTCTGATGTTGAGGCCCATGTGGAGACATGGTTGGGATAGGGACACGACCGGCAGCTCAATGTTCCGGGGTTTTGATGTTTCAGATGTGTTTGAGAGGGAGGCAAAAGAGGTGAAGGAGTTGTCCTATTGTTCACGGAGACTATCACGACTTCATTCAGAAATAATCAAAGTATCTTCATATTTAAATAGCTTTTGGTGAAAAGATATTTATTGGAACTACGGGTGTCACAGTTGGACTTGAGGGGATAATGTGAAATGTGGATTTTTAACTTCATTAATGTATGTTAAACTACCCAAATTGTTACAATTCTGCAGTAAATGGATCATTATATTGAAGACTCACTGAGAATGAAATGACATCCTCTTTCATTTAATATTCAATATCTCTGTCTCACCTAGATTTTACAGGGCAGTTATACTATCACATTAAATATTTTTATTTAAATCTGAGAAACTATGTGCGTGAAAACACCTACCATCACAAAATGAATGGTTGGTCAAATTGATTCTGAAGCCTGGGTCACAACTGCACAGGAAGCTTCCGATTGTGTTGGTGCAGTTTTGTTGACAGCCTGAGGTGCCGGTTACACACTCATTGATGTCTGGAAGAAAACCAGGGAATGTTTCAAACTCTATATTGCAATTGTGTTTGCCAACTGTATGTGTGTCACTTTCTGAACAGCAGTAGATTGCAGGCTGTCATTATACACAATACATAGAGCTACCCTTCTTCCTTTGTCATTAGAAAACATAAGTATTTCAATGTGATCCAATCTTTGTCAAGAGAATCAACGGCATCCAATGTTCTGCAAGTTTATATCCCCATTGGTGAAATAGGCAAAATTATTGGAAAAACATAGGTTTAATATTATATTTCACAGAACACTAGGGAGGGAGGGGGGGGAGAGGAAATTAGTGGAATTTGATTTCCATAAGATATGACAATTGACATTGATCTTTATAAATCGGCAGTAAAAAATTAGCAAAGAAGTCACCTTGTTTGCATCTGGCTTCACTAATGTAGAGGAGACCATATTGTGACCACCAAATGCAATAGACATGGTTGGACGAAGTGCAGGTGAATCTCTGTCTCACCTCGAAGTACCTTTACATCCCAGGTTGGATAAGGGAGGATGGGAAAGGTGAGGTGGTGAAGGCATGGCTAGAGGAACTAAACGGGGAATTACAGACCAGTTAGTCTAACATCGGTAGTAGGGAAACTGCTAGAGTCAGTTATTAAAGATGGGATAGCAGCACATTTGGAAAGTGGTGAAATCATTTGACAAAGTCAGCATGGATTTACGAAAGGTAAATGATGTCTGACGAATCTTATAGAATCTTTCGAAGATGTAACTAGTAGAGTGGATAAGGGAGAACCAATGGATGTGTTCTATCTAGACTTTCAAAAGGCTTTCGACAAGGCCCCACATAAGAGATTAGTATACAAATGTAAAGCACACAGTATTGGGGATTCAGTATTGATGTGGATAGAGAACTGGCTCGGAAACAGGAAGCAAAGGGTAGGAGTAAACTTTTCAGAATTGCAGGCAGTGACTAGTGGGGTACCGCAAGGCTCAGTGCTGGGACCTCAGCTATTTACAATATATATTAATGATTTGGACGAGGGAATTGAATGCAACATCTCCAAGTTTGCGGATAACACAAAGCTGGGGGGCAGTGTTAGGTATGTTAGGATGCCAGGAGGCTGGAAGGTGACTTGGATAGGCTGGGTGAGTGGGCAAATGCATGGCAGATGCAGTATAATGTGGATAAATGTGAGGTTATCCACTTTGGTGGCAAAAACAGGAGGGTAGACTATTATCTGAATGGTGGTCGATTAGGAAAAGGGAAGATTCAACGAGACCTGGGTGTCATGGTACACCAGTCATTGAAAGTATGCATGCAGGTGCAGCAGGCAGTGAAGAAAGCGAATGGTATGTTAGCATTCATAGCAAAAGGATTTGAGTCTAGGAGCAGAGAGGTTCTACTGCAGTTGTACAGGGTTTTGGTGAGACCACACCTGGAGTATTGCCTACAGTTTTGGTCTCCAAATTGGGGGAAAGACATTCTTTCCATAGAGGGGGTACAGAGAAGGTTCACCAGATTGACTCCTGGGATGTCTGGATTTTCATATGAGGAAAGACTGGACAGACTCGGCTTGTACTCCCATAGAATTTAGAAGATTGAGGGGGGATCTTATAGAAACTTACAAAATTCTTAAGGGGTTGGACAGGCTAGATGCAGGAAGATTGTTCCCAATGTTGGGGAGGTCCAGAACAAGGGGGTCACAGTTTAAGGATAAGGGGGAATTCCTTTAGGACCGAGATGAGGAAAACATTTTTCACACAGAGAGTGGTGAGTCTCTGTAATTCTCTGCCACAGAAGGTAGTTGAGGCCAGTTCATTGGCAATATTTAAGAGGGAGTTGGATGTGGCCCTTGTGGCTAAAGGGAACAGAAGGTGCAAGCTCGAAGGGCCAAATGGCCTATTCCTGCACCTATTTTCTATGTCTATGTCTTTGTGTAGAGAGCAAAAAGTGTTAAAAAATTGTTGAAGATTTGCTTTCTTTAAATATTTCTATTTTACCCATGCTTTAACATTTCTTTTGCTCGAAAAATAATCTCTGCAGCATGGACTCACAGGGAACGAAATGATACACTTTTTCATTCAATATTAACATGGCACACATCCTTTTTCCCCATGTGTGAGAAACATTGTATTTGAAAATTTCTACCATCACAAATGAAAGAGTTGACCACATTGGTGCTGAAGCCTGGGTCACAACTACACACGAAGCTTCCGAATGTGTTGTTGCAGATTTGTTGACAGTTCGAGGTGTTGGTTCCACATTCATCAATGTCTGAAGGAATTAGAATGTCAAACATTTCAACATTCAACGTACAACTTTCAACACCTTCTACAAGTAAAGTATCCATCATGCAAATACTCTAAACAAAGGGAATTATATCCTTTTCCATTCATTAAGAGCAAAAGCTAAATATTAGGCCAACAAAGTTTTACAGCGCAGCAAGAACTATCACTATTAAATATTATTCCACAACTCCTAGAAACTGTCTGTGAAAATATCCTACCATCACAAAGCGAAGAGTTGGTCACAATGATGCTGTAGCCTGGGTCACAACTACACATGAAGTTTCCGATTGTGTTGGTGCAGATTTGTTGACAGTTCGAGGTGTTGGTTGCACATTCATCGATGTCTGGAGGAAACAAGATAAATGATATGTCCAACACTTGCAAAACTTTTGTTTCTGCCACATAAAACTCTACCACTTGCAATCATAAGGTTCAAAAGAAGATACTCAATCCACCAACTGGATTTCATTTAACCCTACTTTTAACTTCCAACTGCAGGAAATGTACCAATTCCCTGACGACTCACAGTGAAAAATATATTATCCTCTTATTCATTGTTAAATTGATAGTTCAGTAACATATTACAGTGTAGCACAAAATGACGATGTTATATATTATTCCCAACTCTGCGAAAATATGTGCTTGAAACTATCCAACCATCGCAAAGCAGAGAATTGGTCACATTAATGTTGAACCCTCGGTAACAACTGCACAGGAAGCTTCCAATTGTGTTGGTGCAGTTTTGCTGACAGTTTGAGGTGTTGGTTACACATTCATCGATATCTGAAGAAATGAGCTCAGTTACTCAGACAGAGCAATATTTTGAGGAAGGTACAATGACTTCAAATTGAAAGACAAGTGCCTCGATAAACCTATCAGGTTCGTTTCGAGGAATATGGACCAAAGATGGCTAAATGTGACTACCTTAGATAGGGCATCTTGGTAGACATGAATGTGAAGGGCCAAATAGTCCGTTTCCATGCTCTTTGAAGCTGTGAATCTATGAATCAACTCCAGGTGCATATCAATGACATATGCTACGACATTTTTAAATGAGGTCTAATATTTTCAAAGTAATCTATGCAGGCTGACTTCTAAGCCATGCAAGACTATGGCTTTACGACACATTTTACATGAGTAATCAATCACTTAAAAAAATTATGCTTAGAATTTTCAGTGTTACGATCAAATTTGTAAAAAACAATAAAGCAATCCACATTATGGTCAGTCAAGTTATTAAATAAGTAAATAAGTAAGTTTAGTGGCCAAGTATTCACATACAAGGAATTTGCCTTGGTGCTCCGCCCACAAGTAACAACGTGACATAGTGACAGTTATGACTCAGAAAACCCTAAACATTAATAATAATAAAACATTAATGATAAAATCCCATTGATCAAGCATGTGAACCAACAAAATACCAGATCAAAGGGAGGCTACGGATTTTTGGCTGTTGAATAGAGCAACTATTCGTGGATAAAAACGGTCTTTATGTCTGGCTGCGGCAGCTTTGACAGTCTGGAGTTGCCTTCCAGAGGGAAGTGATTCAAAGAGTTTGTGGCCAGGGTGAGAGAGGTCAGAGATGATCTTGCCCACTCACCGCCTGGCCCTTGCAGTGTACAGTTTATCAATGGAGGGAAGGTTGCAGCCAATACGTGTCCAGGTGTCGTGCTTGGTGGCTGTTCCAAACCAAACCATGATGGAGAAGGTGAGAACAGACTCAACAATGGCCATGTAGAATTGGACCACCATTACCTGTGGCAGATTGTGCTTCCTCAGCTGCCGTAGGAAGTACATCCTCTGTTGTGTCTTTTTGACTGTGGAGTCGATGGTAGCTCCCCACTTAAGGTCCTTGGAGATGATGGTTTCCAGGAACTTAAAAGACTCCACAGATGTGATTGTGGTGTTGTTGATGGTGAGTGGGGTGCGGGGAGGAGGAGCTTTCCTAAAGTTTAGAATCAATTCCACTGTCTTAAGAGCATTGAGCTCTAGATTGTTGCGACGGCACCAGGACCCCAGCTGTGTCACTTCCTGTCTGTAGGCAGATTTCTCCCCATCCTGGATCAGTCCAATCAGGGTTGTGTCGTCCGCAAACTTGAGAAGCTTGACAGAGGTGGCTGTGGAGGTGCAGTTGTTCGTATAGAGAGAGTAGAGGAGAGGAGAGAGTATGCAGCCTTGAGGTGCTCCTATGCTGAGCGTTTGTGGCTCCGAGATGTGCTTTCCCAGCCTCACATGCTGCTTCCTGTCTTTCAGGAAGCTGGTTACCCAGAGGGGTTCAGGCACAGTTAACTCAGAAAGTTTGGAATGTAGTAGCTCTGGCAAAATGGTGTTGAATGTAGATCTAAAATCAACAAACAGGATCCTCGCATAGGTCCCCTAGCAGTCTAGCTGCTGTAGGATGAAGTGCAGGCCCAGGTTGACTGCATCATCGATAGATCTATTGGCCCAATATGCAAACTGCAGAGAGTCCAGCAGGGTTTTTTTGATATTTTTCAGCTTGGCCAGCACAAGCATTTCGAGTGTCTTCATGACTACAGAGGTCAGTGTGACAGACGTGTAGTAATTTAGTCAAGTAGTCCTTGCCTTTTTGGTACAGGAACAATAGTGGAGACTGTGAAGCAGGCAGGGACAGTACATGTTTGCAGGGACTCGTTAAAAATGTTTGTCCAGACCGGTGCCAGCTGTTTAGCACAGAGCTTGAGAGTAGAGGGGGAAACATTGTCAGGTCCTGGACATTTCCGGCTTTTTGTCCTCTGAAAATCCTCTCCATCTCTTCTATTTTTATTGTTGACATTGGATAAGTGATGTTGTGCAGCACAGAGGATGTGGGTGATTGGGTGTGAAGTGGTGTTTCGAGGGGGGTGGAGGAAGAAGGGCCCAGTCTTTGCAGAATGAGGGAAGGCTGTGAGTGGGTGTGAAGTGTTGGTTGGGGTGAGAAATGGTCCAGTCTTTTCATACTGGAGCCTTGCCTTACGTAGGTGTGAAGTGGTGAATGTGAAGGAGAGGGTGCAGGGTCCATTCTTTGTAGACTGGGGTCTGGCTGTGTTGGTTGGGGAGGGGGTTGGATGGGATACCAGGGTTACATTTCTGATGTTCAAAACTGCAGTAAAACTCATTCAGGTCATTGGTCAGCTGACAATTGTCCAAAGAGCTGGGGGCTTTCCTCTTGCAGCTGGTAATTTCTTGCAAGCCCTTCCAAACTGAAGAAGAGTCACTAGCTGAGAACTTGCTGCTCAACTTCTCAGAGTACGTTTCCTTGGCAGCTCTGATTCCTCTTCTCGGCTTGTACTTGGCCTGCCTGTAGAGGTCTGCTGCCGCACACTTGTAGGCCTCCTCTTTAGACCGTCGGAGCTGTCTGAGTTCTGCAGTGAACCAGGGCTTGTTGTTGTTGAACCATGTCCGGGTCTTAGTTGTAATGCAACTGTCCTTGCAAAAGCTGACATATGATGATACAGTGTCCGTATACTCATCGAGGCTTGTGGTTGCTTCCCTGAACACATTCCAATCCGTGCAAAGCAGGATTGTAGGTTCCCAATGCCCTCGTTGTCCACCTTTTCCGTTGTTCTTTTTTATTTATTTATTTATCTTTAATTAAAAGTATATGTACAAATGATAATAAACGATAAACTGGTTACAGAGTTCTTGCATAGGTTCAATTTTTAAAGTTTTTTTTAAAGAAAATAAATAGAAAAATAAAGTGATAAGAGAAACTGTAAACTAATCGAAAGGAAAGAAGAGCAAGAAAGAAAGGAGATTACAAATATAAAGATTGTGGAGATAGATCCACGAATGTTGAGTATATTTATTCATCCAACCCTACACTCCACTCAGGTTGTGACTTTAATTTTGTGTCAAACCAATTTACTTAAAAAAAAATTAAATAAATGGAGACCATATTTTAATAAAATAGTTCAGGTTTGTTAATTAAGACAAATCTTATTTTTTCCAAATGTAAGGTCTCAGTCATTTCCGTAATCCACATTTTAATTGTGGGGGTTGTTGGTTTTTTCCAAAATTTAAGTATTAATTTTTTCGCAGTTATTAAACTGTAATCAAGAAACTGTGTCTGGCTTATCCTGAAGTTTGTGGTATGTTCTGATAATCCTAATATTATATATTTTGGATCTGGGTCCAATTGATTATCGATAACTTTAGAGATAATTTTAAAAATCTCCATCCAAAAATTTTGCATTTTTATACAAATTACAAAAGTGTGAGTTTTGGCTCCTTGAAATTGACATTCATCACAAAGAGGGGAGGTGCTTGGGAAAATCCTACTTAATTTTGTCTCTGAATAGTGTAATCTATGAAATATTTTAAACTGTATTAAGGGATGTCTATTGTTTAACGAGCAATAATGTATATATTGTAAACTTTCATCCCATGAGTCTTTCATTATGGGTTGAGCCAATTCATCCTCCCATGCACGTCTATATGACTCTGATGACGGAAAGTCAGTATCTAAAAGGGTATTATAAATTTAAGATGTTAATTTATTTGTAATAGGATGTCGATTCAGACATTCATGAAGGATTTCTGGGCCCCTAAATCTATAATCTTGCGTATGTAATTTTACATAATCTTGTGGCGTCAGCTGATACATAGACCACTTATGGTCGAACCCTTGTCAGTAGCTACGAGGGCTGGCACGTGACGTCACGGCCTAGGGGGAGTGTCCTGCTACTTAAGCTTATCTCACCTCGACACCTGGGGAGTCAACAGTGATATAATTACAGTAGCGGACCAACAATGATAATTACAGTAGCGGACCAACTTAACATGTAACACCTGAATAAAACTACTGTTTGAACCTGCCTGACGTCTGGCCTTATTCACCACGTTTGGTGCCGCTACAATCTCTAAGTTGTAAATATCGGAAAAAAATTATTAACATGTAGTTCGTACTTCTGCTGTAATTTGCTGAAAAACGAGGAAAACCCCCTTTTGGTAAAGGTCTTCCAACATTTTAATTCCATGACTTTTCCATTGAACGAATCCTCTATCTAAGACAGACGGTTTGAAAGAAGGGTTATTTGCAATAGGGAGGAAAAGAGATAAATTACCCAATTTTAAAATAAATGTTAATTGTTTCCAGATACGGATAACACTATATATAATCGGGTTTCCTCCATATGTTTTTTTATTCGCATTTATAGGAGCTAAGAGAACCGAGCCTATGTCAGAAGGTAAACAATCCTCCTTCTCCATCTTTAGCCATTCTTTTAGCCAACCTTTTCGTTGTTCTGACCACAGGCTTAGCAGCTTTTAATTTCTGCATGTAGGTCAGATTAACGTGAATTTGACAATGATCAGGGGGACCCAGACCCCCCCCCCCCGGGAATAGAGCGATATGCGTTCTTGATTGCAGTATAACAGTGATCAAGTATTCTCTCCCCTCTGGTGGGGCAGGTAACATGAAGTCTGTATTTTGGAATGTCACGGCTGAGGTTAGCTTTGTTAAAGTCCCCCAAAACAATGACCATGGAGTCCGGGAAGTCACTCTCTACCCTCATTACCAGGTCAGTGAGTTGCGTTTGCGCCTCATGCACGCAGGCTGGGGGGGGGGGAATGTAAATTCCAGTGAGAATAAATTAGTTAAATTCCCTCGGAGAGTAGAAGGGTTTGCATTTTATAAAGAGGGATTCTAGATTGGGAGAGCAGAAATTTGACAGTACCGTGATGTCGCTGCACCAGTCCTGGTAGGTATAAAAGCATATTCTACCGCAACTTGATTTCCTGCTGCCTCCACTTTGCGGTCCGCTCTGTGAAGTTGGAAGCCAGCCAGTTGCAGCGCACTGTCCGGGGTCTTCTCACAAAGCCAGGTCTCGGTGAAACACAGGGCAGCAGCTCGAGAGAAGTCCTTGTTTGGCCGATGCAGGAGTTGCAGTTCGTCCACTTGGTTCTTGAGTGGTGTGCTCGATCCTCGTCGCCGGAGTCGGGTGAGTACTCCAGAGCACTTCCCACACGTCCTCCTCCGTCTCAAAACCTTAAACGCAGCCACAGCCCCGTTGACAAGTATGTCCAAATAATCCAGTGAGTGAGAGAAATCTGGAACGACGTTTGGATGTACCGTACATTCGATGTTAAACTACTCTCTTGGGAAAGTAATCTTTGTAGGGTTTTCACATATGACACAAATGAACAAACACATACAAAACATCAAGGAGCAGTACACCGTGGCTGCCATCGTCAGCGCCAGCAGCGGCAACTAGACTGCAAGCAGCAACAAAGACTGTAATATAATGGCAATTTTTTGAAAATTATGCTTTTGCCTTGTAATTACTGATCAACACCATGACTCATTCAGTAGCACGGTTTTGGCAGCTCACAATGGCATGGGACAATTACTGGATTCCAGCCTCTATATCTCACCATTGGTGTTTGGGAAAAGTTCAATTTGCATTACAATCTGACAGTTGCACCAGAGTGAAAACACACAGACAACTACTATTCCTTTTACAAATCTATAAACTACTTTGTACTAAACAATTCCAACCATCACAAAGAGAAGAATTTGTTACATTGATGCTGAAGCCTGGATCACAACTGCACACAAAGCTTCCAATAGTGTTAGTGCAGATTTGTTGACAGTCGGAGGTGTTGGTTGCACATTCATCGATGCGTAAATAAATAAGCACAGTTACTCCTGCTGCAAATTGTTGACAATTGCCTATACATTTCCAAACTAGGCAGATATCTATATTATTAAAACTAAGATCTTGACCACTTTCTGACTTTCTGTTTCGTGATTTTGGAAAGAACGGCGTCACTTACGATCGTGATTTTTGACCACCTCACTCAGTCCCCTCCGCTGCGCTGGACCAGAGGATTTTTCCCATTGATGAAAAATCAAGGAGTTATTAATGTTTTAAAAAATGTTGCCATTCTCTCTGCTGCCCCCGCTGGTGGCATCAGGGAGGGACTATAAAACCCGGAAGTGTCGTGCCTCACTCAGTCTCTGCGAGATGGAGGAAGCGAGAGGGTCATGTCTCTCTGAGCTGTGAATAACACTGAACGCATGTCTACTCAATGGCGAATCCCCTTGATGTGGTTATAAAATGTTTGCAAAATTGTTTGTCTTCCTTCCAAAAAAATGTTTGTCTTGGTTTTAAAAAAGTTTGCAGAAAATGCATTGGTTGTAAAATGGTTGCAAAATTGTTTGTCTTGTTTCTAAAGTGGTTGCAGAAAATGTTTTGGTTGTAAAATGTTTGCAAAATTGTTTGTCCTGCTTCTAAAAAGAAGTTTGCAGAAAATGTACTGGTTGTAAAATGTTTGCAACATTGATTGTCTTGGTTTTAAAATGGTTCCAACAGTTTTCGGATGGAAAATGCGTGAATAAACATTTTATTAGATCAGGACTATGTTTAATTGCAAAATTGGCACTCATTCCGTAACTTCCGCTTGGTGGCAAGATGGCGCCGATTACATCATTTTCGGCTAGCAGCAAGATGGCGTTGAGTGCATCATTTCCGGTTTGTGGCAAGATGGCGCTGAGTGCAAAAGGCGCAGAGTGAAGATGCTGTTGAATAATTCAAGAGTGCTTGCTGCTCTATCTATGATGAGTGCGTTTGTTGGACGTTATTTAAAGCATGTTTTTGCTTCAGCAGCAGCCTCTAAAGGCGGGTTTAAACATTTGAATCATTCGGTTTGCGCACTGTATGTTCACCATGTTCTGAAGTTACTTGGAATTTTAGTATTGGTGGTGGTGGTGGTGGTGGTGGTGGTGGTGGTGGTGGTGGTGGTGGTGGTGGTGGTGGTGGTGTGTGTGTGTGTGTGTGTGTGTGTGTGTGTGTGTGTGTGTGTGTGTGTGTGTGTGTGTGTGTGTGTGTGTGTGTGTGTATATGAGTCTGCGTATGCAAGTCTGTGTGCGAGTCTGTGTGTGCGAGTCTGTGTATGGGTCTGTGTGCGTGTGTGTGAGAGAGTCTGTGTGCGTGTGTGTGTGTGAGTGTGTGAGAGTCTGTGCATGTGTGAGTGTGTGCATGTGTGTGTGTGAGTCTGTGTGTGTGTGGCTGTGTGCGTGTGAGTCTGTGTGCGTGTGAGTCTGAGTGAGTCTGTGTGTGTGTCCGTGTGTGCAAGTCTGTGTGTGAGTGTGTGTGTGTGAGTCTGTGTATGCGAGTCTGTGTGTGTGAGTCTGTATGTGTGTGTGAGTCTGTGTGTGTGGGTGTGTGTGTGCGTGTGTGTGTGCGTGTGTGTGTGCGTGTGTGTGTGCATGTGTGTGTGCATGTGTGTGCGTGCGTGTGTGTGTATGCGAGTCTGTGTGTGCGTGAGTCTGTGTGTGCGTGAGTCTGTGCTGTGTATAGGGGAGTTGCACGCAAGGTTAACGGGTCAAAGGGCTTGACGCACAGAGCTTCTGTATCCATCCGGAGGACATCGCAGCTTCCGGTATATGTTGTTAATACACAAACGCGTACTTTCATGCCCGTTAAAAACCGCCAAAATTGTGAGTTTTTGCACTGTAAATAATTGTGGAAGTCGGGGTAACCGTAAGAGCCATCTATCATACATCAGAATTCCAAACGTGAAGAGAAATGAAGGTAAAGAGAAGCAAGAGCTGAAGGGACAACAACAGCTAAAGTGCTTGGTGAACATTGGCCATGCAGATATCGAGATTGAAAATATTGGGAATTATCGCCTTTGCTCACTGCATTTCATCAACAGTAAGGCATTATTTGTGTCTTTTCTTGATTCCTTTGGTATCCAAAAAGTTTCAGAAGTGATTAATCTGGCTGTAAAATTTAAAAATCGCCCGTGGTTCTGAAGTGGGTTTTTACATGCAAAAAGAAAACGCTTCTGAAGCTAAATTCATCATTAAAAAATATCCAGTGGTGTGTGGAAAGGTAAGTTTTCTGTCATTATGCTATTGAGATGTATATTTTGGCAAATAATAAAATGTCCTGACAGCTTAAGAAATGTAAAATAAACATATCAAAAAGACATTTGGACAGATGCATGCATTGTAAAATTTGCAGGGGGAATGGGCCAAATGCAGTAAATCGAACTGGCTTAGACGGGGCATCTTGCTCAACATGGAAGGTATAATGAAATATACATGTTCATGATTTGGATATTTTGTCTCATTTGAGAAATTGTGGAAATATTGTTACCCCCACATTTCACAGGTGGCTAATATACTTTAGTGTAGGAGGGTTTAAATCTGCATGACCCATGTGCCAACTTTGAATGTTGTTTACCATCTGTTAGAAACAATGAATATGACGTCTCCTACCATCACACAGTGAAGAGTTGGTTTGGTTACCTTTGAAGCTAGTGTTGCAACTGCACAAGAAGCTTCCGATTGTGTTGGTACAGATCTATTGTCAGTTTGAGGTGTTGGTTGCACATTAATCGATATCTGCAATTTTACTTCGGAGTCACATGAGTGACACATTGTGGAAGCGAGTCGGGAGGAGCATCGCTCCTTCAGCGTAAGTTAAAAACAAGCCGGAGGTAAGTACTTACCAGTCCGGAAGAGTTTTGTGGCGACTCTGTGTGTTCTGTGTTACAGGAAAGAGCACCATGGAGTCCAGAAAATCAAGGAGACCAGCGGCAAAAATCACTGCTGTGGAAAGCAGCCAGCAGCGTGTCGACTCTCCAGAGCTGCAGGTACATCTAGCAGCCCCCGACTTCTCGCCGCAACAGACCGCAGGTGCGCCGCAGTCCGACGGCAAAATCACTGGGAAGTCGGTCCGCTGACTCGACTGGGTCGGGACCTGAGGACACCCTGTTCGCTGATAGCAAAGGCAGTGGTCTTACCCGCATGGAGCGGATAGTGGAGCAATTGCTCCAGTGTGACCTGCTTTTGCAGGGGCAGAGTCACAGTGGGTCTCTTCGCAGACCCACGGCAGCTTCTATCAAGGACTGCCAAATGTCTCACTCTCTTCGCAGGGGAGTATTGGGGGTCAGAGCTGGGCTGACCCTGAAGAAGGGGACATGGCTGAAAACTCATCTGTGTCAGGGGTGCCGCAAGAAGAATTACTGGGTATGGTCAACAAATTTGCTTTGCCTACCCAAAAAGGGCTGCCATTGCATCCGAAGCTGGCAGCCAGTATAAATTACATGGCAACAAACCAGCTGCAAAAAACCGGCAATTAACAATACGGCAGATAAATAACTTGCGCCAAAGAATTGTATTTCTCTAAATGTGCCTGCTGTCAACAACCCCATATGGGGCAACATGAGCCCGACCATAAGGAGCCAGGAGGTGAAACTCCAAAGAATCCTCAAACTACTGGCTGCTGGGATTACAGCAGTAGCCAGAACAGTTGAAATGCCTGAAGAGCTGTAAGATGCTCTAGCACTCCAGTCCAATACGCTATTTGAAATTAATAGCTACGGGAAGAGCATCATAAAGCCTACATTCAAACCCAAGTTTGCGGGATTATGCAGGCCCAGCAGTGCACAGCCGCCAACATTGCTGTTTGGGGACAAACTCCCAAAACAGGTAAAAGACCTGGATGAGGAGGCCAAGGCTATCGGCATGATTACGGTGCCGAATACCTCCAAAACCCCATATCAGCGGCGGCAGCACCCCTACACATCCACTAGGCACCGTTACAACGAGAGACCATCTGGTGGTGAAAGCTCGAAGGCCGGCCCACCTGCACAACAGTCTTTTTTAGACCATGGCCCAGCCCGACCTCTTGGAAAATGCGCCATCCCCACACCGTAGCAACACAACAGAACAAGAAGCAAGGACAGAGACAACCCAACACAGAACAGCTGGTAACCTTGGAGGTAGGTGGGTCTGGTTGCCTTGGAAACATTGCATGTCTAGACTTATCACGGGTTGGAGGACGGTTGCACTTGTTTCATCATGTGTGGAGCACTTTTACCTCTGATCCTTACATACTCGGAAGTATTCAGGAATACAAAATTGAATTTGTATACGAACTCCCCATCCCAGTTCAGCATACACCTAGCCGGAAGTTTATACTCTCACAAAAAGAGAGAACAGAAGGCCATGCTGAACTTTTAAGATTAAACGCAAAAGGGGTAATTGAGAAAACATACATGGAACCTCAAGAGTTCGTATCAAATATATTTAACAAAAACAAAAAACACGGCGGATGCCGCATCATTATAGATTTGACCGAACTGAATACTTCTGTTCAGTATGTCCATTTCAAAATGGACACATTTGTCACAGCCAAACAAATAATCTCTGACAGGTACTACATGTCTAGCATCAACCTAAAGGATGCATACTATTCAGTACCAATACACAAGGATCATCGGAAATATCTGAAATTTGTCTGGATGGGACAGCTTTGGCAGTACAAGGCCTTACCCAATGGGTTATCATCGGCAACCAAACTATTTACCAAATTGCTAAAACCAGCTTTGGCATATTTGAGGAAACAAAATCATATTGTTATGGACTACCTTGATGATATTCTCATTGTAGGGGAAAATTTAGAGTTGGCTACATTGGCAGTATCAGCCACAAAGCATCTCTTTCAAAAGCTGGGATTTATCATTCATCCAGATAAATCAAAATTGAGATCCTCCATTACCATGGATTATCTGGGGTTCACTATCGATTCTGTTCAAATGTCTATCACCTTGCATCCAAACAAAGTGGCAGACTTGACGGAATCATGTAAAAGCTTCACTAGCATCAGAAAACCATCCATTTGGCAAGTAGCCAGAGTAATTGGGAAACTAGTGGCTGCATTTCCAGCAGCACAATTTGGACCACTCCATTACCAAAATCTACAACGAGCAAAAATATTAGCTCTTAAAACTCATGCAGGCCATTTTGATAGGCCAATGGAACTACCAGGAACTAACTCTAAAATGGTGGATGGACAATACTCAGCATTATTCTAACCCCATCACTATCATGAATTCCTTGGTTACATTAAAGACTGATGCCAGTGCAAAAGGTTGGGGAGCAACTAATGACACCTCAAGTTGTGGAGGCAGATGGAGTGCACAAGAATTAACCCTGTTGGGAGCACGAGGGACTAATTATCTAGAAATGCTGGGAGCATGTCATGAACTCCGGGCCTATTGCTCAGACATGCACCATTTGCATGTTCGATTACAGATTGATAATACCACTATGGTGGCCTAAATTAATCATATGGGTGGAATAAAGTCGATATCATGCGATTAATTGGTTAATAATATCTGGCACTGGTGTCTGGAAAGTAATATTTGGATCTCAGCCACTTACCTTCCAGGTAAGCTAAATACAGTGGCGGACACCAGGTCACGCAAATTCAACGACAACACCAAACGGATGTTGGATCGCAAAGTGTTTGCCGATATTATAGAACGGTATGGGACACCAGATAGCGACCTTTTTGCATCCAGATTAAATCACGAACTACCAACATATGTTGTTTGGGAACCAGACCCTGGGGCAGCAGCGATGGATGCTTTCTCGCTGCATCGGGGGGATTTGTTTTTCTATGCATTTCCCCCCTTCTCCCTCATCAGTCGGTTTTTACAAAAAATCAAACAAGACTCCGCAGCAGGTATTTTGGTTGTTCCCGACTGGCCTACCCAACCATGGTTCCCTCTAGTACAATATATGGCCGCAGAACCCGGCATTCGGATTTACAAATGTCCGAGCCTTTTGGTACACCCTGTGACCGGGGAAAGTCATCCGTGCCATGACCGAATAAACCTGTTGGTTTGCAAATTCTGAACAGGCCATTTCTGGACTACGGACTCTCCGACAGGACGATAAATGTAATCACAGCGTCGTGCAGGGAGTCCATCAGCAAACAATATCTTACATATGTGAAGAAATGGCAAGTGTCCTGCACCAGAATGAACACTTCATACGACACAGCCACCATCACTGAAGTGCTGGAGTTCCTGGCTACCCTTCATTTGATGAGGGATTTAGCTACAGTGCCAGAGGGATTTGGTGCCTGTAGTGCCCTATCCAATTATCTGGGCCGAGAGTGTGATCACCTGGCTGTGAGATCACACCCACTGGTATCTAAACTTATGAGGGGTATATTTAATTCAAATCCCCCCAGGCCCAGATACACCCATACTTGGGATATAGGCATAGTGTTGACTATGCTTCGAGGATGGGCACCTATATTGGGACTCACACTGGATAAATTAACCTATAAAATGGTTATGTTAATGCACAATGGGTCCAGTCCTTACATAAGTTAAGTATGGACGCCATGTATATCACTAATGGCAAGATAACCTTCCTTATAGAGTGGTTACTTAAACAGGATAGACCCGGATCGTCTGGCGAAAAAGTAGAATTTCTGACCTATCCTGCAGATTGTCGGCTCTGCATCGTGACATATATATTGCGATATCTAGAGGTCACCAAGAGTCTCAGGGGGATGGAGAGGGCTTTACTCATTAGCCACAAACGCCTTCACCATAAGGTCACAGTACAAACCATTTCCAGATGGTTAACGGTGGTATTGGGTGCACCGGGGGTGGACACTAGTATTTTTAAATCTCACTCCACCAGGGCTGCATCCACATCGCCGGCTAGGATGATGGAAGTTCCAATGGACCACATCCTTGCCACAGCGGGTTGGAGTAATGAACGGACTTTTCAGCGCTTCTATAATAAACCCGTGGCCACTCCCGAGACATTTGCGGGAAAAAATTTAAGTTCTGTTTCATGATTTACCTAAATGTAGGGGCATTATTATTTTAGGTATGAAATAAATACCTTTTTGTTTTTCAGCACAGTTTTATGTCTGAAATACGTTACATCCTCCATTTCCTAGCATGGCAGTGTGTGAGCATGGACTCGTTCCAGGGCATGAAATCACAGAGCTTTGAAATCTTCACGTAGTCACTCACGTGACTCCGAAGTAAAATAGTAAGATTAAATGAGAAAGTACCAGTTTGATCTTTATTTTATGAGGAGTTACGATGAGAGATTACGTGCTCTCCACTCCCAAACCCTCTATTATAAAGGTCAATTGGTATATAAAGTTCTCTCTTATCTTACTATGTTAGTCAACTTTGGTACCTGTGATTTCACATCACTGCTTTGAAGAATGTCGCGCATGCGTGCTGGCGGGGTCTTCACGTTATCCCTCATCGTAACTCCTCATAAAATAAAGATTAAACTTCAAACTGGTAAGTTCTCATTTAATCTTACTATCAAATGTCATGTCAAGTTCTTGCATTGCATGTGACATTGCCAGCAGTAACTCATTCACTTTATGTTCTGTTCCACAAAGACAGCAAGATGACACTGCATGGTGTGGCTCAGTAAATTAAGCTCTCTATAAAAATATTGCTGTGACATTATAAAACATATGAGCTGAGAGAGAGTCACTCTTCACTTCAAATATCATTAGCATCAGAATGCCTTCAGATTTATATATCTTTGAAAAAATTGCATGATTATTAATTCTTACCGGGCCATATTTTGATTGGAGAGAGTAATGTGAATTGTCGGAATTGAACTTCCTTAACAATTAATAATTAATCTAAATTTCTATGATACTGCAGTAAAATACGATAATATTAAAGGTTCACAGAGAAAGAAATGATAACCATCATAATTCAATATTAGGATGATACAAATACATTTGTGGGGCCACCTAGATTTGACAGGGCTGTAGTAACAATCATTACAATGCTTGAAAGTTTAAGATGTTGGTTCCACATTCATCTATGTCTGGATCAAAATAAATGGAAATCATGTCAAATAACAAAGTGTTGGAGCACATTGGTGGGTCTACATTCCTGGAGAGAATGGGAAGACGTCATTTCAGTTCAGATCTATTGATCAGCGTCGGCAATTGCTAGTGTCACCAAATGACGTCTGATACAGGTGTTTTGTATTTTGCTTTGCCAGCTGTAACTTTGTCACATAATATTCTGAATTGCAATAGGTTGCAGACTGTCATCATATTGTGGCAGCACAACAAATGGAGATGCCTTACGGGAAAATATTGGTTTTACTCTTATCAACATAACCAGGTCTCGGAGAGCCACGCATTGCCACATAGAACATTGGCATCAGGATTCCTATGCGATCATATCGCCATTGGGGAAATGGTCAAAATATTGAAAAGCACAGGTTTCAACTTGATTTCACCGGATAATAACGAAGCAAACAGAATATTAAGTTATTTAACGTATGAAAAATTAAAGATTTTTACAAATCTGCGGTATCTTAAGGTGACTGAAATCTATGTTTGACAATCCAAGATGGACTGGGCAGCTTGAAATGCAACAGTAAGATTAGATTAGATTTTATTGCTTGTCATTCAAACCTCAGAGAGGCTCAAACGAAACTCTGTTTCTACAGCCATACAAACAAAACAATTCCTACAAAACATACAAACAATTCAATTTACACAAACATCCATCACAGTGAATCTCCTCCTCACTGTGATGGAAGGCAAAGTCTTCTCTCTCTCCCGCACCAATTCTCTCCCGATGTCCAAGCCCCAGGTGGGCGATGTTAAGTCCCACGGCCGTTGAGTCCCCGCCTGGCGATGTTACAGCCCCGCTCTAGGGCCAAAGGTCACAGTTGGAGCCCCCGGCGGGCGCTGGAATGTACCGCGGCCATTAAAGCCGCGCGGGGCGATGTTCGGCCCCGCTCCGGGTCTATCCAACCCCGCGACACGAGCGGGAGATGTTGCGTTGCGGGAGCTCCGGAAAGCGGTCTCCCACCTGGACCCGCGAGCTCCCGATATCCCGACAGGCCACCGGCAGTAATCTGCAGTTGGAGCTGGAGCTGGAGCACCGGAGTCGGGCCGCAGCAGCGAGCCACCACCGCTCCCCACGTTCCGAGGCCGGCCAGCCCCACGATGGTAAGTCTGCAGCTCCGCAGGCTCCGCAACTGGAGCTCCCAGGTCATCCTGGTCGGAGGCCGCTCCACGGTACTAGGCCCCAACGACAACGGAGACCCGACAGGGAAAAAGTCGGGTCACCCAGGCAGGGAAAAGATTTTAAAAGTTTCCCCCTCCCCCCCCACCCTCCACATATACGCAGTTAGAAACAGTACAAAAAAAACATGAACAACTACATTTAAGTAGACAAACAATTTGAAAAAAGACAGACAGGCTGTAGGGGCCTCTGCAACGCGAGTCGCGCCGCCGCACAAATAAATAAGACTTGGAAAATTTGAGAAGCCATCTGTTTAAAACATCCTACCATCACAAAGGGAAGAGTTCATCACATTGGTGCTGAAACCTGGGTCACAACTACACACAAAACATCCGATTGTGTTGGTACACATTTTGTGACAGTTTGAAGTGTTGGCTGCACATTCATTGATGTTTGGAGGGAAAACGGTGAATGAAGCCTCAATCGCATTTGTTACTTTTAATGTCACCAACTGAAACTCTCTCTCTCTGTTAATATCATGGCTTACTGTAGACAATGTGACAATATTTGTTTAGTATCACCATTAATAAGTCTCCAATTATAATTAAATATTATCCCCGAAATCTGATGAAATATGACCTCCCACAACCAGCGAGCAGCGGTGAACCATTAACTAGCCCTTTGATGACCCTCAGATTATCCTTGATTGGGCTTTGCTGGCTTTACCTTGCACTGAACCTTATTTCCTTACCATATGTTTCTACACTGTAAATAGATCAATTGTAATAATGTATTGTCATTCTGCTGATTGGTTAGCACACAACAAAAGCTTTTCAATGAACCTCGACACACGTGACAATAAACTAAACTGAACTGAACTACATTGGCTTTGTGAAATGGAAGGAGTATTGAAAGATGGATCTTCATAGTTCAGTTAACATAAGCTCACACTGAGAAATTGTGGATGTGTTGCTGACCCCACATTGTCAGGGTAAATAATATACTTTGTTCCGGAAGGACAGCAGATGCTGCTTTACATAAAAAGAAACAAAGTGCAGGGAAAATTGCACACAAAGCTTCCATCAGGCAGCATCTCTGGAGAACATGGATAGGAGACGTTTCAGGTCGGGAATATACTTGGTTTAACCGGGCCGTCAAATCTACATGACCAACAACCACATTAAATATTCCTACCATCACAGTGTGAAGAATTGGTCACATTGGTACGGAAACCCGGGTCACAACTGCACATAAAGCTTCCATTTGTGTTGGTGCAGACTTGTTCACAGTTTGAGATGTTGGTTCCACATTCATCGATATCTGAAGGAAAACAAGTGATCAAAATATCAAATATTTGCACAATTTTTGGCTTTGCTTAAGTAATCTTTCTCACTTAATATTCTGAACTAGACTAGTCTGTAGGACGTTGTTGTACAATGCCAACACTGGATATGGTACTGAAAATAATGCTTTGACTTTTTAAATTATTACAATGCGAGTGTGCAGCCTTGCCTTCATATATCATTGAGATCAGAATGCCTTCATATTTACATATCCTTTGGCGAAGTTGCATAAATATTGAAATATTCTCAAAGGGGTGGATGAATAGCCTGAAGTTATGCACGTTGGATCAAATGGCATAGGTAGGAAGTCGGATGAGGTCTTGCAAAATGAATATAGAGAGTTTGGCAGGATTAAAAAGTAGGACATATAGGGTAGTAGCTTCCAATTTAAGAGGATGGAATTAGATAGGACATTTGAGGAATATAGAGAAAAGAGGAACTTACTCAAGCAGGTGATTAGAATGACTGTATTGGACCACAAATGCTTTTTGGTAAATGGATTAAACTAAATGGGGAGAAGGCAGGATACACGTGCCTTCTATCCAAAGATCTGATAGGACAGATGAATGCATGGCTCAAGAATTGGTACGGAGACACGGGTTCTGATTTATAGACCATTGAGATCTATTCTGGGGAGAAGGCAGGAACTGGATACTGATTGTGGATGATCAGCCGTGATCACATTGAATGACGGTGCTGGCTTAAGGCCTACTCCTGCACCTCTTGTCCGCTGTCTATTGTCTGAATCCCTAACCCATCAATGCCTACATTAAAAACAAGAGAGTAACAGGAGGACCTCTCATGGATAAAGCGGGGAACATGTGCTCCAAGAAAATATCCCATTGAAAGTGGCAACACAACACAAGAGTGGTAAAAAAGGTACAGTACATGGTATGCTTGCTTTCACTGGTGATTCTTTGAGTATAAGTCAGTCAATTATGGTGCCGCATTAAAGGACATTTGTTAGGCTGCATTTGGAGTCTTGTGTGCAGCTCATGTCTGCCATGTAAAGGAACAATGTAGTGCACGACCCTTTAATATATATTGCTTTCAACTTCTTGTGATGTGAGTATTCTGCCTTTGCCTTTATATATCATTGAGATCAGAGTCTTTATTTTAACATGCCCTTTGATGAATGTGCATATCTATTAAAACATTCTCAAAACGGAAGGTGAGCAGTACATGTTGAGCTGTTGTGAACGTTGGCACAAATGGCATAGGTAGGAAAAGTGGAAGGACCTACAAAGTGAATATAGGCAGAGATTAAAAAGCAGGACACTTGGGGTAGTAATCTCCAGTTTACAACTGATGTCACATGGTAGTGAGGAGAGGAATAAAAAGTAGGACATATGAATCCATGACTCAGGGATTGGTGCAGGGGACAGGGGTCTTGATTTATAGACCATTCTGGGGCAAAGGTTACTTCTAAAGATTGCAACTGAAATAGTGGCGGATCAATATTCTTGCAGGGAGGTTTGCTAGTGCGACTCTGGAGCATTTATATTAGGGACAGGCGGTTCGGAGCCAGAATTATGGGTCAGAAATTGAAAGGAGTGATGGAAAAAATAGAGGTCATGAGCAGTAAGTCTCAACGGAAGGACAGGCAGGGAGAGGTGAAGGAATATGGTGATGCTGATGGGCTGTAGTGTGTTTATTACAATGTGTGAAGTATTGTGGGGAAAGCAGATGAACTTGGAGCCGAGATCAGTGCTTGGGATTCTGATGTTGTGGCCCATGTGGATACGTGGTTGGGAGATGGACATGACCGGCAGCAAAATGTTCCGGGGTTTTGATGTTTCGTATGTGATTGAGAGGGAGGCAAAAGAGGTGTAGGAGTTGTACCATTGTTCACGGAGACTATCACGGCTTCATTCAGAAATAATCAAAGTATCTTCATATTTAAATACCTTTTGGTGAAAAGATATTTATTGAAACTGTGGGTGTCACAGTTGGATTTAAGAGGGTAATGTGAATTGTTGATGTTTAACTTCATTAATGTGTCATAAACCACCCAAATTGTTACAAAACAGCAGTAAATGTATTATTATATTGAAGACTCACAGAGAATTAAACAAAATCCTCTTTCATTTAATATTCAATATCTCTGTCTCACCTAAATTGTACAGAGCAGTTATAGTATCATATAAAATATTTTTATTTAAATCTGAGAAACTATGTGTATGAAAACATCTACCATCACAAAGTGAAGGGTTAGTCAAATTGATTCTGAAGCCTGGGCTACAACTGCACAGGAAGCTTCCGATTGTGTTGGTGCAGTTTTGTTGACAGTTTGAGGTGCCGGTTACACACTCATTGATGTCTGGAAGAAAACCAGGGAATGTTTCAAACTCCTGTATTGCAATTGCGTTTGCCAACTGTATATTTGCCACGTTCCATACAGCAGTAGATTGCAGGCTGTCATTATACACAATATATAGAGCTACCCTTCTTCCTTTGTCGTTAGAAAACATAAGTATTTCAATGTGATCCAATCTTTGTCAAGAGAATCAACGATATCCAATGTTCCGCAAATTTATATCCCCATCGGTGAAATAGGCAAAACTATTGGAAAAATGTTTAATATTTATATTTCAGATAATACAGTGAGGGAGGGGGGAGAGGAAACTAGTGGAATTTTGATTTCTGTAAGATACAACAATTGACATTGACTTTTATAAATCTGCGGTAAAAAATTAGCAAAGAAGTCACCTTGTTTGCATCTGGCCTCACTAATGTAGATGAGACCACATTGCGAGCACCAAATGCAATAGACATGGTTGGACGAAGTGTATCTCTGTCTCACCTAGAAGTACCTTTTGGTCCCAGGATGGAGACAAGAGAGGAGGGGAAAGTACCTGGGGAGGTGAAGGCATGGAGAGAGCAAAGAGTGTTAAGAAATTGTTGAAGAATAGCTTTCTTTAAATATTTCTATTTTACCCATGTTTTAACATTTCTTCTGCTAAAAAAATAATCTCTGCAGCATGGACTCACAGGGAATGAATTGATACACCTTTTTATTCAATGTTAACATGGCATACATCCTTTTTCCCCATGTCTGAGAAACATTGTATTTGAAAATTCCTACCATCACAAATTAAAGAGTCGATCACATTGGTGCTGAAGCCTGGGTCACAACTACACACAAAGCTTCCAATTGTGTTGTTGCAGATTTGTTGACAGTTCGAGGTGTTGGTTCCACATTCATCAATGTCTGGAGGAAATAGAATGAATGACATGTCAAAAATTTCAACATTCAACACACAACTTTCACCACCTTCCACAGGTAAAGTATCCATCATGCGAATACTCGAAGCAAAGGGAATTATATCCTTTTTCATTCATTAGGAGCAAAAGCTAAATATTAGGCCAACAAAGTTTTACAACGAAGCAAGAACTGTCACTATTAAATATTATTCCACAACTCCTAAAAATTGTGTGCGAAAATATCCTACCATCACAAAGCGAAGAGTTGGTCACATTGATGCTGAAGCCTGGGTCACAACTACACACGAAGCTTCCGATTGTGTTGGTGCAGAATTGTTGACAGTTCGAGGTGTTGGTTGCACATTCATCGATGTCTGGAGGAAACAAGATAAATGACATGTCAAACACTTGCAAAACGTTAGTCTCTGCCACATTAAATCATTTAACCCTACTTTTAACTTCCAACTGCAGTAAATGTAGCCATTCCCTGACGACTCACAGTGAATAAGATGTTACCCGCTCATTCATTGTTAAATTGATAGTTCAGCAATTTATTACAGTGTAGAACAAATGCCGAATCTGGGAATATATGTGCTTGAAACTATCGTACCACCATAAAGCAAAGAATTGGTCACATTAATGTTGAACCCTCCGTAACATTGATGCTGAAGCCTGGGTTACAACTACACAGGAAGCTTCCGATTGTGCTAGTGCAGTTTTGTTGACAGTTTGTGGTATTGGTTACACATTCATCGATATCTGGAGAAATGAGCTCAGTTACTCAAACAGAGCAATATTTTGAGGAAGGTACAATGACTTCAAATTGAAAGACAAGTGCCTCGATAATATGGAGCAAAGGTGGCTAAATGTGACTACCTTAGATAGGGATTCTTGGGAGACATGAACGTGATGGGCCAAGTAGTCAGTTTCCATGCTCTTTGAAGCTGTGAATCTATGAATCAACTCCTGGTGCATATCAATGACATGTGCTACAACATTTTTAAATGAGGTCTAATATTTTCAAAGTAATCTATGACTTCTAAGCCATGCAAGAATATGGCTATGTCGCTAAATCAACCGCTTTAAAAAATGATGCTTAGAATTTTTAAATGCTTAAGATCAAATTTGTAAAAAACAATAAAGCAATCCACATTATGGTCAGTCAAAGACTGTAATATAATGGCAATTTTTTGAAAATTATGGTTTTGCCTTGTAATTACTGATGAACACCATGACTCATTTGGTGGCACGGTTTTGGCAGCTCACAATGGCATGGGACAATCGCTGGAGTCCAGCCTCTACATCTCACCATTGGTGTTTGGGAAAAGTTCAATTTGCCATACAAGCTGACAGTTGCACCAGAGTGAAAACACACAGAGAACTATTATCCCTTTTGCACATCTATAAACTACTTTGTACTAAAAAATTTCAACCATCACAAAGAGAAGAATTTGTTACATTGATGCTGAAGCCTGGACCATAACTGCACACAAAGCTTCCAATAGTGTTAGTGCAGATTTGTTGATTGTTTGAGGTGTTGGTTGCACATTCATCGATGTGTAAAGAAATAAGCACAGTTACTCTTGCTGCAAATTGTTAACATTTGCCTATACATTTCCAAACTAGGCAGACAGACATATCCAATGTAAATAATGAAGGCTGTCTTCTAATCCTGGCAGAAGCATTGCATTGCATTGCATCTTGGTCAACATGGAAGGTATAATGAATTATACATGCTGCCGATTTGGATATTTTGTCTCATCTTGTGAAATTGTGGAAATATTGCTAGCCTACAATAGCCACAGGTGGCTAATATATTTTAGTTTAGGGGGGTTTAAATCTACATGACCCATGTGCCACGTTGATTATTGTTTACCATCTGTTAGAAACAATGAATATGACGTCTCCTATCATCACACAGCAAAGAGTTGGTTCGGTTACTTTTGAAGCCAGCGTTGCAACTGCACAAGAAGCTTCCAATTGTGTTGGTGCAGATTTGTTGACACTTTGAGGTGTTGGTTGCACATTCATCGATATCTGCAATTAAATGTCATGTCAAGCTCTTGCATTGCATGTGGAATTTGCCAGCAGTAACTCATTCACTTCGTGTTCCGTTCTACAAAGACAGCAGTGTAGCGCACCATACGTGGTGAATAAAGGTGAGACATCAGGCCGGTTCAAAGTGTTGTTTATTCAGTGGTGACACATTAAGTTAGTGCGCTAACCATATTACAATGTTGCTGTAGCTGAGCGAGGTTGTACTCTCGGGCTCAGCTACCTGTTGACTGCCTAAGGTCTCGAGGTGAGAGACCTTAAGTACCAGGACACTCCCTCTAGCCCATGATGTCACGTCCCCACCCTCGTATCTCCTGACGAGGGTTCGAGCATAAGTGGCCCGTGTTTAGGCTGATGCCACAGGACCCCCCCCAGAACCGGAGGAAGGTATAGCATGGTCGAGGGTGGCTCCTGCATGTGGGTCTGGGACACCCTGGGCGTGGGTCGGGACGGATGGCTCCACGGGCGCAGTGATGCTCTGCATGGGCGATCCCGAGGTACCGAGGGGTGCGAGGAGACTAATGCAGAAGCCGCCGGACAGAAGGGGTCTGGGACGCCCCTGGCGTGGGTCGGGATGGAGCTCTCCACGGGCACAGTGACGCTCTGTGTGTGAAACCCCGATGTATCGAGGGGTGCGAGGAGACCGATGCAGAAGCCGCCGGACAGAAGAGACACAGTCGCATCTCCTTGACCAGCTAAGGGAGAGCGTCCTGTGAAATACGGCCCCCAAGAACGATGGGGGAAAAAAATAAAATAAAATAAACAAACTAATTTCTGAACCGAGCGTGAAAATGCAGTGAACACAAAAATGAACAGTAAAAAGACAAATCACAGTGCAATCAGTGTGCAAAGTTCAAATTGACCAGTGTTCATAGTGCAGGATAGTGTTGCAGTGACAGCCTCCGGTCTGAATGAGGCACTGTTGCCAGTGGTCAGGCTGCAGGACTGCATCCGGCTGGAAGGTGGCGCTGTAGACATTAGTGAGGCCGCAGTGACGGCATCTGGCCGGAAGGTGGCGCTGTGGTCGACGGTGAGGATGCAGTGACGGCAGCCGGTCTGACGGTGGCGCTGTTACTGGTAGTCAGGCCGCAGGGACCAAAGATTATAAAGGAGCAAGATGCGCCACTCAGTGGAAAAGGCGTAGTATCACGTGTGTGATTGTCGACGCCATATTAGCGGACCAGAGATGGCGTCGACTATGGTGTCCACTGGGAAACTGAGCTTCTCTATGATCTTTGTCTCTCGATCTGCTGCTGTGTAATCCGCTCCAAAGCTACAGAGCAGTTGCAAGCAAAGATTATAGAGGAGCAAGATGCATTAGAAAGTTATTAGATTTATTTGTAATAGATCTTTACTTACCTCTCGATCCCTCTCTATCCCCACTCTTCTCTCGATCACCCTCTCTTCTTTCTATCGCTCTCTCTCCCCTGTCGATCTCTTTCTCTCCCCTGTCGATCTCTTTCTCTCCCCTGTCGATCTCTTTCTCTCCACTCTCGAACTCTTTCTCTCCCCTCTCGATCTCTTTCTCTTCCCTGTCGATCTCTTTCTCTCCACTCTCGAACTCTTTCTCTCCCCTCTCGAACTCTTTCTCTCCCCTCTCGAACTCTTTCTCTCCCCCCTCGAACTCTTTCTCTCCCCCCTCGAACTCTTTCTCTCCCCCCTCGATCTCTTTCTCTCCCCTCTCGAACTCTTTCTCTCCCCTCTCGAACTTTCTCTCCCCTGTCGAACTCTTTCTCTCCCCTGTCGAACTCTTTCTCTCCCCTGTCGAACTCTTTCTCTCCCCTGTCGAACTCTTTCTCTCCCCTGTCGAACTCTTTCTCTCCCCTGTCGATCTCTTTCTCTCCCCTGTCGATCTCTTTCTCTCCCCTGTCGATCTCTTTCTCTCCCCTGTCGATCTTTCTCTCCCCTGTCGATCTTTCTCTCCCCTGTCGATCTCTTTCTCTCCCCTGTCGATCTCTTTCTCTCCCCTGTCGATCTCTTTCTCTCCCCTCTCGAACTCTTTCTCTCCCCTCTCGAACTCTTTCTCTCCCCTCTCGATCTCTTTCTCTCCACTCTCGATCTCTTTCTCTCCCCTCTCTTCTCGATTTCCCTCTCTCCCTCCCTTCCCTTTGTGTGAGAGTTGGCAGCCCTGCTATGCCTTCGGCCCAAAAGAGGATAGAAATAAATTACATAATGGTCTTTGTAGGAAGATTTTAATAAGTTCTTCTATCCAAAGATTTGCTTCTATCTGTCCCACCATATATTTATATGAATGTGTGTTTGTGTGTGCCTGTAATTTTGTGCAGTGTGTGTTAAAGCAATACAAGGGAAGCTGTACAATGCAATGCAAGGGAATCTACGCAAAGGAGGGGCTGGGGTGGAAAGATGCGAGGGAAATGGGGGAACAGGGGGAAAAGGGAGGGGGAGAGGGAGATCGAGAGAAGATAGGGGAGAGAGGGATCGAGGGGAGATAGAGAGGAGAGGGAGATCGAAAGAGAGGTAGAGAAAGATCGAGAGAAAGAGGGATCGAGAGGGAGAGAAAGATCGAGAGGGGGAGAGAGAGGGATCGAGAGGTAAGTAAAGATCTATTACAAATAAATCTAATAACTTTCTAATGCATCTTGCTCCTCTATAATCTTTGCTTACAACTGCTCTGTAGCTTTGGAGCGGATTACACATGGGGAGGCAATCCGCCAAAATGGCGGCCATGACGTTCCGTTACATACTACACACCAGTCCATTGGATTTCCACTGAGTGGCGCATCTTGCTCCTCTATAATCTTTGGCAGGGACGGCATCCGGCTGAAAGGTGGGGCAGTGCACAGCGGCCAGGTAAGTTCGTACTTCTCTTCTGGCTGGGGCGGCGGCCATTTTGGTAGTCAGGCGGCCGCTTGCTTCAGGATGGTGCGGCGGCCATCTTGCCCGCTGGCTGAAGTGGATTCACCAGCGATTGAATCCCTGGGCAGTACAGGCAGCCAGTGGTGAGGGAACTTTGAGTCCATGCCGGTGAGGAAAATAAAGGCGCATTCGGCAGGTGTCCCAGGTAAGCCGCCCTGTCGGGTGGCTAGGCCATGGGCAGTGGCCGGTGGGGCCAGGTACGGTAACGGTGCAGGGCGGCGTGAAGCCGTGGCCGCGGTGAGGCCAGCTCCGTTGCAGGGCGTGGAGCCGTGGCCGCGGTGAGGCCTGTTGCCGTGCCGGGTCTGGGGCGGTGAGGCTGGGTGCAGTGCGGTTGAGGTGAGGCCAGTGCAGGGACTAAAGCCGTGGCCGCGGTGAGGCCTGGTGCGGTGTCGGGGCTGAAACCGTGTCCATGGTGAAGCCCGGTGTGGTGCAGGGCCTGGAGCGGTGAGTTGTGATGCAAGGACCGGAGCCTAGTCCGTTGTCGGGAGAGGGAGAGCGGCAGGTACTCTCTCTCTGCTCCCAGAGCCGTCGGGCGCGAGTCGGCATTGCTGTGGGCAGGAGGCTGCTACGCTCGCAGCCCCTGCAGCAGCTGGTGGGGCCGCAGCGGCTGGTATAACCTCTCCGCTCCGGTGGTCGGTTCTGGGCAGGTCATGCGGAGGAGCTCGGCAGCCGGAACACAAGGCGGCCTGCCCCGTTGCCGGGAGCAGGAGAGCGGCGGCAGCTTCTCACATCCGGTGAGCAGCAGCTGGTGGGGAAGAGGCGGCATACCTCACTGCAGGGCTGTGTTGGCGGCAGCGTAGTTCTGCTGGGCTCGGCAGCCGGCTGCAGACATAAGGTTTCCCGAGGCTGCGTGCCTCAGGTGTCCAAATTTCAATTCGGACAGTCGGGGGTCACCAATGTAGCGGCACCATACGTGGTGAATAAAGGTGAGACATCAGGCCGGTTCAAGGTGTTGTTTATTCAGTGATGACACGTTAAGTTGGTGCGCTAACCATATTACAATGTTGCTGTAGCTGAGCGAGGTTGTACTCTCTGGCTCAGCTACCTGTTGACTGCCTAAGGTCTCGAGGTGAGAGACCTTTAGTACCAGGACACTCCCTCTAGCCCATGATGTCACGTGCCCGCCCTCATATCTCCTGACGAGGGTTCGAGCGTAAGTGGCCCGAGTTTAGGCTGACGCCACAGCAGGATGACACTGCATAGTGGTGACACAATAAATTAATCTCTCCGTAAAAAATATTGCTGTGACATTATAAAACATATGAGCTGAGAGAGCGTCACTCTTCACTTCAAATGTCATTAGCATCAGAATTCCTTCAGATTTATATATCTTTGAAAAAATTGCATGATTATTAATACTTACCGGGACATATTTTGATTGGAGAGAGTAATGTGAATTGTCGGAATTGAACTTCCTTAACAAATAATAATTAGCCTAAATTTCTATGACACTGCAATAAAATACGATAATATTAAAGATTCACAGAGAAAGAAATGATAACCATTATAATTCAATATTAGGATGATACAAATACATTTGTGGAGCCACCTAGTTTTGACAGGGCTGTAGTAACAATCATATTAAATGGTTGAAAGTTTAAGATGTTGGTTCCACATTCATCTATGTCTGGATCAAAATAAGTGTAGTTCATGTCAAATAACAAAGTGTTTGAACACATTGGTGGGTCTACATTCCTGGAGAGAATGGGAAGACATCATTTCAGTTCAGATCTCTTGATCAGCGTCGGCAATTGCTAGTGTCTCCAAATGACGTCTGATACAGGGGTGTTGTATTTTGCTTTGCCAGCTGTAACTTTGTCACATAATATTCTGAATTGAAATAGGTTACAGACAGTCGTCATATTGTGGCAGCGCAACAAATGGAGATGTCTTACAGGAAAATATTGGTTTTACTTTTATCAACATAACCAGGTCCAGGAGAGCCACTCATTGCCACATAGAACATTGGCATCAGGATTCCTTTGCGATCATATCGCCATTGGGGAAATGGCCAAAATATTGAAAAGCACAGGTTTCAACTACTGATTTCACAGGATAATAATGAAGGAAACATAGAATTTTAAGTTACTTAACGTATGAAAAATTAACGATTTTTATAAGTCTGCTGCATCTTAAGGTGACTAAGATAGTAAGATTAAATGAGAACTTACCAGTTTGAAGTTTGATCCTTATTTTATGAGGAGTTACGATGAGAGATTTCGTGAAGACCCCGCCAGCATGGATGCGCGACATTCTTCAAAGCAGTGATGTGAAATCACAGATAGCAGAACTGACTGGAGATAGTAAGATTAAGAGAAACCATATACCAGTTGACCTTATGATATAGGGTTGGGAGCGGAGGGCATGAAATCCCTCATCGTAACTCCTCAGAAAATAAGGATCAAACTTCAAACTGGTAAGTTCTCGTTTAATCTTACTATTTCATTTCGGAGTCAAGTGAGTGACTTCGTGAAGACCCCGCCAGCACGCATACGTGTCATATCGTCGCTCGCATTTGCAGTCGACGGCTGGAGATGGAGCGCGGCTCACCACCAGCCCTTCATAAGTACCGCTCAGGTAAGTATAAGGCAACCTTGAGCTGGTTGTCCCTGTTATTGAACTTTTTTCGTTCACAGGGATCATGGATAGGAGGAGTACGGGTCGCAGGACTTCGGAGAGTCGTCGTCGACCACTTTTCCCGGAGCTTCCTACATCGGCAGCACCCGCTAGTCGGGCTGGGAAAAAGGCGCAAATGCTGTGTACAGGCGGCAAGGCCGCAGAACAGCAAATTGGGACAGCGCCTGAGCAGGTAGACCCTGACTCTATTTCTTTATCTCCCACCGGAAGGGAGACACTGGCTGAGATAAGCAAATGGGTTACCCGTGCTGCTGCACGGTCCATCTTTCTTGCTACTCAAGGAAGAACCAGGGATAGAGCTGCTCAGCAGTCAAGCCCTTCTAGGGCTGGATACTCACCAAAAGCCGCAAGACTGCGGACTGGTGATTTTTCGAGACCTGAGTCTACTGGCATACCAGGGAGGGCCAGTATTGACTCACCACCCAGCAGATCCGGCAGAAGTCGTGCAGGTGGAGTCTCACCACGGTCACCGCACCCCCCATTAGCGGCAGGACGTGACCGTACTTCGCCTTTGTCCGGGAGAAGGACAGGCGGCAAGCCCGCGCGGACGTCGGGTCACCACGCTGCGGCGGCAGGTGCCGACTATACACCGCATATGGCCTCTGAGGCAAGCGGACTGAGCTCGTCTAAAAGGAGACGAACGAGCAGCAGATCCGCGCGGGAGTCGCATAGCCCTGCAGGAGCGGCAGGCAGCGGCTTTCTGTCACGGCACAGAGATTCTTACCTCACGAGGTACGTGCCAGTGATAGGAGTTCCTTCGGGCCTGAGGGCTCCGACCTTTCATTCACATATGATGAAGGTCGTATGGAACGAATGGAAAGAATGATGGAACGCATCCTGCAGCAGAATCAACAGCAGGAAGTTCCCAGTTCCAGGGGGTTATTGAATATATCCCCATCATCAATGGGAAGTTCAAGGCAGCCAGGGGAAGAGGAGGATATACTGGTTCACGAACCTGCGGCACCTGAGATTCCTCAGGAGGAGCTGTTGGATGTGGCGACCAAATTTGCATTACCCAAATCATCGGGTCAACCTCTCAAACCCAAGCTGGCTGCCACCATTGATTTCCTGACGAACCACCAGTTACAGGATCAGGTCCTTGCTGATGCTATGAACAGGTATAAGGCGCCGAGCAATTGTAACTCGTTAAATGTGCCCATAGTGAATATGCCTATTTGGGGGAATATAAGCCCGGGCATCAGAGCACAGGAAATTAAACTACAAAGAATCCTGAAGTTGCTCACGCCTGGGATCACTGCATTTTCCAGGTCAGTGGATGGCATGGATTTGAGTACTGAGCAGGAAGATGCTCTTGCATTGTTATGCAATACCCAGTACGAAATCAACGCATTTCGCAAATCTACCATCAAGCCCGCATTAAACCCTAAGTTCGCGGGGCTATGTAGGGCATCTCCGACGCCACCACCTATACAATTGTTCGGGGAAGACCTACCGAAGCAGGTCAAAGATCTAGATGACCATGCAAAAACAGTGGGACTCACACCCCTCGAGTAGACAAACGGCTAGAGATTACTATACTCCAGACCGCGGGGTCAACCCGAGAGATCAGCAAGGACCTACATGCCGGCGCCTCCGCAATTCCAACCATACCAACAGCCGAGGCCCGCAACGACCGGCATGGAAGATGCGGCACCCGCAAAACCCAGCACCTCCACGTCCCACCAAACATGTCAGGGACCGCCGGTAACCATGGAGGTAAGGCGGTCTGGATTTCATGCAGTTGCATGTTTAACCTCACATGTTGGAGGGAGATTACGGTTCTTTAAGGAGGCATGGGATACCATCACCTCAGATGTGTTTATCTTACAAAGTATTCAAGGTTATGAGATTGAGTTCATAAATGGACAACTTCCCCCACCTCAGCACATGCCGGATCGCAAATTTGCACTTTCCAATAAGGAAGTAGCAGAAGGCTATGCTGAAATCTTGAGATTACAAGAAAAAGGGATGATAGAAAGGACGATCCACGTACCAGTTGAGTTCGTATCCAACATCTTCACAAAAACTAAGAAAGATGGTGGATGCCGGGTCATCATAGATCTAACCCATTTGAATACTTTTGTAAAATATTGTTTGAAACAGCCAAATCTTTGGTTTCTAAGGGCTGCTTCACGGCATGCATTAATTTAAAAGATGCATACTATTCGGTAACCATTCGGAAACATCACAGGAAGTTCTTGAAATTTATTTGGATGGATCAACTTTGGCAATATAGAGCTTTGCCCAATGGGCTTACCACAGCTCCTAGATTGTTTACCAAATTACTAAAGCCAGTGTTAGCAACACTGAGGAAGCAAAACCATACGGTTATGGCCTATTTGGATGATATCCTAATTATTGGAAATACTTTGGAATCAACAAATTTGGCAGCTACAGCCACTGTTTCATTGTTTCAAAAAATGGGATTTATTATCCATCCAGATAAATCAAATTTCTGTCCCTCGCAGGTCATGGACTATCTGGGGTTTACGGTTGATTCCAATCGAATGATTACCACCATTCCAATTAACAAAGTTGGGGACATCATTGAAGAATGTAATAATCTGGTCTGCGCCAGTACACCATCAATCAGACAAGCTGCTAAGGTAATTGGGAAAATGGTAGCAGCTTTTCCAGCTGCGCAATTTGGACCTTTATATTATCAAAATTTGCAAAGATCCAAGATTTCAGCATTGAAATTGAATGCTGGACATTTTGATAGACCCATGCAGCTGCCATTCAAGGCAAAAATTGAGTTACAATGGTGGATTGATAATATCCGTAACTCATTCAAACCCATCATTGTGTCTCGTCCGTCGGTGTATTTACAAACTGACGCAAGCTCCCATGGCTGGGGAGCTACTGATAACAACTCTAGTGTGGCAGATGGGACTCACTTGAATCTACCCTTTTGTTATCACGAGGGATAAATTATTTGGAGATGCTTGGGGCATTTTACGGACTCAGAGCTTATTGTTCAAACTTTACTGACACTCATGTCCGTCTCCAAATAGACAACACCACTGTGGTGGCATATTTAAATCATATGGGCGGTACCAGGTCAATTTCATGTGATGAATTGGCTAACACAATTTGGCTCTGGTGCATACAACGGAATATTTGGATATCAGCTACCTATCTCCCAGGTAAGCTCAACACAGTGGCGGACACCAGGTCACGTATATTCAATGACAACATTGAATGGATGTTAAATCCCCAAATATTCACCAAAATCGCAGCCAAATTTGGTAAACAAGATATTGACCTTTTCGCGTCACGGTTAAACCATCAGGTACCAACATATGTGTCATGGGAACCAGATCCTGGGGCAATGGCGATGGACGCTTTCTCGCTGGACTGGGGGAAATGGTTTTTCTACGCATTTCCTCCATTTTGACTCATCAGTCGGGTATTGCTGAAAATCCAATCAAATTCTCCAAAAGGCATTCTTATCATACCCGACTGGCCTACACAATCATGGTATCCGGTGGTCCTTGGAATGATCAGTGAACCATGGGCTCTCTTGGAGAATTGCCCACAGTTGGTGACGAACCCTGTTACAGGGGAACACCATCCCTGCCACAGTCACCTGAAACTATTGGCTTGCAGGTTTTGAATAGACCACTGCTGCAGTATGGTCTCTCAGCAAGAACCATGGATACAATCAGAGCATCATGCAGGGAGTCTACAAGACGGCAATATCTGACCCAAATAAGGAAATGGGAAGCCTATTGCGGCCGCATGAACATCGCCTATGACTCCGTCATCATACCAGATGTGCTGGAATTCCTTGCGGGGTTGTACCATGATGAACACCTCAGCTATAGTGCCATTAATAGTGCCAGGAGTGCTCTATCATCCTACCTTACCATCGAGGTAGGATCTCACAAGCTAGTGTCCAAGTTGATGCGGGGCATATTCAATTCAAATCCACCCCGACCTCGTTACAATGTTACCTGGGACATTGGGGTAGTTTTAACCCTACTCAGGACATGGCCACCCATGGCTGGACTCGCTTTGGACAAACTCACCTTGAAGTTGGTGATGTTATTGGCACTTACGTCAGCACAACGGGTACAGACACTACAAAAAATCAATATTGATAGAATGGTCTCTACCCCAGAAAAAGTAACTTTTGACATTGATGAGTTACTAAAGCAGCACAGACCTGGGTTTACAGGGCTGCAGCTGGTGTTTCCGGCATACCCCACTGATGTGAGGCTATGTTTAGCCACCCATATTCGTCACTATATTAAAGTGCCGCGGACCCTAAGGGGAATGGAGAAATATTTGCTGATTAGCCACAAAAAACCACATCATAGAGTGTCGGTACAGACGATCTCCACATGGCTCAGGATCGTCTTGGATGCAGCAGGTATTGACATTAATGTCTTTAAATCGCATTCCACCAGGGCTGCATCGACGTCGGCGGCAAGGGTCATGGAGGTGCCCATGGACCATATTCTTGCCACAGCGGGATGGGCTTGTGAAGCCACTTTTCAGCGGTTTTATAACAAACCTGTTGCCGCTCCTGTTATGTTCGCGGAGGCCATGCTGAATGCGGGTCAAGAACATACAGCTATTCCCCAGTGAGGGGTTTTTCTTTGTTTGTAATTAATAAACATTATTATTTTTTCAGTACATCCAGTCTGAAACATGTTTATACTCCTATCCATCTATATTGTGGCGTGTGTGAGAGCGTGGACGTGATCAAGGGCATGAAATCACAGAGCTTTGAAATCTTCACGAAGTCACTCACGTGACTCCGAAATGAAATAGTAAGATTAAACGAGAACTTACCAGTTTGAAGTTTGATCTTTATTTTATGAGGAGTTGCGATGAGGGATTTCGTGCCCTCCGCTCCCAACCCTCTATCATAAGGTCAACTGGTAAATAGAGTCTCTTCAATCTTACTATAACAAGTCATTTTTTTGTTGTTGGTTCTGTGATTCCACACCACTGCTTTGAAAAATGTCGCATATGCGTGCTGGCGGGGTCTTCACGAAATCCCAGCTGCTCCAGCAGGGCTACACCACATCCGCGCGGGCCTGCCGCTAGTCCGAGGTTTTCCGGACACATGTGGTGGAAAGTCGGTGCCACCCGCTCCAGTGCGGCTACTCGACTTGTGTGCGGATTTGCGACCTGTCCGTGGTCTTCCGGACTGAGGCGGTGAGCCGGGCCTGCCGTTAGAACGGGGCTCTCTGATTTCCGCACTCTTTTGCCGCTAGTCCGCGGAGCGACCCTCCTCCCTGCCTGTCGCTTCGCATGCGGTCGACAATATGTCACATATGCGTGCTGGCGCGGTCTTCACGAAGTCACTCGCGTGACTCCGAAGTAAAATCTCTGTTTGATAATCTAAGATGGGTTGGGCAGCCTGAAATGAAACAATAAATAATACTTGCAAAATCTGAGAAACCATCTGTTTTAAAACATTCTACCATTACAAAAGGAAGAGTTTGTCACATTGGTGCTGAAACCTGGGTCACAACTACACACAAAACTTCCGATTGTGTTGGTGCAGATTTGTTGACAGTTTGAAGTGTTAGCTGCACATTCATTGATGTCTGGAGGGAAAACAGTGAATGAAGCTTCAATCGCATCTATTACATTTAATGTCACCAACTGAAACTCTCTCTGTTAATATCATGGCTTACTGTAGACAATGTGACAATATTTGTTTAGTATCACCATTAATAAGTCTCCAATTATAATTGAATATTATTCCCGAAATCTGATGAAATATGACCTCCCACAACCAGCGAGCAGCGGTGAACCATTAACTAGCCCTTTGATGACCCTCAGATTATCCTTGATTGGGCTTTGCTGGCTTTACCTTGCACTGAACATTATTTCCTTACCATATGTTTCTACACTGTAAATAGATCAATTGTAATCATGTATTGTCATTCTGCTGATTGGTTAGCACACAACAAAAGCTTTTCAATGAACCTCGACACACGTGACAATAAACTAAACTGAACTACATTGGCTTTGTGAAATGGAAGGAGTATTGAAAGATGGATGTTCATGATTCAGTTAGCATAGACTCACACTGAGAAATTGTGGATGTGTTGCTGACCCCACATTGTCAGGGTAAATAATATAATTTGTTCCGGAAGGACAGCAGATGCTGCTTTACATAAAAAGAAACAAAGTGCTGGGAAAATTGCACACAAAGCTTCCATCGGGCAGCATCTCTGGAGAACATGGATAGGAGACGTTTCAGGTCGGGAATATACTTGGTTTAACCGGGCCATCAAATCTACATGACCAACAACCATATTAAATATTCCTACCATCACAGTGTGAAGAATTGGTCACATTGGTACTGAAACCCGGGTCACAACTGCACACAAAGCTTCCATTTGTGTTGCTGCAGACTTGTTCACAGTTTGAGATGTTCGTTCCACATTCATCGATATCTGAAGGAAAACAGGTGATCAAAATATCAAATATTTGCACATTATTTGGCTTTGCTGAAGTAATATTTTGTAAATAAGCAATTCACATACTCTTGAAGTCTATAGCATCCTTTAATGATAGCACAGGGTATAGCACACGTCAGCAAGCACTGGTTACTTTCTTCTACTGAACTGTACCCAGGGAGGGGAAAGTGTTATGATTGATGTTAACTGGGCGGGGTTAATGGTACTAAGATAGCTATATTATTGGTTGCATGCATAAACCATCTACATCCTTCCCCTTAGAAAATCAAAACCATGACAACAGAATCAAACAAAATCGCCATAACGAACAGGTGGCCTACTAATCCGACCTGAGCGCGTACGCGTCTCTCCCCCTTCCCCCCGAAAGATCAGAAGGGGCCGGAGGCTGCGAAACAGCTGGGGAACCAGAGAAGGGCAGCGGGATGGGAGAAGCAGGAGAGTCAGAACCGCGAGTGGCAACAGGTGACCCGCGCAGAGGGGAACAGGGCGCGTGAGATGGGGACCGAGGCATGCAGGGAACACTGGCTGGGACGGCAGTCGGCCGTTGGTATGAGAGTGGTGGGGCATAGGGGCACGGAGGCTGTGGCTTCGGTTCGTTCACCGCAAGCAGGTGTTGACGGCTTCTTCGGTAGATAGTTCCCTCAAAGTCGACCAGGTACGATCGAGGTGAATCAGCCACCCCAACTACGGTGGCCAGACGGGAGTAACCACTGGCGGTTTGAAACCGTCCAGGCAACAGAGGATCGAGTGGTCTGCACGACCGATCATGGGAACGCCGCTGGCTGTCATGTTTCTCCTGATTACGCCTCTGCACGGAGGCAGGCTCCAGCACCCGAGGTTGCAGCTGACGCTGAGCAATCGGGATAGTGGGTCTGGTCATTCTGGACATCAGACGCTGAGCAGGGGATCCCATGGCCAGATCCCTGGAAACGTTCCTGAGGTTCAGGAGATCCAAATACAAATCAGAGTTAGACAGTCTCGCCTGCTCCATCAGAAACTTGGCGCTGCGGACAGCTCGTCAGCAAGGCCGTTGCTCTGTGGGTACTCTGGGCTGCTGGTGAAATGCACTTGTTCCACTTGTCGGCAAAAACCTTGAACTCTCGGCTGGTGAACTGCCTTCCATTGTCAGTCTGCAACCGGACAGGAGACCCAAAGGTGGAGAAGTGTTTTCGCAGCTTACGGATTACCATCTCCGACGAGAGGAATGTCAGCAAATCCATCTCGAACCAGTTTGAGTACGAGTCGACCAGGACGAGGTAGTGGTTACCACACCACTCGAAGATGTCGGCAGCCACCGTGGACCTGGCCGAGGCAGGAGCAGGTTGTTGCAACAGGGGGCTGTCGCTGCTGGTGTGGTGCAAGACTGTTGCACGTGGAGCAGGCAGAAACGTGGTCCTGGATATACTTGGCCATTCCAGGCCAGTAGAACTGGCACTAAGCGTAGGCGAGTGTTGCATCGACCCCGGGGTGTCCGCTATGGGCTGCGCAATAGTAGAAATCAAACAGGGAGGACAGGACCACAACTTTATGTCCCTTGACGATAACGCCATTCTGCAGTACCAGTTCATCGCGGACCAGGAAGAAAGGCTGTGTTTCAGTCGGCGCGCTGGAGCGCTTCATTGGCCACCCCGATTTAATCACCAAGGCAAGCCGCTGCAAAACTGGATTGGTAGCGGTGTGGTCGGCCAAAAGCTGTAACTGCTTGGTGGGAATAAAGACAACATCCAGTACTAGCAAGTCCTCTGTTTCGTAGGGGTGGCGGGCACAGGAGGTCCGCAGGGCGCGGGATAGGGTGTCCGCAATGTGCATCTTGGTGCTCTTCTTATAGACGATATCAAAGTCGAAACGCTGTAGCTGCAGCATCATACGCTGCAGCCTGGCAGGGGCAGCATGAATCGGTTTGTTCAGAATTGTCACCAGTGGCTGGTGGTCGGTGTCGACCGTGAATTTGCTGCCAAACAGGAAGTCTCTGAACTTGGAGCAGGCGAACAGTACCGCGAGGAGCTCCTTCTCAATCTGAGCATACCGCTGCTCGGTGTCCGTCATGGTGCGGGAGGCAAAGGAGACAGGATGTAACGATGCATCGACAGACTGAAGGCAGGCCGCGCCCAGACCGAACTTGGAAGCATCACAGGTGACGGTGATGGGGCGGCTCACGTCGAAGAACCTCAATGTCGGTGTGTTAATCAATCTGGACCTGAGACAGTCGAAAGCCTGCTGGTGCTGTGGGAGCCAGGCCCAGGCGATATCCTTTTTTGTCAGCTGCCGCAGGGATGCACTCAGCTCACTGAGATTTGGTATAAACTTCCAAGGTAAATGTATCATTTTACTGTGGAGTCACGTGAGTGACTACGTGAAGAAGCCCTGCCAGGCGCATGCACGTTCTTACGTCCGACGCATGCGCACCGACAGGTTGGAGAGCGCAGCTCCATCAGCGGTATGTAGTACACCGGCAGGCAAGTGATTTTAAAACTTTTCTGCGGGTACTTAAACTCCATGAGTCTGTCTCGGGAGCCAGCGGGAGTTGTTAGCAATGGAGCGAGTTGGGAAAAATTCTGTCCGCAGCAGCTTAACGCACGGGCCCGCAGTTAGTGCTCGCAGATCGGGTAGGGAGATACCGGCTGCGGTAACGCCGGCTCCGACACCGACTGCTGATCTACCGGCAGCTCAACTGCCTCCATTACCTCCAGTGCTTCAGGGCACTGAGGCCACTGCACTAGGGAGGAAGGCCAAAAGGAAATCTCTCAGGCCCGTCTTATCCGACGAGTCTGATGAAGAAGACTCCCCTCCTTCTAACAAAAAGATCCGGGGACGGCTCGATCAAATGGAGAAAATGCTGCAAAGTATGACGAGCCACAAAATATTCCAATGGGGGTCGAATGCCCCTAGGATTCCCCAAACAGCCTCACGTAGAGGCCTATATGGCGAAGAGGACTTTACTGCCTACGAATATCAGTGGGAATCACCCTCGCCAGCACCTTGTTAGGGCTGGTAGAGACCTCCCTGGAGCAAGACTCGGGATAGCCAGGGCAGGAGGTGGTGTCACTGCTTTTGGGCACACACCAAGGGACATGAGCCATGCTCCAGGTGTCCCGGATGTAGCAAGAAACTTTGCCATTACAGAAGGTACTGGTGAAGCCATGGAGGAAAACCTGGCAGCCAACAATAACTACATGGCCTCTCACCAGCTACAGGATTCCATTATGGAACAAACGATCACCCGTTATGTAACACCTGTTAATTGTGCGTCGCTCAAGGTGCGGTTCAAGCCCACTGTGAACTCTGCTATCTGGGCACAAATGAGTGCAACAATGCTTGGACAAGAGATTCGGTTCTAGCGAGTCCTCAAATTGGTTGGGGCATGGATCACAGCAAAATGGTCCGAGGGGCACCAATGTCCGGGACACAGCAGGATATGTTGGCCCTGCTGTGCAATGCATACTTTGAAATAAACTGCATCCGGAAAATTGCTATTAAGCCGACACTAATCCCACGATTTGCAGCTCTGTGCAGGTCATCCTGTAAAGAATTGTAGGTCCCCTGCAGTTACAAAATCGCTCTCGATTCGGACATCGAACCCCTCATTCGCCCACCGCACCGGGTTTCCTTCGCAATGAAGGACAAAGTCGAGTCTACCCTCTGCGAGATGGTAACCATGGGCATCCTGAAGGAGGTGAGCGAACCAACTCGGTGGGTCTCCACAATGGTTGTTGCTGCAAAGAAGGATAAGAGCGAACTCCGAATCTGTATCAACCCAAAGTACCTGAACTTGGCCATCAAGTGCCCGCATTACCCCATGCGGACCGTCGAGGATGTTGCTGCATAAGTCGTTCCGGCCACTGTGTTTTCGGTTCTCGATGCCGAGAGCTCGTTCTGGCAGATACCACTCGACGAACAGTATTCATGTCTGACAACTTTCAGGACACCCTTTGGCAGGTTCCGCTTTCTCCGCATGCCTTTTGGGATCAACTCTGCCAGTGAGGTATTCCAAAAGACGATGGAACGACTGTTTGCCAGTCTCCCGTGTGCCGTAATTGTCGACGACATCCTAGTCTACGGGAAAGATGTCGCTGAGCATGATTTCAACCTCCGCCGAGTTCTGCAACGGGCACGGGAAATCAACCTGAAGCTGAACCCGAAAAAATGCCGTTTACGTGTCCCAGAAGTCACCTATGTGGGGCACGTCTTCACAGCATCGGGGCTGAAGCCCGACCCACAGAAAACGTCTGCTATCTCCGGGATGCCTGCGCCAACCGACGTACCTGGCCTCCAACGTTTCCTGGGCATGGTCAACTACCTGGGGAAATTCATCCCAGACCTAAGCACCACAGCTGAGCACACCTTTAAGAGACCTGGTCAAAAAAGATACTGCCTGGGCTTGGTTCCAGCAACACCAAAAGGCTTTTGACATTCTCAAGTCCAGGTTAGTCTGCACCCCGACGTTGAAGTATTTCGACCTCAAGTGCCCCATTGCTCTCACTTGCGATGCTTCCAAGTTCGGTCTAGGGGCCGCCTGTCTTCAGCTACACAACGGACTACAAATGCCCGTGTCCTACGCGTCCCGAACAATGACTTCCGCCGAACAGCGCTATGCACAGATCGAAAAGGAACTGCTGGCGGTCGTCTTTGCCTGCTTGAAGTTCAAAGACTATATTTTGGGCACCAGTTTTTCCATCGAGACGGATCACCAGCCTCTGGTCACCATCCTCAACAAGCCCATACATGTTGCCTCTTCCAGGTTACAGCGCATAATGCTTCAGCTCCAACGGTTCACTTTTACAGTGGTCTATCGCAAAGGCAAGGACATGTTTTTTGCCGACATGCTGTCACGGGCGCCCCTCGCATCCACTAAACGTCTCCGCTACGAGGCTTCCGACTTGATGGTTCTCAACGTTAATTTCGTGCCTTCAAACCAAATGAAGTCCCTGGTCCAACACATGGCTGTTGGCGCTTCACTACAACAAATGGCTGCGGTAATCAAGCGGGACTGGCCTGGCCTGCACCAATACTTCGTGCACCACCACCTTGTGATTTGTTACTAACACCTACGAGAGAGAAGCGAGTGTCACCAAACTTCTGAATTCTCTGGGGTGGAACCCTCTCCAAGACAGACGTGAAGCTCACCATTTCACCTGTTTTTACAAAATGTTAAATGGTCTGCTAGACATAGATCACAAGACCTACACCAATCCCAAACCAATTAGGAGCAGACAATTGGTGCGCTGCACGACCAATACTTCGAAACCACACATCGTGGCCATCCCGGGGCCGAGGCCACTCTGTCCAACGCTCAAAGCCAGTTCTACTGGCCTGACATGGCTCAGTATATCCGGAAGCGGGTCTCCTCCTGTCCGACTTGCAACAGCCTCGCTCCGCAACAGCAGCGGCAGCCTCTCATGCAGCAGCCTGATCCTGAGCTTTCCTGGTCTGCGGTTGCAACTGATATTTTTGAGTGGCGTGGTAAACACTTCCTGGTGCTTGTCGACTCCTACTCCAGCCGGTTCGAGGTTGACCAGCTTCACTCGCTCTCGTCGTCCGCTGTCATCGAGAAGCTGTGCCGCCACTTTGCGGCCTTTGGATCCCCGGCCAGCCTACAGTCGGACAATGGCAGCCAGTTCACCAGTGCCGAGTTCCGTGATTTCGCTGATAGGTGGAATTTCCATCACTACACAAGCAGCTCAGAATACCCGCAAAGCAACGGCCTGGCTGAGCGCGCGGTTTGCAGTGCGAAAGGATTGCTAGAGCGTTGTTGTTTATCTCGCTCTGACATTTACCTTGCCCTCCTGAACCTCCGCAACATCTCCCGCGACCAAGATTTGGGTTCCCCAGCGCAACGCCTTATGTCCCGTGTCACGAGGCCTCCGATCCCGGTGACCCAACTGTCGCTCGTACCCTCTGTCCTAACACCTGCCGCGGTCCGGAAGCGCATTGCCCACAAACATGGTATTCAGAAGCACTCCCATGACAGGTCCTGCCGTGCCCTGCCACCTCTCTTCCCTGGCCAGATCGTCCACATGCGATCCGCCTCCGGACACTCCAGGCTTGCCACTGTCATTGGCTCTGCTGGCTCCCCACGTTCGTATCTGGTTGACCACGATGGCACCGTCTATCGGAGGTCGTGTCAGCACCTCCGGCTCGTGAATTGAACCTCGTCCCCCTCCTGCTGCCCCGTATGCCCCCCCCCCCGTTGTTTCTATGCCACCTCGCCCCGTGCCGGCTCATTCCTCCCTGCCTTCGCCACGGCCTCATCCGCCCTCTCCGGTGCGTTTGCCCGTTGCGCCCCCCGTTTCTCCACCCTCCCAATCCTCTCCATCCTTTCCATCCCCCCATGGTTCCCCTGTCGGGGGTGTCCCTCCTGTCCGGGCGCCAGCTCCTTCCGTTCCCGTTGGGGGGGGGGACAGTGATGGCGAGGTGATGTGTGTATTTATTTAATAAAGTAGTAGTAAAGATTCGCCGTGTGAGTGTCAATTCTTTACATGGTGTCAGAAGTGGGATCCGAATCCACGCCTCCATGTAAAGAATTGACACTCACACGGTGAATCTTTACTACTACTTTATTAATTAAACACACACATCACTGCCCTAGCTGTACGTGGTCTGTCACGGATGCTAGAGAGAGAGCTAAGGGTGGGAAGGTCACAGTTATACTGAATGAAAAGGGGGTGGTTATAAATGGTTACGTCACTATATTTAAAGGTGTACACTCATGTCAGCTACAATCCAACATTCAAGCGGCAAATTATCTATTTGGCGAGGACCTGCTCAAACAGGTCAAAGACCTGAAAGAAGAGGCCAAAACGATTGGCCTCATGAAGACTTACGTCCCTTCGGTCAGGATGCCACCTCGCAGGTCTTTTTCGACACGACGGGGGTCAGATCCTGGGGCAGGGCCAAGCAAAGTGGTACCAGTGGGACGGCGTTATTACCCACCTGTATATGCCAATTACAACCCTAGCATGGCAAGAAGAACAAGAACTTCAAGGTCGACTATGGAGGTACGGGTGATTCATTCAGTCCAGGATAAATTATCTGGGGAACAACCTCCGGTTGGGGGTAGGTTACAGTTATTTTAGGATGAATGGTGCGGCATAACATCTGATCTGTTTATACTGGACACTGTCTCAGGGTCTCGAATAGAGTTTAAGTCAGGAATTCATCCACCTGCACAAAATATGCCTAGTCGGGTATTGTTTTTTTCTGGACCAGAATCTCTGCAGGTAAATAAAGAAATTGGGGTTTTGTTCCAAAAAGGGGAATTGAGAGGACGACATACCATCCTCAACAATTTGTGTCCAACAATATATTCCCCAGACAGAAAAAGATGTTGGGTGTCGAGTCATTCTGGATCTAACCCAGTTAAATTCCTGATGTCCAGTATAGGCATTTTAAAATGGACACCATCAATACTGCTAAACAGCTGTTATCAGAAGGTTGTCATATGGCAACCATAGATCTGAAAGATGCATATTATTCAGTACCAATTCATCATCAGTACCAAAGATACTTGAAATTTAGTTGGATGGGACAGCTGTGGCAATTTAAAGCATTGCCCAATGGGTTAAACTCAGCTCCTAGGTTGTTCACAAAATTGTTAAAACCAGTTCTGGCGCTACTTCGTGCCCAGAATCACGTTGTGATGGCTTATCTAGATGATATTTTAATTATAAGCAACACTCAGGAAACAGCTGAGGAGTCGATTTCAGCAACCAAACACCTGTTTGCGAGGTTAGGTTTTTTTGTCCATCCAACAAAATCCAAGCTAGAGCCATCCCAAAAAATTGATTATTTGGGGTTTGTCATTGATTCAGTTGATATGTCAGTGACTTTGCCAATGGCCAAGGCTGTTGAAATCACGGAGGTCTGTACCAGTCTCGCTGAAAAGCAACAACCCTCCATCCGGCAATTAGCCAGTGTTATTGGTAAATTGGTGGCGGCTTTCCCTGCAGTGGAGTTTGAACCCCTGCACTATTAAAGTTTGCAATGAGCTAGAGAACAAGCACTTAAAAAACATGCAGGTCATTTTGATAGACCTATGCAGTTGCCAGCCAAAGCCATCGCCGAATTACAATGGTTGATAATCAATATTGCACAAAGTACCAAAAACATTTTGGTTCAACAACCTTCAGTGGTTTTACAAACAGATGTCAGCGCATTGGGATGGGGAGCCACGGACAACGAGTCTAGCTGTGGTGGTAGATGGAGTGTGCAAGAGGATTTAATCCTGCAAAGGTATAAATTACTTAGAATTGCTGGGTGCATTCTTGGTTCTTGCTTCTTGGTTACTTGGTCCTCCAAAATATTCCATCTGGAATTTAAACTTGAGGTGGTGAAGGGAGGGGTTTAGCCAGAGAGGGTTATTGGGAAGAAAGTGCCACTTTAAATTTTGTTGCATCTGGCTGGGCAACCGTGGTTTGGTGGAGATTATTCCATGCTTTAATAGTGCGTGGGAAGAACGAATTGCTGTACACATCTGTCTTTGTGGCTGGGACCACAAATTGGATCGAATACCCTCATCTGCTCCTAATTGGTTTGGGATTGGTGTAGGTCTTGTGATCTATGTCTAGCAGACCATTTAACATTTTGTAAAAACAGATGAAATGGTGAGCTTCACGTCTGTCTTGGAGAGGGTTCCACCCCAGAGAATTCAGAAGTTTGGTGACACTCGCTTCTCTCTCGTAGGTGTTAGTAACAAATCGAGCCGTCTGTCTTTGGACACGTTCGATGGATGAAATGTTTTCATCTGTGTATGGGTCCCAAGCTGCAACTGCGTAGTCCAGATGAGGTCTAACGAGGGTGAAATACAGCTTCTCCTTGACAGAAGCTGAACAATGATGGAAGTTGCGTCTCAGGAAGTTTAGGACACCTGTTGCTTTCACTGTTGCAAGATGAGTCTGACCATTCCAACGTAGATCATTCTGCAATTTAATGCCAAGATACTTGGTTTGTTTGGATTCTTCAAGGGTTACACCAAGTATGTTGTAAGATGTGACGCCTGGATTCCTCTTTCTGGTGACACGCATGGTTTCACATTTGGAAGGGTTGAACTGCATGCCCCATTGTTGTGACCACTCGACCATAGTATCGAGATCCTTTTGGAGAGCATCTTCATCATCAGCTGACTTAATTGGACGGTACAGCAAACAATCATCAGTGAATAGTCTGGTCGTACTTGCGACTTTTTCATGGATGTCATTGATGTAAAGCAAAAATAGGTGTGGGCCAAGTACTGTGCCCTGGGGTGTACCACTCAACACTGGGTGCCAATTGGAGCTCTTTCCGTTCACACACGCTCGCTGAAGACGTTTTGTCAGGAAACGGGAAATCCATCGTTTCATGCTGGAACGAATACCGTAGAAGTCAAGCTTCCGAAGCAGTCTCTGGTGTGGGATGACATCAAATGCTTTAGAAAAGTCCAGTATAACTAAATCCATGATGACGTTACTGTCAAGGTGCTTGGCCAGGTCATTTGTTGTCAGGATAAGCTGAGACTCGCATGATCTATGCCAACTAAATGCATGTTGGTTGTCGGCAAGAATATTATGTTTGCTCATGTGACGCATCAGTTTACTATCAATGATATGCTCCAGCAATTTACAGCAAGTGCTTGTTAGTGAAACAGGACGATAATCCACTGGGTTGGTGGTTGAACCTTTCTTAATGAGAGGAGTGATGTTGGCCTTCCTCCAATCCAACAGTACATCGCCCGAGTCAAGCGATTGTTGAAAAATGAACTGTAAAACTGGAGCCAGTACTTCGGCTGCGATCTTGAGGGCTTGATTTTGTATCTGATCTGATCCAATTGCTTTTGTGGTATTAATGTTGAGCAATAACTTCTTGACACCTTCAACCTCAATTTTAATAGCAGGCATATCAGCATATGGGCTGGGCGGAAGGACTGGAAATGATGAAGGCTCCACATCTTCCCAGGTGAAAACGTGTTGGAATTGGTTCGCAAGAGCATCTGCTTTTGCCTGGTCCTCAGTGATCAGGCAGTTGTTCACTTTTAGCATCTGGACACTTTTAGCATCTGTCCGTCTGGATTTCACATATCTCCAAAAAGCCTTGGGTTGTTCTCCCCCAAGAATAGAGGAAACATGTTGTCTATGAGCACTCCTAATTGCACGATCGAGTTGCACACTAGTAAAATTGTCCCAGTCCAATTTTGTACCCCATTTTTTGGCACGGATATAAAACTTCTCTTTCTTACTGCAGAGACGTTTCAGTTTTGCCGAAAACCAAGGAGGACGTATACTGCCCTTGATTAGTTTTTGAGGAACATGATTTGTGACAATATTATTTAAAGAGTTTTTCAGCCACACCCAGTTGTCTTCTACGAATCTTTTATCTGGTTGCAGGTTGAAGAAATCTTTTGCCAGTTTTTTAGCTAAGCCTTTAAATTCCTCACTGTTCACTTTTTTCCGGAGGGAAATTTTTCACGGTGGTTTTGAAGGGACTTTAAGCTTTAAGCGCAATTTTGCTTGGATAATATAATGGTCACTAATTCCTGCGCACGATGAAACTTCCGAGATTAAATCTGGGTGTGAAGTGAAGAGTAAATCTAAAGTATTTTCGGTGCCACTTGTCTCATCACACCTGGTAGGGAAAGAAACTTTTTGGGAAAGGTGATTTTCCAGAGTAAAGTCAGCTAGGGCTTCCGGGTGAGCCCCTTTTGATTCGCTTTGTATGCCATCTGACCAATCTACACCCGGAACATTGAAATCGGCCCCCAGGATGATAAATGGTGAGCATGAAGAGGCATTAATTTTGGAGATGTTCGATCCAAGATCTAAAAGAGGCTCCGTTTTCGTGTCAGGAGGTCGGTAAAAGCTTCCGATCTGTAACGACTGACCCCCAAGTGTAGCCTGACACCAGATTTGCTAAGAGTCGCTGACCAAGTCTGTTCTTTCAAAGCAGGGAATGGTATTGTTAACTCCGATGAACACACCGCCTCCATGCTTGTTTCTGCCCTTTCTAAACATTTGGAGGTGAGGAGGGAAAATCTCAGCAGATTTGATTGATGGGACCAGCCAAGATTCAGACCCGATAAAAATATCAGGATTTTCAGTTTCAATAAATGAATTGATCACCGCACATTTTCCTCACACTGCGGCAATTTATAACAGCTATTTTGATCCCGTGTTCATTGCTGACCTCATTTCAATCAATATCGTCTCCAGCCCCGCGGATCCGCTGGCTTTCTCCGGACCCGCTGCTCCGCTGACGTTCTTCAGACTCGCGGCTCACCGGGCGGGCTCCAGCGCCGCTGCTCTGCTGACGTACTTCAGCCCCGCGGCTCACCTTGTGGGCTCCAGCCCCGCTGCTCCGCAGACGTTCTTCAGCCTCGCGGCTCACCGGGGGGGCTCCAGCCCCGCTGCTCCGCTGACGTTCTTCAGCCCCGCGGCTCAACGAGCGGGCTCCAGCCCCATGGCTCATCTGGCGGGCTCCAGCCCTGCTGCTCCGGTGGCGTTCTTCAGCCCCGCCGCTGAAGGATTTATCCATTCTATGGATAATTCTATTAATCCATTCTATGGATTAAAAGCTTATTGTTCACCAATGCATAATTTACATGTTCAGCTCCAGATTGACAATATCGCGGCTGTTGCCTATATCAATCACATGGGAGGAATATGGTCAGTATCATGTGATAATCTGGCTAACCTCATTTGGGACTGGTGTATTTCCAGGAATATCTGGGTCTCAGCTATCTACCTACCAGGTAGAGATAATGTGGTGGCAGACAACAGGTCACGGAAATTTAATGACAACATAGAATGGATGCTAAATCCAGTTGTTTTTAAAATGATTGTCAGCTGCTATTGTTTGCCAGATATAGATCTGTTTGCATCCAGGCTAAACCACCAGTTGCGTAAATACGTTTTGTGGGAACCAGATCCAGGAGCAGTAGCGGTGGATGCATTCTCGCTACATTGGGGACTGGCCTACACAGCCATGGTTCCCATTGGTGCTGAGAATGATGACTCAGCCATTCATGGCTGTCCCCAACTGCAGTAATTTGTTGGTGCATCCAATAACAGGAGAAAGTCATCCGTTACATGATCGTATTGATCTGTTAATTCTGACCAGACCGTTCCAAGGGCTTGGACTGTCGAGTAGCACCATGAATGTGATAACTGCAGCTTGGAGAGATAACACTAAAAAACAATATGTGTCTCATATTAAGAAATGGGAGATGTTTTGCTTGCTGTCAGATATATCTTATCATACTGCAAGCATACCGGATGTATTGGAGTTCCTTGCTACATTGCATTTTGATGAACACTTGAGCCATAGTGCCATTAATAGTGCTAGGAGTGCTTTGTCCTCCTATTTAGGGCAGTTTTCAGAATAACAATCTATCGGGTCTCATCCGTCAGTGTCCCGATTCACGAGAGGAATCTTTAACAAGAACCCTCCTAAGCCTAGATATACAGAAATCTGGGATGTCAGTATAGTTCTCACACTGCATCGGCAATAGGCTCCAATTACGTCACTGTCTTTTCAGAAGTTAACACTTAAAGTAGTTATGCTTAAGGCGCTAGAATCAGCGCAACGAGTTCAAACATTGTAAAAGCTACGACTAGACAGCATGTACTCTTCTGTAGATAACATTACGTTTTATGTGTATGATTTAATCAAACAAAGCAGGCCAGGATTGGCCGGAACCAAAGTAAGATTTAAAGCACACCTCGTTGACCAAACACTATGTGTAGTCAAGCACCTGTGTAGTCAATATATCGAGGTAATTAAGAGTTTCAGAGACTCTGAGACAGCAATGCTCATCAGCCACAAAAACCTCATAAAAAGGTGTCAGTACAAACTATTTCTAGATGGTTAAAACAGGTTTTGGATTGTGCTGGAGTAGACACTCATGTGTTGAAATCTCACTCCACCAGGGCCGCATCAACATCCACAGCGAAGGCACAGGACGTGCCTCTAGACCAAATCCTCGGGGCCGCAGGATAGTCTAGGGAGGCGACCTTCTCAAAATTCTATGATAAACCTGTCCTGACAGTGCAAGGTTTTGGGCATGCTTTTTTGGGTTCGGGGCCGCAGGATAGTCTAGGGAGGCAACCTTCTCAAAATTCTATGATAAACCTGTCCTGACAGTGCAAGGTTTTGGGCATGCTGTTTTGGGTTCGGATTGATTTTCTTTTCTTTCTAAATTTCATTTGTAATTTCCCCCTGTGTTATTACTGTTTTGTTTATTATTATTAAAAATGTTTATTGGATAATTCAAAGCAATGTTCAATACATTATTTATTCACAACTGTGTCAACTGAAGCAGTGTGTCATAGGGAATGGATCTACGGCATGAAATCACAGAGCTTTGAAATCTTCACGTAGTCACTCACGTGACTCCGAAGTAAAATAGTAAGATTAAACGAGAACTTACCAGTTTGAAGTTTGATCTTTATTTTATGAGGAGTTACGATGAGGGATTACGTGCCCTCCGCTCCCGGCCTTCATAATCGGAAAGATCATCTGGCAGTTCTCGTCTTCTGAGTCTTACTATATCACTTTGACTATAGTTTCTGTGTTTTCACGCTGCTGCTTTGAAGTATGACGCACGTGCTCCTTGCGGGGCTTCTTCATATAATCCCTCATCGTAACTCCTCATAAAATAAAGATCAAACTTCAAACTGGTAAGTTCTCGTTTAATTATATTCGTCTATTATATTGAAGACTCACTGAGAATGAAATGACATCCTCTTTCATTTAATATTCAATATCTCTGTCTCACCTATATTTTACAGGGCAGTTATACTATCACATAAAATATTTTTATTTAAATCTGAGAAACTATGTGCGTGAAACCTACCATCACAAAGTGAAGGGTTCGTCAAATTGATTCTGAAGCCTGGGCTACAACTGCACAGGAAGCTTCCGATTATGTTGGTGCAGTTTTGTTGACAGTTTGAGGTGCCGGTTACACACTCATTGATGTCTGAAAGAAAACAAGGGAATGTTTCAAACTGATGGGGCCTATGCCCCATTGGTGAAATAGGCAAAATTATTGGAAAACCCTAGGTATAATATTCATATTTCACAGAATACAGTGAGGGAGGGAGAAGAGGAAACTAGCGGAATTTTGATTTCCGTAAGAAATGACAATTGACATTGCCACAGATTTATAAAAGTCAATGTTACAAAATTTTGAGATTTTAAAAATCAAGTCTGCAATTTATCCCATCAGATAAAGCATAAAAAGAAGTTTAATTTGACGCCTAATTCACTTTCATATCTTTAGTATTAAAAAAGTTACGGCCATTTCATACTCAAAAATTAGCATCTTGTCCCTATTGCTTTTCCATTAACTTAACACAAAAGTTGTGATCAAGGACAGTCAAAAGCCCATAACTTTCTTAAAAATTAAGAGAACTGAAAGAAATGTTCAGATATTATGGATTGAAGCATTCTGAAACAAATATGAAAGAATCTTGCTTGGATTACCTGAAATTAAAGCATATAATTAGTTAGTTACCCAATTGTAGCTAATTACAAAATTCAATTACGAGATCTAAACATCTTTCTATTTCTTGAGACAAAATTAACATTTTTAAATAGCCTAAGTGTTCAAATAACATTCACACAAGAATTCACAATAGAACATGATTTTTATGCATTGTCATGCATTTATGGGTCAAATGGAAGGAATTTAATGTTTAATTCCCGTAAATTAATGGGCATTTAAATCATCTTGCAAATGGGTTTTTGTGGAACACGATCAATTGGAACGTTGCGGTTGCGGTGAATTTAAACCCCAAATCGGCAGGAAAAATACTGCCAGTTCGTATGGGGAATAAATCACCGTTTTGCAACGTAAAATGTGGATTGAAGGCATCTTAAAAAGCACTTTTATTCATAAAGTAAACGACTTTCCTTTACCTGTCCCGTACGTGAAATCCGTCCCCGTTGTCAGCATTGACAGCTTTAGAAAAAGATTTTTAAATTACTCCAGCGCTGAACTTGTCGTGCGATTAAAAAAAAAAGTCACAGAACGGCAGTCGGAACAATTCTCCAGCAAAAGCTTGCACTCCAAGTAAAAAATATTTAGGACAGGTAGGAGAAAACACCGCATTTTAACCCTGCTCCCCCCTCGAAGGCGCCAAAGTCGTGCACATGGCCAGTGGCAGAACTACAGCGCCGCTGAAAGTAAGCTTTGTAACATAGCTAAAATCTGCGGTAAAAATTAGGAAAAAAGTCACCTTGTTTGCATCTGGCCTCACTAATGTAGAGGAGACCACATTAAGAGCACCAAATGCAATAGACATGGTTGGACGAAGTACAGGTGAATCTCTGTCTCACCTAGAAGTATGTTTTGGTCCCAGGATGGAGATAAGGGAGGAGGGGAAAGTACCTGGGGAGGTGAAGGCATGGAGAGAGCAAAGAGTGCTAAGAAATTGTTGAAGATTTGCTTTCTTTAAATATTTATATTTTACCCATGTTTTAACATTTCTTATGCTAGAAAAATAATCTCTGCAACATGGACTTACAGGGAACAAAATGATACACTTTTTCATTCAATGTTAACATGGCACACATCCTTTTTCCCCATGTGTGAGAAACATTGTATTTGAAAATTCCTACCAAATGAAAGAGTTGATCACTATTAAATATTATACCACAACTCCTAAAAACTGTGTGTGAAAATATCCTACCTTCACAAAGCGAAGAGTTGGTCACATTGATGCTGAAGCCTGGGTCACAACTACACACGAAGCTCCCGATTGTGTTGGTGCAGATTTGTTGACAGTTCGAGGTGTTGGTTCCACATTCATCAATGTCTGGCAGAAATAGAATGAATGACATGTCAAACATTTCAACTTTCAACACCTTCTACAGGTAAAGTATCCATCATGCAAATACTCGAAGCAAAGGGAATTATATCATTTCTCATTCATTAAGAGCAAAAGCTAAATATTAGGCCAACAAAGTTTTACAACGAAGCAAGAACTGTCACTATTAAATATTATACCACAACTCTTAAAAACTGTGTGTGAAAATATCCTACCTTCACAAAGCGAAGAGTTGGTCACATTGATGCTGAAGCCTGGTTCACAACTACACACGAAGCTCCCGATTGTGTTGGTGCAGATTTGTTGACAGTTCGAGGTGTTGGTTGCACATTCATCGATGTCTGGAGGAAACAAGATAAATGATATGTCAATCACTTGCAAAACGTTTGTCTCTGCCACATAAAACTCTACCACTTGCAATCATAAGGTTCAAAAGAAGATACTCAATCCTACAACTGAAATTATTTAACCCTACTTTTAACTTCCAACTGCAGTAAATGTACCCATTCCCTGAAAACTCAGAGTGAATAACATGTTACCCTCTCATTCATTGTTAAAGTGATAGTTCAGAAATGAACCCCAATACAGAACTGATTATCTTTGGATCAAAGATATCTAAGGACATTGACAAGGTTTCCATGGAAGGTTGGTTAAGAAGGTTCAATCGTTGGGTGTTAATGGCGGAGTAGCAAGATGGATTCAACAGTGGCTGAATGGGAGATGCCAGAGAGTAATGGTGGATGGCTGTTTGTCAGGTTGGAAGCCGGTGACGAGTGGGGTGCCTCAGGGATCTGTGTTGAGTCCACTGTTGTTTGTCATGTACATCAATGATCTAGATGATGGGATGGAAAATTGGATAAGTAAGTATGTAGATGATACTAAGATAGGGGGTGCTGTGGATAATGAAGTAGATTTTCAAAGTCTACAGAGAGATTTGGGCCATTTGGAAGAATGGGCTGAAAGATGGCAGTTGGAGTTTAATGCTGATAAGTGCGAGGTGCTACATCTTGGCAGGACAAATCAAAATAGGACGTACATGGTAAATGGTAGGGAATTGAGAAATGCTGTGGAACAGAGGGATCTAGGAATAACTGTGCATAGTTCCCTGAAGGTGGAATCGCATGTAGATAGGGTGATAAAGAAAACTTTTGGTGTGCTGGCCTTTATAAATCAGAGCATTGAATATAGGAGTAGGGAAGTAATGTTAAAATTGTACAAGGCATTGGTGAGGCCAATTCTGGAGTATGGTGTACAATTTTGGACGCCTAACTATAGGAAGGCTGTCAACAAAATAGAGAGAGTACAGAGGAGATTTACTAGATTGTTGTCTGGGTTCCAGCAACTAAGTAACAGAGAAAGGTTGAACAAGTTAGGTCTTTATTCTTTGGAGCGCAGAAGGTTAAGGGGGGACTTGATTGAGGTCTTTAAAATGATGAAAGGGATAGACAGAGTTGACGTGGATAAGCTTTTCCCATTGAGGGTAGGAAAGATTCAAACAAGAGGGCATGACATGAGAATTAAGGGACTGAAGTTTAGGCGTAACATGAGGGGGAACTTCTTTACTCAGAGAGTGGTGGCTGTGTGGAATGATCTTCCTGCAGAAGTGGTGGAGGCAGGATCGATTTTAACATTTAAAAGTAAAGTGGATAGATATATGGACGGGAAGGGAATGGAGGGGTATGGTCTGAGTGCAGGTAGATGGGACTAGGGGAAAATAAATGGTCGGCACGGACTGGAAGGGCTGCGAAGGCCTGTTTCCGTGCTGTAATTGTTATATGGTTATATGGTTAATGGAAGAGGGAAGTAAACTAACTATATTCCAAGAAGCTTTTCTTAATTACGGTCTAATAACAGCAAAAAACCGTATACTCAAATTTTGGAAAAACGCAACCACGCCAACATTCAAAATGTGGATTTCAAATATGTCTGAAACGCTTCATCTTGAACAAATGAGATTTCTCCTACTAGGCAAAGTAGACCAATTCTCAAAGACTTGGTCTCCTTTTATCAACTTTTTGCAAGCATATGGTGCAGCATAACATAACCTCAGAAATTAAATGGTTTAGAACCGGGTGACGGATGGGCAAAAATACGAAATAGGTAGATGGGACTAGGGGAAAATAAATGGTCGGCACGGACTGGAAGGGCTGCGAAGGCCTGTTTCCGTGCTGTAATTGTTATATGGTTATATGGTTAATGGAAGAGGGAAGTAAACTAACTATATTCCAAGAAGCTTTTCTTAATTACGGTCTAATAACAGCAAAAAACCGTAGATCTCTCCTACTCTCTCTTTTCTTTACTTTCTCCTTCTATTTTACTCTTTTCAGCTTTTCTTCTATGTCCTTTATTTCTTTTGCTATCTGTTTCTCATCGCTTGTCTATCTATTCCGACACTCTTTATTTCTTTTTTCTTCCACTGTTCTTTTATTATTAAATCAAAAATACGAAGTTGTACAAGAACGGAAATATGTATGTACATATTAGGTACTCAAGTACCACACTATTGTACTTACTTCTAACAAAAATTAAAAAAAAAAAAAAAGAAAAAAAGAAATTGATAGTACAGCAACTTAATACAGTGTAGCACAAAATGCCGATGTTATATATTATCCCCCAACTCTGGGGAAATATGTGCTTGAAACTATCCTACCATCACAAAGCAAAGAATTGGTCACATTAATGTTGAACCCTCGGTAACAACTGCACAGGAAGCTTCCGATTGTGTTGGTGCAGTTTTGTTGACAGTTTGTGGTGTTGGTTACACATTCATCGATATCTGCAGAAATGAGCTCAGTTACTCAGACAGAGCAATATTTTGAGGAAGGTACAATGACTTCAAATTGAAAGACAAGTGCCTCGATAAACCAATCAAGAAATATGGACCAAAGATGGCTAAATGTGACTACCTTAGATAGGTCATCTTGGTAGACATGAATGTGATGGGCCAAATAGTCCGTTTCCATGCTCTTTGAAGCTGTGACTATGAATCAACTCCTGGTGCATATCAATGACATATGCTACGACATTTTTAAATGAGGTCTAATACTTTCAAAGTAATCTATGCAGGCTGACTTCTAAGCCATGCAAGACTATGGCTTTGTGCCAAAATTTACATGAGTAATCAATCGCTTTAAAAAATGATGCTTAGAATTTTCAATGTTTACGATCAAATTTGTAAAAAATAATAAAGCAATCCACATAATGGTCAGTCAAAGATTGTAATATAATGGCAATTATTTGAAAATTATGGTTTTGCCTTGTAATTACTGATGAACACCATGACTCATTTGGTGGCACGGTTTTGGCAGCTCACAATGGCATGGGACAATCGCTGGACTCCAGCCTCTACTTCTCACCATTGGTGTTTGGGAAAAGTTCAATTTGCCATACAAGCTGACAGTTGCACCAGAGTGAAAACACACAGAGAACTACTATCCCTTTTACACATCTATAAACTACTTTGTACTAAAAAATTCCAGCCATAACAAAGAAATTAATTTGTTACATTGATGCTGAAGCCTGGATCATAACTGCACACAAAGCTTCCAATAGTGTTAGTGCAGATTTGTTGACAGTTTGAGGTGTTGGTTGCACATTCATCGAATGTATAAAGAAATAAGCATAGTTACTCTTGCTGCAAATTGTTGACATTTGCCAATATATTTCCAAACTAGGCAGACAGACATATCTAATGTAAACAATGAAGGCTGTCTTCTAATCCTGGCAGAAGCATTGCATTGCATCTTGGTCAACATGGAAGGTATAATGAAATGTACATGCTGCCGATTTGGATATTTTGTCTCAGCTTGTGAAATTGTGGAAATATTGCTGGCCTACATTGCACAGGTGGCTAATATATTTTAGTTTAGGTGGGGTTTAAATCTACATGACCCATGTGCCACATTGAATATTGTTTACCATCTGTTGGAAACAATGATTATGACGTCTCCTACCATCACACAGCAAAGAGTTGGTTTGGTTACTTTTGAAGCCAGCGTTGCAACTGCACAAGAAGCTTCCGATTGTGTTGGTGCAGATTTGTTGACACTTTGAGGTGTTGGTAGCACATTCATCGATATCTGCAATTAAATATCATGTCAAGTTCTTGCATAGCATGTGGCATTGCCAGCAGTAACTCATCCACTTAGTGTTCTGTTGTACAAAGACAGCAGGATGACACTGCATGGTGGTGGCACAGTAAATTAAGCTCTGCGTAAAAGTATTGCTGTGACATTATAAATCATATGAGCTGAGAGAGAGTCACTCTTCACTTCAAATATCATTAACATCGGAATGCCTTCAGATTTATATATCTTTGAAAAAATTGCATGATTATTAATACTTACCGGGCCATATTTTGATTGGAGAGAGTAATGTGAATTGTCGGAATTAAACTTCCTTAGCAAATAATAATTAACCTAAATTTTGATGATACTGCAGTAAAATACGATAACATTAAAGATTCACAGAGAAAGAAATTATAACCATTATAATTCAATATTAGGATGATACAAATACATTTGTGGAGCCACCTAGATCTGACAGGGCTGTAGTAACAATCATATTAAATGGTTGAAAGTTTAAGCTGTTGGTTCCACATTCATCTATGTCTGGATCAACATAAGTGGAAGTCACGTCAAATAACAAAGTGTTTGAGCACATTGGTGGGTCTACATTCCTGGAGAGAATGGGAAGACATCATTTCAGCTCAGATCTCTTGATCAGCGTCGGCAATTGCTGGTGTCAGCAAATGACATCTGATACAGGTGTTTTGTATTTTGCTTTGCCAGCTGCAACTTTGTCACATAATATTCTGAATTGCAATAGATTGCAGACAGTCATCATATTGTGGCAGCACAACAAATGGAGATGTCTTACGGGAAAATATTGGTTTTACTCTTATCAAAATAACCAGGTCCAGGAGAGCCACTCATTGCCACATTGAACATTGGCATCAGGATTCCTTTGCGATCATATCGCCATTGGGGAAATAGCCAAAATATTGAAAAGCACAGGTTTCAACTACTGATTTCACAGGGTAATAATCAAGGAAATATAAAATTTTACTTTGGAGTCACGTGAGTGACTACGTGAAGAACCCCGTAGAGCCGTTCGTGTGTCATTGCGTCAGACACTTTCATGCAGACGACTGTGGAGCAGCGCAGCTCCTCCAACGGTAAGTCTAAAACTTCAGGTAAGTGCTATTCCTTACCTGATGTAGGTCTCCTGCAGGAACCTCCGAGGTTTTTGCAGGATGTTCGCAATGGCCGATGAGGGAACCAGCCTAGAGCTTTGGGAAAAACCCTGGTCCGACCGCGGATGCGGGGAGCTGGGAATGTCAGCTTCGCGATCGGAGTCACTGATAACGTGGTCAGTGACTCCACATGTTAGGTTCCCGGGGAGGGGATACCCAAGAATAGTGCGGATCCAGACTGCAATAGTCCCAAGGAGATGGGGTTAAAACTAACCTAAACGGTTAGGCAGGGTTCCCGGTGGAGGGGAAACCCAAGTATATGTGGTTCCCAGAACGTAGTAGTCCCCAGGAAATGGGGTTAAACTCACATATGTATCTATATATATATTTATATTAATTCCTGGGGAGGGGAAATTCGCCTATGGGGTTCCAAAACCACAGTAATCCCGAGGATATGGGGGCAACTGACAAAATTAGTCAGTACAATTAGGAAAAATGTGGGAGGTTTCCTCTTTGGGAATGAAGTTAGAGACACTCCTTCAGCAGGAGTTGGGTCAGTGCGGCTTATTGTGAGAGCCACATCAGCAGTAAAACTTATGCCAGCAGCACCTTTGGTAGGGCTGCTTCATGGGGATGCCAGGTTATGGCAGTGCCAGCCTATGGGAAAGGCTGTGCCAGCAGTACCTTTGTTCAGGACTGCTCATGGGGATGCCAAGCTATGGCAGGCTAGCCTGTTGGAGAGGCTGTGCCAGCAGCACCTTTGCACAGGACTGCTCCAGGGGAATGCCAAATTATGGCAGGCTAGCCAATTGGAGAAGTTATGCCAGCAGCACCTTTCCTCAGGGCTGCTTCATGACAACACCAAATCTATGGCAAATACTGGCGTAAGCAGCAACTTTGTTCAGGGCTGCTTCATGGGCACCAGTGGTACCTTCTTCAGGGCTGCTTTATGGGAATAGCTGTTTGTAGGGTATTCCCATTTACAGTGATCATGGGGGATGAGGAGGCATTGCTAGGATAAGGCAATATAACAGAATGATGACAAAAAAAACATTCAAAGAAAACTATTCACAGTTCAAAAACACTGGTTATGTATGTGCTAAAATCCACTGTTAAGTCTCAAACATTATTTAAGAAATTGGGCTCCTCTATCCAGTTAGATTAAGTTCCTATCAAATAGACTTGTAGGACGTTGGAATTCACTTTTAGGTATTCGATTGGCCGTGACGCCAGCCTGGGCAACAGATTGCAGTCAATAGACTCTGGTAACAGTTGTTGTTATAAAACAGTTTTGCTTGTCGTTAGACTAATTGTTAATCGTATAGATGCAATTCAGCTGTGTAAGTAGGACAACTGTTATCTTGTTAAATGGTTAACTATTAAGTGAGAAGAATTCTGTGCAACGTCTTTAGAGAGGCGGTGGAGGCTGAAATAGAATTAAACTTCCTAATTGACGGGCATGACTAATAATATAAGAACTAAGCTTAGCAATAGGCCAAACAGCTGGCTGTTGGACTGTGGCCGGGACTGCTCCTTATACTTCCCCGCAGGCTGCTGGCTGAGGCAGGAGCTTCTCCTCATACATGCCTGTTGGCTGCTAACTGAGGCCAGACCTTCTCCTCACACATCCCCGCTGGCTGCTGACTAACTGAGGCGGGAGGTTCTCCTCAGGCTGCTGACTAACTGAGGCGGGAGCTGGCTGACTGACTGACTTTGGGGCTGCCAGCTTAGCTGGAGCTGGTGCTGCGGCAGCTCAGCCAGCTGCAGGCCGAGCCCGGGGGCAGGATGGATAGAGCAGAGTTGGAGGGTGGCTGTTTTTTTCCCCCATTTCTTTCATTAGTAGTAGGACGAGTATTAGTAGAATTGGATTAGTGTTAAGAAAGGAGGGGTTCTAGAGGCCCATGGCCTCAGGGAATGGTGGGGCTAAGGGTGGTGGGTGGCAGACTGTAGGTAAGGAAAAGGGGGTCTCTATGAGAGAGGCATCGAGTGAAAGACCCAAAATGTCAGGAGACGAAGTAAATAAAGTTAGGAGAACTAGAATTATTGAAGAATTCGTCGTGCTGTTTAAAGTTAAAGGAACAGATCAAGGAGATGCAGGATTTAGAGCAGTGAATCCATTAAAAATTACCGCCGCTTTGGAGAGCCAGATAGGCAGGGATTTTCAGGCCAAGATTCTGTATAATGGGATGATAAGAGTTTGTTGCAAAGACAGAAAACAGTTTAATGATGCTAGGGGTGTGGGGAAATTGGTGGTCAAGGTGGAGAGTTTGCTCCCTAGAGGAAGAAAGCAGGGAATAAAGGGAGTGGTGTATGGGATGTATGTTGGCTTGTCTGAGAAGGAGATCTTAGGAAACGTTAAGGGGGCCCAGGTAACTTATGTTGTGAGATGTAAGAGTAGGAATGGAGTCGGGGACCCGCCGGTCCTGCTTACGTTCAAAGATGGAGTATTGCCACAGAGAGTGTATCTTGGGAGTATGGCGTATCAAGTGAGGGAGTACATTAAACCACTGTTGCGCTGCTATAACTCTCAGAGGTTTGGACATGTTGCTGGGTCTTGTCGGGGTAAAAGAAAGTGCGCAAAGTGCGGTGGAGATCATGCAATACAAAATTGCAAGGCAGAGGATCCTAAGTGCCCTAACTGTGATGGGGATCATGCAGCAGGGTTTCATGGTTGTGAGCGCTTTGTGCAGGCGAAGCGAGTGCAGGAAGTGAAGGATCAGAACAACGTATCATATGCAGAGGCAGCTCAAAGGGTGGCTAGAGAACGCGGAGATGTGAGCGCTGGGACTAGAGTGGTGCTAGGAAGCCAGATCACTGTGCCAAACTTGCCTTCGGCTTTTCCATCTGACATGTTGATTTTTAATTCATTTCTGTCTTTTGTTTCTGATGTGCTGGTAGGAGCTAAGAAAGCAGCTAACCGGTCAGATATCCTCAGGTTAGTGGTGGGGGCAGCGGAAAGTTTCCTCAGTGTAAAGCAGTCGCCAGAAAAGTTGCATCAATACCTGACGGAGAGTCAGTGTATGGAGAGGTCACAGTTGTCAAGAGCTAGCAGTATGGAGTATGTCAGTAAGGTGGATGATGATGATCCTCATTAACATCATGATGTTTTATACACTTCAATGGAACGCCCGGAGTCTGATTGGAAATGGTCAAGAGTTAAAGAGTTGTTGATGAATTTAAAGAAGCACCAGAATTAATATGTACCCAAGAGACATGGTTAAAGCCCTGTCTAGATTTTGTAATCCCAGGTTATGAATGTGTGCGATCAGATAGGTCTGATAGATCAGGTGGGGGTTGTGCAACTTTTGTTAAGACTGGGTTGCAGTATAAGAAAGTTGACATTAATTCTAAACTTGAGGTTTTGGCTGTGGAGGTTTGGAGCAGTCAGAATTCTATTACTGTGATAAATTATTATAACTCCTGTCAACCCTTGATATTTTCAGATTTTGATGAGATAATGGAGAAGGTAAGGTGTCCTGTTATATGGATTGGAGATTTTAATGCGCATAATCCTTTATGGGGTAGTGATCACAGGGATAAAAATGGTGTTATTGTCGAATAATTTCTAGATTAGTATGAGTTGGTATTGTTAAATGATGCAAGGCTGTCTAGGTATAATATTGTGATAAATACCTGCAGCCACATAGATTTATCATTTGCTTCATCAAACTTAGCAAGAATTGGTGAATGGGATGTAATGGATAGATATACACTGGGTAGTGATCATTATCCAATTTTATGTAGGTTTGGTAGGGATTTGAGGAGAGAAGTGGAAAAGAAAGTCCCTAGATATAACTTTTCTCAGGCCAAATGGGATAAATTCCAAGAGAAGGCTAAAAGTCTAGTTGGAGTGGTTAATAGTGAGGGTTCTGTAGATAGTTGGAATACTTCCATTAGTCTCATGATTCATGAGGCAGCTTGTTGTACTATTCCTGTGAAGCAGGAACCTAGGTCCCGTATGTCTGTTCTTTGGTGGAATAAAGAATGTGATGAAACTGTAAGGAATAGGAATATAGCCTATCGAAAATTAAGAAAGTATCCAATTTTGGTCAATGCAATTGAGTACAAGCGGCTAAGGGCAGTCGCAAGACGATGTGTAAAGGATGCAAAGAGGGATAGTTGGAGGAAGTTTTGTGGTACGCTTGGCCCTGAAACTCCAGTAAGGCATTTGTGGTCAGCTGAGCGTAGAATGTCAGGAGTATATAAAAGAAGTTTGTTACCAGTGTTGCAGAAGGGTGAGGTGGAGCAGTCTCCAATAAGAAAAAAGCAGACATGTGTGTTGACAGTTTTCAAACAGTGCGTAGATCAGAGAGCATGGGAGTGGAGAGGTGTAGAAAGAGAACCGAGCTGATGGTAGTTAATCAGTGGAAGCTGGAGAGGAGTTTAGTAAATGATAATACCTTTAATCTGTTTTTTACTATAAAAGAGTTGAAGGATGCAATTATGTCCGGGGCAAATACCACCCCGGGGAGAGATAGGTTGTCGTATGAGTTATTTAAACATCTGGATGATATTGTACTTGATGAAATCTTATCTTTGTTTAATACTGTGTGGGCAGAGGGTTATTTACTAAAGGAATGGAAACATGCAGTTGTGGTCCCTATTTTAAAACTGGGCAAAGAGGCATCTGACCCTAGTTCATATCGCCCTATAGCGCTCACAGCAGTGCTTTGTAAAATTATGGAGAGGATGGTAACCAACAGACTAGTTTATTTTTTAGAAACCAGAGTACTATTTGTTGATGTGCAGAATGGCTTTAGGAATGGAAGGTCTACAATGGAGTCTGTATCAGTTTTGGATCAGGATATTAAAAGGGCATTTAGAAGCAAGGAAACAGTAGTGAGTGTGTTCCTTGATATTGAGAAGGCATATGATTCTTTGTGGAAGGAGGGATTAATGATTACAATTTTTGACTTGGGAGTCAGGAGACGAATGTTTAACTGGATTAAGGATTTTTTATTGAACAGAACAATACAAGTAATGGTTGGTAGTGTCAGCTCAGAGACTGTAGAAATAGAGAATGGAACCCCGCAGGGAAGTGTTATCAGTCCATCTCTATTATATTAAAACTCTGTGTGTGTCTGCCGACATCCGTCTGCCTGCCGTCCGGCTGCCACGTTTTCCCCCTTTGATTCCCTGCTCCGCCAAAACCAGACCCACAGACGCCGCCGTTTGTTCCATTTAGCCAGACGTTACGCTTGTCAATTACCAAAGGCGCTCATTACGTTTAGATGTTGTTACGTACACCATTTTAAATAAAATCCTTCCCCCCCCCCACAATTTTTCAAAAGCTTAAAACAATCAAACTGCTCTCACCCATAGAATGTTGGTAAACATTCCATCGTGTGATGTCACAATGCCCAATGCTCACAGATGTACAATCGGAACGGATCTCATTTACATCTGCCCTCACACCAGCCCCAGCCCCCCCCCCCCCCCCCCCCCCTGCCTGATGTTCCAGCACGTTCCATTGTGTGATGTCACAATGCCATTCTTCACAAATGTCCATTCGGAATAGATCTCATTTACATCTTTCTTTGCCCCAGCCCCAGCAGCCTGTGTCGAAGCGCTTGATCACGTGTGTGGGAATGGAGTAAGAGGATTGGGGGTGAAAGGGAGTGGGGAATAGATGGACTGACCCTACCCCTCCCTCACTACCACCTCACTCTTTCCCCTCCCTCCCCCCACCCCTCTCCCCCTCCCTCCACACTCTTCCCCCTCTCCCTCCTCCCTCTCCTCTCCCCCTCTCCCTCTCCCCTCCCCCTCTCCCTCTCCTCTCCCCCTCCTCTCCCCCTCTCCCTCTCCTCTCCCCCTCTCCCTCCCCTCCCCTCTCCCTCCCCTCCCCCCCCTCCCCTCCCCCTCTCCTCCCCCTCCCCCTCTCCTCCCTCTCCTCCCCCTCTCCCTCTCCTCCCCCTCTCCTCCCCTCCCCCTCTCCCTCTCCTCCCCCTCTCCTCTCCTCCCCCTCTCCTCCCCCTCTCCTCTCCTCCCCCTCTCCTCTCCTCCCCCTCTCCTCTCCTCCCCCTCTCCTCTCCTCCCCCTCTCCTCTCCTCCCCCTCTCCTCTCCTCCCCCTCTCCTCTCCTCCCCCTCTCCTCTCCTCCCCCTCTCACCTCCTCCTCCTCCTCACCCCTCTCCCCCCCACCCCATCCCCCCCACCCCATCCCTCTCCCCCACCCCATCCCTCTCCCTCACCCCCTTCTCCCTCCCCACTCTTCCCCCTCCCTCCACACGCTTCCCCCTCCCTCCACACGCTTCCCCACCCCTCCTTCCCCCCCATCTCCCCATCCCCTCCCTCCCCCCAACACATCTCTCCTCCCCCCTCTCCCATACCTCTCTCCCGTCCCCCTCTCCCTCTCCTCACCCCTCTCCCTCTCCCCCCTCTCCTCCCACCCCCATCCCCCACCCCTCTTCCCGACCCCCTTCCATCTGTCTGCAACCCCTTTTTCGCTACCCCTCTCCCTCTTCCACCACTCCCCCCTAACCCCCTCCCTCTCTCCCACTTCCACCACTCCCCCTACCCCTCTCACCCTCCCTCCCCACTCTTTCACCTCTCCCCCTTTCCCACACCCATGTCCCTCCCCAGCTCTCTCCCTCCCTATCGTCCCCCACCCCTTTCCCCTACCCATTTCTGCCTCTTCCACGCCTCCCCCTCCCTCTCTCCCACTTCCACTACTCCCCCCTACACCTCTCCCCCTCCCTCCCCACTTCCACCTATTCCCCCCCCATCCCCACCCCTCCCCATCTCCCTCCCCACCCCTGTCTCTCCCCCCTCCATTCCCTCTCCACTCTTACCCTTCTCTCTGCTCTCCCCCTCCCTCCCCTCTCTTCCACTTCTCTCCACCTCCCTTTCCCCTCCCTCTCCTCACCCCTTTTTTCCCCACCCCTCTCTCCCTCTTCCACCACTCCCCCACCCCTCGCTCTCTCCAACTTCCGCCACTCTCCCCTACACCTCTCACCCTCCCTCCCCACTTCCACTTCTCTCTCCCCCATCCCCCACCTCTCCCCCTCCCTCCCCACCCCTCTCTCCCCTCCTCCCTTCCTTCCATCCCTCACCACTCTTCTCCCTCTCTCCGCTTCCCTCTCCCCCCTCCCTCCACACTCTTCCCTCTCTCTCCCCTACCCCTCTCCCTACCCCATCCCTCCACACTCTTCTCCCTCTCTCCCCTTCCCCTCCTCCCTCTCTCCCCCCTCCCCCACCCCCTCCCTGAACCCTCTCACACCCCCCTCTCCTCCTCCCTCCTCCCTCCCCTCTCCATCTCCCTCTCTCTTCACCTCTCCCACCCCCTCTCTCCCCCACCCCTCTTCACCCCCATCTTCCCCCCACCCTCTTCCCCTCGCTCTTGCACCACTCCCTGCTACCCCTCTCCCCCTCACTCCCCACTACCAATCTCCGTCCCCACCTCTCACCCTCCCCTTTCTCTCTCTCCATGCTCTCTCACCCCCCCTCTCTCCCTCTTCTCTCTCCCTCCTCTCTCTCCACCTCTTCCCTACCCCTCTTCCTCCCCCTCTCCTCTCCCCTCCCACCCCCTTTCCTCCCCTCTTCTCCCTAACCCCTCTCCTCTCACCTTCCCCTCCCCTCTCCCCTCCCCTTCCCCTTCCCCCACCCCTCTCTACCCCCCTCAGGGACATGCTGCCCTGCCCCCCCCCCTGCAACCGCACGTTGGGGGAACAGACCCAACGGGTGTGCACTTGGTCTAGTGATATTTAATATCATGATAAACGACATATTTTGTAAATTAGAGAGAGGATTTGGTTTGTCTTTGTTTGCAGATGACGGGGCCATCTGGAAAAGAGGTCGTAATGTAGAGTTTGGTTTAAAACAGATTCAAAGAGTGTTAGTATCTGTACAGGAATGGGGGAACACATGGGGCTTTAAAATCTCTGCCTCTAAGACTAAATATATGGTATTTGGTTTTAAAAGAAAGTTATCTAAGTTAGGGCTGTATATGTATGGTCTCTATTGGAGAGGGTAAAGGTTTTTACGTTTTTGGGTGTTTGGTTTGAAGAGCGTATGACTTGAGCTGTGCATGTAGGTAAAATTGTGTTGAAATGTGAAAAAGTTCTGAATGTCATGAGAAGTCTGGTTGGGTGTGAGTGGGGGGCCAACAGGGAAACAATGATGCTAATTTATCAGGCCATGATCAGATCTTCTCTTGACTATGGGTGTTTTGTGTATGGGTTTGCGTCTAAAACTGTTCTGGCTAGGCTAGATGTGTTGTAGGCAGAGGCTTTGAGGCTTTGCTTCAGAACTTCCCCAGATCCTGCCCTGATTGTTGAAATGGGAGAAATGCCCTTATGGTTAAGGCGCATTAAGCTAGGGTTACATTACTGGGCTAAACTTTGTGGGTGTAATGATACCTTCCCAGCAAGGTGTTTGTTGCAAGAGGTTGATGATGGTAACAAATATAACACATTTTTTGTCATTATAAATCAGTGGGCTAGGAAGCTGGGTTTGGAACAAGGGGGTATTATAGAGCATACAATATGGCTACCTGTGCCCTATTGGGTTCTTCCTGAACTGTTTATTGAGCTTGCTTTTCTTCAGGAAAAAGATATGCGCAAGGTGACTCCAAGAATAGTGGAATATCTTAATTCAATCAGTGAGAGCACTTTGATTGTTTTTACAGATGGATCTAAAGATCCAGTTAGTGGGAGAGCTGGGTTTGGAGTGTATGTGGAGCAGCTTGGGTTGAAGATTGGTCGACGCATTTCTGATGGAAGCTCTGTTCTCGCGACTGAATTTAATGGCAATTCAATGGGCTCTATGGTGGATTGAGGAAGCCAGTTTTAGAGAAGTCATTATCTGTTCTGATTCTGCAGCTGCTCTTGAAACTAAAACTACTCTAAAATAGGGAAATCTAAAGCTTGTCCTGACATTTTAAATGAAATCTTGAGTGTGTTTTCTAGAATTGGGTTTGCGTGTAACATCACTTTTTGCTGGGTTCCTGGGCATGCTGGGGTGAGGGGGAATGAGCAGGTGGACCTCATAGCAAAGGAGAGTTTAAGAAGAGAAATAGATATCCATGTATCATTGGGGAGAGTGGAACTGAGAGAAATATTTTAAAGAGGGCTTAACAAAAGAATGGCAGAGAGGATGGGAAAAGGAAGTCAGGGGTAGACACTACTTTTCTATACAATCTGAAGTTGGGTAAATATGTTTCTGTACATCTCTGTCCCGTAGGGACTCAGTTAAACTGTGTAGATTGAGGTTGGGACACTGTGGGTTAAATTACTATTTGTTCATTGCAGGGAAACATGTTTCTGGCTTGTGTGAATGTGGGAGTAATGAGACAGTTAAGCATGTTTTCCTAGAATATAAAAAGTATAGGGTAGAAAGAAAGGTATTGTTTGTTAGATTGACAGGACTTGGAGTTGAGGCTTTTTCTGTTTTATCTTTGTTTGGACACAGTGAGAAACATCAACTGATATCCAGGGCGGTTCTTCAATTCCTCCATGTTACAGGACTGTATGTAAGAATCTAGTTCAAATTTTGACCTGTGGAGGGCAGTAATACGCTTAGCAGCATCTACACTGCCGGAATCCTACAAGAAGAAGAACTATTGCGTGCCATCTAAGTCATTGTTAACACACCTTATTATCAACAGCTGAAATTAATAAAGTCACAATGATGGACAAACAGTATTCATTACTGCTCCAGTAGTTGTTAGGTAAATCTTTCATTATATTGCAAATTGGTGCTATGGTCCTAAATGGGAAATTGTGCCAGCAGTACCCTGTAACAGGGCTGCTTAATGGCTCCCTCATGTAGGAGGAGAGCATGCTGCGTCAGCATTAGTCTGACGCAGGGGCCATGGCTAAGTATTGCTGAAGCTGCGCCAGCAGCACCTTGTAACAGGGCTGCTTAATGGCTCCCTCATGTAAGAGGAGAGCATGTGGGATCGGTATAGTCTAACGCCAAGTCTGAGGGTATAGCCATAAAGCATGCCCAAGAGATACAGGGCATGTGCCAGAGGTCTATGCCTGGCAGGAAAGTTGCCATCCCAAACATATATGCAGTGAACACCGCTCTCAGGGGGACATTACAGTTGGCCGCCGAATCTTCTATTCAGAAAAGACTTTTCCATAGGCGAAACCTGGAGGGCGAAGCACAAGCTATTGGAATGAGCAAGGTTTCATAGTTTAGGCGACAATGCACCCACGTCTTCTTTGGCAGTAAGCGGTTCACTGAAGTTGGTGGCAGCATGAATGCTGGCCAGAGGTTCCACGCACTGTACCTGTGCTACTCTACAATTAAGGGACCACTTACAGCTTGGTAAGGTGTACACTTAGTTATACATTACAAATGATTGAGACATTATCAGCTACTTTGAGGGGTCTAACCATGTAAAATGGACAATATTAGCTTATCAAGCAGGTTAGAATTGGGCAGGTTCAGTAGAAGGACCAAGATTGTTTTGCAAGACTGGCTCGTTAATTGGGCCAAAGTTGCTGTTTACAGTAGATACCAAGTTGCAAATATCATCTCAAGTTTGGAGATGGAGCAGACTTGCATGACTTGCCAAAATTTCTGTTATTGGTATCAACTATCTATGGACCCTACGGACATTGTATGGGTTCAAGAGTGATTGGACATATGTGCATATTGTCATGTTCAGTTTGATACATTATGATGATGGCATATGTTAGTCACGAGGGTGCAATCAATTAAAGACCCCTGGAATAGTTACATAGTCTTGTTCCCACAGGAGAATCATCAAGTATAGGTTAATGGCAACACAGAATTGGTGATTGTATTATGAATCAGTCGCTACATAATTGTGATGGTACAGGATGATTACATCTGTAAATTATAATATATAATATTATGTTATAAATACTTGAGCAGACCAGAAGTGGGTCAGGTCTCAAAATAGTCACAGGCATGCCAGGGGACCTTTGATAAGGTAAGCACACATATATACAACAATATGTCAAGGTCATCAAGAGCCTTGGAGTTCTGGACTAGTAATGTTGTTAGTCACAAAAATTTGGGAGAACGTATTTGTTCAGGCCATTCCAGATGATAAAAACGGAGTCAGTGTTATGTAGGAATGGATTCTGATTCCAGATCTCATTCCACCAGGGCTGCTACAACATCAGCAGCAAGGGTATTTATGTTCCGCTGGGTCGCATGGTTACGGCTGCAGCATGGTCCAACGAAAGAATCTCCAAACATCTATAATAACCCATTGCTGAACCAGGGGTATTTGTTAACTCTATTTATGTTCTGGTTATATTTTCCATCTGGGTGAGAGATGGAAATATTATTGTTTCATTTAAACAGCATCAACATGTTTTACATCTATGTTATGACGGTATGCATTATGAATGTTTTCCCTTAATTTGTCAATGAAGCAGCTGTGGTTGTGTTTAACACGGCATGAAATCACATACTTTGAAATCTTCACGTAGTCACTCACATGACTCCGAAGTAAAGTAGTAAGATTAAACGAGAACTTACCAGTTTGAAGTTTGATCTTTATTTTATGAGGAATTATGATGAGGGACTACGTGCCCTCCACTTCCAACCCTCATGTCATCTGGTAGTTCTAGTCTTTTGTTCTTACTATTATACTTCAGTCACTAATAGCTGTGATTTCACACCGTTGCTTTGAAGATTGACGCATGAACGGCTGTATGGGGTTCTTCACGTAGTTCCTCATCTTAACTCCTCATAAAATAAAGAGCAAACTTCAAACTGGTTAATTCTCATTTAATCTTACTATTTTAAGTTACTTAACGTAAAAAATTAACGATTTATATTAGCCTGCTGCATCTTAAGGTGACTAAAATCTATGTTTGACAATCTAAGATGGACCGAGGAGCCTGAAATGCAACAATAAATAGTACTTGCAAAATCTGAGAAACCATCTGTATTAAAACGTCCTACCATCACAAAAGGAAGAGTTTGTCACATTGGTGCTGAAGCCTGGGTCACAACTACACACGACGCTTCCGATTGTGTTGGTGCAGATTTGTTGACAGTTTGAAGTGTTGGCTGCACATTCATTGATGTCTGGAGGGAAAACGGTGAATGAAGCCTCAATCACACCTATTACATTTAATGTCACCAACTGAAACTCTCTCTCTGTTAATATCATGGCTTACTATAGACAATGGGACAATATTTGTTTAGTATCACCATTAATAAGTCTCCAATTATAATTAAATATTATCCACGAAATCTGATGAAATATGACCTCCCACAACCAGTGAGCAGCAGTGAACCATTAACTAGCCCTTTGATGACCCTCAGATTATCCTTGATTGGGCTTTGCTGGCTTTACCTTGCACTGAACCTTATTTCCTTACCATATGTTTCTACACTGTAAATAGATCAATTGTAATCATGTATTGTCATTCAGCTGATTGGTTAGCACACAACAAAAGCTTTTCAATTAACCTCGACACACGTGACAATAAACTAAACTGAACTGAACTACATTGGCTTTGTGAAATGGAAGGAGTATTGAAAGATGGATGTTCATGATTCAGTTAACATAGACTCACACTGAGAAATTGTGGATGTGTTGCTGACCCCACATTGTCAGGGTAAATAATATACTTTGTTCCGGAAGGACAGCAGATGCTGCTTTACATAAAAAGAAACAAAGTGTGGGGAAAATTGCACACACAAAGCTTCCATCGGGCAGCATCTCTGGAGAACATGGATAGGAGAGGTTTCAGGTCGGTAATATACTTGGTTTGACCGGGCCGTCAAATCTACATGACCAACAGCCACATTAAATATTCCTACCATCACAGTGTGAAGAATTGGTCACATTGGTACTGAAACCTGGGTCACAACTGCACACAAAGCTTCCATTTGTGTTGGTGCAGACTTGTTCACAGCTTGAGATGTTGGTTCCACATTCATCGATATCTGGAGGAAAACGTGATCAAAATATCAAATTTTTCCACAATATTTGGTGTGCTGAAGTAATCTTTCTCACTTAATATTCTGAACTAGACTAGTCTGTAGGACGTTGTTGTACAATGCCAATGCTGGACATGGTGCTGACCCCCATTAAAATAATGCTTTGAATTTTTTAATTATTACAATGTGAGTGTACTGCCTTGCCTTCATATATCATTGAGATCAGAATGCCTTTATATTTACATATCCTTTGGAGAAATTGCATAAATATTGAAATATTCTCAAAGGGGAGGATGAATAGCCTGAAGTTATGCACGTTGGATCAAATGGCATAGGTAGGAAGTTGGATGAGGTCTTGCAAAATGAATATAGAGAGTTTGGCAGGATTAAAAAGTAGGACATATAGGGCAGTAGCCTCCAATTTAAGAGGATGGAATTAGATAGGACCTTTGAGGAATATAGAGAAAAGAGGAAATCACTCAAGCAGGTGATAAGAATGACTAAATAGGACCACAAATGATTTTTGGCAAACGGATTAAAGTAAATGGGGAGAAGGCAAGATAGACCTGCCTTCTATCCAAAGATCTGATAGGACAGTTGAATGCATGGCTCAGGAATTGGTCCAGGGGACACAGGTTCTGATTTATAGACCATTGAGAACTATTCTGGGAAGAAGGCAAGAACTGGATACCGACTGTGGATGATCAGCCATTATCACATTGAATGGCGGTGCTGGCTTGAAGGGCCGTATGGCCTACTCCTACACCTCTTGTCCATTGTCTATTGTCTGAATCCCAAACCCATCAATGTCTACATTAAAAACAATAGAATAACAGGAGGACCTCTCATGGATAAAGCAGGGAACATGTGCTCCAAGAAAATACCCCCTTGAAAGTGGCAACACAAGTAGATAGATTGGTAAATATGGTACAGTACATGGTATGCTTGCTTCCACTGGTGGGTCTTTGAGTATAAGAGTCAGAAAGATATGGTGCAGCATTAAAGGACATTTGTTCGGCTGCATTTGGAGTCTTGTGTGCAGCTCATGTCGGCCGAGTATAGGAACAATGTGGAGGCATTAGAATGGGGAGTGAGGATGTTTACCACAATGATGTACGGATTAGTGGGTAATAATCCGTCAGGAGGAGGTTGGGTAGAATTGCATTGCATCTGACATGGCGGAGGGTGAGAGGAGACCTGATAGAATGATGTAAAGTTATGAGAGGCATATTTAGTATACAGTTAGAACCGTTTTCTTTGGATGAAAAATCAGCCTAGAGGGCATTGCTATAAAGGAGAAGGGACAAGATTGATGAAGATGTACGATGTAAGTTTTTTTACACTGGTGAGGCTGGTGAGTGCCTGGAATTTGCTCACAGGGAGGGTGAAAGATGCAGATATGATAGAGGTATTTCTGAGGATTTTGGATAGGCACATGGATATGCACCTACCATCACAAATCGAAGGGTTGGTCAAATTAGTGCTGAAACCAGGAATACAAGTGCACACAAAGCTTCCGATTGTGTTGGTGCAGATTTGTTGGCAGTACGAGATGTTGGTTCCACATTCATTGATATCTAGATGGAAAACAGATGTGATACATCGATGATTTATGCAGCATTTAGTGTGCCAAGTGAATTTCTCATTCTTAATATCGTGATTATTTATAGACAATAGGATGTGTCTACATTCCTCTAAGCAGTTTCTATCAAATTTATTGTTTTGATGATTTGAAACTTGACATCACATTGTAAAGGTGACTATTATAATTTATTTTACAGGGCGTCAAATCTACTTGGCCCAACAGCCATATTGAATATCGTTCACAATCTGTGAGAAACAAAGCTTTTGAACCTTCCTACCATCACAGAGTGAAGAGTTGGTCACATTGGTGCTGAAGCCTGGGTCACAACTGCACACAAAGCTTCCGTTTGTGTTGATGCAGACTTGTTCACAGTTTGAGGTGTTGGTTTTACATTCTTCAATATCTGGAGGAAAACAAGTGACCAAAATGTCAAAGACTTGCATGTTATTTGGGGAGGATGCTGAAGTGAACTTTGTCACTTAATATTCTGAACTAGAGTAGTCCGCAGGATGTCGCTATACAATAGCATCACTGGATGTAGTGCACGACTCTCTAATAAATATTGCTTTCAAAATTGTGATGTGAGTGTTCTCCCTTTGCCTTCATATATCATTGAGATCAGTCTTTATATTTACATGCACTTTCATGAATGTGCAAATTTATTGAAACATTCTCAAAACGGAAGGTTTAGCGCCGGAAGCTGTTGTGAACGTTGGCACAAATGGCAGAGGTAGGAAAAGTAGAAGGACCTGCAAAGTGAATATAGGGAGTTGGGCAGAGATTAAAAAGCAGAACACTTAGGGTAGTAATCTCCAGTTTACAGCCGGTGTCACATGGTAGTGAGGAGAGGAATAAAAAATAGGACAGATGACTCGGGAATTGGTGCAGGGGTCCTGATTTATAGACCATTGAGATCTATTCTGGGGCAAAGGTCATCTCTAAAGATTGCATCAATATTCTTGCAGGGATGTTTGCTAGTGCTACTCCGAATATATTAGGGACAAGGGGTTGGGAGCCAGAATTATAGGTGAGAAATTGAAAGGAGTGATGGAAAAATAGGGGTCATGAGCAGTAAGTCTCAACAGAAGGACAGGCAGGGAGAGGTGAAGGAATATGGTGATGCTGATGGGCTGAAGTGTGTTTATAACAATGTGAAGTATTGTGGGGAAAGCAGATGAACTTGGAGCCTAGATCAGCGCTTGGGATTCTGATGTGGTGGCCCATGTGGAGACGTGGTTGGGATAGGGACACGACCGGCAGCTCAATGTTCCGGGGTTTTGATGTTTCAGATGTGATTGAGAGGGAGGCAAAAGAGGTGTAGGAGTTGTACCATTGTTCACGGAGACTATCACGGCTTCATTCAGAAATAATCAAAGTATCTTCATATTTAAATACATTTTGGTGAAAAGATATTTATTGAAACTGCGGGTGTCACAGTTGGATTTGAGAGGGTAATGTGAATTGTGGATGTTTAACTTAATTAATATATGATAAACTACCCAAATTGTTACAATGCTGCCATAAATGTATCATTATATTGAAGACTCACTGAGAATGAAATGACATCCTCTTTCATTTAATATTCAATATCTCTGACTCACCTAGATTTTACAGGGCAGTTATACTATCACAGAAAACATTTTTATTTAAATCTGAGAAACTATGTGTGTGAAAACACCTACCATCACAAAATGAAGGGTTGGTCAAATTGATTCTGAAGCCTGGGTCACAACTGCACAGGAAGCTTCCGATTGTGTTGGTGCAGTTTTGTTGACAGCCTGAGGTGCCGTTTACACACTCATTGATGTCTGGAAGAAAAGCAGGGAATGTTTCAAACTCCTGTATTGCAATTGTGTTTGCCAACTGTATGTTTGTCACTTTCTGAACAGCAGTAGATTGCAGGCTGTCAATATACACAATACATAGAGCTACCCTTCTTCCTTTGTCGTTAGAAAACATAAGTATTTCAATGTGATCCAATCTTTGTCAAGAGAATCAACGGCATCCAATGTTCTGCAAGTTTATATCCCCATTGGTGAAATAGGCAAAACTATTGGAAAAACTTAGGTTTAATATTATATTTCACAGAATACAGTTAGGGAGGGGGGAGAGGAAACTAGTGGAATTTTGATTTCCGTAAGATACAACAATTGACATTGACTTTTATAAATCTGCGGTAGAAAATTAGCAAAGAAGTCGGCTTGTTTGCATCTGGCCTCACTAATGTAGAGGAGACTACACTGTGACCACCAAATGCAATAGACATGGATGGACAAAGTGCAGGTGAATCTCTGTCTCACCTAGAAGTACCTTTACGTCCCAGGATGGAGATAAGGGAGGAGGGGAAGTACCTGGGGAGGTGAAGGCATGGCTGGAGAGCAAAGAGTGTTATGAAATTGTTGAAGATTTGCTTTCTTTAAATATTTTTAAAGAAAGCAATATGTTTTCTTATAACCCATGTTTTAACATTTCTGGTAGAAAAATAATCTCTGCAGCATAGACTCACAGGGAACAAAATGATACACTTTTTCATTCAATATTAACATGGCATACATCCTTTTTCCCCCATGTGTGAAAAAAATTGTCTTTCAAAATTCCTACCATCACAATTGAAAGAGTTGATCACATTGGTGCTGAAGCCTGGGTCACAACTACATACGAAGCTTCCGATTGTGTTGTTGCAGATTTGTTGACAGTTCGAGGTGTTGGTTCCACATTCGTCAATGTCTGGAGGAAATAGAATGAATGACATGTCAAACATTTCAACATTGAACATACAACTTTCAACACCTTCTACAGGTAAAGTATCCACCAGGTTCAGGGTTGCAATATATTCCTCACTTAAGAAACTCCGTTGAGGCGCCAGAAGGTAGCAATGACTCTGAGCAACCTGTCTACTGAGTACAAATAAATAAATAAACAAACAAACAAGTTAATTAAAAATAAAATAAAAATGGATGGATAAATAAATAAAATAAAATGAAACAAGGAAAGTGGCTCAGGAGACACTTACAGGCTGTGCTAGTCAGATACATGTGGAAGTAACACCTGGTTCAGGGGTGCCTTATAATATCTTCCGCTCAGAAAAAGGGAAGCAACTCCTGGCTCAGGGTTGCGATATAATATTTCCCGCTCAGCAGAGGGGAGCGTTGGAGATCATTACATGAGTGATTCCAATTATGTGGATATCAATAAGGAAACCGAATCCCTTGAACTAATGGGGGATATGCTTTATTTTAATCATAGGAAGGAGCTACCGGCTCGTGTCAAATATTTGCCATTCCTTTGGGGATAGGAGATTCACTGGAGGAAGATCTGGCTAAGAGTATCAGGGATTTAACTTCTCATTAGCTAAGTAGGGGAATATGCTGGCCAAAGGAGCTGGCCAAAGGAGCAGCCTGTCAATCCAGGCTGGGAGAAACTGGCAGCGCGATCTGCACACACAGATCCAGCAAAAGCTCCAAAAAAGGCAGAAGGCCCGCAGGAGCAGCCTGTCGAGGCAGGCTTGGAGTAATGGCAGACGCGGCCTGTTCAGTGAGCTCTGCTACGGCTCCGAAGGAGCAGAAGGAATGGCCTGTCAAACCAGGCTGGGAATAACTGGTAGCGTGACCTGCACAGTAAAGCTCCAGCAAGGCTCTAAAGAGGCTGTTGGCTAAAGAAGCCGTCTGGGGTCCCATTGGGCTCAGAAATGCTGGCAGGCGTGCTTTGCACAGCAATGTCGCGTTTCAGCTCAGGAAAAGAGCTGTTTGGCAAGCGTGGGCTGAAGATGTGGTCAGACATGGTCTGTAATGAAACTTTGCTGAAGTTCCAATGAGCAGGTCGACCTGAGACGCTGGCAGGTAAGGTCCCTTTACTAACCTCCGTAAAACTCTGAAATGGAGCAATCTGTCGCCCCGGGTTTGGATTTACTGGCAGCATGGTCTGTCTAGTACCTTTCACTGTCTGTTGAGAACAGCAGGTTGATGCAGAGACATTGGCAGGGTGCCTTGCATAGCAACCTCTGCAAGTTCCAAGTAGGAACAGTTTGGCTACCCTGGTTCTGGGTAGACCATCTTGGAACTGGCTGGCCATATGGAACATATTGACCAGGGAAGCACTGCCTCAACATCTGTGATTGAGGTTATCAGGCTGCTCAGTAGAGTGAGGTAGTTTGAGGTTTCCCTCAACACATGCTTCATTCTTTCAGCTCAGCTAGTAGAGTTGCCAATAGTAGAGTTGGTAGTAGTAGAGGATGGCAATCAACATCATTGCCACCCTCTCTGAGATAGGTAGCTACCAGCAGAAAGCCGGTCTGGCATTTAGCATTTTTTATCTGACCCGCAGGTTCATGTTGTGAACAGAAAATATATATATAATAATCTGCAGGATCTCAATACCAGAATTCCTGATTGTGGCTGGTCGAAGAGAGTGTGTTGCGCACACTGGCGACTGAGACACGTGGTTTCAGTCAGACTGCGGAGCAATTCTTGGTTCAGGGTTGCATTATGCTATTTTCCACTCTTAGGAAGGAGGCTGAGGATTTGTGGTGACTCTGATGGTGAAGAGTTGACAGGGAACTTGTATTCCCACATCAAGTGGATGTTGTGCTTCAGCTCTAGTCATAAGCATCTGATTATATGTTATGAGCAAATAAATAAATAAATGCATCTTCCGTGGCAAGAGAAGCCAAAATTTCCATTTGTATCGTCAATAGAGGAAACTATGGTTATTCAAGTGGAGACAGAGACATCTCACAAAGGATGAGTAGTCTGCCCAAGAACAAGAGGGGTATACTTCTAATATTTTCTCAAGGTTTCAGAAAAGTGGAGCATGCCAAATCAGGTTAGGATTTGGCTAGTCTGATCATGTGTTTGGTTAACCAGTTTAAGATGGATAATTGTCTTTCAGCAATCTTGCTATCAAACTCAGTTAAATTCAATTTTTTTAAAGAAATAAAAGACAAAGAAGGGAGGTATATCATAGTAAAGGGCAAAGTTGATAATAATATCCTGACACTGGTGAATATCTACGCTCCCCCAGATAGTGATAAACATTTTTTCAAACCACAGAGCTTTGAAGGCTTCACATAGTCACTCATGTGACTTCGATATAAAATAGAAAGATTAAACGAATACTTACCTTTTGAGGTTTGATCATTATTTTATGAGAAGTTGAAGTGAGGGACTACGTGCCCTCCACTCCCAATCCTGAATCTCATAAAGATCATTCCGTAAGTCAACGGTTATTAATCATTCTATAGTTTAAGTTCATGCATGTGGTCTGTGGTTTCACACAGTTGCTCTAAAGATTGACGCGCATGCGGGCTGTCGGGCTCTTCACGTAGTCCCGCATTTCAACTTCAAAAAGTACTTTTTCGTTTAATCTTTCTATTAAATATTATCCCTTAAATCTGATGAAATATGACCTACTACCACCAGCGTGCAGTGATTACCTCTTTGATGACCCTCAAATTATCCTTGATCGGGCTTTGCTGGCTTTACCTTGCACTGAACATTATTTCCTTACCATATGTTTCTACATTGTAAGTAGATCAATTGTAATCATGTATTGTCATTCTGCTGATTGGTTTGCACACAACAAAAGCTTTTCAATGAACCTTGACACATGTGACAATAAACTAAACTGAACTGAACTACATTGGCTTTGTGAAATGGAAGGAGTATTGAAAGATGGATGTTCTTGATTCAGTTAACATAGACTCACACTGAGAAATTGTGGATGTGTTGCTGACCCCAAATTGTCAGGGTAAATGATATACTTTGTTCTGGAAGGACAGCAGGTGCTGCTTTACATAAAAAGAAACAAAGCGTGGGGAAAATTGCACACAAAGCTTCCATCGGGCAGCATCTCTGGAGAACATGGATAGGAGAGGTTTCAGGTCGGGAATATACTTGGTTTAACCGGCCCATCAAATCTACATGACCAACAACCACATTAAATATTCCTACCATCACAGTGTGAAGAATTGGTCACATTGGTACGGAAACCCGGGTCACAACTGCACACAAAGCTTCCATTTGTGTTGGTGCAGACTTGTTCACAGTTTGAGATGTTGGTTCCACATTCATCGATACCTGGAGGAAAACAAGTGATAAAAATATCAAATATTTGCACATTATTTGGCTTTGCTGAAGTAATCTTTCTCACTCAATATTCTGAACTAGACTAGTCTGTAGGACGTTGTTGTACAATGCCAACACTGGATATGGTGCTCACCCCCATAAAAATATTGCTTTGACTTTTTAAATTATTACAATGTGAGTGTACAGCCTTGCCTTCATATATCACTGAGATCAGAATGCCTTCATATTTACATATCCTTTGGAGAATTGGCATAAATATTGAAATATTCTCAAAGGGGAGGTTGAACAGCCAGAAGTTATGCACGTTGGATCAAATGGCATAGGTAGGAAGACGGATGAGGTCTTGCAAAATGAATATAGAGAGTTTGGCAGGATTAAAAAGCAGGACATATAGGGTAGTAGCCTCAAATTTAAGAGGATGGAATTGGATAGGACCTTTGTGGAATATAGAGAAAAGAGGAACTTACTCAAGCAGGTGATTAGAATGACTAAATTGGACCACAAATAGTTTTTGTAAAATGGATTAAAGTAAATGGGGAGCAGGCAGGATAGACATCTGTTCTATCCATAGACATCCATAGACATCTGTTCTATCCATAGATCTGATAGGACAGATGAATGCATGGCTCAGGAATTGGTACAGGGGACACGGATTCTGATTTATAGACCATTGAGATCTATTCTGGGGAGAAGGCAGGAACTGGGTACCAATTGTGGATGATCTGCCATGATCACATTGAATGGCGGTGCTGGCTTGGAGGGCCATATGGCCTACTCCTACACCTCTTGTCCACTGTCTATTGTCTGAATCCCAAACCCATCAATGCCTACATTAAAAACAAGAGAATAACTGGAGGACCTCTAATGGATAAAGCAGGGAACATGTGCTCCAAGAAAATACCCCCTTGAAAGTGGCAACACAAGTAGATAGAGTGGTAAAGAAAGTACAGTACATGGTATGCTTGCTTCCACCAGTGGGTCTTTAAGTATCAGAGTCAGAAAGTTATGGTGCAGCATTAAAGGACATTTGTTCGGCTGCATTTGGAGTCTTGTGTGCAGCTCATGTCGGCCGATTATAGGAACAATGTGGAAGCATTAGAATGGGGAGTGAGGATGTTTACCACAATGATATACAGATTAGTGGGTTGCAGCTCCAGGAGGAGGTTGGGTAGAATTAGGAAAGCTAAACGGACACTTCTGGAGACTTTGCGCCCCACCCAAGTTTTCCGTGCGGTTCCCGGAGGTTTTTGTCATTCTCCCTAATGGTCGAAAGTGGTTTCCGCTTCTTCTATGTTCCGGCGACTATTTAAAAAAACCGGTGCTACTAAAAATAGGTTGCCGTTTTAAAAATCAGTAATTTTTTAGTCAAAGTCGTTTGTGATGCTAGTTGAAGGTGGTTGGCGGAGGTTGCAGGTAGTGGAAGGTAAGACCTCCCTGGTGGAATAAAACTGGGTGAAAAAAAGGTCTTACCTTCCACTACCTGCAACCACCTTCAACTAGCATCGCAACCGGATTCGACTAAAAAATTACCAATTTTTAAAACGGCAACCTATTTTCAGTCGAGGCCGGTTTTGAAATAATCGTCGGAACATAGAAGAAGCGGAAACAACTTTTGGCCATTTTGCAGAATGACAAAAACCTCCAGGAACGGCACGGAAACCATGGGGGGGGGGGGGGGGGGGCGCAAAGTCTCCAGAGGTTTCCTAAGTGGGACAGGGGCATAAGAACCTTTTTCTTTGGATGGAAAATCAAAGATTAGAGGGCATTGCTTTAAAGGAGAAGGGACAAGATTGATGAAGATGTACGATGTAAGTTTTTTTACACCGGTGAGGCTGGCGAGTGCCTGGAATGTGCTCATGGGGATGGTGAAAGATGCAGATATGATACAGGCATTTCTGAGGATTTTGGATAGGCACATGGATATGCACCTACTATCAAAAATCGAAGGGTTGGTCAAATTAATGCTGAAACCAGGAATACAACTGCACACAAAGCTTCCTATTGTGTTGGTGCAGATTTGTTGGCAGTACGAGATGTTTTGGTTCCACATTCATTGCAGTAAATGTATCATTATATTGAAGAGTCACTGAGAATGAAATGACATCCTCTTTCATTTACTATTCACTATATCTGTCTCACCTAGATTTTACAGGGCAGTTGTACTATCACATTAAATATTTGTATTTAAATCTGAGAAATTATGTGTGTGAAAACACCTACCATCACAAAGTGAAGTGTTGGTCAAATTGATTCTGAAGCCTGGGCTACAACTGCACAGGAAGCTTCCGATTGTGTTGGTGCAGTTTTGTTGACAGTTTGAGGTGCCGGTTACACACTCATTGATGTCTGGAAGAAAACCAGGGAATGTTACAAAATCCTGTATTGCAATTGTGTTTGCCAACTGTATGTTTGTCACTTTCTGAACAGCAGTAGATTGCAGGCTGTCTTTAATCACAAATATACATTAAATAGGCAAAACTATTGGAAAAACATAAATTTAATATTTATATTTCACGAATACAGGGTGGGGAGGGAGAGGACACTAGTGGAAATTTGATATCTGTAAGATATGACAATTGACATTAATTTTCATAAATCTGCAGTAAAAAATCAGCAAAGAAGTCACCTTGTTTGCATCTGGCTCACTAATGTAGAGGAGACCACATTGAGAGCACCAAATGGTTGGACGAAGTGCATGTGAATCTCTGTCTCACCTAGAAATACCTTTACGTCCCAGGTTGGAGATAAGGGAGGAGGGAAAGTAACTGGGAAGGTGTAGGCATGGCTAGAGAGCAAAGAGTGTTAAGAAATTGTTGAAGATTTGCTTTCTTTAAATATATCTATTTTACCCATGTTTGGACATTTCTTCTGCTAGAAAAATAATCTCTGCAGCATTGACTCACAGGCATCGAAATGATACACTTTTTCATTCAATATTAACATTGGACACATCCTTTTTGCCCCATGTGTGAGAAACATTGTATTTGAAAATTCCTACCATCACAAATGAAAGAGTTGATCACTTAAATATTACACCACAACTCCTAAAAACTGTGTGTGAAAATATCCTACCTTCACAAAGCGAAGAGTTGACCACATTGGTGCTGAAGCCTGGGTCACAACTACACACATAGCTTCCGATTGTGTTGTTGCAGATTTGTTGACAGTTCGAGGTGTTGGTTCCACATTCATCAATGTCTGGAGGAAACAAGATAAATGACATGTCAAACACTTGCAAAACTTTTGTCTCTGCCACATAAAACCACTTGCAATCATACGTTTCAAAAGAAGATCCTACAACTGAAATCATTTAACCCTACTTTTAACTTCCAACTGCAGGAAATGTACCCATTCCCCAAAGACTCACAGTGAATTAGATGTTACCCTCTCATTCATTGTTAAATTGATAGTTCAGCAACTTATTACAGTGTAGCACAAAATGCAGATGTTATATATTATCCCCCAACTCTGGGGAAATATGTGCTTGAAACTATCCTACCATCACAAAGCAAAGAATTGGTCACATTAATGTTGAACCCTCGGTAACAACTGCACAGGAAGGTTCCGATTGCGTTGGTGCAGTTTTGTTGACAGTTTGAGATGTTGGTTATACATTCATCGATATCTGGAGAAATTAGCTCAGTTACTTAGACAGAGCAATATTTTGAGGAAGGTACAATGACTTCAAATTGAAAGACAAGTGCCTCGATAAACCTCAGTGCCTCAGGTTCGTTTCGAGGAATATGGACCAAAGATGTCTAAATGTGACTACCTTAGATAGGGCATCTTGGTAGACATGAACGTGATGGGCCAAATAGTTAGTTTCCATGCTCTTTGAAGCTGTGAATCTATGAATCAACTCCTGGTGCATATCAATGACATATGCTACGACATTTTTAAATGAGGTCTAATATTTTCAAAGTAATCTATGCAAGCTGACTTCTAAGCCATGCAATACTATGGCTTTGCGTCAAAATTTACATGCTTTGAATTGCCACAGTTGCCCCATCCAGTTAAATGTCAAATATCTTCTGTGCCCCCTATGAATGGATACTGAGTAGTATGCATCTTTTAGACCAATGCATGCCATATAATATCCTTTGGAAACCAGTTGGATGGCTGTGCCAAAGTTATCCATTTTAAAATGTTTATACTGCACATAGGTATTGAGTTCCGTCAAGTGTAGGATGATACGACATCCTCCATCCCTTTTCGGCTTGGTGAATATGTTGGATACAAATTGGCATGATTCTTGTTGCGACCTCTGAATCAGCCCTTTTGTATGTAAAGCCTGAATTTCAGCTTGTACCTCGAATCTTTCCTGTTGTGAGAACACGTATGTATGGTTTGGTAAATTTTGTGTGGGTGGTGATGAATCAAGAAGGAACTCAATTTTGAACCCTTGTATGCTGCGAGGTATGAACAGGTCTGCTGTGATCCAATTCCATTCATTCAAGAAATGTTGCAATCTCCCCCCAACTCCCCCCAACTTGTGACTGAGTGATGTGTAGGGTGTTTCACCCTCATTCATCAAGAATGAGGAAAACATTCTTTACACAGAGAGTGGTGAGTCTCTGGAATTCTCTGCCACAGAAGGTAGTTGAGGCCAGTTCATTGGCTATATTTAAGAGGGTGTTAGATGTGGCACTTGTGGCTAAAGGGATCAGGGGGTATGGAGAGAAGGCAGGTACGGGATACTGAGTTGGATGATCAGCCATGATCACATTGAATGGCGGTGCAGGCTCGAAGGGCCGAATGGCCTACTCCTGCACCTATTTTCTATGTTTCTATGTTTCACAAGGAACTAGGTTCTCCTACCTTGGGCGTTACTGGCGGTGTGGTCTTGGCTCCCATCCTTGTGGCTTGGGAAAGGGAACTGATGGCGGGTGTTCCCCGTGCATCCGAGCCGTGGGCCAGCTGGGGCCTACCCCTAAAAAAGACCTCGGTGCTTCCAGCTGAAGTCTTCCTCCTGTCCCGGAGCCCCTATGCTGATTTTGCCTGGTGTTAAAGGAGGCATAAGGATGTGCCCGGTGTGATGAGCCACTGGGTGTTGTTTGGGCTCGGCTCATGAGGCGAATGGTCTTGGCCTCATCATCCAGCTCATGGACCTGCTTCAGCAGGTCTGCCCCAAATAGATAATTAGCCGGCTGGACATTGCTGGCCTTGCGCAGCACAGCAAATTTAGGATTGAGTGCCGGCCATATTGCGTTTTTACACAGAAAATTTATTTCGAAATGGGCGATACAGAGAAGCCCCACAGCGTCCTGCTGTGTCTCCGTCAGCAGCCCCCCATCTACAGACCTCGCAAAGGCCGTTATGCCTGAGGCCAACAATTTAAAGATTTTTTGGAGCTTGACATCCTGGGCTCTTACACCCGCTCCAATATGACCCCAGATGGAGTGGTTGACGGCCGTCACATTAAGCGAGACACAGTTGGCAGGAGTATAATATCTGTTGGAGGTCTCCTCCATAGCCAGGTCTTTGAGCTGATGAGATGCCAGGTAGTTTATTGTGGTGGCCAGCTCTTCGTCCAGGGGTGCTCCTGTTGGTGTTGGGATGGCAAATCTGGATGCCAGAAGCAGCACTTCGGCCCCATGCCCCCGGGAGTGTTCTCCTGATGTGCCTCCCTGCTCCGAGTCAGGATAATACTGTACACTCCCCTCTCCAGAGAGGGAGACACTTCGCAGTCCTGTGTATGGTGCTGCTGGCGCGGGCTCCCGTGGAGATGAGCTGATACTGCTCCCTCCTCTGGAGCAGATCAGTCTGGAGCCACCTCTCCAATAGGTGCTCCATCTGGGAAAGTTGCCCGTAGACACTTCCCAGTGAAGGAGGAGATCCCTCTGGTTCCACCGCCAGTGGCCTGGAAGGCGATTCGGACAGTCGCCCGCTACCCGCACCCCTGCGGTCTTCTGTAGCCGGCTTCCCCGCAGACCGGTCTCCTCACCATCGACATGGTAGTGTTTTACTTGTTAGAAAAACAAAGGATAACGAACCGGGCCAACACAACTGCAGAGTAGTTTTTGAAAACACTTACCTGGGTTTTTAAAACCTACTGCTGGAAGGACGTGACGCGCCTGCCAGTCAGTCGTTGGCGCAAGCTTCAGACGTAATGACGCGCAAGACTGATGACCTTCTTCACGTAGTTACTCACATGACTCCGAAGTAAAATGGCAATTATTTGAAAATTATTGTTTTGCCTTGTAATTAAGGGCCTGTCCCACCAGCATGCAACTCTATGCGATTTGCGCGACCTAACGTGGTAGCTTGAGCCGTCCGGCGTCGCGGGGCCGGTCCCACTTCGATCGCCGGAGCCGTGCGGAATTGTGCGGAGTTCGTCCCGAGTTCGTCCCGACACCGCGCAGGGCTCCGAAAAACCGACTATGTCCAAAAATTCCGCACGGCAACGGCTTGTCGGCTCGCAGTTGCCTCGACATTTACACACCGCCCGGACATCGTGCCTCCGTGAATCTATTTGTAAGTGCCTCCGTGACCCTCTATGTGTGTGGCTCCGTGGCCCTGTGTGTGTCTGTGCCTCTGTGCCCCTCTCTGTGTGCCCCTCTAAGTCCTGGCGAACTTACCTTGGATTTGCTCCACTCACCCAACCTCCGCGCGGCCCCTGCTGCCGGTTTGGTTGCGCTTGCCGCATGCAGGCGCATGCTGGTGGGAACGGCCCTGTACAGGGGATCACCCGACCTCCGCGCGGAGCCCGCTGCCGGTTTGATCGCGTTCATCGCATAGAGTTGCATGCTGGTGGGACAGGCCCTTTACAGATCAACACCATGACTCATTCGGTGGCACAACTGCACACAAAGCTTCCAATAGTGTTAGTGCAGATTTGTTGACAGTCTGAGGTGTTGATTGCACATTCATCGATGTGTAAAGAAATAAGCACAGTTACTCCTGCTGCAAATTGTTAACATTTGCCTATACATTTCCAAACTAGGCAGACATATCTAATGTAAACAATGAAGGCTGTCTTCTAATTCTGGCAGAAGCATTGCATTGCTTCAAGCAATGTAATATTGAGGCCATTTTTAAAACTTACTAGACCAAGTGCAGACCCGTTGGGTCTGTTCCCCCAACGTGCGGTTGCAGGGGAGAGAGGGTGGGGCAGCAAGTCCCTGAGGGTGGGTGAGGGGGGTAGAGAGGGGTGGGGTAAGGGAGAGGAGAGGGGAAGGTGGGAGGAGAGGGGTTATTGGGAAGAGGGGAGGAAAATAAGGTGGAGGGGAGAGGAGAGGGGGGGAAAGAGGGGTCGGGGAGAGGTGGAGAGAGAGTGGAGGGGGAGGGAAAGAGAGAGAAAGGAGAGGCAGGTGGGGAGAGAGAGGGGGAGAGAGAGAGAAAGGAGAGGTGGAGAGGTGGGGAGGGGAGGGAGAGGGGAAGAGTGGGGAGTGAGGGGAAGAGGGGTAGCAGGGAGTGGTGCAAGAGCGAGGGGAAGGGGGTGGGGGGGAGATGGGGATGAAGGTGGGGGAGGGTTCAGGGAGGGTTTGAGAGAGGGGGGAGAGTGTGGAGGGAGGGAGAGAGGGTTAGGGGAGCGAGAGGGAAGAGTGGAGGGAGGAGGAGAGTGGTAGGGGGAGGGGGAAGAGTGAGGAGGGAGGGGGAAAGCAGAGAGAGGGGTAAGAGTGGGGAGGGGGAGGGAAGGGAGGGGGAGAGAGGGGTGGGGGAGGGAGGGGGAAAGGTGTGGAATGGGGAGAGAGAAGTGGAAGTGGGGAGGGAGGCTGAGAGGTGTAGGGGAGAGTGGTGGAAGTGGGAGAGAGGGAGGGGGAGGGGGAGTGGTGGAAGAGGGAGAGAGGAGTAGGGGAGATAGGGAGGGAGGGGAGAGAGACGGTGGGGGAGGGAGAGAGGTGGGGTGGGAGAGGGATGGGGGAAGGGAGAGAGAAGTGGAAGAGTGGGGAGGGAGGGGGAGAGGGGTAGGGGAAGTGTCCCCCTAGTCACATGTGTGGGGGAAGTGGTACAGAGTCCCCCTAGTCACGTGTGTGGGGGAAGTGGTACAGGTCCCCCTAGTCACATGTGTGGGGGATGGATGAGGTACAGTGTCCCCCTAGTCACATGTGTGGTGGAAGTTGTACAGTGTTCCCCTAGTCACATGTGTGGGGGATAGCGGTACAGAATCCCCCTAGTCACATGTGTGGGGGAAGTGGTACAGTGTCCCTCTAGTCACAAGTGTGGGGGACATTAGGTGGTACAGTGTCTCCCTAGTCACATGTGTAGGGGATGAGGTACAGAGTCCCCCTAGTCACATGTGTGGGGGATATTAGGTGGTACAGTGTCCCCCTAGTCACATGTGTGGGGGATGAGGTACAGTGTCCCCCTAGTCACATGTGTGGGGGAAGTGGTACAGAGTCCCCCTAGTCACATGTGTGGGGGAAGTGGTACAGGTCCCCCTAGTCACATGTGGGGGGGATGGATGAGGTACAGTGTCCCCCTAGTCACAAGTGTGGTGGAAGTTGTACAGTGTTCCCCTAGTCACATGTGTGGGGGATAGTGGTACAGAATCCCCCTAGTCACATGTGTGGGGGAAGTGGTACAGTGTCCCCCTAGTCACAAGTGTGGGGGACATTAGGTGGTACAGTGTCTCCCTAGTCGCATGTGTAGGGGATGAGGTACAGAGTCCCCCTAGTCACATGTGTGGGGGATATTAGGTGGTACAGTGTCCTCCTAGTCACATGTGTGGGGGAAGTTGTGCAGTGTCCCTCTAGTCACATGTGTGGGGAAGTGGTACAGAGTCCCCCTAGTCACATGTGTGGGGGAAGTGGTACAGGTCCCCCTAGTCACATGTGTGGGGGAAGTTGTGCAGTGTCCCTCTAGTCACATGTGTGGGGAAGTGGTACAGAGTCCCCCTAGTCACATGTGTGGGGGAAGTGGTACAGGTCCCCCTAGTCACATGTGTAGGGGATGAGGTACAGTGTCCCCCTAGTCACGTGTGGGGGAAGCGGTACAGTGTCCTCCTAGTCACATGTGTGGGGGAAGTGGTGCAGTGTTCCCCTAGTCACATGTACAGGGGGGGGGGGGGTGGGGCAGCATGTTCCTGAGGGTGGGTGAGGGGGTTAGAGAGGGGTGTGGTAAGGGGAAGGGGAGGGGAGAGGAGAGGAGAAGGTGAGAGGAGAGGGGTTATGGAGAAGAGGGGAGGAAAGGGAGGTGGAGGCGAGAGGGGGAGAAACAGGGGTAGGGGAGAGGTGGAGAGAGAGTGGAGGGGAAGGGAAAGAGAGAAAGGAGAGGGAGAGAGGTGTGGAGAGAGAGGGGGTGAGAGAGGAGGGGAGAGAGGTGTGGAGAGAGAGGGGGTGAGAGAGGAGGGGGAGAGAGAGGGGAAGAGTGGTGAGTGAGGGGAAGAGGGGTAGCAGGGAGTGGTGCAAGAGCGATGGGAAGGAGGTGGGGGGGAGATGGGGATGAAGAGGGGTGGGAGAGAGAGGGGGTGGGAGCAGTAAGGAGAGAGGGAGATGGAGAGGCGGAGAGGGAGGAGGAGAGGGGGGTGGGGGAAGGTGTGAGAGGGTTCAGGGAGAGGTGGGAGGGGAAGGGGAGAGAGGGGGAAGAGTGTGGAGGGAGGGGGGAGAGGTAGGGGAGAGAGAGGGAAGAGTGTGCAGGGAGGGGGAGAGTGGTAGGGGGAAGCATTAAAAAAAAACTTGTCTAATGTAAAGTATAGATACGCAATGAAAACCACTTGTCTAAAGATAACATTTGATAAACACGGCTGTGGAAATCGGCAAAGAAAAAAGCAATCTCTTCAAAGTGGAGTAATGGAGTCCTTTGAATAAAGAGAGAATATTAAAAAACCGGGAAAATGTGTGTTAATTTGGCAGAGCAAATAACGGAGAACTTAATAAAAAGAATTATTCAAATATAAATAAATATTGAAAACATCGTCTACGTTGACCTTTTGAAAAAAGTGTAAATCGATAATAAGATTTTCAAAACAAAAGTGTCAAATGAAAAATGAAATAACGGCAGAAATTCAGCGTTTAGATCGATTGCTGTCAAGAAACGAACTGCGAATGACCGTTGGGGAAAATGTTCTTGAAAAGGTTTCCAAGACAATGCGAGCCAGCAATGTCCCCCCAGTCACATGTCAACACAGGCTGCGGGGGAAGGGGCTGGGGCTGGGGCTAAGGCAGATGTAAATGAGGTCCATTCCAATTGGCCATCTGTGAGGGATGGCATTGTGACCTCACACAATGGAACGTGCTGGAACATCAGGAGGGGGAGGGGGGGCTGGGTCTGAGGCAGATGTAAATGAGATCCGTTCTGATTGGCGATCTGTGAGCCTTGGGCATTGTGACATGGCACGATGGAATGTTTACCAACATTCTATGGTGAGAGCAGTTTGATTTTCGAAAAAGGGGGGTGGGCGACAGGGGAAGAATGTTCTTGAAAAGATTTCCAAGGCAACGCGAGCTGGCAATATCCCGGAAGAGTGGAAGAGTGGGGAAGGAGAGGGGTAGGGGGAGTGGTGGAAGTTGGTGAGAGGGGGGGGGGTGGGGGAGTGGTGGAAGGGGGAGAGAGGGGTAGGGGAAAAGGGGTGCACGGGAGAGAGGGGAGGGAGGGGGAGAGAAGTGAAAAAGTGGGGGGGGAGAGGGGTAGGGGGAGTGGTGCAAGAGGGACAGAGGGGTAGGGGAAAGGGGTGGGAGGGAGTGGTGGAAGATGGACAGGGGTAGGGGGGAAGGGGGCGGGGGAGAGGGAAGGGGCAGGGGAAGAGACGGAAGGGGGGTGGGGGAGAGAGGGAAGGGGATGGAAGGAGGAGGGGGGTGAGGGGAGTAAGGGGAGGGGAGAGGGGAAGAGGGGAAGGTGAGAGCAGAGGGGTGGTGGAGAAGAGGGGAGGAAAGGGAGAGGTGGCGGGGAGAGGAGAGGGGGAGGGGAGGTGGAGAGAGAATGGAGGGGGAGAGAGAGGAGAGGGAGAGAGAGAAAGGGGAGGGAGAGTTGACTTTCCTGCAGAATTAAATCAAACACAACAAAATAATTTAAAAGAAAACGGTGAAAAATGTGGGTACATTTAGCGGAGCAAATAACAGAGAATTAAATCTGTTAAAAATGCTGTAAATTGAAATAGAGAATTTTTAAAAACGGATTTTTAATGGGGTTTTTTTAAGCATTAAAAAAAATTACTTGTCTAATGTAAAGTATAGATACGCAATGAAAATCACTTGTCTAAAGATAACATTTGATAAACGCGGCTGTGGAAATCAGCAAAGAAAAAAGCAATCTCTTCAAAGTGGAGTAATGGAGTCCTGTGAATAAAGAGAGACTATTAAAAAACCAGGAAAATGTGTGTTAATTTGGCAGAGCAAATAACGGAGAACTTAATAAAAAGAATTATTCAAATATAAATAAATATTGAAAACATCGTCTACGTTTACCTTTTGAAAAAAGTGTAAATCGATAATAAGATTTTCAAAACAAAAGTGTCAAATGAAAAATGAAATAACGGCAGAAATTCAGCGTTTAGATCGATTGCTGTCGAGAAACGAAGTCCGAATGACCGTTGGGGAAAATGTTCTTGAAAAGGTTTCCAAGGCAACGCGAGCCGGCAATGTCCCCCTAGTCACATGTCAACACAGGCTGCGGGGGAAGGGGCTGGGGCTGGGGCCAAGGCAGATGTAAATGAGATCCATTCCGATTGGCCATCTGTGAGGGATGGCATTGTGACATCACACAATGGAACGTGCTGGAACATCAGGAGGGGGAGGGGGGGCTGGTTCTGAGGCAGATGTAAATGAGATCCGTTCCGATTGGCCACCTGTGAGCCTTGGGCATTGTGACATGGCACGATGGAATGTTTACCAACGTTCTATGGGTGAGAGCAGTTTGATTTTCGAAAAAGGGGGAAGGGGGGGGAGCGACGGGGAAGAATGTTCTTGAAAAGGTTTCCAAGGCAACGCGAGCCGGCAATATCCCCCCAGTCATATGTCAACACAGGCTGCGGGGGGAGGGGCTGGGGCTGGGGCCAAGGCAGATGTAAATGAGATCCATTCCGATTGGCCATCTGTGAGGGATGGCATTGTGACATCACACAATGGAACGTGCTTGAACATCAGGAGGGGGAGGGGGGGCTGGTTCTGAGGCAGATGTAAATGAGATCCGTTCCGATTGGCCACCTGTGAGCCTTGGGCATTGTGACATGGCACGATGGAATGTTTACCAACGTTCTATGGGTGAGAGCAGTTTGATTTTCGAAAAAGGGGGAAGGGGGGGGAGCGACGGGAGTAAAAACGGTGTAGGTAACGACGTCCAAACGTGACGGGAACGCCGTCGGGAAAGCTCGAGCGTAACGTCTGGGCCGGTGGGAAAAACGGTGGCGTCCGAGGGTCCTGTTTCGGCGGAGTGCGACATCAAAGGGCGGAGACGCGGCAGACGGTTGTCGGCAGTCGGCCACACAGTTTTAATATATATATGATATGATATATGATGATATATGATGATGATATGATGATATATGATATGATGTTTGAGACCCATACTTTCCAATCACACCATGATTCATTTTGTGGTGCATTTTTGGCAGCTCAGAGAAGTCAAGGGCCTGTCACTGGATTCCAGTCTTTTGACTTTGCCAAATAAATCCCCACCACTTGTAATCATGAGGTGCAAACGAGAATAAGCAATCCTACAAAATCAATAATTTATTCAGACTTTTACACTTCCATCTGCAGGGAAACGACCTATTCTGTGCAGAGTCACAGTGAAAGAAATGTATCCTCTATTATTAACTATTAGATAGTGAGGTCAGCAACGTTTTACAGTGTAGTACAAGTGCCATTATTAAATATAATTCCCTAACGCTGAGAAAATATGTGCTGGAAAATTTCCTACCATCCAAATAAGCTCAGTTACTCAGCCAGAGGAAATAGTTGAGGCAAGTACAAATACATTACATTGAAAGACATTTGACAAGGATATATATTTGGGCCTGGTTTTGTGGAATATAGATGAAACACAGGTAAATGAGGCATCTTTGTAGACATGAACGTGATAGGCCAAACAGTCGGTTTCCATGCTCTTTGACACAGTGACTCTATGAGTCAACTCCTGATGCATATCAATAACATTTACCAATACTTTTCCAAACAAGGTCTAATATTTTCAAAGTAAACTATGCAGGTCGACTTCTAAGCCTGCAAGACTATGTCTTTGCATCAAAATTTACGTAAGTAATCAATCGATGATTTTGACAATGATGCTTAGAATTTTTAATGTGTATGATCAAATTTGTGTAAAATAATGAGGAGATCCACTTTATGGTGAGTCAAGGACTGTAATATAATGGCAATTTTTAAAAAATTATGATTTTACCTTGTAATTACTGAACACACGACTCATTCGGTAACAAGGGATAAATGGCAAGGGATAATCACTGCATTCTAACCTCTACATCTCACCATTGGTGTTTTGGATAAGTTTCATTTGCCATATAAGCTGACAGCTGTGCCACAGTGAAAACAGAGAACTACTATCTATTTTGTCCATTTGTAAAGAATTTTATGTTTAAAATTTCCTACCATCACAAAGGGAAGAATTGGTTACATTGATGCTGAAGCCTGGATCACAACTGCACACGAAGCTTCCGATTGTGTTGGTGCAGATTTGTTGACAATTCAAGGTGTTGGTTGCACATTCATCGATGTCTGGAGGAAAAAGAATAAACGCAAGTCATTTGTCTTTACCAAATAAAACTCTACCACTTGTGATCATGAGATGCGAAGAGCAGACACAATCCGACAGCTGATATCGTTTTTGCACTTCCTTCTGAAATCCAACATTTGCCATAAATTGTCTCTACTTTTGCACTTTATTTTACAATTAAAGTATCCATTGCATGACAACTCATGGATAATTAATTGCCATCCCTTTTCTCATTCATTTTAAAAGTGACAAAAATTCACGTTCGGCTAGTTAGGTTCTACAAGGCTGTAAAAACTGCCATGTTATTTCCCAAATTTGAGACAATATGTGTTTGAAAACTTCTTACCATCACAAAGTGTAGAGTTGGTTATGTTGATGCTGAAGCCTGGGTAACAACTGCACAGGAAGCTTCCGATTGTATTGGTGCAGTTTTGTGGACACTTTGAGGTGTTGGTTGCACATTCATTGATATCTGGTGAAAAGCCAGAGGAAGTAGTTGAACTTCCTTAATAAATACCAATTAACCCTAAATTTCTACAATTTTGCAGTACAAATTTAATTATATTGAGGATTCACTGAGATTGAACATATCATTTTTCATTCAATATTAGGGTGACTAAAATACAATTCTGGGGTCTCCTAGATTTGACATGGCAGTAGTAGCAATCACATTAAATTGATGACAGCTTCAGGTGTTGGTTTGACACTCATCTATGTCTGGAGGTATTTTGGGTCTGGATACACATCTGCAGTTGCTTGTGTCTCCAAATGAAGTCTAGTACAGGTGTTTTGCAATTGTTTTGCCAGCTGCAAATTTGTCTCAAAGTATTCTGAATTGCAATAGACTGCAGGCTGTGATCATATGTTGGCAGCACAGTTATGGTGACGTCTTTCGGGAAAATAATTTTTTGGACTAGAAAACATAACCAGGTCAAGGTGAGCCACTCTTTACCTCATCCATCATCGGCATCAGTATTCCTGTAGAAGTACATCCCCATTGGGGAATTGGCCTAAGTATTGAAAAGCACAGCTTTAAACCTTTGATTTCACTGGGTAATAATGAGGCAATCTTGTGGAATTTTATGTTTTCTTAATGTCTGACAAATTACCTTTGGTAATATAATTATGTAGAATATTAAGGTGACTAAAATCCATTCTTTGACAATCTAAGGTGGACTGGGAAGCCTGAAATGCAACAATATTTCGTACTTGCTAAGTAGGAGAAACCATCTGTTTTAAAACATCCTACAATTATTAAGGGAAAAGTCGGTTACATCAGTGCTGAAGCCTGGGTCACAACTATGCACAAAACATCTGATTGTGTTGGTGCAGATTTGTTGACAGTTTGAAGTGTTGGCTGCACACTCATTGATGTCCAGAGGGAAAACAGTGAGAACAGTGAAGCCTCAATCACACCTATTACATTTAATGTTGCCAACTGAAACTCTCTCTGTGTTAATATCATGGCTTACTGTACACTATAGAATGGGACTTTACAGATGCAAATCAATACGTAAAGTTGTCATTCTTAAATATATCGGCATTACAACACTTTGACATTTACCTATGTTTTGGTGAAATAGTGAAATTGGTACAGATTTGTTGACAGTTTGAGATGTTGTTTTCACATTCATCGATGTCTAGATGGAAAGCAGTTAGTAATACATCAATGATTTTATAATTTAGCTTTGCCAAGTTAATTTATCTTTCTTTCTATCGTGATATACTGTATACGATAGGATGTAATCTCACTGATCCAAGAGAATACATTATGCTGTCTTTATCAAATATATTACTTTGATGCTTTGAAATGTTACCAACTGACTGTGTGCCAGTCGTGGCGTTGTTGATCATTAGCATCACAGTACTTTCAACTTTTATATTGGGTTTGTGAAATTTAAGAAGTATTAAAACATGGATGTTCGTGATTTTGATGACAGACTCGCACTAAGTTATTCTGGATGTGTTGCTTCCCTCAATTTGTAAAAGTAAATACTATACTTCAGACAGTATGTGACATTCTTGACCTGAAATATACTTTGTTTTACAGAAGATAAAACGTGACCTAGCAGCCACATTGAAAATTATCCATAATCTGTGAGAAACAATGCATTTGAACCTTCTTACCATCACAGAATGAAGCGTTGGTTACATTGGAACTGAAACCTGGGTAACAACTGCACACAAAGCTTCCGTTTGTGTTGGTGCAGACTTGTTCACAATTTGAGGTATTGGTTTTACATTCATCGATATCTGGAGGAAAACAAATGAATGAAATGTCAAACACTTGCTTTGACTTTTCCAATCATTACCATGTAAGTGTGGGTAGTAACCTCTGGCTTACTTCCAGTGTGGCATGAGTGCCAGCAATTTCTCCCTCGGATGCAGCTCTGATCCCGATCACTGGCTGACAGATCATCGATGATCTAGCCAGGTCAGTCGAGAACAAGTATCAGACTGATCTATTTATATTAGACTTCAGTAAGGCTTTTGATAAGGTTCCCCATAAGCAGCTCCTGTACAAGCTCAACCATGTAGGAATAGACGGCAACCTCTTCAAATGGATTGAGATCTTTTCGACAAGGAGACACCAGTGAGTTATCTTGGAGGGAGAGACGTCTATTGAAACTTCTGTGACATCAGGTGTCCCACAGGGGACTGTCATGGGTCCATTGCTCTTCCTACTGTATATCAATGGCATTCCAAATGCAGTTTGGTCCACAGTTTGACTCTTCGCAGATGAAACTTATATATAGAGAGATTTAAACACCAGAAGACAGCTTGAACTAACTAGAATCTGGATGCTCTCTATGAGTGGGGAAAAACCTGGCAGATGTCATTCAATACAACCAAATGTCATACCATGCACATCTCACACAAGGTTAAACCACTTTTATCGGAATACAACATGGGTAGCCATACATTGCTTGCTGTCGACTATCACCCATATCTTGTAGTCGAATGAAGCAAATATTTAAGTTGGGCGACGCATATTAGTCAAGTGTCGAAAAAAGCAAATCAAACTCTCGGTCTTCTCAAAATAAATGTTCACACATGTAGTACATCCGTCAAAGAGAATGCCGACAAGTGCTTGTTCAGGCCCAAAATGGAGTATTGTGGAGCCGTATGGGATCCATTCAACAACACCCTGGAGAATGTACAACAGCGAGCAGCCCGCTTTGTATGTAATTACTACAAGCGCACATCAAGCGTGAATAATATGCTGACCTCTCAAATGGGATACCCTAGAGCTCCGCAGAATCAGGGTAAGACTTATTGCAATTTACAAGGAGATTCACAAAATCACGCCATCAAATCTCCCGTCATCCCTGAGCACCAAATGCCATGAAACAAGACAAAATAACGGTCCCCACATCATCAACTCGCTAAATTTCAATAAACTTTGCTACTACTATTTCCTTTACCCAAAGCCGCTAAGGGAATGGAATAGGTTACCACCCAACACACGGGCCGCTCCCGATGTTAAGTCATTTAAAAAGGGGATTGAGCAACTAGATTTCCTCAACTTGGTCAAAAAGGCCCATTTCAAAATTTAATCACTACTATACTCACTCCGACCTGCGCAAGATAACCACTGATGAGGTGTTTGCGCAGTAATCAACCAGAACCAGAACCAGACAGGAAGGGAGAGGCCAATCCCCAGCATCATGGGTAACTGCTGTGCCCAATTAGCTGATATTGGTTTGCCTACCTACACCTTGTCAGCCTAGTCCCTGTAAAACCCAGGCATTGTAATCAGCGGAGAGAGGGCAGGAGTGAGGGAGAATTTCCCAGCTAGCTATGTCACCCTGTTGCAGGTGTGAAGAAGAGCCACAGGGACAAACCCATGACCACCCGTGTCACCGTATGGTGAAGACAGATGCAGGGAAGAAGTCCTAGACAGAGACTGAGCTGCCAGCACAATCCAGAATAAATAAAATATATACGCAAGTTGACCCTACATGTGTGTGTCACTATTTGGCACTGCTGAAACTGGCCTCCTCACTGGGGGGCTGTCATATCAACTCCATGCTTTTTGCGATTGTTATGAATAGTGAGAAAGCAGGGCCTTGCGGGAAAGTACTAAATTGTAGTGAGGTTAACTACACCATTATTAGACTGAAGCTCAGGAGAGTACACTGGGAGCAATTGTTATTGGGTAATTCCCACATCTGACAAGAGGGAGTCATCTAAAGACCAGTTCCTCAAAGTTCAGAACTGGCATGAACTGGTTAGGAGGATGGATAAGGATGCAACATAAGGGAACCTTGGATGAACCGAAAGGTTATAAATTTGTCAAAAACAAAAAGGAAGCACATGCAATATTTCAGAGAATAAGTAACTAAGTAAGTTTATTGGCCAAATATTCACATACAAGGAATTTGGCTTAGTACTACACCCACAAGTAACAACAAGACATACAGTGACAGTTACGAATGACTCAGAAAACATTAAAGATTAATAATAATAAAACATTAATGATAAAACACCATCGATCAAACATGTGGACCAACAAAATAACAGATCAAAGGGAGGCTACAGATTTTGACTGTTGAGTAGAGCAACTATGCGTGGATAAAAACTGTTTTTCTGTCTGGCTGTGGCAACTTTGACAGTCCAGAGTCGCCTTCCAGATGGAAGTGATTCAAAAAGAATGGAATCAGACAGGACCTTTGAGGAATATGAACAAAGGACGAAGGAACTCAAGCAGGTGATTAGAATGGCTAAATGGAATAGCAAAATATTTATTCTCGTTGGATTAAAGAAAATTCCAAAGCTTTTACTGCTTACATTAAAAACAAGAGGTTAACGTAAGAACAGCCCAGGGATAAGCGAGGGAACATGTGCTCCAAGACAAACATTTCATGAAAGTGGCAACACAAGTAGTTAGAGTGGTAGAGAAGGTATATGGTGTACCTTGCTTTCTTAGGTGGGTACTTGAATATAAAAGTCCGAAAGTTGTGATTCAGCTTTCTTAGGCCACATTTAGGGTATTGTGTGCAGTTCATGTTGGCCGATGATGGGAACTATGTGGTGGCATTGTGTGCAGTGGAGACCATGATGATGCCTGGATTAGTTGGTATTAAGTACAGGAGGAGGTTGGACAGACTTGCAATGTTATTTCTGGAATGCTGGAGGGTGGGGAGACTTGATAGAAAGACATCTATTCTATTACTACATCTTGATCACGTCCGGTATGCGTTCTGTTTAATTTGCACAGAAACGGTAACATATATTGCGAGGATCTTTGCGCCACCTTACTCGCCATTCTCCTATGCTCCGAATGCACCAAATTCAGTTTCGATCAGTGAAATATTAGAAAAGCTATGAAGGTTTAAAAAATCATGAGATCAGCAGATTGGTCTGCTCGCCTGTCACCCACCATGAAGGTAACGCCCCTTCCGGTACCCACGGAGAATAAAACCCCAGAGGCAGGGCCGAGCCCATGAGCAGCTTGTTAAGTTGAACCGGAAGACTCGGAGCAAAGTCAGAGTGGGACTGGGACCGGGAGCTGCTGCATGAGGCCGAAAGTTGAAGGTGCGGGATGAGCAGAGTGCGAGGTGCGTCTGCTGCTACCACCCCCCCTCTTCCCACACCCCATACCCCCTCCCCCCACACACCCACCTTCCCCACCCCCACACCTCCCCTTTCCCTACAACAACCCTTCATCCACCCCCATTCCGCCACCTTCCTTCCCAGACGCGCCTGCGAGTTGGGGGCAATGCGTCAGTGGATAGGGCGGTTATAGGGTAAAAGGAGCAAATTAATAATAATAATATAATATCAGGGGGGGTAGTTAGCATGTGTGCGGGGTGTGTGTGATGCGACATGCTGCTCCCCCCCCTCCCTTGGTCTAGCATACTTTTAAAAATCTGTTGTGTGTGTGTGTGTGTGCGTGTGCGTGTGCGTGTGCGTGTGCGTGTGTGTCTGTGTGTGTGTCTGTATGTCAGATTTGGCCTTTGATTTCATGGTTCGCCAAAACCACACACACAAACTCTGAGAAATGTTCCATTTTGCTAGACATTACACTTTTACGTTCATCCATTCACTCCTCATTACATTTAGATGTTTTTATGTACACTTTTTAAAATAAAATCCTTCACTCCCCCCCCCCCCCCCCCACACACACTCACTCATTTTGTGGCCTCCTGCTGGCCAGCCACCATAAAGGCAGCTACTGCAGCCCGTTCTCCTCCAAAAACGCCGCCATTTATTTTCTTTCGTTCGCGATTTTCGCTGCTGCTGCCCGGCTTATTTTGCTGCTGATTTCACTTCCTCCACTCCCCCCCACCCCCGTGTGTGTGTGTGTGTGTGTGTGTGTGTGTGTGTGTGTGTGTGTGTGTGTGTGTGTGTGTGTGTGTGTGTGTGTGTGTGTGTGTGTGTGTGTGTGTGTGTGTGCGCGCGTGTGTTTATTTGTGTCAGATTTTTGCCCTTCGATTTCAAGGTTCGCCAAAACCACATGCTCAAACTCCCAGATTTTCTCAATTTTGCTAGACATTACACTTTTACATTCACAAATACAATCCTCATTACATTTAGACATTTTTATGTACATACTTTTCAATAAAATCCCCCTCCTCCCAAAATCTAAAAATGAAAAAAACTCAAACAGCTCACACCCATAGAATGTTGGTGAACATTCCATCGTGTGAAATCACAATGCCATCCCTCACAGATGTCCAATCAGAATGGATTCATTTACATATGCCTTTGCTCCAGGCCCCTATCCCCCCGCCTGATGTCGCAGCACGTTCCATTGTCTGATGTCACAATGCCATCCCTCACAGATGTCCAATCCGAATGGATCTCATTTACATATGCCTTTTCATCAGCACCAGCCCCAGCCCCGCCTCCCCTCGTAGCCTGTGTCGAAGCGCGTGATCACGTGTTTGGGAATAGAGAAAGAGGATTGGGGGTGATAAGGAATTGGGAATAAAGAAAGAGGATTGGGGGTGATAAGGAATGGGGAATAGATGGACTGCCCCTAACCATCCCCCTCCCACTCTACCTCCCCACTCTTTCACCTCTCTCCCCCCCACCACTCTCCCCCTCACCACTCTCCCCCTCACCCTCCCTCCACATTCTTCCCTCTCCCCTGCCAACCCCATCCCTCCTCCCTTGCGCCGCGCCTCCCACAGCTCGAATCGCCCGCCCGCTCCAAACCCCCCCCCCCCCCCAAGTACGCTCGTCCCGCACCTCGAATCGCCCGCCAGTCATTGCTGAGGTCAGCGAACCCTCTGACCAAGGTCGTAACCACCAAGAAAAACAAAGAAGAGTTGCGGGTCTGCATCAACCCCAAAGATTTAAACACATTAATCAAACGCCCACACTATCTGATGAGAACCACTGAGAATTGGAAATGCAATGGTGTTTTCGGTCCTTGACACCAAAAGCTCTTTTTGGCAAATACCACTGGACCGGGCATCATCTGCCCAAACAACTTTTGCCATGCCACCCCGGCTCGTCTACAACGAATGATGATGCAGCTGCAGCGGATTGAATTCCGCATCGTATACAAGAAAGGTAAAGATATGCATATCGTAGACACGCTCTCCAGAGCCCCGTGTACTACCAGTGAACGTCACCCCATCGAACAGGACAAATTCTCAGTCCTGAAGGTCTCGTTCGTGTGTACCGACCATTTACGCCGCCTTGCCGAACGCACTGCTGTGGATAAAACTTCACAGCTGCTGACCTCCGTTATAAGAAACAGATGGCCAAACAAACAGTCAAGCACCCTGTTTGAAATACAACCCTACTTCCTGGTTCATGACGAACTAATGCTACAGGACGGAATAATCGTCAAAGGCCACAAAGCTCCCCTCCACTCTGCGGAGTGAGTACTACAAAGACATCCACGGAGGCCAGCCTGGCACAGAGGCCACTCTAAAAAGGGCCCAGAACATGATCTACTGGCCTGGAATGACAAGGTACATACGCGATGAGACCGAATCATGTGCCATCTACAAGAGTTTAACACCACACCAGCGGAAACAGCCCCTCTTGGCTCAGCCGGCTCCCTCCCTTCCGTGGTTGTCACTGGCCGCCGACATCTTTGAATGGCATGGGAAGCACTACCTCGTCCTGGTAGACTCCTACTTAGGCTGGTTTGAAATCGACCTACTGCCCACGATAGCCTCTGAAATCGTGATCCAGAAACTGTCAATCCATCTGTCCGTGCATGGTGCCCCCATCCATTCAAACTGATAACGGACGCAATTCGTCAGCCAAAAGTTCAAGAACTTTGCCAAATGGTGGAACTTTCAACATGTCACTAGCAGCCCCCGAGTACCCAGAGTCCAACGGACTTGCTGAACGTGCTCTTCGCAGCGCCAAACAATTCATGGAGCGCTCCTACCTTGCAAAATCTGACGTCTACCTGGACCTGCTAAACTTACGGAACATTTCAAGAGACAGTATTCTTGGCTCCCCCGCCCAACGACTATTGTCCTGCCAGACTCGTCCACCACTGCCTGTCTCCCAGCAACAGCTGCAGCCGCAAGTCCGCTCTCCCACTGTGATAAAAAAACGTGTTCAGTTTAAACGCGACACACAGAGGCGTTTCTATGACAAAACTAGCAAGCCACTTAAACCACTTCTACAAGGACAAGTGGTGCGCCTACAAACTGACAAAGGACATACTAAACTGGGACATATTCATGGCCTCTCAAAGGAACCACGCTCCTACCTGGTCTAAGTCGATGGTGTCCTCTACAGACGCAACTGTCAATACCTCCTTCCTGTGAAGGAATATCGTCCGGCGCCCCCGGGTCCTGATGCCCCACCATTCGTGTTCACATCAACGCCTGTTGCAGCTGTTCCATCACCTGCCGCGGCCATGTCCGCCCACTCCCCAGGATGGTCTGCCCCTGCATCTCCTGTTGTAACCAGCACCCCGGGCTCCCTGCGTCAGTTCACCCTCAGTTCCCCCGCAGCGGTCTCTCCCCACAGTCCCATTGGGTCTCCTGCGGTATTGCCAACCCCAGCCCCCATCTTCTAGGAAGGAAAGGGTGATGAGGCTGCCCCCTACTGGGCGGGTTAGTAGGCTACCCATTAGATATGGCGATTTTGTTTAACCCCATTATTATTCCCTCAGCTTACCGTTTATAGTGCTCAGTTGCTTTTTAATTTCTACAAGAAGAGATGTAGATTGGCTATTACATGTTAGCCAATCAGAATGCTTAGTAATTATAACTCCGCCTAATGCATGCTTTATAGCAAAGATTATAGAGGAGCAAGATGCGCCACTGAGTGGAAAAGGCGTAGTATCACATGTGTGATTGTCGACGCCAAATTAGCGGACCAAAGATGGTGTCGACTATGGAGTCTGCATCATTGGGAAACTAGGCTTCTCTATAATCTTTGTCTCTCGATCTCCCGCTGTGTAATCCGCTCCAAAGCTACAGAGCAGTTGCAAGCAAATATAATAACTTTCCAATGCATCTTGCTCCTCTATCATCTTTGCTTACAACTGTTCTGTAGCTTTGGAGCGGATTACACAGAGGGAGGCAGTCCGCCAAAATGGTGGCCGTGACATTCTGTTACGTACTACACACCAGTCCATTGGATTTCCGAGGAGTGGCGTATCTTGCTCCTCTATAATCTTTGCTTTATAGTGTGAGAACTAGCCTACTGTCTTCAGTAGCTGCAGTAGAGTGAATTGCCTATGTGATGATTACCCGAACATTAAAGATGCTTATACCCCAACCAGTGTGAGAGTGAGGTACTTACACCCGGTAATGACTTCGAGACACAGTGGGCAAATTGGCATCGTTGCCGACGTCTCGCCACGGTTCTTTCAGGCTGCACGTCCCTTCTGCTCACCAAGACTGCCCGTTTGTTTTCATGCATCGGGGTGTGCACCGGACACCTCTTCAGCGGCCGTAAGAAGGACCATTCAAGGTCCTCGAGTATGGCCCTTCCACTTTCGTTTTGGACATCGGAGGTCGTGCGACGGTCTCCGTTGCGCGGCTGAAGCCGGCACACGTGGACATCAGCCAGCCGGTGCTACTTGCGCGGCCTTGCCCTCGGGGTCGCCCTCCTTATGGCCCTTTCCCTAAGCGCCCACGCCGCCACCTTCACCTAGCAGTGTGTCTCCGATTCCTGCGCCTGCTGGAATGGTCCAACATTTATCAAATTAAACTCCGGAGGCTGATTTCTAAGCCTGGCTTGAGTATAGGTTTGTGTCAGAAAAGAAATGAGCAATCAATCACTTTTGAAAATGATGCTTTTCAATGCATAAGATCAAATTTGTATGAAACAACAAAGAAATCTATATTATGGTGAGCCATGCATTGTAATATGGAGTCACAGAGTGATACAGTGTGGAAACAGGCCCTTCAGCCCAACTTGGCCACACCGGCCAACATGTCCAAGCTACACTCATTCCACCTGCCTGCATTTGGTCTTTATCCCTCCAAATCTATCCAATCCACGTACCTGTCCAACTGCTTAAATGTTAGGATAGTTCCTGCCTCAACTACCTCATCTGCAGCTTGTTCCACACACCCACCAACAGTTGTGTGAAAAGGTTGTCCCTCAGCTTCCAATTAAATCTGTTCCCCTTGGCATTAAACATGTCCTCTGGTCCTCGGCTAACCCACTCTGGGCAAGAAACTCTGTGCATCAACCCAATCTTTTCCTCTCATGATCTTATACACCTCTATATGATCACACCTCATCCACCTACGCTGCAAGAAAAGGAGTCCTAGTCTACTCAACCAGTATCAGATCTTCTCCTCCTGGCAACGTAAATCTTCTCTGTACTATTTCCAGCTTAATACCATATTTCCAATGACATGCTGCCCAGGTGCCCATGTATATAAAGGCAATTATTTTTAACTCATGATTTTGCCTTGTAATTACTGATCAACACCATGACTTATTCGGTGGCATGGATCTGGCAGCTCACAAATGGCAAAGGACAATCTCTGGATTCCAACATTTACATCTCACCATTGTTGTTTGGGAAAAGTTCAATTTTTGAAGAACTACTATCCCTTTTACACCTGTAAAGTACTTTGTATTAAAAACCTCCTACCATCACATAGGGAAGAATTGGTCATGTTGATGCTGAAGCCTGGATCACAACTGCACACAAAGCTTCCAATAGCGTTAGTGCAGATTTGTAGACAGTCTGAGGTGTTGGTTGCACATTCATCGATGTCTAAAGAAATAAGCACAGTTACTCCTGCTGCAAATTGTTGACATTTGCCAATAAACTGTCAAGCAGATAAATCCTTGACATCTCACCATTGTTGTTTGGGAAATGTTCAATTTTCAATACAAGCTGACAGTTGCACCTGGGTAAAACCACACATAGAACTACTAACCCTTTTGTCCATCTGTAAAGAACTTTGTGTTAAAAAATTCCTACCATTACAAAGAGAAGAATTGGTTACATTGATGCTGAAGCCTGGATCACAACTGCACAAGCAGCTTCCAATAGTGGAATAGTGGACCCATAATTTCCAATCGCACCATGATTCATTTAGTGGCAAACTTTTGGCAGCTCTGAGAAGTCTTTCCTGCCTTTCCAGTGAAGCAATATAATCAGCAGAGGTTGCCTCATTGGAAAAATCATCACGAACATCCACCTTCTGTTGCATTTCCTGCCTCCCACATCCTTTTTTTCCCTATGTGTGAGACATTTTACATTTGAAAATTCCTATCATCACAAATGGAAGAATTAGTTACATTGATGCTGAAGCCTGGGTCACAACTGCACACGAAACTTCCGATTGTGTTGGTGCAGATTTGTTGACAGTTCGAGGTGTTGGTTGCACATTTATCAATGTCTGGATAAATAAGCTCAGTTAATCAGCCAGAAAGAGGTAGTTGAGGCCGGTACAATTACAACACTTAAAATACATTTACATTGATTTATTTATCGGGATGGTTTTGATGAATACCATCATGCGGGTAAATGGGACCTTAGATGGTGTATCTTGGTAGACATGAACGTGTGTGCCAAACTGGTGGTTTCCATGTTCTTTGATGCTGTGACTCTACGAGTCAACACCTGGTGCATATTAATGACATTTGCCAGTATATTTTTAAACAAGCCCCAATGTCTTCAAAGAATACTATGCAGGCTGACCTCTAAGCTTGGCAAGTCTATGGGTTTGCACCAAATTTACATCAGAATTCAATCGCTTTTGAAAATGATGCTTGGAACTTTCAATGCTTATCATCGATCCACTTAATGGTGCGTCAACTACTGCAGTATAATTGCACTTTAAAAAAATTATGATTTTGCCTAGTAATTACTGATCAACACCATGACTCATTCGGTGGCATGGTTTTGACAGCTCACAAATGGAAAGGGACAATCGCTGGATTCCAGCCTTTACATCTCACCATTGGTGTTTGGGAAATTATCCAAACTGACAGCTGCACCAGGATAAAAACATACTGGTGACTACTATCCCTTTGGTCCATTTGTAAAGAATTTTGCATTAAAACATTCCTACCATCACAAATGGAAGTATTGGTTACATTGCTGCTGAAGTGTGGATCACAACTGCACACGAAGCTTCCGAGTGTGTTGTTGCTGATTTGTTGACAGCTCGAGGTGTTGGTTGCACATTCAATAGACAATAGACAATAGACAATAGGTGCAGGAGTAGGCCATTTGGCCCTTCGAGCCAGCACCACCATTCAATGTAATCATGGCTGACCATCCCCAATCAGTACCCCGTTCTTGCCTTCTCCCCATATCCCCTGACTCCACTATTTTTAAGAACCCTATCTAGCTCTCTCTTGAATGCATCCAGGTAACCCACCTCCACCACCCTCTGAGGCAGTGAATTCCACAGATTCATCAATGTCTGCAGGAAAAAATAATAATTACATGTCAAACACTTGCAAGACTTTTGTCTTTGCCAAATAAAACACTACCACTTGTAATCATGAGATGCAACAGAGGATACTCAACCTACAACAGAAATAATTATCTCTGCATTGACACTTCCTTCTGCAGATTAAGTACTCATGCTGTGAAGACTCACAGTGATTGCAATAATATACTCTCTTATTCATTATTATATTGTTAAGTCAGCAACGTTTTTACACTTTAGTAAGAACTGCCACTGGTAAATAATAAGTAAACTCTGAAAAAATGTGTACTCAAAAATATCCCACCATAACAAAGCAAAGAATTGGTCACGTTAATGCTGAAGCCTGGGTAACCACTGCATAGGAAGCTTCCGATTGTGTTGGTGCAGTTTTGTTGACAGTTTGAGGTGTTGGTAGAGCATTCATCGATATCTGGCGAAATATGCTCAGTTGCTAAGCCAGATGAAGTAGTTGAGACAGGTTTAATGACAATAAATTGAAAGACATTTCCAGAGGTACATTTATCTGAATGATTTTGAGTAATACGAATCAAATGCTGTTAAATGTGATCAACTTAGTTGGGGCATCTTGGTAGACGTGAACGTGTTGGGCCAAACATTCGTTTTCCATGCTCTTTGATGCTGTGACTCTGTGAGGCAACTCCTGGTGCATATCAATGACACTTTCTCACTATAATTTAAAATGAGGTCCAACATTTATCAAATTAAACTCTGGAGGCTGATTTCTAAACCTGGCTTGAGTATAGGTTTGTGTCAAAATAGAAATGAGCAATTAATCGCTTTTGAAAATAAAGCTTAAATTATTCCATGCGTAAGCAAATTTGTATGAAACAACAAAGGAATCTATATTATGAGCAATGCACTGTAATATGGAGTCACGGAGTGCTACAGTGGGGAAAAAGGACTTGTCCACACTGGCCAACATGTGCAAGCTATAATAGTTCCACCTGCCCGCATTTGTTCTATGTCCCTCTTAACCGGCCCAATCCATGTAACTGTCCAATTGCTTAAATGTTGGGATAGTCCCTGCCTCAACTACATCCTCTGGCAGCTTGTTCCACACACCCACCAACAATTGTGTGAAAAAGTTACCCCTCAGATTCCTATTAAATCTTTTCCCCTTCGCCTTAAAAATGTCCACTGGTCCTCAACTAACCCTCTCTGGGCAAGAAACTCTGTGCATCTACCTGATCTTTTCCTCTCATGATCTTATACACCTCTATATGATCACCCCTCATCCACCTGCGCTGCAAGGAAAATAGTCCTAGCATACTCAACCAGCCCATATAGCTCAGACCTTCTCATCCAGGAAATCTTCTACGTCTTCTATCCAGCTTAATAACATAATTCCTATGACATGGTGCCCACGTGCCCATGTACATAAAGGCAATTATTTTTAATTTATTATTTTGCCTTGTAATTACTGATCAACACCATGACACATCCAGTGGCATGGATCTGGCAGCTCACAAATTGCAAGGGTCAATCTTGGATTCCAGCATTTACATCTCACCATTGATGCTTGGAAAAGTTCAATTTTTGAACCAGGGTGTAAACACACAGAGAACTACTATCCCTTTTACACATCTGTAAAGTACTTTGTATTAAAACCATCACACAGGGAAGAATTGGTCACGTTGATGCTGAAGCCTTGATCACAATTGCACACAAAGCTTCCAATAGTGTTAGTGCAGATTTGTAGACAGTCTGAGGTGTTGGTTGCACATTCATCGATGTCTAAAGAAATAAGCACATTTACTCCTGCTGTAAATTGTTGACATATAACAAATGCAGCACAGAAACAGGCCCTCTCGGCCCTTCCAGTCCGTGCCGAACATTTATTTTCCCCTAGTCCCATCTACCTGCACTCAGACCATACCCCTCCATTCCCTATCCACTTTATTTTTAAATGTTTTGACATTTGCCAATAAATTGTCAAGTGAAGCAGAGATATCCAATGAAAACAATGCAGACTGTCTTCTAATACTGCTTCAAGCAGTGTAATATTTAGGCCATTTAAAAAAAATAAACGATTGAAACCCGTAATTTCCAATCACACTATGGTTCATTTTGTGCCACGGTTTTGGCAGCTCAGAGAAGTAAGGGGCCAGTCACTAGATTCAAGACTTTCCAGTGAAGCAGTACAATCAGCGGAGGTTGTCGCATTGGAGGAACAACACTAACATCTACATGTGTGGGAAGAAACTGCAAATGCTGGTAACACCAAAGATAGACAGAAAATGCTGGAGTCACTCATCAGGACAGACAGCATATCTGGAGAAAAGGAATGAGTGACATTTCTGGTCAAGACCCTTTTTCAGAAGAGTCTCGACCTGAATCGTCACCCATTCCTACTAACTTCTGTGGCATTTTCTGCTTGCCACATCCTTTTTTCCATATGTGCAAAACATTGTATTTGAAAATTCTTACCACTACAAATGGAAGAGTTGGTCACATTGGTGCTGAAGCCTGGGTTGCAACTGCACACAAAGCTTCCAATTGTGTTGGTGCAGATTTGTTGACAGTTTGAGGTGTTGGTTCCACATTCATCAATGTCTGGTGGAAAAAGAATGAATGACATGTCAAGCACTTGCAAGACGTTTGTCTTTTCCAATAAAACTCCACAACTTGTACTCATGAGCTGCAAAAGAGGATATGCAATCCAACAACTGAAATAATTCATCCCTATTTTAAACATCCTACCGTCGGAAATTCACCCATTCCCTGAAGATTCACAGTGAATAAAATAAAATTATTATTAAATTATGACATTGATAGTTCTGGAAGTTTTTACAGTGTAGCATGCCGATTTTTTTTTATTCCCCAACTCTGAGAAAATATGTGCTTGAAACTATCCTACCAGCACAAAGCGAAGAATTTGCCTCATTAATGCTAAAGCCTGGGTAACAACTGCACAGGCAGCTTCCGATTGTGTTGGTGCAGTTTTGTTGACAGTTTAAGATGTTGGTTACACATTCATCGATATCTGGAGAAATAAGCTCAGTTACTCAGTCAGGGGAATATTTTGAGGCAGATACAATTACTTCAAATCGAAAGACAAGTGCCTAGGTAAACCTATCAGGTTGGTTTTGAGAAAAATGGATCAAATATGGATGAATCTGACTACCTTAGATGGGGCATCTTGGTAGACATGAACGTGATGGGCCAAACAGTCATTTTCCAAGCTCTTTGACGCTGTGAGTCTATGAATCAAATTAAACTCTGGAGGCTGATTTCTAAGCCTAACTTGGGTTTGGTTTTGTGTCAAAATAGAAATGAGGAATCAATCACTTTTGAAAATGATACTTAGAGTTTTCAATGCGGAAGATCAAATTTGTATGAAACAACAAAGACATCTATATTATGGTGAGCCATGCACGGTAATATGGAGTCACAGAGTGATACAGTGTGGAAACAGTGCTTCGGCCCAACTTGTCCACACCGGCCAACATGTCCCAGTTACACTAGTTCCACCTACCCACGTTTGATCCATATCCCTCCAAGCCTGTCCAATCCGTGTACCTGTCCAACTGCTTCTTAAATATTGGGATAGTCCCAAACTCAACTACCTCCTCTGGTAACTTGTTCCACACACCCACCAGCAATTGTGTGAAAAGTTGCCCCTCAGATTCCTATTAAATCTTTTCCCCTTGACCTGAAACATGTCCTTTGATCCTCGACTAACCCACTCTGGGCAAGAAACTCTGTGCATCTAACCAATCTTTTCCTCTCATGATCTGATACACCTCTATATGATCTCCCCTCATCCACCTGCACTGCAAGGAAAAGAGTCCCAGCCTACTCAACTATAGCTCAGACTTTCTCGTCCTGGCAACATCCTCATAAATCTTCTCTGTACCTTTTCCAGCTTAACAGATGAATTCCTATGAAATGGTGCCCAGCTGCCCATGTATATGAAGGCAATTATTTTTTATGTATTATTTTACCTTGTAATTACTGATCTAAACCATGACTTATTCGGTGGCACGGTTTTGGCAGCTCACAAATGGCAAGTGAAAATCTCTGAATTCCAGCCTTTACATCTCACCATTGATGATTGGGAAAAGTTCAAAATACAAGCTGACAGCTGCACCGATAACTACTATCCCTTTTACACATCTGTAAAGTACTTAGTATTAAAACAATCCTACCATCACATAAGGAAGAATTGGTCATGTTGATGCCGAAGCCTGGATCACAACTGCACATAAAGCTGCCAATAGTGTTAGTGCAGATTTGTTGACAGTCTGAGGTGTTGGATGCACATTCATCGATATCTAAAGAAATAAGCACAGTTACTCCTGCTATAAATTGTTGACATTTAAAGAACAAAGGACAAAGGACATTTATTGTCACATACACCAATTGGTGCTGCGAAATTTGAGTTGCCATGCAGCACACAAATAAGATAAACACAACACTTTAGAATTGAACATAAAACATAAAAAACAATGTTTCCCACTGTGAGGGAAGGCAACTAAGTTCTGTCCTCTTCCTCTGTTCACCTGCGGAAGCCTATTGAGGCTTCCGCAGTGGCTGCAATGGCGGCCCGATATTTCAGGTCCTCGAATGGAAGAACACTCTCAGTGGCCCGGAGCTTTCGAATCGGCCGCTTCCTACTGGAGACCGCCGCTCCCGAAGTCCACAGGCAGAGCTGGGCGGTGATTCAACGCTAATGACCCCGGCTCAGTGATGTCAGCGCCGCCCGTGGGTGGAAACTCCGCAGAACACAGATCCACGGTATCAAAGTCAGCAGTCCCAGCACTCCGGAGCTCCAACACGGCGACCCCGGTAAGGCATCCAGTGCTGCGCCGCTGTTGAAACTGAAGCTCTGGACTTTCTGTAGTGGTGGCATGCTGTAAGGTTGTACATCATTTGCTCCCTTAACTTTTAACTACTTTCTTACCACTCTTTCAATGTTACTTGTTATTACTTGATTTCAAGACACGGTTTCAAGACACGGTTTAACCTTTTTTTAAAGTGTTGATAACACTTTTATACGTTTCAACCGTTTAAAGGATGGATACAAGAGCAAAAAAAACTTCTCCAAGGAAGTGGCGTGGTGAAGGCATGGCTTCTGACTCCGGTACCTTAGAAGCAATATCGACAATGAATGGAGAAATGAACACAAGATTCTGTGGTTTGGAAGAAATGATGAAAGGAATTTCGAGCAAATTGAAGGAAGTTCAAGACTAGCTGATTATGTTACAAGATGAATCTTGTGAACAGAAGGAACAAATTGATAACTTGCGAATCTTGGGTCAGGAAAGAGGTTTGAAGATTGAAACACTGGAACAGAAAATGACTGAAAATACTCGGGCATTCGAGCAATACAAGACTAAAAACATGGATCTGGAAAACAGAAGCCGCCGACTGAATCTGCGAATTGTTGGTTTGCCTGAAGGTCAGGAAGGGTGTAATGTTATAAAATATGTCTCTAAAATGATAAACGAGACTTTCAACATCGAGCAGTATGAAAATCTTCCAATTTTGGATAACGCACACAGGGTTGGGAAGAAACCCGGTTTCAAAGACAAACTGAGACATCTGATCATTTGGTTTCATTTTCTGCAGATGAAGGAGAATATCCTCCGAGCAGCAAAAAAGTTGGGCATGGTTGAATTTGAAGTATGCAAGTTTCGGTTTGTTCCTGATTACAACTGTGAGCTTATGGGACTGAGAATGTCTTTCCATAATGTAATGTCTGAGTTGTTTAAGAAACAGTTACGCCCTGCCTTGCTCTACCCAGCTAGCCTGTGTATACGACTCCCTAATGGTAACAGCCAATTTTTTAACAATCCGCGAGATGCTTCCAGCTTTCTGGAGGGTTATGGGGGTGGATACTGAAGCCGCGACGGGGAGTTACTGATAATTCACCGAGATAAAATCGGAGATTTATGTTCCTATTTTGACAATATAACGTTCTGTAAATGATTAAGAATTTAATCGGATGAGTTATTTTCTAATTATTTTTTAGAATTTTAGTATGATGGTATCAAACCATAACTTTTAATTTCTCTAAGATACTGTTAATTTAATGTAATGGTATTATACATGAACTTTTAAGATCTTCTTTGTTTGCTCTTCCACTTTTAAAATGTCCTCTGAAGGATTTTTTCCTATCTTTAGACAAACAATGTGAAGCAGTTCTTGTTTTTCACAGTTTGCACGTACTTTTTAACTGTAATATTAATTTGTTTTGGCTATTGAGTGATAAATATACCTTATTTTTACATTTGGAGCTGTCATGAGAAGAGACGGGGGTCGGGGAGGGGTTTGGTAGTGTACTGACTGCCCACTGGTCAGTTTCGGGCTTTGCCTGGGTGGGGGGGGGGGGGGGGGGGACCTTTGCTTTTAGTTTACTTGTTTCTATCTGTGCAAAATTTGAACTACAAAATGTCTGGAATGTCGTCACTTTCAGCTCCGCCTTAGATTCTTCACCTCCCAGTATCATGAACTGTTATGGTCGACAAAATTAACCCTTTACATTCCACGTGATTTTTACAAACAATATGGATAAAGTTATTAACTTCCTCTCATGGAATGTTGATGGTCTGAACCATCCCATTAGGAGGAAACAATTTTTTAAAGTTCTTCGTAGAGTAAATGCTCAGATTATCTTTGTTCAGGAAACTCATGTGAGGAAAGATGACAAACAACGATTACGTTTTGGAAAAGACAGCAGTTTCATTCAAATTCACAGGGGAAAGTCTTTATTTTTATCGACTCAATGTCGTTTGTTCATTGTGAAACAATTTCCGATCCATATGGTAGATTTTTGATGATCACTGGTGTTCTTCATAAACAAAAAGTTGTTATGGTGAATGTGTATGCACCTAATATTGATCACCCTGACTTTTTATAAAGAGTTAATCACATCCTTTCCTAAATTAAATAAACATCTTTTGATAATGGGTGGAGATTTTAACTGTTGTTTGAACCCCTCGATGCAGAGATCTGCATCTGATCATGAGCTTCCAAATAAATCTGCTAGTTTTATCAATTATTTTCTACTTGACTCTGGAATGTTAGAAGTCTAGAGATTTTCTTTTTTCTCTCTCATGTATATCATAGGCACTCTAGGATTGACTGCTTTAAAAAAGATTCTCGGCTAGTTTCATCGGTCACTGCGTGTGAGTATGATGCAAAGCTATTTCTGATCATGCACCATTGAAACTATCAATCAAATCACCTGATTCCAAGTTTAGTGCTAAACAATGGCGATTTAATACCACTTTGCTTCAAGATCTAAATTTTGTTAATTTTATTAACGATCAGATTGCCTTCTTCTTCTTAACAAACTCTACTGAAGGAACATCCAATGGTGTAGTCTGGGATGCTTTTAAAGCATATATTCTTGTACAAATTGTTTTCATGTCGTGGATATGTAAATAAGCAATTCACATACTCTTGAAGTGTAAGACATCCTTTAATGATAGCACAGGGTATAACACACGTCAGCAAGCACTGGTTACATTTTTCTACTGAACTGTGCCCAGGGAGGGGAAAGCGTTATGATTGATGTTAACTAAGACGGGGTTAGTGGTACTGAGGTAGCTATATTATTGGTTGCATGCATAAACCATCTACATCCTTCCCCTTAGATAATGAAAACAGATTGGAAGTCATGACAACAGAATTAAACATAATCGCCATAACGGACAGGTGGCCTACTAATCTGACCCGAGCGCGTGACTTGCCCTCGAACCGCATTCTTGAGAGGGCACGATTCTTTACAAGGAAATAGTTGCCTGATGGACCCGTTGAATGTTTTATTGCCGATTTGCGTTATTTGGCCCAGCGGTGCCATTTCGGTGACATGGCTGACCAGCTCACTAGAGACATTTTAGTAACTGGCATGCGTGACCAGAAGTTGCGTTGTGAGCTTCTAAGGGATTCGGATCTAACGTTAGTCAAAGCTATGCATGCCTGCAGAATATCTGAGGTCATTGAACTGCCAGATGATCACCGTGATTCAGGCACTAAATCTATCAACTGGGCCTAAGTTGGGGCTGGGTTTAAGAGACCACAGCCTCGGATGGGAAACACTGCCTTTCTGCCGCGTGCCAACCCTGGTCCTGGCGAATTGCCCCCCAAGAGGTGCCCGAACTGTAACTACATGCACCACAGACTGTCAACGTGCCCCACCTATGGTAAGGCCTTCAATTTTTGTACAAAGTTAAACTACTTCTCTGCTGCCTGTTGCTCCCGTGGGAAAGCTGTACAGACTTCCAGACCTAATCTAAACAGGCTGACACAATCTGATAACTGCTACGGCTCACAGCCTCCCATTGCAGATTCCTACGAGGAGGAACCATCTAGTTCTGCAGAGCAGTCGAGCGTGTTTACCCTCCTCCACGCACCTGGCCAGCGTAACGATCCCAGTGTCTCAATAATAGTCAATGGTTTGACCTTCCTCGCTAAGGTAGACACGGGGGCGCGAGTGAATGTTTTGTCAATAAACCTTTTCAACAAGATAAGGAATAATGAGCCCCTGGTTGCCGACCGTTCAACTCTGCATGCCTATGGAGGAGAGATTCTAAGGCCAGTGGGGAGGGCCACTTTAACTTGTGTGCCGCAGAAGGCCACGCAAAACCTGTTTTTTTAAGTTTTGAACTCTGACTGTGTGACTCTGCTGGGCAACCGTGCGTGCCAGGATCTCGGCCTGGTGTCCTTCGACCGTACGGTCCACAAAGTGCAACTGTCATTTGTCCCAGTAGCAGAATACCAAGACCTGTTCAACGACGACCTGGGAAAGTTACCACTGACTTACCGTATTTCCATTGACCCAAATGTGACGCCCTTGGTCCGCGCACCTCACAGGGTGTCCCACGCCATGAAAGACAAGGTCGAGGCGATGCTCAACAACATGGTCGAAATGGGGGTGCTAGAAGCGGTTAGCAAGCCCACCAATTGTGCCTCCACCATGGTTGCCACGCTAAAGAAAGACAAGAATGAAATACGTGTGTGCATCAACCCGCAGAACTTAAACCTTGCCATCAGGAGGCCCCACTAACCCATGCGGTCCGTTGAGGATGTGGCGGCTCAGGTCGGGCAGGCCACCGTCTTTTCGGTCCTAGACGTCAAGAACTCGTTTTGGCAGATCCCATTGGACAAAGCGTCTTCTGACCTGACGACCTTTTCAACCCGTTTGGCAGATTCAAGTTTCTGCGAATGCCATTTGGCATCAATTCCGCTACCGAGGTGTTCCAGTGAACGATGGAGCAGATATTCTCAGACCTGCCATGTGCCATCATCGTGGATGATATCCTGGTCTATGGGAAGGACATTGCTGAGCACGACCTGAACCTCCGCCGCATCCTGGATCGGGCGCGAAATGCCAACCTGAAACTGAACCCCAAGAAGTGCCGGTTTCGTGTCTCAGAAGTCGCGTATGTTGGACATGTTTTCACCTCAAACGGACTAAAACCTGACACTTTGAAGGCGGCTGCCTTCTCCGAGATGGTAGCCCCACTGACGTGCCAGGTCTGCAAAGCTTCCTGGGCATGGTGAATTACCTTGGGAAGTTTATACCAAATCTCAGCGAACTGAGTGCACCCCTGCAGCAGCTGATAAAAAAAGGATATCACCTGGGCCTGGCTCCCACAGCACCAGCAGGCTTTTGACTGTCTCAAGTCCAGACTGATTAACACACCGACATTGAGGTTCTTAGACGTGAGCCGTCCCATCACCGTCACCTGTGACGCTTCCAAGTTCGGTCTGGGCGCGGCCTGCCTTCAGTCTTTCGATGGATCATTATAATACTCCACGGGATTAAACAAACAAACTTAAAATAAAAAACGTATATTGGCCGATGAGATTAAATAAATTGATGAAAAATATTCAAAAGCACCTAGTTTAGAGCTCTATAAGAATAGAGTTGAACTTCAAATGAGACGTGATTTGTTATTAGTATCACTGATTGAGAATCAGCTACTTAAAACCAAAAGTCAATTTTATATACATGGTGATAAACCTAGCAAATTAGTTGCCAATCAGTTGAAAGCTGTGTCAGCCAAACGTCACATTATTAAAGTCAGTAAGCGGGATGGTACATTGACAGTAGATCAGGATGAAATTAATAAATCCTTTCAGGAATTTTATACCTCCCTATACCAATCAGATTTTCCTACTGATTTCAATATAATGCATGAGTTTTTAAAGAAATCGAACTTTCCAAATTTACCACATAACGAGTCTCTGTTGTTAGATTAATCCATCACAGAGGAAGAAATACAGAAAGCAATTATTTCGATGAATTCTGGTAAAGCTCCCAGTTTAGATGTGTTTACAGTGGAATTTTTAAAAGTATTTTTCAAGTTTACTGTCCCCCTGGCTATGCAAGGTTTTTAAAGAAGCCTTTTTAATGAATATATTACCACAACCCTTTTATGAAGCTTCTATTTCTTTAATTCTTAAAAAGACAAAGACCCTACTGAAGTGACATCATATAGACCTATATCACTGTTAAGCGTAGATTCCACATCCAACCAAAATCGTGGAAATGTTTTTACATTTGAACCCTTATCAGAAAGGTTTAATAAAGACTATTTATGAGTTTTGAAATTACAAATAGATACATTTGATAAAATTAAGAATGACTGGGAAAGAGAACTTCAAATTTCTCTACCAATAGAGAAATGGGAAAGGATTCTTCAATTAGTTAATACTTCTTCAATGTGTGCAATTCAAGGTGGTTCACGGAGCTCAAAAGATAAGTTAGCTTGTTTTTATGGTCATATAAATCCTACCTGTGACAGATGTAATTCTGAAGTGGCCTCACTGACTCATATGTTGTGGTCTTGCCCACTTTTGGAAAAATATTGGAAGGACATTTTTGAGTTTTAGGTATTGGTTTACAACCTCATCCTATTTCTGCAATTTTTGGACTACCAATGTTAGATTCTACTCATCTGTCTCATTCCATCCATCGGCTGATTGCTTTTACTACATTAAGTAAATTTGGTAAAATTTGATAGGACTTGGGGAAGCTTTATTCAACATTTTCATACAATATGAATTGTTCCCTCTCCAACTGTTATAATAATTATTTAACCTTTATACGGGGGAACGGACTTGACGACAAAAAGGGACTTAAATTGTTGAAATTCTTTGTAGCCTAGATTTGGTTTTGCTTTTTTTTCTAGCTTAGGGGGTTTTGTTTTTCTCTTTTTTCTCTCTTTTTCTTTTTTTTTTAATCTTTTTGTTTTTATATAGACAAGTTCTCTTTAAACACATAACTATATTTACATAGGGACCATTGAGTATAGGATTATACTCAATGTGTATTTTGACACTGGACTCATACTTAGGTTATACTTGTCATTAATGTAACCCTGATCCCTATGTATCAATATTACTGTTATGTTTATCATTATTTTTTTTTGTTTCGTTTTTTGCTTTTGAAAAAAATTAATAAAAGGATTTTAAAAGAAAGAAAATGAAGCTCTGACCGGTCTCCGTCAGGAAAGGCCGCGCCAATTCAGATGGTGGGCCGTGAGGAGGCGGAAAGACGCATCCTTGACCAGGTAGTGACTAAGAAAAATGGTTTCCCCCTTCCCCCCTCCCTCCCCAACATAAAAAAGTCTAAAAGACCTCCAAAAACAAACTTTAAGACAGACTAAAAATAACAACAAGAATGAAAGGACAGACAGCTGCTGGCAAGGTTGCCACACTCCATGGCGCCACCACTCGATCACATTTGCCAATAAATCTTCAAGCTAGGCAGACATATCCAATGAAAACAATGCAGGCAGTCTTCTAATCCTGGCAACAGCTGTGGATTGCTTTAAGCAGTGTAATATTTAGGCCATTTAAAATAAATAAACAATTGAGACCCATAATTTCCAATCACACCATGGTTCATTTTGTGGCGCATTTTTGGCAGTTCAGAAAAGTCAGGGGCCAGTCACTGGATTCCAGCCTTTCCAGTGAAGCAGTATAATCAGCAGAGATTGCCACATTGATGGAACAACACCAACAATGGCTACATACGACTAATTTAGATGGGGCATCTTGGTAGACATGAACGTGATGGGCCAAACAGTCGTTTTCCATGGTCTTTGGAGCTGTGACTATGAGTCAACTCCTGGTGCCTATCAATTATGTATTTGTCATTATGTTTTTAAAGTGGGTCCAACATCTATCAAATTAATCTCTGGAGGCTGATTCCTAAGCCCAACTTGAGTATGGTTTTGTGTCAAGATAGAAATGTGCAATCAATCACTTTTGAAAATGTTGCTAAGAGTTTTCAATGCGTAAGATCAAATTTGTATGAAACAAGAAATAAATCAATATTATGGTGAGCCATGCACTGTAATATGGAGTCACAGAGTGATACAGTGTGGAGCCTTCAGCCCAACTTGTCCACACCGGCCAACATGTCCCAGTTACACTAGTTCCACCTACCCGCGTTTGATCCATATCCCTCCAAACCTGTCCTATCCATGTACCTATCCAACTGCTTCTTAAATGTTGGGATAGTCCCTGCCTCAACTACCTCCTCTGACAACTTGTTCCACACACCCACCAACAATTGTGTGAAAACGTTGCCCATCAGATTCCTATTAAATCTTTTACCCTTGACCTTAAACATGTCCTCTGGTCCTCGACTAACCCACTCTGGGCAAGAAACTCTGTGCCTCTACCCGATATTTTCCTCTAATGATCTTATACACCTCTATGTGATCAACCCTCATCCACATGATCTGCAAGGAAGAGTCCCATCCTACTCAATCACTCCCTATAGCTCTGACTTTCTCGTCCTGGCAACATCCCTTAAAATCTTCTCTGTACACTTTCCAGCTTAATAACATAATACCTATGACATGGTGCCCAGATGCCCTTGTACATTAAGGAAATTATTTTTAATTTATCATTTTGCTTGTAATTACTAATCAACACCATGACTCATTCGGTGGCACGGTTTTGGCAGCTCACAAATGGCAAGGGACAATACAAGCTGACAGGAGGCTGTCAGCTGCACCAGGGTGAAAACACATGGAGAACCACTATCCCTTTTACACATTTGTAAAGTAATTTGTATTAAAAAAATCCTACCATCACACAGGGAAGAATTGGTCATGTTGATGCTGAACCCTGGATCACAACTGCACACGAAGCTTCCAATAGTGTTAGTGCAAAATTGTAGACAGTTTGATGTGTTGGTTGCACATTCATCGATGTCTAAAGAAATAAGCACAGTTAAACCTGCTGTAAATTGTTGACATTTGCCAATAAATCTTCAAGCTAGTTAGTCTTCTAATGCTGGCATCAAGCATTACACAGCTTGATGAGAAAAATGGACCATAAGTAGCCAAATGTGACTACCTTAGATGGGTATCTTGGTAGACATGAATGTGATGGGCCAGATAGTCAGTTTCCTTGCTTTTTGAAGCTGTGAGTCAACTCCTGGGGCATATCAATGACATATGCAAATACATTTTTAAATTAGGTCCAATATTTTCCGTGTAAATTATGCAGGCTGACCACCAAGTCTGGCAAGGCTATGGCTTTGTGTCAACATTTCTGAGCAATCATCCGCTTTTGAAAATGATGCTTAGAACTTTCAATATTTATGATCGATCCACTTCATGTAGCAATGTTACAAAATTTTGAGATTTTAAAAATCAAGTCTGCAATTTATCCCATCAGATAAAGCATAAAAAGAAGTTTAATTTGACACCTAATTCACTTTCATATCTTCAATATTAAGAAAGTTATGACCATTTTCATTCTCGGAAATTAGCATCTTGTTCCCCATTGTCTTTCAAGTGACTTAACTCAAAAGCTGTGATCTAGAATAGTCAAGAGCCCATAACTTTCTTAAAAATTAAGAGAACTCAATGAAATTTTCAGTTATTATCGATTGAAGCATTCTGAAACAAATATGAAACAATCTTACTTGGATGACCTGAAATTAAAGCATATAATTAGTTATCTAATTGTAGCTAATTACAAAATTAAATGAGTAGATCTAAACATCTATCCATTTCTTAAGAAAAGATAAACTTTTTTTAAATTGCCTAAGTGTCCAAATAACATCCACACAATAATCCACAATATAACATCATTTTTAAATCTAATTTTCATGAATTTATAGGCCAAATGGAAGGAATTTAGTGTTTAATGCCTGTAAATTAATGGCCATTTAAATCAACTAGCGAGTGGGTTTTAGTGGAATGCAGAGGATTAGAACGTTGCGGTTTGCGGTAAAGTCAGTATGAAAAATACAGCCGGTTCATACATTTTTTTTGTCCCCTTTTCGCAACATGAAAATGTTATTAAAGCCTTCCTAAAAACCAAGTTTTTATGTAAAAATAAACTGTGTAGCTTCTTTTAACGCCTACCTTAGATCCGTTCCGCTGTCACCGTTCAGAGCTTTAGAAGATGATTTTTAAACTACTCTAGTTAATAAATAATCTAGCGTAGTTTAAAAATACCTTCATGAATGAAATGTCGGAGTGATTTCTCTTTAGCGACGAAATCGCCCGACATGGATCGACTTGGACTGCCTAGAAAAAAATCAGCATTTTAAACCCGCCCCCCTCTGAAAGGCGCCAAAGTCGCGCACACGGGGAGCAGCAGAACTGCACCGCTGCTCAAGGTAGGTATTGTAACATACCTACTTCATGGTGAGTCAACTATTGTCATCTAATGCAATATTTTGAAAATTATAATTTTGCCTTGTAACACCATGACTCATTCAGTGGCACAGTTTTGGCAGCTCACAAATGGCAAGGGACAATCTCCGGATTCCTGGGGAACAACTGCACAGGAAGCTTCCGATTGTATTGGTGTAGGTTTGTAGACAGTTTGAGGTGTTGGTTGCACATTCATCAAGATCTGGAGAAATAAGCTCAGTTACTCAGCCAGAGGAATATTTTGAGGAAGGTGCAATGACATCAAACTGAAAAAACAAGTGCCTAGGGACATATATCATGTTGATTTTGAGGAATATGGACCAAAGGTGGCCAAAGGTGTCTACTTTAGATGGGGCATCTTGGTAGACATGAAAGTGATGGGCCAAATAGTCGGTTTCCATTCTCTTTGACAATGTGACTCTATGAGTCAACTCCTGGTGCATATGAACGACATTTGCTACTACATTTTTAAACAAGGTCCAATATTTTCAAAGTAAACTATGCAGGCTGACCTCTAAGCCTGGCAAGACTATGGGTTTACACCAAATTTACATGAGTATTCAATCGTTTTTGAAATTATGTTTAAAGCTTTCAATGCTTATGATCGATTCATTTAATGAAGTGTCAACCACTGCAATATAATTGCACTTTTTTGAATATTATGATTTTGTCTTGTAATTTCTGATCAACACCATTCCTCATTTGGCAGCTCGGTTCAGCCAGCTCAAAAAAGGCATAGGACAATCGCTGGATTCCAGCCTTTACATCTCACCATCGGTTTGGGAAAAGTTAAATGTTCCATACAAGCTGACAGTTGCACCAGGATAAAAGCACACAGAGAACTACTATCCCATTATTCCATCTGCAAAGATCTTTGTATCTACCATCACAAAGGGAAGAATTGGTTACATTGATGCTGAAGCCTGGATCACAACTGCACACAAGGTTTCCAATAGTGTTAGTTGAGGCCGGTACAATTACAACATTTAAAATACATTTACATTGGTTTATTTATCGGGATGGTTTTGATGAATATTGACTAAATATGGATAAATAGGACTACTTTAGATAGTGTATCTTGGAAGACATGAACGTGTTGGGCCAAACAGGTGGTTTCCATGTTCTTTGACGCTAATTATGCTAATTTCCACCTGCCCGCATTTGGTCTTTATTCCTCCAAACCTGTGCTATCCATGTACCTGTCCAACTGCTTAAATGTTGGGATAGTCCCTGCCTCAACTACCTCCTCTGGCAGCTTGTTCCACACACCCACCAACAATTGTGTGAAAAAGATACCCCTCAGATTCCTTTTAAATCTTTTCCGCTTGACCTTAAATATGTCCTCTGGTCCTCGACTAACCCACTCTGGGCAAGAAACTACCTGATCATTTCCTCTCATAATGTTATACACCTCTATATGATCACCCCTCATCCACCTGCGCTGCAAGGAAAAGAGTTCCAGCCTAAACCAGTATCAGACCTTCTCATCCTGGCAACGTAAATCTCTGTATCCTTTCCAGCTGAATAACATAATTCATATGACATGGTGCCCAGGTGCCCATGTATATAAAGGCAATTATTTTTAATAGAAAGATTAAACGAGAACTTACCGTTTGAAGTTTGATCTTTATTTTATGAGAAGCTGGAGTGAGAGACTATGTGAAGAAACCGCCAGCTCGCCAAAGCAACTGTATGAAACCACAGACCACTTGTACCAAATTAAACTATGGAAAGATTAATAACCCTTGACTTACCAAATGTAGAGCATGTAGTCTCTCACTCCAACTTCTCATAAAATAAAGATCAAACTTCAAACAGTAAGTTCTCATTTAATCTTTATTTTATATCAAAGTATCGTGATGAGACTACATGAAGCTTTCAAAGTTCTGTGGTTTTATGTAGTAAACCAATCTGTATGTGAACACATTACACAGATAAACCATAAATGGTTGAAAGAAAAAACATACGCCATTCAAATATGATGCATTTTACATACATGCATATTACCCTTAACAGGACCAAAATCCCATTACATCGGGGTTAGACAAATGTCTTAATTAACACAACCCAGAATTCTATCTGTAAATTGTCCAGATCTGTTAATCGGATTATTATAAAACGTCCAAAACATGCATTCATCTGACCATCCTGCTGTTGCAAGAATGTATTCAAGAGGAACCTCCATTCTATTTGCTGCCGATGTGGCTGCAGCCCTGGTAGATGAATCTACCAGGACTGCAAAATACTTGAAAAAAATCAGTATTTACTCCCGCTTTCAACAGCGTACACTTTTTCAATCTAGCAATAGTCTGCACCGACACTCTCTTGTGTGGCTTTTTATAACTTATAAAAAAAGCTGGTTCCTCATCGCGAAGATTTTTAGTAACCTCAATGTACTTCTTCGCATAACTAACAACACACAATCTCCGATCCGGGGGGTACGCTGCCAGATCTAATTTGTATCCCACCGCACCTGGCCTGCTCTGCTTTATCAGATAATTCACATAAAATACCACTTTCTTGTCAGATACAACGGAGTTATCCAGACGCAGAGTTTATGCAAAGACTGAGCTCTTTGCGCTGAAATAAGTGCCACAAGCATCGCTCATTTATGAGTGAGCTGTTCCAATGACAGTGATGCAGCTGGTGCCTGATTGCAAAGCAAACTTAAAACTACTTTCATATTCCACACTTCATTATTTCTAGGCCTTGGATGGTTCATATTAAAGACACCTTTCATGAACTTATACACCAATGGATGTGCCAATCGTTTGATGTCCCAACCCAAGCACTAGGTATGATGATAAAGCACTGCGAGCAATGTTAATAGCACTATAACTTAAATGCTTCTCAAAAAATAAAACTGAAATTCCAAAACATCAGCTACTTCTGCCTTAAGGTAGTTCAGATGTGCATCCTCACAAAACGTTTCCCATTGTTTTATGTATGTAGAATACTGCCTTCTTGTGCCATCTCGTCAAGCTGCAGTGATCATGTCAACTGTCCTGCTGGTTAGTCCTATTCGCTCGAAAGGTTTCCTTAAATCCTGCAAATTAATAAATCAATGCGATCATGCAATGGATGAGGTGCCCTAGTGACAGGCTGAAATAACAATTATTCATGTCTGTGAGCAACCATAGGAACTTCCTTCAGTAATCCTTTCAACAATGGGTACCATGGTTGAGTAGGCCAATTAGGTACTGCTATAATTCCTGGTGCCTTGTCCTGAATTATCTTTTGCAACCATCTTCCGATAAGGCAGAATTCTGTCCGTTCATTGAATTTTCTAGACCTGGTGTCTGCTACTACATTGTATCTACCTGGCAGGCGAGCAGCTGACACCCATATTCTTCTATCTATACACCATGACCAACTGGTCTTTGCCAGTGTATCACATGATAGAGACCTGCAACCACTTATATGATTCACATATGCTACTGCTGTGTTGTCCAATTGCAGCCTGACATGCATATCATGTTCATTCCCACAATACGCTGTTAAAGCATGGAATGCTAGCATTTCCAAATAGTTTTTACCATACTTCTGGCCAAGTCGCAATTCTTCCACAGTCCACCTGCCACCACAACTAGAGTTGGTGTCAGTTGCTCCCCAACTTTGTCCCACTAGCACCTCTTTGTAATGTAATTGTGGTTTACTGGGTAGAATGACATCTGAACACTCGTGTGTGTGCTCAATCCACCACTGTAATTCTGATGTCTGATTTCCAGTGTAAATTATGCAGGCTGACCACCAAGTCTGGCAAGGCAATTGCATTGCATCAATATTTCTGAGTAATCAACCGCTTTTGAAAATGATGGTTAAGAGCTTGTCCCACTTGGGCAACCTAATCCGCGAGTTCTGGCGAGTTTGCCCTCGACTCATACTCGCAGCATGGTTGACATGAGGTCGTAGGGGGTCTTCGTAATTCTCCTTCATGCGGGAGAGTCATCTCCGCGTACTTGAGGCCTCAGCTAGGTCACAGCATTTTTTCAATATGGTAAAAAATGCCCACGAGTAAAAAAAGGTCGCCATGGAAAAAATCCATACCCTTTGTGCTTGTAGGTTTATCGTAGTAGGTCATAGTAGATTGGCATGTTAGTCGTAGGTAATCGAGGGTAGTCGAAGGTAGTCCAGGGTAGCTGTGAATAGTCTTCATCATCGTCGAAGGCAGGTCAAAAGGAGGTTGAAAGAGATCGAAGGAGGTCGTCTTCACTCGCCAGTATTCGGTGTCCAATTTTCTCCAAGTTAGTCAAAGCAAGTCGAAGCTAGTCTTCAACATAGTCGAAGGAGGTCAAAGGAGGTCTTCTACATAGTCAAAGGAGGTCTTCAAGATGTCATTTTTTCAAACTCTTCTAAACTCGCCAATTAGGTCGCCCATGTGGGACAGCCCCTTTAGAACTTTCAATGTTTATGATCGATCCACTTCATGGTGAGTCAACTATTGTAATCTAATTGCAAATTTTTGAAAATTATTGTTTTGCCTTGTAACACCATGACTCATTTGGTGCCACGGTTTTGGCAGCTCACAAATGGCAAAGGACAATCGCTGGATTCCAGCCTTTACATCTCACCATTGGTGTTTGAGAAATGTTCAATTTTCTATACAAGGTGTCAGCTGCACCAGGGTAAAAACACACAGAGAACTACTATCCCTTTTTTTCCATCTGCAAAGATCTTTGTATTAAAAAAATCTTACCATCACAATGGGAAGAATTGGTTACATTGATGCTGAAGCCTGGATCTCAACTGCACAAGAAGCTTCCAATAGTATTAGTGCAGATTTGTTGACAGCCTGATGTATTGGGTGCACATTCATCGATGTCTAAAGAAATAATCACGGTTACTACTGTTGCTAATTGTTGACATTTGCCAACACATTTTCAAACTCAGCAGACATATCCAATGTAAACGATGCAGGCTGTCTTCTAATCCTGGCAGAAGTAGTGCATTGATTCAAGCAGTGTAATATTTAAGACAATGTAAACAAAAAATGATTCAGACACATAATTTTGCTTCGGAGTCACGTGAGTGACTACGTGAAGAACCCCATCCAGCCGCACGTGTGTCATTACATCAGACGCATTGGTGCAGTCGGCCGGTTGGAGCAGCAGAGCTCCTCCAAGCGGTAAGTTTAAAACGCAAGGTAAGTTTCAAACTTTTTCTTGTGCTCACTTTCTGCTTTAGCATCAACTTTCGCAGCCAGGGCGATGGACGTGCCTATAGACCATATCCTCGCGGCCGCAGGGTGGTCCAGTGAGCTGACCTTCCAGAAATTCTATCATAAACCGATTGCAAGGCTGGGGGTATTTGCTGAGTCTGTTTTGAGTTCTGTTATATAGTCCCCCCTGAGATAAGAGGGGTCGCTATTGTTTTTCTTTGTAAATGAACCGTTAATTCATTTAAACAATGTGATGATTGATCCATTATTGATTATTTAACGATTTGAGTCAATCAATGCAAGTGTGAACGCCGTATTTGGGTCTGCGGCATGAAATCGCAGAGCTTTGAAATCGTCACGTAGTCACTCACGTGACTCCGAAGTAAAACAGTAAGATTAAACGAGAACTTACCAGTTTGAAGTTTGACCTTTGTTTTGTGAAGAGTTACGATGAGGGATTACGTGCCCTCTGCTCCCAACCCTCATAAATATCATCTGGTAGTTTTAGTCTTCTGTTATCTTATTATTGTACTTCAGTCACTATTACCTGTGATTTCACACTGCTGCTTTGAAGATTGACGCATGTGCGGCTGGACGGGGTTCTTCACGTAATCCCTCATCGTAACTTCTCACAAAATAAAGATCAAACTTCAAACTGGTAAGTTCTCATTTAATCTTACTATTTTGTGGCACAGTTTTGGCACAGAGGTGGAGGGGGGGGAGGGGAAGGAGGAGGGGGGGGGGAAAGGAGGAGGGTGAAGAGGGAAAGGGGGAGAAGGAGGCTAATCATTTAACTGTACCTTAATTGGTGCATGTGACAAATAAATAATTTGATTGATTGATTGTTGTATTGAGTTCTTTGTGACACTGTATTCCAGGCACACACTGCACTGAACACCCAATATGCACACCAGGCAGTCTAGGCTACATCATAAATGTGCGCAATGCATAATGCCTTGCATAACACTGTACAAGTAAGTAACAGATGCAGGCAGATGCAGGTGTAGTTACATAAATCTGTTTTGCCATGTTCTTCTTTGTGTTGTTAACATGTGCCCACGAAAGAAAAACAACAACAATGGCATGTGGAAGCATTTTTGAAAATTTCAGGAAATAACATCAAATTCCAGGAAATTTGTGATTCTATTTCAAGAATTAAAAAAATGAGTTGTGGAAACACTGGATTCGGGTAACAACAATAGACACAAAATGCTGGTAGACAAAAATGATGGTGAAACTCAACGGGTGAGGCAGCATCTATGGAGCTATATCATTCGCTCCATAGATGCTGCTTCACCCGCTGAGTTTCTCCGGCATTTTTGTCTACCCTCGATATTCCAGCATCTGCAGTTCCTTCTTAAACACAAAATGAGTTACTCATCAGAACAGACAGAATATCTGGATAGAAGGAATGAGGGACATTTATGGTCAAGACCCTTTTTTCAGAAGATGAATTGATATGTAAGAAACTTTGTATTTGAAAATTCCTACCATCACAAATGGAAGAGTTGGTCACATTGGTGCTGAAGCCTGGGTCACAACTGCACACAAAACTTCCAATTGCATTGGTGCAGATTTGTTGACAGTTTGTGGTGTTGGTTCCACATTCATCAATGTCTGGAGGAAAAAGAGTAAATGACCTGTCAAGCACTTCCAAAGACTTTTGTCTTTGCCAAATAAAACTCTACAACTTGTAATCATGAGATGCAAAAGAGGATAAGCAATACAACAACTGAAATAAATCATCCCTATTTTTAACATCCTACTGAAGGAAATGTGCCCATTCCCTGAAAATTCACATTGAATAAAATAAAATAATTATTAATTTATTAAATAGATAGTTCAGGAACATTTTACAATGTGGCGCAAAATGTTGCAGTGATATATTATTCCCGACCTCCAATAAAATATGTGCTTGAAACTATCCTACCAGCACAAAGCGAAGAATTGGTCACATTAATGCTGAAGCCTAGGTCAACTGCACAGGAAGTGTCCGATTGTGTTAGTGGGATTGGATCGCCGACAGTGCGCAGACTTGTGGTTCTAGCAGTTGTTTCGCCATAGGCAGGGTGGAGCGGGTTCGCCATGATGAGTCATTCAGCCGAAGATCCCAGGAGAAGGTTGCGGATGATGTTTCGTAGGTCGAGATAGACATCAGAGCTGGCTCTGTGTGAGCGTTCCATTAGTTCTTTTACACTTCGTACCGCGCGCTTGGACCGTTGGACAACGGGTCTCGGGGCTGCTGGTAATATGGTGAAAATCACAGTGTTTCACAAAATCTTTGAAACGCTGACTGGAGAATTGAGTTCCATTGTCTGAGGGTAGCTTGAGGGGTGCTCCATGGACAGAAAAGTGGCAAATGAGTTTTTGGACGACCATGGCTGAGGTCAGGCTACTGAGCAGGGACTATAGAAGGCATGGACATCATAGGCAGAGTGGGGTCCCGGTCCCAGGGCTTTGGTATGGGTGTCAGTGTATTCTGCAACCCGGCAGGCACGTTCACCCTTATCTAGTGTGAGCTTCTCATCCTGAGTAGTTCATTTCTCATCTTGTCATTCAGGATGCCATATAAGAGTCTGTCACGGATGAGTATGTCACGGTTTTGGAAGTGGCATCTTGCAGCAATGCTCTTCAATGCGCCAATGTAGGATTCGACTGTCTCGTCCTCTTGTTGGCTACGGGACAAAGACTTGTGGCGTTTCATGATAACGTTAGTGCGAAGTTGGCACAGGTCATGGAACTTTCGGAGGAGGCAGGTGGGGTCTCTGATGGACTCTGCTGGGTCACAACCTGTGTTACCACTTCAGTATGATTTGGAGAGTAGTAGAAATCCTTTGCCGGCAGGGCAGCATCTGTGCCCGCTACATTAAGGAGAATTGATGCAACGATGTGGGGAGCAGCTCCCTGGTGGGCAGCATCTAGGAAAATTCCAAATTCCAACTCGAAGATGCGCCAACGTTCGGCAAGTTCACTGTCGAATACCAAAGGATCAGGTTTATGAAACGATCCTGCCATGACAACAGAGCGATGGTCCGTTGTTAAAAAAATAAACTAAAATAATTTCAGGCAAAAGAGTTGGAGACGTGGCTCAAAGATTCTGACACCATGTTTGTGAATGATCCACGACACCATACATGGTGAAAGATTAATCTTTATTCCATAAGTAATCCAGAACGTTTAAACTGCCAGCCATTCATATCCAGCTCGGCGTGGCTTCTGAGAGCTGGCTGACCTTGTAAGTGTAATACCGTGTAGTACCGTAATACCATGTCATGGGTGGCATGCAAAAAAGTGTAGTGGAGATTATCAATGGCATGGATGAATAAGGGTTAATCTACACCATTGTGCTTGGGAAGAGATCCATTAGCCTTATAAGATGACAGCTGCACCAGTGCATAAACACACAAAGAACTATTATCCTTTATGTCCATCTGTAAAGAATGTTATATTTAAAAATTCCTACCATCACAAATGGAAGTGTTAGTCACATTGATACTGAAGCCTGGGTCACAACTGCACACAAAGCTTCCAATTGTGTTGCTGCAGATTTGTTGACAGTTTGAGGTGTTGGTTACACATTCATCAATGTCTGGAGGAAAAATAATAAATGACATGTCAAGCACTTGCAAGACTTTTGTCTTTGCCAAATAAAACTCTACAACTTCTAATCATGAGATGCAAAAGAGGATACGCAATCCAACAACTGAAATAATTATCCCTAATTTTAACATCCTACTGTAGGAAATGCACCCATTTCCTGAACACTCATAATGAATAAAATTAAATTATTATTAAATTATGACATTGATAGTTCAGGAACTTTTTACAGTGTAGCACAAAATGCCACAAAATATTATTCCCCAACTCGGGAAAATATCTGCTTGAAGCTATCCTACCAGCACAAAGTGAAGAATTGGTCAAATTAATGCTGAAGCCTGGGTAACAACTGCACAGGAAGCTTCCGATTGTGTTGGTGCAGTTTTGTTGACAGTTTAAGATGTTGATTACACATTCATCGATATCTGGAGAAATAAGTTCAGTTACTCAAAGGAATATTTTGAGGCAGGTACAATGACTTCAAATTGAGAAACAAGTGCCAAGAAACAAGTCTCAGGTTGGTTTTGAGAAAAATGGACAAAATGTGGCTAAATCTGACTACCTTAGATAGGGCATCTTGGTAGACATGAACATGATGGGTCAAACAGTCGTTTTCCATGGTCTTTGACACTGTTATTCTATGAGTCAACTCCTGGTGCATATCAATGACATTTTGTCCCTATTGTTTTAAATGAAGACCACTGTCTATCAATTTAAACTCTGGAGGCTGATTTCCAAGCCTGGATTGAGTATGGTTTTGTGTCAAAATAGAAATGAGCAATCAATCGCTTTTGAAAATGATGCTTCAATGCATAAGATCAAATTTGTATGGAAAAAAAGACATCTACATTGCGGTGACCCATGCACTGTAATATGGAGTCACAGAGTGATACAGTGTGGAAAGGCCCATCGGCCCAACTTCTCCACACTCGCCAACATGTCCCAGCTACACCAGTTCCACCTGCCCACGTTTGGTCTATATCCCTCGAAGCTCGTCCTATCCATGTACTTGTTCAACTGCTTCTGAAATGCTGGGATAGTCCCTGCCTCAACTACCTCCTCTGGCATCCCCCTTTGTTAAATCCCTCCCCACCTATGTTCAAGACACCTCAGACACTCTCCGTTGGCTCTGCACATTCCGTTGTCCAGGCCCCCATCCTCTCATCTTCACCATGGAAGTCCAGTCACTATACACCTGCATCCCCTACCAGGATGGTCTCAAAGCCCTCCGGTACTTCCTCGACCAGAGGAACAACCCATACCCATCCACTGACACCCTCCTCCGCCTAGCGGAGTTGGTCCTTACCCTCAACAACTTCTCTTTTGACTCCTCCCATTTCCTCCAAACACAAGGCGTAGCTATGGGCACACGCATGGGCTCTAGCTACGCCTGCCTCTTTGTCGGGCACGTCGAACAATCTTTGTTCTCGGCGTACCAGGGCCCCACCCCCGACCTTTACCTCCGTTACAATGACGACTGCTTTGGTGTCACCTCCTGCACCCACGCACAACTGACTGACTTCATCCATTTCACCACCAACTTCCATCCGGCACTCAAATATACTTGGACCATTTCCGACATTTCCCTACCATTCCTTGACCTCACCATCTCTATTGCAGGTGATACACTCCTGACTGACATCCACTACAAACCAACTGACTCCCACAGCTACCTGGACTACTCTTCCTCCCACCCTTCTTCCTGTAAGGACTCCATCCCCTATTCCCAATTCCTCCGTCTACACCGCATCTGCTCCCAGGATGACGCGTTCCACACCAGGTCATCCCAAATGTCCTCGTTCTTCAGAGAACGGGGTTTCCCCTCCTCCACTATAAATGAGGCTCGCACCAGGGTCTCCTCCATACCCCGCAACACTGCCCTCTCTCCACATTCCCCCACTCACAACAAGGGCCGAGTCCCCCTGGTCCTCACCTTTCACCCCACCAGCCAGCGCATACAACAGATAGTCCTCCGCCAGTTTCGCCACCTTCAACGTGACCCCTCCACTCACCACATCTTCCCATCTCCCCCCCTGTCTGCCTTCCGCAAAGACCGCTCCCTCCGTAACTCCCTTGTCAATTCTTCCCTTCCCTCCCGCTCCACTCCTTCCCCGGGCACTTTCCCTTGCAACCGCAAGAGATGCTACACTTGTCCCTTCACCTCCCCCATCCACTCCTTTCAGGAACCCAAGCAGTCATTCCAAGTCCGACAGAGGTTCACCTGCACCTCCTCCAACCTCATCTACTGCATCCGTTGCTCCAGATGCCAGCTGATCTACATCGGTGAGACCAAGCGGAGGCTGGGCGATCGTTTAGCCGAACACCTCCGCTCGGTCTGCAATAACCAACCCGACCTCCCGGTGGCTCAGCACTTCAACTCCCCCTCCCATTCCGTATCCGACCTCTCGGTCCTGGGCCTCCTCCACGGCCAGAGTGAGCAACACCGCAAGTTGGAGGAACAGCACCTCATATTCCGCTTGGGGAGTCTGCATCCTCTGGGCTTAAACATTGAATTTTCTCAATTCTGTTAACCCAGACTGCCCCCACCCCTCTCCCCCAGCCCTCGGGCCCTGACATTCCTCCTCCATCTCCCCCCCCCCCTCCCCAGTCGCACTAGCTTCTCATTTTCACACCACAAACAGCTTACAATGGCCTGTTTCCCTTATCATCAATACTTTTTTGCATATCTTTCATTCATTGTTCTTTATCTCTCCACATCACTGTTTATATCTCTCGTTTCCCTGATCCCTGACCAGTCTGAAGAAGGGTCTCGACCCGAAACGTCGCCTATCTCCTTCGCCCCTTAGATGCTGCTGCACCCGCTGAGTTTCTCCAGCTTTTTGTGTAACCCTACCTCCTCTGGCAGCTTGTTCCACACACCCACCAACAATTGTGTGAAAATGTTACCTCTCAGATTCTTATTAAATCATTTCCCCTTCACCTTAAACATGTCCTCTGGTCCTCGACTAACCCACTCTGGGCAAGAAACTCTGTGCATCTACCCGATATTTTCCTCTCATGATCTTATACACCTCTATATGATCAACCCTCATCCACCTGCGCTGAAAGGAATAGTCCCAGCCTACTCAACCAGTCCCTAAAGCTCAGACCTCCTCGTCCTGGCAACGTCCTCATAAATCTTCTCTGTACACTTTCCAGCCTAATAACATAATTCCTATTACATGGTGCCCAGGTGCCCATGCATATAAATGCAATTATTTTAAATTTATGATTTTGCCTTGTAATTACTGATCAACAAAGTGACTCATTCGGTGGCACGGTTTTCGCAGCTCACAACTGGCAAGGGACAATCTCTGGATTCCAGCCTTTACATCTCACCATTGATGATTGGGAAAAGTTCAATTTTCCATACAAGCTGACAGCTGCACAAGGTTGAAAACACACAGAGAACTACTATCCCTTTTACACAACTGTACAATACTTTGTATTAAAAAATTCCTACCATCACATGGGGAAGAATTGGTCATGTTGTTTCCATGCTCTTTGACACTGTGAATCTATGATTCCTGATGCATATCAATGACATTTGTCACTGTTGATAATGAGGTCCAACATTTATCAAATTAAACTCTGTGGCTGATTTCTAAGCCTGGATTGAGTATGGATTTGTGTCAAAATCATTTTCCGAGTGGGAGCATTCAATAGCTGTTGAAAATGACGCTAATTTTCAATGTGTAAGATCAAATTTGTATAAAAAAACATAGAATTCTATATTATGGTGAGATGTAATATGGAGTCATAGGTTAGGTATGTTACTAAACTTACCTTTAGCTGCGCTGCAGTTCTGTCACTGGCCATGTGCACGACTTTTGCGCCTTTGGTTGGGGGGGGGGGTTAACATGCGGTTTTACTCTATTTTCCGGAGTTATATTTTCTCGGGGTGCGAGCTTTGCTGAAGATTCGTTCCGACTGCTGGTATGTGAATTTTTTAATTAATTATTATTTTTTTTAAATCGTCCGACTATTTCAGCTTAAAATGAGCTTCTAATGCCGTGAACGCCGACAACGGGGACGGATTTCACATAGGGGACAGGTAAAGGAAAGCCGTTTATTTTTACATATAAACTTGCTTGTTAAGATAGAATAGAATTGAATAGAATGCTATTTATTGTCATTCAAACAGGTTTGAACGAAATTGCATTTTCTACAGTTTTATTTACATGACAAAAAAACCTAAGACCCACACTTAACACAGTTTACACAAACATCCATCACAGTGAATCTCCAACATCTCCTCACTGTGATGGAAGGCAAAGTCTTATCTCTTCCTTTGTTCTTCACCCGCGGTCCAGCAGTCCAACTGCAGCATCTAGACAAACTGGGGCACCCGATGTTAAAGCCCCCGGTGGACGATGGTAAGTCCTGTGGCCATTAAGCCACGCGGGGCGATGTTTGGCCCTGGCTCCGTGTCCTGTAAACCCCGCGGTTCAAGCAGTCCAACCCGCGGTCCAGCAGTCCAAACGCAGCGTTTAGGCGAACTGGGGCTCCGATGATAGAGCCCCCGGCGGACAATGGTAAGTTCCGTGGCCGCTAACCTGCGGCTGGCGATGTTAGGCCCCGCTCCGTGTCCTTTAAACCCCGCGATTCTAGCGGGAGAAGTTGCCATTGCGGGAGCTCCGAAAAGCCGTCTCCCACCAGGGACCTGGAGCTCCCGATGTTCCTGTCCACCAGGCCAGCAGCCGGAGCTTACGAAGCTCCAAAGTCAGGTCGCAGCCGAGCGCCACCATAACTATCCCTGCTCCAAAGTCGGCCAGCTCTGCGATGTCAGGTCCGCAGGCTCCGCAACTGGAGCCTTTAGGTTGCTCCTGGCCGGAGGCCGCCGCCGGCTCCACGATGTTAGGCCCAACAACACCGGAGACCCGACAGGGAAAAAGTCGGGTCCCCACACAGGGAAGAACTAACGGTTTCCCCCACATCCCCCCCCTTCCACCCCCCACATATACACAGCTAAAAAAATAATAAAAACTAAGCTCAAGACCTACATTTAACAAGACAAATATTTTTAAAAACAAGACGGAGGACTGTAGACGAGCCACTGCCGTTAGGCGCCGCCACACCTCTTAATGTTTGATTAAGATGACCTTAATCAAAATTTCATGTTGCGAAATGGTGATTTATTCCCCATTGGAACTGGCAGTATTTTTCCTGCCGATATGGGGTTTAAATTCACCGCAAACCCCAACGTTCCAATCCATCACGTTCCATAAAATCCCACTCGCAAGATGATTTAAATGACCATTAATTTACAGGCATTAAACACAAAATTCCTTCAATTTGGCCTATAAATTCATGACAATAAGATTTAAAAATCATGTTATATTGTGAAATCTTGTGTGAATGTTATTTGGACACTTAAGCTTTTTAAAAAATCTTAATTTTTTCTTAAGAAATGGATAGATGTTTAGATCTAGTAATTGAATCTTGTAATTAGCTACAATTGGGTAACTAACTAATTATATGCTTTAATTTCAGGTCATCCAAGTTAGATTGTTTGATATTTGTTTCAGAATGCTTCAGTCTGTAATAGCTGAAAATGTCTTTCAGTTCTCTTAATTTTTAAGAAAGTTATGGGCTTTTGATCACAACTTTTGTTGGAAAAGGAATAGGGAACAAGATGCTAATTTCACAGTATGAAAATGGCGATAACTTTTTTAATACTTAAGATATGAAAGTGAATTAGGTGTCAAATTAAACTTCTTTTTATGCTTTATCTGATGGGATAAATTGCAGACTTGATTTTTAAAATCTCAAAATTTTGTAACGTTGCTACATAGGTAATCCTACAACTGAAATAACTTATCCCTACTTTTATATTTCCTTCTGCAGATAATATGTAGATGATATGTGTGTATACCTTTAATATAGTGACATAACCACCACTAACCACTCCCCTTACCATCCAGTATAATTGTGACCTTCCCACCCCTGAGTCCCTCTCTAGCATCCGTGACAGACCACGTACAGCTAGGGCTGTGAAGAATTGGACTAGTGATTAAGTAGTATAAAAGTATGTGTGTAAAAGACCATTCTTACATGGTGTCAGAAGATTCTTGCCCTGCGCCTCCAGTTTACCGGTTTTTGTTTCTTCAGTCCAAGTTTTCCCCTTCTCTTTATTACCATGTCTTCTGCCTGCCGCAAACCTAATGTTCTGGTTTTTGATTCTGACATCGCCCACCGCTGGAATGTCTTCAGGCGCGACTTTGAACATTATGTTACGATCACGCACCCTGCGGTCAAGGCTTCTCTACTGCTCAACCTGGCCAGTCCCGAAACGATCGGAGTCATTCGTCTACAGTCCCGACGAGAGTGCCCAGGACCCGGTATGTCTGCTTGCCAAGTTCACTGCGTTGTGTGACATCCCTACCAATTGCTTATTGGAGCAGTTGAAACTGTTCGGTCGCCACCAAAACCCGGGTGAGTCAGTCTGCTTGCCGCTGCAGCCTTGACACGCTGACACCTGAAACTGTCACCCGGGACATTTTAGTTTACGGCCTCCGGGATGAGAAACTGAGGGCTGAGCTTCTTCGCAAGCCCGATCTGACTTTTGACGAGACGCTGCATGCCTCCCGCCTGGCAGAGGCTATCAACTCGGTGGTGTCGCATCCTGATCATGACATTCGAGTGGCTAGCGTTACCGGCCGTCGGACCACGACACAGCAGTGACAACGGGGAAACCCCCCGCCTGGGACCAAGACCCCTCAGCATTTCCCAAACTGTAACTTTGTTTCCCATCGTTTTAATGTGTGCCCCGCTCTGGGTAAAACTTGCAATTTCTGCCACAAGCAGAACCACTTTTCTGCAGCATGTCGTTCCCATGGGAAGCCTGCACAGCCACAGCGTAACTTCTCTAACTACTTGGTACAGGCTGATACCGCGTCTGGTTCACATCACCAGTATGAAGAACTCCCTCTGTCTGACTCCAGCTCCTCCCAATGTGAGCGCAGCGTGTTTTCTCTCAAGGATGCACCTGCGCTGATAACGCACCCTACCGTTCAAGTCACAGTCAACGGAACGAGCTTCTCTGCTAAAGTCGACAGAGGGGCTGCTGCCAACGTTATGTCAACAAGCTTGTTCAAGAAGATTTGAAATAATGAGCTTGTTACCACTGACCGCTCTGTCTTGCATGCCTATGGGAGAGGCATGCTCGTTCCAGTGGGGAAGGCCACTCTCCACTGCAAGGTACTGAAGGCCTCTCTGCCCCTCTCTTTCTTTCTGCTAGACAGCAAATGCACACCCCTGCTGGGCATCCGAGCATGCCAGGACCTCGGCCTGGTCAACTTCCACCGTGACATTCACCTGGTGCAGTCGCCCCTGGACTCGCTAACCGAGTATCTAGACCATTTTAACGATGAGCTGGCAGGCTCCCCTGCAGCTACAAGATCGCTCTCAATTTCGACATCGAGCCTGTTATCCGCCCGCCGCACCGGGTCTCCTTCGCGATGAATGACAAAGTCGAGTCTACCCTCCATGACATGGTGTCCATGGGCATCCTGAAGGAGGTGAGCGAACCCACCCGGTGGGTCTCCAACATGGTTGTTGCAGCAAAGGAGGACAAGAGCAAAATATGGATCTGCATCAACACGAAGGACCTGAACTTGGCCATCAAGCGCCCGCATTACCCCATGTGAACTGTTGAGGACGTTGCTGCACAGGTCGGTCCGGCAACTGTGTTTTCGGTTCTCGATGCCAAGGGCTCATTCTGGCAGATACCACTTGACGAGCAGTTTTCATACCTGACAACTTTCAGCACACCCTTTGGCAGGTTCCGCTTTCTCCGCATGCCATTCGGAATTAACTCTGCCAGCGAGGTATTCCAAAGGACAATGGAACAACTGTTTGCCGGTCTCCCATGTGCCATCATAGTTGACGACATCCTGGTCTACGGAAAGGACGTCGCCGAGCGCGACTGCAACCTCCGCCGAGTTCTGGATCGGGCACGAAAAATCAACCTAAAGCTGAACCCAAAGAAGTGCCGTTTCCGCATCCCAGAAGTCACCTATGTGGGGCACGTCTTCACGGCATCGGGGCTGAAGCCCGACCCGCAGAAAACGTCCACTATCTCCGAGATGTCATCACCGACTGACGTACCTGGTCTACAACGTTTCTTAGGCATGGTCAAATACCTGGGGAAGTTCATCCCAGACCTGAGCGAACTGAGCGCACCCTTAAGTGACCTGGTCAAAAAGGACACTGCTTGGGTTTGGTTCCCACAACATCAGAAAGCTTTTGACACTCTGAAGTCGAGATTGGTCAGTACCCCGACGTGAAAGTATTTCGACCTCAAGTGCCCCATTGTCCTCACTTGTGATGCCTCCAAGTTCGGCCAAGGGGACGCATGTCTGGAACTGCACGACGGCCTGCAAATGCCCGTGTCTTATTCTTTCCGAACGATGACTCCCGCCGAACAGCATTATGCCCAGATCGAAAAGGAGCTGCTGGCGGCCGTCTTTGCCTGCTCTAAGTTCAAAGACTATATTTTGGGCAACTGCTTTTCCATTGAGACAGACCACCAGCCTCTGGTTTCTATCCTTAACAAGCCTATGCACTTTACCTCCTCCAGACTACAGCGCATGATGCTTCAGCTCCAACGGTTCACATTTACAGTGGTTTATCGCAAGGGCAAAGACATGTTCGTTGCCGACACGCTGTCACGGGCGCAACTCGCATCCACCGAACGTCACCCCTATGAGGCGTCTGACCTGATGGTTCTCAACGTTAATTTTGTGCCTTCTAAACAGATGAAGTCCCTGGTCCAGCACACTGCTGAGGACTTTTCCCCACAACAGCTTGCCGCAGTGATCAGGTGGGGCTGGCCGGACAGCCGTTCTGCCCTGCCGGCTGGTGCAGTGCCTTATTTCCTGGTTCGTGATGAACTCGTGCTGCATGATGGTGTAATTGTGAAGGGGCACAAGGTGGTGTTGCCCGCTACGTTGCCCGACCACTACTTTCAAACTGCACACCGTGGCCATCCCGGGGCTGAGGCCACTCTATCCAACGCTCAGAGCCAGTTCTACTGGCCTGACACGGCACAATACATCCGTGTGAGGGTTTCCTCCTGTCCGACTTGTAACAGCCTCGCTCCGCACCAGCAGCGGCAGCCTCTCATGCAACAGCCTGCCCCCGAGCTCCCCTGGTCTGCGGTGGCAACTGACATCTTCGAGTGGCGTGGACAGCACTTCCTGGTGCTTGTCGACTCCTACTCCAGCTGGTTCGAGGTCGCATCGTCTGCTGTCATCGAGAAGCTGCACCGCCACTTTGCGACCTTTGGATCCCCGGCCAGCCTGCAGTCGGCCAATGGCAGCCAATTCACCAGTGCGGAGTTCCGGGATTTCGCTGATAGCTGGAATTTCCGCCACTATACCAGCAGCCACGAATACCCACAGAGCAACGGCCTGGCTGAGCGCGTGGTCCGCAGTGCAAAGGGGTTGCTGAAGCGTTGTTGTTTATCTCGCTCTGACATTCACTTTGCCCTCCTCAACCTTCGCAACATCTCCAGCGACCATGCTATGGGCTCCCCGGCGCAGCGCCTTATGTCTCGCATCACGAGGCCTCCGATCCCGGTGACCCAGCAGTCGCTCGAACCCTCCATCCGCTGTCCAGAAGCGCATTGCCATTGGCAACATATCCAGAAGCGCTCCCATGACAGGTCCTGCCGTCCCCTTCCACCTCTCTTCCCTGGCCAGATCGTCCGCATGCGATCGCCCTCCGGCCACTCCAGGCTTGCTACTGTCGTAGGCTCTGCTGGTTCCCCACGTTCGGACCTGGTTGACCACGATGGGACAATCTACCCGAGGTCCCGACAACACCTCCGGCTTGTGAACGAACCTCGTCCTCCTCCCGCTGCCCCGTATGCCCCTCCCCCGTGCCAATGACAACGATGCTGCCTCAGTCCATGCCTGCACGTCCTTCCCAGCCTTGTTCACCCAAGGCTCATCCGCCCTCCCCTGTGCGTCCGCCCGCTGCGGTCCCTGTTTCTCCGCCTTCTCCATCCTCTCTATCTCCCCGTGGATCCCCTGTCATGGTTGTTCCTCCTGCCCTTGCGCCGACCCTTTTCGTTCCCGTCAAGGGGGGAAATGGCGAGGTACGGACCCGGTCGGGCCACCTTGTCAAGCCGCCCGACCGTTATGGTGATTTTGTGTGATTGATGCTTCCTGTGTAACTGTTGTTTAAATGCCCTTAGCGTATGAGACGTGGTCGCCCTGTCACAACCCTATAGCTTATTTGTAGAGTAAGGATGTAGATGATATGTGTGTATACCTTTAATATAGTGACATAACCACCACTAACCACTCCCCTTACCATCCAGTATAATTGTGACCTTCCCACCCCTGTGTCACTCTCTAGCATCCGTGACAGACCACGTACAGCTAGGGCTGCGATGTATTTGACTAGTTAATAAAGTAGTATAAAAGTATGTGTGTAAAAGACCATTCTTTACAGTACCCATTCTATGAAGACTGACAGTGAATTTTACTTCGGAGTCACGTGAGTGACTACGTGAAGAAGACCCCGCCTGGCGCTGGAACGGCATTACGTCGACGCTATCGGCAAAGGAAGAGCTGCAGAGCGCAGCTCCAGCACAGCGGTAAGGAAACGGCCCGCAGGTAAGTAAAATTATTTTACTTCCAGGGCGTTTTTCTTAAAACTCCGTAGGCTGGTAGGAAACCAGCAGGAGTTTAAATAAAAATAAAATGTTTTAAAAAGAAAATCGCGGGTAAAACGTGCGTCCCGGGGTGTAAAAAGTCGGGACAGCAGACTATTGCGGAGCCGGTTCCGATACCGGTGGCCGATTGAAATACCCGTTAGGGAGCCTTTAGTTGCTCCACAAACAACACTTGAAAACCCAGTGCCTAAAAGTAAAAGAGGCTTGAAAGGCCTGAGGTTTCTAAAAGATCCTGTAAGGTAAGCCTAAAATTGGCTAAGTATGGATCTAATGGAGGAAATTCTCCAAATTATATCAACCAAGGGTCTAAGTACCCAAAATATTCCCAGGCAGCCCCTGAGGGGGTTCCATATCGTGAATATGGTGCCAATTCGAATTGGGAATTTGAAACCCCAGTGCCTGGGTATGGACTGGAGGAAGTCTCCTTGAACGAGTTTCAGGAGTACCAGGGCTGTATGTGACAGACCCTGAAAGTGGTGTTTGTGGTCAGAAGTACCCACCACAATGCAAATCCAGGTGTGTCTGAAGGGCACAAAGTTACTATACCTGGTGGAGGCGGTGAGGCCATGGAAGGAACCTGGCGGCCAATGTTAATTATATGGTCTCTCACCTGCCTCAAGAAGCTGTTATGGTTGAAACAGCAGATTTGCATTTAAACATGTGCTCGCTTCGGCAGCACATATACTAAAATTGGAATTATACAGAATTTAATGCATGAAGCATTCTAAAACACCTTTAAGAAGGTACCTGGTAAATCCGGGTTTTGGGCGCCAATGTCAGCAATTTTGCGGGCGCAGGAATTACGATTAAAAGAATCCTCAAACTAATTGGCATCACTGTCTTTTAAGACAAGCTGGGAAGTTGTGGAATGACTAAAGTTCAGAATGAAACAAAATATGTTAGGTTTATTCTGCAAACTTATTTGAGTTAAATTATATAATAAAAGATTGCCATTCGGCCTCTTTCACATCCAAAGATTTACAGGACAAGCAATGTTCAAACTCCTGGTTATTGATTCGGAGTATGGATGAAGGGGAAGAAACTGTTGGTCTTATGAAACCCTTTAGTTGGCCAGTAGGCTGGTCATATGGAAAAGGGATTTGATTTGAGCCGAGGTAGGAGTATGATAAGGAAGAATTTCCAGCCAGCAAATCATTTCTCGGCTTTTTGGCTAAGATTAAGCATGGTATCTGTTCTTATCAGTTTAAATCTGATACGTCCCTTATCTAGGGACCATATATTAATAAAATAACGAATGTACACCCACATTTTTGGGTAAGGAGGTAATTTCGTCAAACAGTTGGGGAGGTACAAAACTTAATCCTATTTAAGAAGGATGTTTGGATGAACCTCAGATTGGTGGTAGACTCCAAATGTTGATAATGAAGAGGTATGGATCCATTGGGACACAATAACCTGATCATTCTTCATGTTATAGTCTTGGAATAATTCAAATTGACAAAGACGTGAGAATTTGTGTGAGGAAGGAGGTATTGAGAAACAGGAAAGGATCCATAACAATTGTATCAAATATTTTCCCCAGGCCATAGAAGATGGGGTTGTACAATCATGTTAGATCTCACACAATTAAATATATTGTCCAGTAAAAATTTTTTAAATGGACACATTCAACACTGCTATACAGCAGGTATCAACAGGTGGTTATGGCTGCAATAAATTGAAGAGATGCATTTTTCGGTCCCAATTCACCATAATTTCATAGGTAATTAAAGTTATGGATGAGACAGTTTGTGGTACTACAAGCTTTGCCTTTAAGGATTAAGCCAGCATTTGCACTGCCTTAGGCACAAAAGTACATCGTTATGGCTTATCTAGATGACATTTAATTGTCAATGCTAATCAGGAGCCAGGTGGAAAATTAGTCTCAGTACCTACAAGTTGTTTGAGAAGTTGGGTTCCTGATCCATCCAACAAATCTAAGTTACAGCAATCCCAAACCATTGAATATCTGGGGTTTGAGATTAACTCAGTTACCAGGTTGGTAACTTTACCAATGGATAAGTGTTGGATTTGACAAATGTGTGTCAAGACTTGATTTACGAACCTTATCCCTCCATCCGAGAGGTTGCCAAAATTATTGGTAAATTGGCAGCAGCATTTCCAGACAGTAGAGTTTGGTCGTCTACATTACCAAAATCTTCAAAGGGCAAAAACTCAAGCGCTTATTCAGCGAGCAAGCCATTTGATAGGCCAATGCAATTGCCTAAGGAAGTTTTATCAGGATTACATTGATGGATTGAGAATGTTCCATAAGCTGCTTAGAACTTTTAGTTCATCAGCCAGTAGTGTTTTTGCAAAATGACGAAGTTCTCTCGGATGGGGGGGGGGGGGGGGGGTACGGATAATGAGACCAGCTGTAGAGGCAGATGGGCTGTCCAAGAGGATTTATTGTTCCAAACATATGGTATTAATTATTTGGAGCTCTTGGTAGCATTTTATGTATTAAAAGCTTATTGCCCTTCATTAAAGGATTTGCATGTCCAAGTACAAATAGATTATACCACAGCTGTGGCATATATTAATCACATGGGTGGTGTTAGATCAATATCATGTGATCATCTGGTGAACCAGATGTGTCAATGGTGTATGGCAAAAAATATTTGGCTTTCAGCTATTTATCTCTCGGGGAGAGACAATGTTGTGACAGATAAAGATCACAAATATTTGAAGACAATACAGAATGGATGTTAATCCACAAAATTTCAAAATATTGTCAGTCGCTATGGAGTGCCGGACATTGATCTGTTTGCATCTAGATTGAATCACCAATTGCCCAAATACGGGTCTTGGGGAACACGATCCAGCGGCAGTAGCGGTGGATGTTTCTCGCTACACTGGGGAATTTGTTATTTTATGATTTTCCCCATTCTGTCTCATTGGGCAATGTCTCAATAAAAAGCGCAAGACACTGTCGAATGCAATTTTTGGTGGTGTCAGATTGGCCCACGCAGTCATGATTCCCATTGATGCTAATATGATTATTGAACCATGTATGACAATTCCCAGTTGCGACAATCTGTTGACACAACCAGTAACAAAAGGAATTCATCCATTGCATGATCATATGTATTTGTTAGTTACACAAAGAGCTGGAGAGGCTCAGCGGGTGCAGCGGCATCTGGGGAGTGAGGGAGATGGGCGACGTTTCGGGTCAAGACCCTTCTTCAACACATATGTATTTGTTAATCTGCAGGTTCTGACCAGACCATTGCAAGAGTTGTACTGTCGGACAGGACCATGGATGTTATAGTTGCAGCTTGGAGGAATAGCACTAAAACAATATAAGTCGCATATAAGGAAATGGGAAGTGTACACAGTCAAAGATATCTTATCATACTGCAAACATTTCAAATGTATTACAGTTCCTTGCTGGGTTACACTTGATGAGCATTTGAGTATAGTGCCATTAATTGTGCTCGTAGTGCATTGTCATCCTATTTAGGACAAATTTCAGATCAAGATTCATTGGGTCTCACCCATTAGTATCCCGACTCATGAAAGGAATTTCAATAAAATCATCCCAAGCCCATATATACAGGAATTTGGGATGTTAGCATTGTTCTCACTTTGTTTAAACAATGGACTCCAATTAATTCAATGTCTTTGCAGAAATTAACATTCAAGGTGGTAAAGTTAATGGCATTGGTATCAGCTCAAAAAGAGTACAAGCTTTGCAGTTGTACGGTTGGATTGCATGCATGTGACTGCAGATAACATTATGTTTTATGTTTATGACTTGATCAAACAAAGCAGACCAGGAAGAACTGGAATGAAGGTAATGTTTAAAGCATATCCTATTGATGAAACAATGTGTGTGGTTAAGCATTTAACTCAGTACATTGAGGTAACCAAAATCTCAGAGGTTCTGAGAAAGCGTTATTAATAACACACAAAAAGCCACATACAAAAGGTTCAGTTCAAACCATTTCTGGATGGTTTGTGTCTAGCAAGAATAGACACTGATGTTTAAATCTCACTTCACTAGGGCGGCAGCTACGTCCGTGGCAAAGGTACAGGACGTGCCACTCGATAAAATTTTAGAGGCCGCAGGGTGGTCTAGAGAAGAGATTTTCAAAGTTCTAGAATAAACCTGTTATCACAGTGCCAGGATTTAGACACACAGTAATGGGTTCTCTTTAATGCTTGCTTTGTTTTATATTATCGATTTATATTATCGATTTATGTTACCATTGACAACATTTATCAATTTATTTTGTAATTTTCCCCTAAGGTAGAGGGGTTATTATTAAAAAGTTGTTCTTTTTATGATTAAAGGACTTATTACATAAATTGTAACAATGTCCTAAAAATACTATTTACTCACTACTGTTTTGACTAAACAGAGAGTCGTATGAAATGAGTTTACGACATGAAAAACACAGAGCTTCAAAATCTTCACGTAGTCACTCACGTGACTCCGAAGTAAAATAGTGAGATTAAACGAGAACTTACCAGTTCGAAGTTTGATCTTTATTTTATGAGGAGTTACGATGAGGGATTACGTGCCCTCCACTCCCAACCCTCATAATGTAAATGATCATCTGGTAGTTCTAGTCTATTTTGAGCCTTACTATTTTACTTCGGCTATTGGTTTCTGTGTTTTTCATGCCGCTGCTTTGAAGTATGCCGTTCCAGCGCCAGGCGGGGTCTTCACGTAATCCCTCATCGTAACTCCTCATAAAATAAAGATCAAACTTCGAACTGGTAAGTTCTCGTTTAATCTCACTATTAAATTATAGACTCTAATATTCATAAATAAATTGTTAGGTCAGGAACATTTTACATTGCAGTATCAAATGCCACTGTCAAATATATTTCCCCATCTCTGAGAAAATATCTGCTTCAAACCAACCTACCATCACAAAGCGAAGAATTGGTCACATTAATGCTGAGGCCTGGGTAACAACTGCACAGGAAGCTTCCGATTGTGTTGGTGCAGTTTTGTTGACAGTTTGAGGTGTTGGTTGCACATTCATCAATATCTGGAGAAATAAGCTCATTTACTCAGCCAGAGGAAGTAGTTAAGGCAGGTAAAATGATTTAAATTGAAAGACATATGCAAGGTACATTGATTAGATTAGATTCTTTATTTATCGAGATGGTTTTGTGGAATTTGGATGAATCACGAGTGAATATGACTTAGTAGACATGAACATGTTGGGCCAAACAAGTGGTTTCCATTCTCTTTGATGCTGTGACTATGAGTCACATGCTGGTGCATATCAATGACATTTGCTACTAAGTTTTTAAAGGTCCAATATTATCATAGTGAACTATGACTTCTAAGCTTGGCAATATCATAGTTTTTCGTTAAAAATTTACAATCGCTTTTGAAAATGGTGCTAAGAATTTTCAATGTTTATGATCAAAATCATATGAACTGACAAAGAGATCCAGATTATGGTGAGTCAAGTAATATAATGGCGATTTTATGAAAATTATGATTTTGCCTTGTAATTACTGATCAACATCATGACTCATTCGGTGCCCTGGTTTTAGCAGCTCACAAATTGCAAGGGATATTCGTTGGATTACAGCCTTTACATCACACCATTGGTGTTTTGTAAATGTTCCATTTTCCATACAAGCTGACAGCTGCAACAGGGTGAAAACACACAGGGAACTACTTTCCCTTTTTTCGATCTGTAAAGAATGGTGTATTGAAAAACTCCTACCGTGACAAAGGGAAGCATTGGTTACATTGCTGTTGAAGCCTGGATCACAACTGCACACAAAGCTTCCAATAGTGTTAGTGCAGATTTGGTGACAGTCTGAGGTGTTGGATGCACATTCATCGTTGTCTAAAGAAATAATCACAGTTACTCCTGCTGCAAATTGTTGACATTTGCCAATATATTTCCAAACTAGGCAGACATATCCAATGTAAACTATGCATGCTGTCTTCTAATCCTGGCAGAAGTAGTGTTTTGCTTCAGGCCGTGTAGTATATCGGCCTTTCTAAAAAAAAAATGATCGAGACCTATAATTTCCAATCATACCATGATTCATTTTGTGGCACAGTTTTGGCAGCACACTGAGGTGAGGGGCCAGTCACTGGATTCCAGCCGTTCCCGTGAAGCAGTATAATCAGCAGAGGTTGCCTCACTGGGCCAACAATGCTATCATCCACTTTCTGTGGTGTTTCCTGCTTCCCACGTTATTTTTTCCTATGTGTGAGCAACATTACTTTTGAAAATTCCTACCATCACAAAGGGAAGAGTTGATTACATTAATGCTGAAGCCTGGATCACAACCGCACACAAAGCTTCCAAATGTGTTGTTGCAGATTTGTTGACAGTTCAAGTTGTTGGCTGCACATTCATCAAAGTCTGGAGAAAAAAGAATGAATGACGTGTCAAGCACTTGCCTTCTTTTGTCTTTGCCAAATAAAACACTACGACTTGGAATCATGAGATGCAACAGAAGATACTCAAGCATACAACTGAAATGACTTTTCCCTACATTCACACTTCCTTCTGCGGATAATGTACCCATTCTGTGAAGAATCAAAGTGATTTAAATTATATCCTTTCTTATTCATTGTTAAATTGTTAGGTCAGCAACATTTTACAGTGTAGTAAGATCTTCCACTGTTAAATAATGTACGCCACCACTGAGAAAGTATGTGGTTGAAACTATCCTAACATCACAAAGCGAAGAATGGGTCATGTTAATGCAGAAACCTGGGTAACAACTGCACTGGAAGCTTCCGATTGTGTTGGTGCAGTTTTCATGAAAGTTTGAGGTGTTGGAAACAGCTACTTCCCCACAGCTATCAGGCTATTGAACTCAACTCAAACAAAACTCTGAACATTAATAGCCCATTATCTGTTTATTTGCACTTTATCCATGGCCGTCCGAAAGGGGGGGGGGGGGTGCGTCTATTTTTTTCCACAATAAAAACAAATCCTGAGAAAAGAAAATTCAGCCGCGGGGTGATTTGAAAAAAAATATTGCGACCTGCACAGTTGGGGGAAGCTGGTGCTGCGGTAGCGTCGAAAAATGATTCAGTCTCTCCACGCGTGCATTAAACTACCCGCGAATGGTCCGATCCGATCCGCGGGATGATTTGGGAAAAAAATTCATTCATCCCCCACTCATCCTGTACTGTCACCCCATCCATCCTGCACTGATCTCCCCATCCTGTACTGTCCCCCCATCTATCCTGTTCTGAGCCCCCCCATTCATCCTGTACTGTCCCCCCATCCATCCTGTTCTGATCTCCCCCATTCATCCTGTACTGTCCCCCCATTCATCCTGTACTGATCCCCCCCATTCATCCTGCACTGATCCTCCCCCATTTATCCTGTACTGATTTCCCCCCTCCCCCCCATCCATTCCGTACTGATCGCCACTGAAATCCCGCGCGCTCTCCCCTCACAATTTTACCTAATCCAACCGACACGCACTAATTCCCCTGCCTCAATCCATCCATTCCGCAGCGTTTGTGGAATTCTCTGCCTCGGAGGGTGGTGGAGGCAGGTTCTCTGGATGCTTTCAAGGGAGAGCTAGATAGGTCTCTTAAAAATAGCGGAGTCAGGGGATATGGGGAGAAGGCAGGAACGGGGTACTGATTGGGGACTCCTGCACCTATTGTCTATTGATTGCCTTCTCAACCCCCCACCATTCTCCATCCTGCTCTGAAAAAGCTTTTGAAGGCGGCGTTGGCGGTAAACTTCTCCCTGGCCAAGTTCTCAATCACCTCGGGCTCGAGTCCGCAGTGCTCGAAGAAACTGTCCAAGCCCGAGCAGGCTTGGGAGAAGCGGCAGCTGATGTTGGTGTGCGAGCGTCGTAATCCACCCTCATCAACCTGCCGTTTGAGCGGCTCCTTGGGATGACCTGTTGCTGATTCTCATGGAGCTGCTGGCGTGGTTACCTGTGCACCTTGGATGCTGCTGGTTGGTGATTGGTGCTTCCTGGGCTGCTGGAGTGGTTAGTTGTGCACCCTTGGGTGCTGCTGGTGTAGTTACTTATGCACCCTGGGGTGTTGCTGGCAAGGCTGCTGTTTCTCCCTGGGGTGCTGCTGGTGTGATTACTTGTGCACCCTGGGGTGCTGTAACCTCTGCTAATTCTCCCCCTTCCAACGTTGCTGCTCCCGTTGCCAGCCCTTGCTGCTTGTCGCCCCGGCAGCTAGAGACTGGCAGCAGCCACAGGACCAGGCTGCCACTGGCCTTGAAACTGCGGACGCTGCTGGTGGCCGCCGCACCCCGCATGAACTCGCTCTTCTGCCGGTACATGACTAGCGAATCGGGCCTGAGCTGCCTCTTGGAGCTGGAGCGATGCACGATGTCAGGCGGGAGCACCAGCTGCTCGCTCTGCTGGAGGCCAAGTAAGTCTTCTTGTTGCTGCTGGCCCCGCTGCCTCTGCTGCTGCCTTCCTCGGAGGCAGAGCTGCCCAAACCATTGGGCTCCACTTTGCACCCCCTCGCCGTCTGGCTCTTCGGCAGCCAGTCTCAACACGGTGCTCTGCCGACCCCGCCTGTCCCCCTCCATTTGACTGTGGAGGTAGCCGGGACCCTTGGACATGAGCCTGAGTGGCAGAGAGACGCTCACCTTGGGCGGGATGCTTGCGATCTCGCTCAGCATCTTACTTTGATCCATCCAACGTGGACGCACACGTTTTCTCATCCACAAAGAAACAAAGACCAGGACTTCCATGCAATCACCTGTCGGCAGTCACCTTAATCCACATTCACTATGACTTTGCCCATGACTTGGACAAAGTGGTGAGTAGGTTTGCACAGTTACATTCTTGGAAAATGGAACTGAAAAATGTGATTTATGGCTAAATAGCAGTATATGCTGATCTGCCAAGAGTGTTGTCAAAGTCTGTGAGAGGAACCCTGAACTGTTTGCTAATCCCCTCACACTTTGGGAGCCCAAACAGGGCATTGCAAGAAGAGGTAGAAGTCGGGCTACCTACATCAGTGTAGTAGCTGCGGAATGACACAGGCCTTGGACAGCGTCAACGAACTGAACACTGCCATTAAAGATAGTCACACTTCGGGAGACCAAACGTGGCACTTCAAAAAGAGGTAGGGCCACCTACCTCAGTGTACTGCGGAACGACATATGGTTTGACAGCATTAACAAACTGAGGGCTGCCATGCTAGATAAACTGGTCTGAGGTGCTATATTCGTGGAACCAGGAATGGCATATAGGCTAAGGCCAACGAATGCCTTTGGGAAATGGCAATATCCATCCAGGAGCACCTGAATGATTATGCAGCATCATGCCAGCATGTTTGATTGTTTGGTAAACTATATGATGAATTGCGAAATGTATGTACATTATATATTTTTATGTAATGGAATGAAAATCAAGAATTATAAATTCACATTTGAAAAATGGTTTTACAATTCAGTAGTACTGATTTTCAGTATTCCATAAAGATATCTGAGAATACATGAGGTTGCATGCAAAACACTGATTTTCAAAAATCCAGTTTCTGTGTAGTACGTTCCATTGCATTTAAGTGAGAAATACCGATTTCCCCAACAAAATACTGATTTTCAGCCATCAAAATACGGAAATGCTCGGTGAAACTTGGCAGCTCTGCAATTATTAATCTTGACTCCAACAAAATTATTTCTGAAATATTGGTCATAAATTTGGTGCAAAAATGCTACAAAATAAGGCTCATTGTGCAACAAAGATCATCTAAAACCCTGGCCGCGAGGGGCTTGACGCTCGTGATATGCACTGTGTGCACATTACTTCACATAAAATGTTTGTAATCCTGGCATGCCACCTCCCTTTTTGAAAAGCTTCGTACGGGTCCGTTACCTGTTTTATTTAATCATGTGTGTATATATTTATACAATGGTATATGGACACACTGATCTGTTCCGTATTCATGCCTTCTATAATTCTGTTGTGCTGAAGCAAAGCAAGAATTTCATTGTCCTATCTGGGACACATGACAATAAACTCTCTTGACTCTTGATTTAACTTCTGGAGAAATTAGGTCAGTTACTCAGACAGAGGCAATAGTTGGAGCAGGTACAATAACAACAAATTGAAAGACATTTGCCTCGGTACATTTATCGGGATGGTTTCGAGGCAAATTCGAGGCTATAGGTGCATCAGCACAAGGACAAATAGAAACATAGAAATTAGGTGCAGGAGGAGGCCATTCGGCCCTTCGAGCCTGCACCGCCATTCAATATGATCATGGCTGATCATCCAACTCAATATCGCGTACCTGCCTTCTCTCCATACCCTCTGATCCCCTTAGCCACAAGGGCCACATCTAACTCCCTCTTAAATATAGCCAATGAACTGGCCTCAACTACCCTCTGTGGCAGAGAGTTCCAGAGACCCACCACTCTCTGTGTGAAAAAATTCCTTCTCATCTCGGTCCTAAAGGATTTCCCCCTTATCCTTAAGCTGTGACCCCTTGTCCTGGACCTCCCCAACATCGGGAACAATCTTCCTGCATCTAGCCTGTCCAACCCCTTAAGAATCTTGTAAGTTTCTATAAAATCCCCTCTCAGTCTCCTAAATTCTGGAGAGTATAAACCGAGTCTATGCAGTCTTTGTCCGTAAGACAGTCCTGACATCCCAGGAATCAGTCTGGTGAACCTTCGCTGCACTCCCTCTACGGCAATAATGTCCTTCCTCAGATTTGGAGACCAGAACTGTACGCAATACTCCAGGTGTGGCCTCACCAAGACCCTATGCAACTGAAGTAGAACCTCCCTGCTCCTATACTCAAATCCTTTTGCTATGAAAGCTAACATACCATTGGCTTTCTTCACTGCCTGCTGTACCTGCATGCCTACTTTCAATGACTGGTGTACCATGACACCCAGGTCGCGCTGCATCTCCCCTTTTCCTAATCGGCCACCATTTAGATAGTAGTCGGTTTTCCTATTTTTGCCACCAAAGTGGATAACCTCACATTTATCCACATTATACTGCATCTGCCAAACATTTGCCCACTCACCCAGCTTATCCAAGTCACCTTGCATTCTCCTAGCATCCTCCTCACAGCTAACACTGCCCCCCAGCTTAGTGTCATCCGCAAACTTGGAGATATTGCCTTCAATTCCCTCATCCAGATCATTTATGTATATTGTAAATAGCTGGGGTCCCAGCACTGAGCCTTGCGGTACCCCACTGCCATTGTGAAAACGACCCGTTTACTCCTACTCTTTGCTTCCTGTTTGCCAGCCAGTTCTCTATCCACATCAATACTGAACCCCCAATGCCATATGCTTTAAGTTTATAGACTAATCGCTTATGTGGGACCTTGTCGAAAGCCTTCTGGAAGTCCAGATACACCACATCCACTGGTTCTCCCCCATCCACGCTACTAGTTACATCCTCGAAAAATTTCACAAGATTCGTCAGACATGACTTACCTTTCGTAAATCCATGCTGACTTTGTCCAATGATTTCACCACTTTCCAAATGTGCTGCTATCCCATCTTTAATAACTGACTCTAGCAGTTTCCCCACTTACGATGTTAGACTAACTGGTCTGTAATTCCCCGTTTTCTCTCTCCCCCCCTTCTTAAAAAGAGGGGTTACATTTGCTACCCGCCAATCCTCAGGAACTACTCCAGAATCTAAAGAGTTTTGAAAGATTATCACTAATGCATCCACTATTTCCAGAGCTACTTCCTTAAGTACTCTGGGATGCAGCCTATCTGGCCCTGGGGATTTATCGGCCTTTAATCCATTCAATTTACCCAACACCACTTCCCGACTAACCTGGATTTCACTCAAGTACTCCTTTGACCTGCGGTCCCCTGCTATTTCCGGCAGATTATTTATGTCTTCCTTAGTGAGGACGGAACCAAAGTAGTTATTCAATTGGTCCGCCATATCCTTGTTCCCCATGATCAACTCACCTGTTTCTGACTGCAAGAGACCTACATTTGTTTTAACTAATCTATTTCTCTTCACATATCTATAAAAACTTTTGCAGTCAGTTTTTATGTTCCCTGCCAGTTTTCTTTCATAATCTATTTTTCTTTTCCTAATCAAGCCCTTTGTCCTTCTCTGCTGGTCTCTGAATTTCTCCCAGTCCTCTGGTATGCTGCTTTTTCTGGCTACTTTGTACGCATCATCCTTTGCTTTGATACTATCCCTTATTTCCCTTGTTATCCACGGATGCACTACCTTCCCTGATCTATTCTTTTGCCAAATTGGGATGAACAATTTTTGTAGTTCATCCATGCAGTCTTTAAATGTCTTCCATTGCGTATCCACCGTCAACCCTTTTAGAATTGATTGCCAGTCAATCTTGGCCAATTCACGTCTCATACCCTCAAAGTTACCTTTCTTTAAGTTCAGAACCCTTGTTTCTGAATTAACAATGTCACTCTCCATCCTAATGAAGAACTCAACCATATTATGGTCACTCTTGCCCAAGGGGGCACGCACAATAAGACTGCTAACTAACCCTTCCTCATTACTCAATACCCAGTCTAAAATAGCCTGCTCTCTCGTTGGTTCCTCTACATGTTGATTTAGATAACTATCCCTCATACTTTCCAAAAAATCCTCTTCCTCAGCGCCTCTGCCAATTTGATTCACCCAATCTATATGTAGATTGAAGTCACCCATTATAACTGTTTTGCCTTTGTCGCACGCATTTCTAATTTCCTGTTTTATACCATCCCCAACTTCACTACTACTGTTAGGTGGCCTGTACACAACTCCCACTAGCGTTTTCTGCCCCTTAGTGTTTCGCAGCTCTACCCATACCGATTCAACATGCTCCAAGCTAATGTCCTTCCTTTCCATTACATTAATCTCCTCTCTAACCAGTAAACGCCACCTTTTCCTTTTCCTTTCTCTCTATCCCTCCTGAATATTGAATATCCCTGGCTGTTCAGCTCCCAGCCTTGGTCACCCTGGAGCCATGTCTCCGTGATCCCAACTATATCATACTCATTAATAGCTATCTGCACGTTCAACTCATCCACCTTATTACGAATACTCCTTGCATTGAGACACAAGGCCTTCAGGCTTGTTTTTACAACGCTCTTATCCCTTATACAATTTTGTTGAGAAGTGGCCCTTTTTGATTTTTGCCCTGGTTTTGTCTGCCTGCCACTTTTACTTTTCACCTTGCTCCCTATTGCTTCCACCCTCGTTTTACACCCACTTGCCTCTCTGCTCTTGTACCCATCCCCCTGCCACATTAGTTTAAATCCTCCCCGACAGCACTAGCAAACACTCCCCCAAGGACATTGGTTCCATTCCAGCCCAGGTGCAGACCGTCCTGTTTGTACTGGTCCCACCTCCCCCAGAAATGGTTCCAGTGCCCTAAAAATTTGAATCCCTCCCCCTTGCACCATTTTTCAAGCCACGTATTCATCTGCAATATCCTCCTATTTCTACTCTGACTGGCCCGTGGTACTGGTAATAATCCAGAGATTATTACCTTTGAGGTCTTACTTTTGAGTTTATCTCCTTGCTCCCTAAATTCACCTTGTAGGACCTCATCCCTTTTTTTCCCTATATCGTTGGTGCCAATATGCATCACGACAACTGGCTGTTCACCCTCCCCCCCCAGAATGTTCTGCAGCCGTTCAGTAACATCCCTGACCTTTGCACCAGGGAGGCAACATACCATCCTAGAGTCTCTTTTGCGGCCGCAGAAACGCCTATCTATTCCCCTGACAATTGAATCCCCTATTACAATAGCCCTTCCCCTCTTTTTCCCCCCATCATGTGCTGCAGAGCCACCCATGGTGCCATGAACTTGGCTGCTGCTGCATTCCCCTGATGAGCCATCTCCCTGAACAGTATCCAAAATGGTAAACCTGTTGAGTAGGGAGATGACCGCAGGGGACTCCTGCACTATCTGCCTACTGCTTTGCTGGCTATTGGCCACCCGCTCCCTTTTTGTCCTCTTACCTTTTACCTGTGACCAACTCGCTGTATGTGCTGTCCACGACTTTCTCTGCATCGTGGATGCTCCAGTATGAATCCAGCTGCAGCTCCAATCGTTCAATGCGGTCTGCCAGGAGCTGCAGCTGGACACACTTCCTGCAAATGTAGTCATCAGGGACACCGACCATATCCCTGATCTCCCACATGTTGCAGGCTGAGCAAACCATGGGGCCAATCTCCACTGACATCTTACTCCCAAATTACTCTATTAAATATATATATATATATATATATATATATATTTTTTTTTTTTTTTAATTATTTTTTTTTTATTAAACACAAAACTTTATTCTTTAAACTTTACTAATAAATACTGAATCCCTAACACCCAGAATCCTTAGCTCCAAGAATCCTTAGCACCCAGAATCCTTAAACCTGAAGGCAGAAATGTAGAAATGTAAACCCCGGGTTGCAGCCAATCAGCTGCTTCCTCTCAAATAGACTCAAGAATAGTTTCTTTCCAAAATCCATTATCTACCTGAACTCACACATGCACTGACTTCACAGCCTAACCCCCGGACTTTCATCTATCCACCTACTGTAATTTGTACTGTAACTGTAATTTCCAATATGTGCAATAACCCATACTGGATATAGGAATCCTATTTATCCATTCTATTTATCCATTGTCTTTTTATAGATATGTATGTAGCACTGCAGAAACTGCACCTTATCCCCCCCCCCATTTTTTGTTTTGTTTTGCACTGAGTAGGAGCAGCTTTTAATCTCATTATACATGTGTATAGTGACAATAAAAGGCATTCTGATTCTGATATCAATGACATTTTGTCACTATATTTTTAAATGCGGTCCAACATTTATCAAATTAAACTCTATGGCTGATTTCTAAGCCTGGCTTGAGTATGGATTTATGTCAAAATAGAAATAAGCTGTTGAACATGATGCTTATTTTAAATGTGTAAAATCAAATTTGTATGAAACAACAAATGAATCTATATTATGGTGGGACATGCACTGTAATATGGAGTCATAGAGTGATACAGTGTGCAAACAGGCCCTTCGGGCCAACTTGCCCACACCGGCCAACATGCCCCATTGACACCAGTTCCACCTGCTTGTGTTTGGCTCATATCCCTCCAAACCTGTCCTATCCATCTACCTGTTACCAAACACAGCCAAACTACTTCTTGAACATTGGGATAGTCACTGCCTCAACTACTTCCTCTGGCAGCTTGTTCCACACCCCCACCAACATTTGTGTGAAAAAGTTACCCCTCAGATTCCTATTAAATCTTTTCCCCTTCACCTTAAACCTATGCCGTCTCGTCCTCAACTCAACCATGCTGCGCAAGTGACTATGTGCATCTACCCGATCTATTCCTCTCATGATCTTATACACCTCTATATGATCAAACCTCATCCACCTGCGCTTCAAGGAATAGAGTCCCAGCCTACTCAACCACTCCCTACAGCTCAGACCTTCTAGTCCTTGTAAATCTACTCTGTACCTTTCCAGCTTAATAACATGAAGGAAAATAGTTTTTATTTATGATTTTGTCTTGTAATTACTGATCAACACTGTGACTCATTCAGTAGCACGATTTTGGCCGCTCACAAATGGAGAGGGACAATCGCTAGATTCCAGTTTCTTCATATGAACATTGATGTTCGGGAAAAGATTCATTTGCCCATATTACAGAAAAAAATCCTACCATCACAAAGGGAAGAATTGGTCATGTTGATGCTGAAGCCTGGGTCACAACTGCACATGAAGCTTCCAATCTTGTTGGTGCAGATTTGTTGACAGTTCGAGATGTTTGTTCCACATTCATCAATGTCTGGTGGAAACAAGATAAATGACATTACAAACACTTGCAAGACTTTTGTCTTGAATAAGGAGTAAGACATTTAGAACGGAGACGAGGAAACACTTTTTCTCACAGAGAGTGGTGAGTCTGTGGAATTCTCTGCCTCAGAGGGCATTGGAGGCAGGTTCTCTGGATGCTTTCAAGAGAGAGCGAGATAGGGCTCTTAAAAATAGCGGAGTCGGGGGATATGGGGAGAAGGCAGGAATGGGTTATTGATTGGGGGTGATCAGCCATGATCAAATTGAATGGTGGTGCTGGCTCGAAGGGCCGAGTGGGCTACTCATGCACCTATTGCCTATTGTCTTTGCCAAATAAAACTCTGCCACGTGGAATCATGAAACACAACAGAGGATACGCAATCCTACAACTGAAATAACTTATCCCTATTTTTACATTTCCTTCTGCAGATAAAGTACCCATTCTGTGAAGACTGACAGTGAATGAAGTGATATCCTCTGATATTCATAAATGAATTGTTAGGTCAGCAACATTTTACAGTGCAGTACAAAATGCCACTGTTAAATATATTTCCCCAACTCTGAGAAAATATGTGCTTAAAACCAACCTACCATCACAAAGCGAAGAATTGCCCATGTTAATGCTGAAGCCTGGGTAACAACTGCACAGGAAGCTTCCGATTGTGTTGCTGCAATCTTGTTGACAGTTTGAGGTGTTGGTTACACATTCATTGATATCTGGCGAAATAAGCTCATTTACTCAGCCAGAGGAAGTTGTTAAGGCAGGTACAATGATATAACATTGAAAGACATTTGCCAAGGTACATTTATTGAGATGGTTTTGTGGAATATGGATGAATCACGAGTAAATGTGACTACCTTAATTGGGGCATCTTGTTAGACATGAACATGTTGAGCCAAACAGGTGGTTTCCATTCTCTGTGACGCTGCGACTCTATGAGTCAACTGCTGGTGCATATCAATGACATTTGCTACTACATTTTAAAATGTCCGATATTTTCATATTAAACTTTCAATGCTTATGATCGATCGACCTTATGGTGAGTCAACTTTTGTAAAATAGTAATCGAACACGTTTGAAAATGGTGCTAAGAATTTTCAATGTTTATGATCAATTTATATGAACCAACAAAAAGATCCAGATTAAGGTGGGTCAAGCTGTTATGGCGATTTTATGAAAATTATGATTTTGCCTTGTAATTACTGATCAACATCATGACTCATTCGGTGGTATGGTTTAGGCAGCTCACAAATGACAAGGGATAATCACTGGATTACAGCCTTTACATCACACCATTGGTGTTTTGGAAATGTTCCATTTTCCATACAAGCTGACAGACAGTTGCAACAGGGTAACACACAGAGAACTACTTTCCCTTTTTTTGATCTGTAAAGAACATTGTATTGACAAATTCCTACCATCACAAAGGGAAGAACTAGTTACATTGATGTTGAAGCCTGGATTACAACTGCAGACAAAGCTTCCAATAGTGTTGGTGCAGATTTGTTGACAGTCTGAGGTGTTGGTTGCACATTCATCGATGTCTAAAGAAATAAGCACAGTTACTCCTGCTGTAAATTGTTGACAATTGGCAAAACATTTCCAAACTAGGCAGACATATCCAATGTAAACAACGCATGCTGTCTTCTAATCCTGGCAGAAATAGTGTTTTGCTTCAGGCTGTGTAGTATTTAGGCCATTCTAAAAAAAAATGATCGAGACCCATAATTTCCAATCATACCATGATCCATTTTGTGCCACAGTTTTGGCACCACACAGTAGTCAGGGACCAGTGTTAAAGAAGGAACTGCAGATGCTGGAAAATCGAGGGTACACAAAATGCTGGAGAAACTTAGCGGGTGCAGCAGCATCTATGGAGCGAAGGAGATAGGCAACGTTTCGGGCCGAAACCCTTCTTCAGGCTAATGGGGGGTGGGGGGAGGCGGGGGGAAGAAAGGAAAAAGGAGGAGGAGGAGCCCGAGGGAGAGGTAGGAAGGGGAGGAGACAGCAAGGGTTAACAGAATTGAGAGAATTTGATGTTCATGCCAAGAGGATGCAGACTCCCCAAGTGGAATATGAGGTGCTGTTCCTCCAATTTGCGGTGTTGCTCACTTTGGCCGTGGAGGAGGCCCAAAACAGAGGTCAGATACAGAATGGGAGCGGGAGTTGAAGTGCTGAGCCACCGGGAGGTCGGGTTGGTTATTGCAGACCGAGCGGAGGTGTTCGGCGAAACGATCGCCAAGCCTCCGCTTGGTCTCACCGATATAGATCAGTTGACATCTAAAGCAGCGGATGCAATAGTTGAGGTTGAGCGAGGTGCAGGTGAACCTCTGTCGGATCTGGAACGACTGCTTGGGTCTTTGAATGGAGTGGAGGAGGGAGGTAAAGCGACAAGTGTAGCATCTCTTGCGGTTGCAAGGGAAAATGCCCGGAGAAGGGGTGGAGCGGGAGGGAAGGGAAGAATTGACAAGGGAGTTGCGGAGGGAGCAGTCTTTGCGGAAGGCAGACGGGGGGGGGGGGGAGATGGGAAGATGTGGCGAGTGGTGGAGTCACGTTGGAGGTGGCAAAACTGGCGGAGGACTATGTGTTGTATGTGCCGGCTGGTGGGGTGAAAGGTGAGGACCAGGGGGACTGCCCTTGGTGCGAGTGGGGGGGATGGGGAGAGAGGGCAGTGTTACAGGGTACGGAGGATACCCTGGTGCAAGCCCCATCTATAGTGGGGGAGGGGAATCCCCTTTCTCTGAAGAATGAGGACATTTGTGATGCCCTGGTGTGGAACACCTCATCCTGGGAGCAGATGCGGCATAGACAGAGGAATTGGGAACAGGGGATGGAGTCCTTACAGGAAGCGGGGTGGGAGGAAGAATAGTCCAGGTAGCCGTGGGAGTCAGTGGGTTTGTAGAGGATGTCGGTCAGGAATGGATCCCCTCCGATGGAGATAGCGAGGTCACGGAATGGTAGGGAAGTGTCGGAAATGGTCCAGGTGTATTTGAGTGCCGGATGGAAGTTGGTGGTGAAACGGATGAAGTCAGTCAGTTGTGTGTGGGTGCAGGAGGTGGCACCAAAGCAATCGTCGATGTAACGGAGGTAGAGGTTGGGGATGGGGCCCTGGTACGTCATGAACAAGGATTGTTCGACGTACCCGACAAAGAGGCAGGCACAGCTGGGGCCCATACGTGTGCCCATAGCTGCACATTGTATTTGGAGGAAATTGGAGGAGTCAAAATGGTGGCAGATTAGGAAAGGGGGAGATGCAACGAGACCTGGGTGTCATGGTACACCAGTCATTGAAAGTAGGCATGCAGGTGCAGCAGGCAGTGAAGAAAGCAAATGGTATGTTAGCATTCATAGCGAAAGGATTTGAGTATAGGAGCAGGGAGGTTCTACTGCAGTTGTACAGGGTTTTGGTTAGGCCACACCTGGAGTATTGCGTACAGTTTTGGTCTCCAAATCTGAGGAAAGACATCCTTGCCATAGAGGGGGTACAGAGAAGATTCACCAGACTGATTCCTGGGATGTCAGGACTTTCATATGAGGAAAGATTGGATAGACTCGGCTTGTACTCGCTGGAATTTAGAAGATTGAGGGGGGATCTTATAGAAACTTACAAAATTCTTAAGGGGTTGGACAAGCTAGATGCTGGAAGATTGTTCCCGATGTTGGGGGAGTCCAGAACAAGGGGTCACAGTCTAAGGATAAGGGGGAATTCCTTTAGGACCGAAATGAGGAAAACATTCTTTACACAGAGAGTCGTGAGTCTGTGGAATTCTCTGCCACAGAAGGTAGTTGAGGCCAGTTCATTGGCTATATTTAAGAGGGCGTTAGATGTGGCACTTGTGGCTAAAGGGATCAGGGGGTATGGAGAGAAGGCAGGTACGGGATACTGAGTTGGATGATCAGCCATGATCACATTGAATGGCGGTGCAGGCTCGAAGGGCCGAATGGCCTACTCCTGCACCTATTTTCTATGTTTCTAAAAGATAAGTTATTGAGGGTAAGGACCAACTCCACTAGGCGGAGGAGAGTATCAGTGGACGGGTATGGGTTGCTCCTCTGGTTAAGGAAGAACCGGAGGGCTTTGAGACCATCCTGGTGGGGGATGGAGGTGTAGAGTGATTGGACGCCCATGGTGAAGATGAGGGGATGGGGGCCTGGAGAACAGAATGCGCGGAGATAACGGAGAGTGTCTGAGGTGCCTTGAACATAGGTGGGGAGGGATTGAATCAAGGGAGATAGGATGGAGTCAAGGTATGTGGAAATGAGTTTGGTGGGGCACGAACTGGCAGAGACAATGGGTCTCCCGGGGCAGTCAGATTTGTGGATTTTGGGGAGAAGGTAAAATCGGACCGTGCGGGGCTGCGGAACGATGAGGTTGGAGGCTCGGAGGGGCAGGGAACGGGAGTCGATGAAGTCGGTGATGGTGCTAGAGATGGTGGCCTGGTGCTCGTCAGTGGGATCATGGTCCAGGGGTAAGTAGGAGGAGGTGTCCGAGAGTTGGTGCGTTCCCTCAGCTTTGTAGAGATCGACGCGCCAGACTAACACGGCACCTCCCTTGTTGGCAGGTTTGATAAACCAGTCTGGGTTGTTGCGGAGTGAGTCTATGGCAGTACGTGCAGGGGGGGAGAGATTGGAGTGAGACAGGGGAGTGGAGAAGTTGAGGCGGTTGATGTCGCGACGGCAGTTTTGGATAAAGAGTTCTAAAGCCGGAGGGCCACGCGGTGGGGGGGTCCACGAGGAGGGGGTATGTTGGAGACGGGAAAAGGGATCATCAATGGGCGGCGAGGACTCCTTCCCATGGAAGAACGCTGTGAGGCGGAAGCGACGGTAGAAGAGCTCCAAGTCGTGGCGCGCACGGAACTCATTGAGGTGGGGATGGAGGGGGACAAAGGTGAGACTTCTGCTGAGAATCTCTTATGTGGGACCTTGTCGAAAGCCTTCTGAATGTCCAGATACAACCCATCCCCAGGTTCTCCCTTATCCACTCTACTAGTTACATCCTCGAAAAATTCTATAAGATTCGTTAGACATGATTTACCTTTCATAAATCCATGCTGACTTTGTCCAATGATTTCACCACTTTCCAAATGTGCTGCTATCCCATCTTTAATAACTAGCATTTTCCCCACTACCGATGTTAGACTAATTGGTCTGTAATTCCTCGTTTTCTCTCTCCCTCCCTTTTTAAAAAGTGGGGTTACATTAACTACCCTCCAATCCTCAGGAACTACTCCAGAATCTAAAGGGTTTTGAATAATTATCACTAATGCATCCACTATTTCTGGGGCTACTTCCTTAAGTACTCTTGGATGCAGTCTATCTGGCCCTGGGGATTTATTGGCCTTTAATCCATTCAATTTACCTAACACCACTTCCCGACTAACCTGGATTTCACTCAGTTCCTCAATCTCATTTGACCCCCGGTTCCCTGCTATTTCCAGCAGATTATTTATGTCTTCCTTAGTGAATACAGAACCAAAGTAGTTATTCAATTGGTCCGCCATATCCTTGTTCCCCATGATCAACTCACATGTTTCTGACTGCAAGGGACCTACATTTGTTTCAACTAACCTTTTTCTCTTCACATATCTATAATAACTTTTGCAGTCCATTTTTATGTTCCCTGCCAGTTTTCTTTCATAATCTATTTTCCCTTTCCTAATTAAGCACTTTGTCCTCCTCTGCTGGTCTCTGAATTTCTCCCAGTCCTCTGGTAGGCTGCTTTTTCTGGCTAATTTGTATGCTTCATCTTTAGTTTTGATACTATCCCTGATTTCCCTTGTTACCCACGGATGCACTACCTTCCCTGATTTATTATTTTGCCAAACTGGGATAAATAATTGTTGTAGTTCATCCATGCAGTCTTTAAATGTCTTCCATTGCGTATCCACCGTCAACCCTTTTAGAATTGATTGCCAGTCAATCTTGGCCAATTCACGTCTCATACCCTCAAAGTTACCTTTCTTTAAGTTCAGAACCCTTGTTTCTGAATTAACAATGTCACTCTCCATCCTAATGAAGAACTCAACCATATTATGGTCACTCTTGCCCAAGGGGCCACGCACAACAAGACTGCTAACTAACCCCTACTCAGTACCCAGTCTAGAATAGCCTGCTCTCTCGTTGGTTCCTCTACATTTTGGTTTAGAAAACTATCCCGCATACATTCCAAGAAATCCTCTTCCTCAGCACCCCTGCCAATTTGATTCACCCAATCCATATGTAGATTGACGATACCCATTATAACTGTTTTACCTTTGTTGCACGCATTTCTAATTTCATGTTTGATAGCTGGAGCTTCATGGCATTGGTGTCAGCACAACGGGCACAGTCTTTACACAAACTTCGACTGGATAGGATGGCCATGTCTGCCAATAGTATCACGTTTTACATGTGTGACCTAGTCAAGCAAAGCAGACCAGGTACATCCGGCCTAAAGCTTCATTTTGCGGCTTACCCCTTTGACCTCCGGCTTTGTGTGGTAACACACCTCCAGCTATATATTAATGTCACTAAGAGCCTCGGGGGCTTGGAACTAGCAGTATTTGTTAGTTTTAAGAAACCTCACAAAAAGGTCTCAATTCAGACCATTTTGAGGTGGCTGAAACAGGTACTGACATATGCAGGAGTAAATACTGATTCTTTCAAATCTCACTCCACCAGATCCCAGCGACTGCAGGATGGTCTCGAGAACACACATTTCAGACATTCTATCATAAACCTGTCGCCAGACCAGGGGCTTTTGCCGACACCGTTTTAAGTTCTGTTACTTAGTATCCCTAGATAAGAGGATCTACTGTTATTATAATTTGTCCATTAAAAGCATCAGCATGTTTAAAAAAATTGTCATGTCTGATTGCATTTATCTCTCATCCTTGGTCAACCAATAGTTTGTGGCTTGGACATTCACGGCATGAAATCACACAGCTTCAAAGTCTTCACGTAGTCACTCACGTGACTCCGAAGTAAAATAGTAAGGTTAAACAAGAACTTACCAGTTTGAAGTTTTATCTTTATTTTATGAGGAATTACGTTGAGCGATTATGAGCCCACCGCTCCCAATCCTAATAAAGATCAGCTGGTATTCTAATCTCTCGTATCTTACTATGTAGTCAGTTCAACAACTGTTATTCTGCGATTTCACGCCGCTGCTTTGAAAGTTGACACACAAGCGGGCTGATGGCCTTCTTCACGTAATCGCTCATCGTAACTCCTCATATAAAGATAAAACTTCAAACTGGTAAGTTCTCATTTAATCTTACTATATGGCGAGTCAAGCTGTAATAAACTGGGGGTTTTATGAAAATTATAATTTTGCCTTGTAATTACTGAACAACACCATGACATTAGGTGTCCTGGTTTTAGCAGCTCACAAATTGTAAGGGACAATCGCTGGATTACAGCCTTTATATCTCACCATTGGTGCTTTGGAAATGTTCAATTTTCCATACAAGCTGACAGCTGCAACACGGTGAAAACATGCAGAGAACTACAGCAACATTTTAAAATGTAATACTATGTGCCATTGTTAAAAGTTGTTCCCCAACTCTGAGAAAATATGTGCTTGAAACTATCCTACCATGACAAAGCGAAGAATTTGTCTCATTAATGCTGAGGCCTGGGTAACAACTGCACAGGAAGCTTCCAATTGTGTTGGTGCAGTTTTATTGACAGTTTGAGGTGTTGGTTGCACATTTAGCGATATCTGGAGAAATAGGCTCAGTTACTCGGCCAGAGAAAGATGGTGAGAAAGGTGCAATGACATTGCCTAGGTACATATATCATGTTGACTTTGAGGACTATTGACCAAAGGTGTGTAAATGTAAGAAACTTAGATGGGGCATCTTGGTACACATGAATGTGATGGGCCAAATATTTGTTTTCCAGCATCTCTGGAGAGAAGGAATGCGTGATGTTTCGTGTTGAGACCCTTCAAAGTTTCGGGTCAAGAGGGTCTCAACCCGAAACATCATGCATTCCTTCTCTCCAGAGATGCTGCCTGTCCTGCTGAGTTACTCCAGCATTTTGTGTCTACCTAAAGAGATCCGCATGATGGTGAATCAAGCAGTCATTTTACGGCAATTTTTTGAAAATTATGATTTGTCTTGTAATTACTGATCAACACCATGACTCATTTGGTGGCACAGTTTTCGCAGCTCACAAATGCCAAGGGACAATCGCTGGATTCCAGCCTTTACATCGCACCATTGATGATTGGGAAAAGTTCAATCTGCCATACAAGCTGACAGGTGCACCAGGGTGAAAACACACAGAGAACTACTATCCCTTTTGTCCATCTGTAACGTAAAAAAATCCTACCATCACAAAGGAAATAATTTGTTACATTGATGCTGAAGCCTGGGTCACAGCTGCAGACGTAGCTTCCAATAGAGTTAGTGCAAATTTGTTGACAGTCTGAGGTGTTGGTTGCACATGTAACGATGTTTAGAAAATTAAGCACAAAAGTTAATCCTTCTGCAAATTGTTGACATTTTCCAATCCATTTTCAAACTTGACAGACATATCTAATCTAAACGATGCAGGCTGTCTTCTAATCCTGGCAGAAGTAGTGCATTGCTTCAGGCTGTGCAGTATTTAGGCCATTTACAAAAAAATGGTCGAGACCCATAATTTCCAATCACACCACGATTCATTTTGTGGCACAGCTTTGGCAGCTCAGAGAAGTCAGGGGCCAGTCACTGGATTCCATGAAGCAGTTCAATCAGCATGTCAAGCACTTTCAAGTCTTGTATTTTCCAATTAAAACTCTAACATGTGATGCAAAGGAAGATAAGCAATCCTATGCTGAAATAGTTTATCACAAAATTTACCCTTCCTACATCAGGAAAAGTTCCCATTCTGTGAAAACTCACAGCAAATGAAATTATGTGTTTTTTCATTCATCTTTAAATTGAACAAAATCTTAATGCAAGCCTTCCACTGTTCAATATTATTCCCAATTATGAGAAAATGTTTGAAAATATCCTACCATCACAAAGTGATGAATTGGTCACATTGGTGCTGAAGCCTGGGTCACAACTGCAAACGAAGCTTCCGATTGTGTTGTTGCAGAGTTGTTGACAGTTTGAGGTGTTGGTTGAACATTCATCGATATCTGGAGAAATAAGTTCAGTTACTCTGCTAGCGGGAAGTCAATGTAGCACAGGCAATAACTATTTTGAATGATATTTGGATTGCTATAATTACAAGTAACGTTTTGATGGGTAAACGTTGCTAAAAGGGGCGAGCTTAAGTGCCGCATTTTGTTTGTCGTGAATGTTTAGGGATATGAGCCTGCGTCCATGCTGTTTGACTCAATGAATCGGTTCCTGGTGCAAATTGTTGACATTTGGAGTCGTTTATGTCTAATATTTTAAATGTAAACTATGCTGGCTAGTTTCTAAGCATGACAACAATATGGCTTTGTGTCAAATGTAATTGGGAATTCTGATCCCTTTTGAAAACGGTGCTTAGGATTTTCAAAGTTTAAGATCAAATTTGGGTAAAGCAACAAAGTTACGTTGAGTCAAGCACTATATAAAGGCTATTTTTTTTGTGACATAGGCACGATCCTTGTGACATTTTTTGTGACAAAGGCTATTTTTAACATAGGCACGATCCTTCTCTCCCCAATAAAGTTGAAGAATACAATATACAAGAAAAACCCGATTATTCATAGTACTTTACGAATTTGGAGTCAAGTAAAATGTACTCTTAAACTAAGAAATCTATCTCTTCTTTCTCCAATAGCTAATAATCCGTCGTTCAAACTATCTATTATAGGTAAAATGTTTATTCATCGGGAAAGACAAGGAATTAAAAAGGTTGGAGATTTGTACGAAATGGGAAACCTTTTATCATTCCAGAAAATACAATCGAAACACAGTCTGAAAGGTAATCAATATTTTAGATATCTTCAAATTCGAGATTATTTGAAAGCATATACCCACGAATACCAAACTCTGTTGCCAGATATATTAGATGAAGGTATGAATAGAAACGCAGAGTCAAATAATTTAATATCATACTTGTACAATATCATTCTAAATATAGAAATTCCATCGTTAGATGTAATTAGAAGAGAATGGGAACAGGAATTAAGCCTAAAAATCCCCAAAGACAGATGGGTAAAATATCTCCTATATATACACATAATTGTTCGATTAATGTAAGACATATTCTAATCCAATTTAAAATACTACAGAGACTATATTACTCAAAAACTAAACTGAACAAAACGTTTCCAAATGTATCCCTTCTCTGCGATAAATGTCTTTCTCAAGAAGAAACTATAACACACTCCTTTGTCTCTTGCATAAAACTCTTTGAAATCTTCTCAAAATTATTAAAAACAAAACTGGACCCCAATACAGAATTGATTATTTTTGGAACAACAGGAGCCTGCTCTGAGCTATCAATATTTCAAAGATGGTTCCTCAATTATGGCCTGATAATGGCAAAAAAACATACTTAATTTTGGAAAAATGCATCCACCCTAACTCTTAAAATGTGGATCACAAGCATGTCTGAGACGCCATGTCTCGAAGATATTAGACTCTTCTTAGCAGGAAAATCAGAGCAATTTTTAAAGATATGGTCTCCTTTCATTGATTCATTACAAGCATAGTATGGTGCAACACAACTTGGGAATTCGATTTACAGACAGGGTGATGGGTGTGGTGAGAAACGAAGCTGGTATATCAACACGTTTTGGTCTTTTTTTTCTTTTCATTATTTTTCATTTTTGTCTTTTTATTTTTTTGTACCTTTTTACTTAGTCACTCTGCGACTACACTCTTTGGTAGTTTAGGGGTTTACACATTCACTAGCTTTCACTCTCTCTCTTTCTTGATCTTTTTCTCTTTTTCTATTTCATTTTTGTCAAAATTAAAATGGAAGATGTACAATAAATGTATTTTGTCATATGCCGTGGTTTATACTATTGTACACTGCTTCTAATAAAAATATTATTTAAAAAAAGATCAAATTTGGGTAAAACAACAAAGTTACATTGAGTCAATCACTATATAAAGGCTATTTTGTTTGTGACAATTATGAATTTGTCGTATAATTTCTGATCACACCATGACTCATTCGGAAGCACATTTTTGACAACTCAGATAAGGCAAGGGCCTTTTGGTCTCACCATAGATGTTTGTACAAATCTGATTTGCCAGACAAGCTGACAGCTGCATCAGGGCAAAAACAGAGGAACTTATATCTATTTTTTTTCCATCTATTCAAAACTTTGTAGTAAAAAATTCCTACCATCACAAAGTGAAGAGTTGATACTGAAGCCTGTGTCACAACTGCACACAAAGCTTCCGACTGTGTTGGCGCAGATTTGTTGACAGTCTGAGATGTTGGATGAGCATTCATCAATGTCTGGAAGAAAAGCAATGAATGAGACATTCATGTAATTTGGCCAACCAGAACTCCATCCCTTTATCTTAGGAGGTGGAAAATAAAATACACAATCCTACAGGTAGGTCACACTTTATCCCTACTTTTACATTTCTCTCTCTGAGCAAAGATATTCGTTTGTTGAAGTCTCACAGAAAATAAAGTGATATCAATTTTCATTCAATATTAGAGCAACTTTAATGCATTTGTTAGGCCAGTGAAAGTTTTACATGGCAATAAGACTGCCACAATAAATATTATTTCCTTACTCTAAGAAGATATGTTGATGCAGATTTGTTGACTGTTTGAGGTATTGGTTGCTCCTTCATCAATATCTGGAGAAATACATTTATTTACTCCTGGTACTAATTGTTGACATTTCCAGAGTTGTTGGCAGAGATTTTCCACTTTACAATCAGCAGCAGTGTATAGGAAATTATACTCCTTGACAGTGCAATACTTTGATATTATAAACCATTGCTAGTTGAAGTGTGCCACTGTCAGCTTTGTTGATCTTTGTCACCATCTTCCGATCAAGTTTCTATCCACATTTGATGAACGGGCAAATATATTGAGGATGTTTTCACCACCTTACTCACCGTTCTCCTCTGCTACAAGCCACCAAGTTTTGTTCCGATCGGTGAAATATGACAAAAGTTATGAAGGTTTAAAAAATCGTGAGATCAGCAGATTGGTCTTGTCGCCTGGCAGTCACCATGAAGGTAACGCCCCTTCCGGCACCTGCTGGAGAATAAAGCCCCAGACGCAGGGCTGAGTAAACAAGCCATGCTGATTGTGTGGAGTCGGGGAAGCCGCTGTGTGGAGTCGGGGAAGCCGCTGTGTGGAGTCGGGGAAGCCGCTGTGTGGAGTCGGGGAAGCCGCTGTGTGGAGTCGGGGAAGCCGCTGTGTGGAGTCGGGGAAGCCGCTGTGTGGAGTCGGGGAAGCCGCTGTGTGGAGTCGGGGAAGCCGCTGTGTGGAGTCGGGGAAGCCGCTGTGTGGAGTCGGGGAAGCCGCTGTGTGGAGTCGGGGAAGCCGCTGAGTGGAGTCGGGGAAGCCGCTGTGTGGAGTCGGGGAAGCCGCTGTGTGGAGTCGGGGAAGCCGCTGTGTGGAGTCGGGGAAGCCGCTGTGTGGAGTCGGGGAAGCCGCTGTGTGGAGTCGGGGAAGCCGCTGTGTGGAGTCGGGGAAGCCGCTGTGTGGAGTCGGGGAAGCCGCTGTGTGGAGTCGGGGAAGCCGCTGTGTGGAGTCGGGGAAGCCGCTGTGTGGAGTCGGGAAAGCCGCTGTGTGGAGTTGGGAGGTGCTGTGTAGTGCCGCGGCCGGTGGCCGCTGTGTGGAGTCCCCCCACACCACCCCTTCCCCCATCTGCCCTTTCCCCCTTGCCCTCCTCATCACACTCCCCTTCACCCTATCCCCCTTTACCCCTCCCCCCTCCCCCCCACACTCCCCCCACACCACCCAATCTCCCCCGCCCCCCCTCACCATGACCAACCCCCACAACACCCACCTTGCACTATCCCTCCCCCTCACACTAACCCTCCCCCCCACACCACCTCTCCCCCCCACACGACTGCCTCCGCCCCCACACCATCCCCACCCCCACATCATCCCCTCCCCCCACACCACCACTTCCCCCCCACACCACCCCATCCCCCCCACACATCCCCATCCCCCCCACACCACCCCATCCCCCCCACACCACCCCATCCCCCCCACACCACCTCTTCCACACCCCCCTCCTTCCCCACGCCCCCCCTCCTTCCCCACACCCCGCCTCCCCCTCCCCCACATCCCCCCTCCCCACACTCCCCCCCACACCACCCCATCCCCCCCACACCGCCCTCCTTCCCAACCCCCCGCCTCCCCCTCCCCCACCCCCCACATCCCCCCTCCCCACACCCCCCCCAAAACCCCCTCTCCCACACCACCCCCCCACACAAACATACACTTCCCCTACACAGGATATTGATTAATGCCATATCAAACATTATTTCCCGACTGCACAGAGACTATGTGTTTTGAAAACATTCTACCGTCACAGAGTGAAGAGTTGGTCATGTTTGTGCTGAAGCCTGGGTCACAACTGCACAGGAAGCCTCCAATTGTGTTGGTGCAGATTTGTTGACAGTTTGAATTGTCGGTTGCACATTCATCAACATCTGGAAGAATACAATGAAAAATGTATCAATCAATGTTAATTGGCTTTGGCAATTGAAACATTGTCACTTAACATTATGAAAAATATAGATAAGGGGATATCATTTTACAAACAATTTTGTATACTGTTCTAAGAGTAGAGAAAAGACGTAAGCTTGATGCTGACCGAATGTGACAAGCATCAGGAAGTTAAGGATTTCTTCTGTGGTCTGAGCAGGTTCTCCACAAATCAATCACCCAATCTGGGTTTGGTTTCTCTGATATATATGGAGACATTTTGTGAAAATTAGGAGCAGCGCAATGGCACAGCTGGTAGAGCTGCTATCTCACTGTCCCAGAGACACAGGTTTGATCCTGACCTCTGGTGCTGTCTATGTGGAGTTTGCACCTTCGTTCTCTGACTGTATGGATTTCCTCCGTGTGCTCTGGTTTCCTGGGTTTTGTAAGCTAATTGCCCTTGTTAATTGTTCCTTGCGTGTAAGGAGCCGATGAGTAAGTGGGATAACTAGCAATGTGTGGGTGATCGATGAGTAGGTGACCTTGTTGGGCCGAAGGGCTTGTTTCAATGCAGTATTTCTATACTTACTAAACTAAACATAGCACTCAATATAACATGTTTAAGAAAGAACTGCAGATGCTGGAAAAATCGAAGGTGGATAAAAATGCTGGAGAAACTCAGAGGGTGAGGCAGCATCTATGGAGCGAAGGAATAGGTGATATTTCGGGTCGAGACCCTTCTTCAGACTCAATATAACATTGTCATCCTGAAAAGTATTGCTATGACACTATAAATGTAAAAATATCTTGTACTTTTTCTAAACTAGTGTACTGCTTCCAATGGTCATACGAAGGCTTCCCATATATCAGAGAAACCAAACCCAGACCTCGGTCTACAGAAGAGATCCTCAAATTCCAAATGCTTGCCATATTAATTCAGCAGCCAGCTTCCACCCATATTTCTACACTTACAACAAAATATAAAATTGTCTTCCATGAATGTACAATATAGGTATGTTACAAAACTTACCTTTACCGGCGCTGCAGTTCTGCCGCTCCCCGTGTGCGCGACTTTCGCGCCTTGCAGAGGGCGGCGGGCTAAAAGTGCCGTTTTTCCACAGGCCTGGATAATTGATGAATGTCCGGCGATTTGGTTGCTGAAGAAAAATCGCTCCGACATTTCATCAATGAAGGTATTTTTAAATTACTCTAGATTATTTATTAACTAGAGTAATTTAAAAATCACCTTCAAAAGCCGTGACCGCAGACAGCCGGAAGCATTTTGCGTAGGGAACAAAAAAAGGTAAATACTTGATTTTTATTTTAAAAGTTGGTTTTTCGGGAGGCATTAATAATATTTTTATGTTGCGAAATGGGGTCCTAAAAAAAGGTATGAACCCCCAGTATTTTTCCCCCCGACTTCACCGCTAACCGCAACGTTCCAATCCACCGCATTCCACTAAAACCCACTCGCTAGTTGATTTAAATGGCCATTAATTTACAGGCATAAAACACTAAATTCCTTCCATTTGGCCCAGAAATTCATGAAAATTAGATTTAAAAATTATGTTATATTGTGGATTATTGTGTGAATGTTATTTGGACACTTAGGCAATTTTAAAAAAGTTTATCTTTTCTTAAGAAATGGATAGATGTTTAGATCTACTCATTGAATTTTGTAATTAGCTACAATTAGATAACTAACTAATTATATGCTTTAATTTCAGGTAATCCAAGTAAGATTGTTTAATATTTGTTTCAGAATGCTTCAATCTATAATAACTGAAAATTTCATTGAGTTCTCTTAATTTTTAAGAATGTTATGGACATTTAACTTTTCCAGATCACAGCTTTTGAGTTAAGTCAATTGAAAGGCAATGGGGAACAAGATGCTAATTTCCGAGTATGAAAATGGCCATAACTTTCTTAATACTGAAGATATGAAAGTGAATTAGGTGTCAAATTAAACTTCTTTCTATGCTTTATCTGATGGGATAAATTGTAGACTTGATTTTTAAAATCTCAAAATTTTGTAACATTGCTATACAATACACTTGCATAACAAACCACTAGCAGATGAGATGTGTCACTATCTGCTTTGGTAAATTTTCACATTAGTTTGGTGTTTACGAGAATGTTGCTGGGACTGGAAGGTCTGAGCTATAGGAGAAGATGAGTAGGCTGGAAGATGAGGGGTGATCTTATAGAGGTGTATAAAATAATGAGCGGAATACATTGGGTTGATGCACAGAGTAGGTGAATCGAGAACCAGATGACATGAGTAAATGGTGAAGGGGAAAAGATTTAATTGGAATCTGAGGGGTACTTTTTTCACACAAAGGGTGGTGGGTGGATGGAACAGGCTGCCAGAGGAGGTAGTTGAGTATGGGACTATAACAACGTTTAAGAAGCAGTTAGATAGATACATGGATAAGACAGGTTTGGAGGGAAATGGATCAAATACAGGCAGGTGGGACTAGTGTAGCTGGGACATGTTGGCCGGTGTGGGCAAGTTGGGCCGAAGGGTCTGTTTCCACATTGTATCACTCTATGACTATTATAATATTTATAACCTCATTTAAGGAAGTGATAGAAATATTGAGAAATGGTGGTTCAAGGATTGGATTTCACAGCCGCTTGGTAGAAGATTGTACGAGTTTAGCTTCTTTCATAAATATCAACACATCTACTTCCTCCTGCAGTGAAAAATTATCTTTATTGAAGACTCGCAAAAAACAAATGTTGCTCTTTCTCATTCATTATTAAGATGACTAAAATATAGATGTTTGGCCACCTTCGTTTTACAGGATGGTGATCACTGCCACATTAAATATTATTTTCCTATTGCAGAGAGTCTTCTTACCAGCACAATGCGAAGGGTTAGATAGATTGATGATGAAGCCCGAGTTACAACTGCACACGGAGCTTCCGACTGTGTTGGAGCAGAATTGTTCACAGAGTAAAGTGTTGAGCCCACATCCATTGGTGCCTGGCGGAAAGCAGTAAATGACATCTCAATCGGTTTCATATCATTTGTTGCTTAATTGGATAAAATATTGTAGAATGTAGAATATCACTTTAGCACTCCACACAACAATGTCGCCCAGCTGCTTAATTGTCCACCGTTATTTGTTCCTTGTGTGCAAAGAATAGATGAGAAAGTGGGATAAAAGAAAGAGTGTGGTGATCGATGATCGGCGTGGAATTGCTGGGCTGAAGAGCTTGTTTCCATGTAGTATTTCTAGTGGCAGGAGTGGTATGAAATAGAGGTTCAAATTTTGGATTTAACAAAATAATAGAAACGCCAGAGAACAAAATTGAAATACCTTTTCATTGATTATTATTAGGTTAACATATGATGAGCGTTTGACTGCACTGGGCCTATATTTGCTGGAATTTAGAAGAATGAGGGGGTACCTAATTGAAATATACAGGACAGTAAAAGGCTTGGATAGAGTGGATGTGGAGAGGATGTTTCCACTAGTGGGAGAGTCTAGGACTCGAGGTCATAGCTTCAGTATTAAAGGACGTTCTTTTAGGAAGGAGATAATCAATATTAGATCATTTTCCTTTGTCAACTTGAACATTGTCACACATTATTAAACATAGTAGGATATCATTTTACAAATAAAGCACTCTATATAACAATGTCTTTAGTCAGAGGGTGGTGAATCCGTGGAATTCTTTACCACAGAAGACTGTGGAGGCAAAGTCAGTGGATATTTTTAAGGCTGAGATAGACAGAATCTTGATTAGTAAGGGTGTCAGAGGTTATGGAGAGACGGCAGGAGGATGGGATTAAGAGGGAGAGACAGACCAGCCAGGATTGAATGGCGAAGTAGACATAATGGACCATAGCCTGATTTTACTCCTATCACATGATTTTATGATTATCATGTTTAAAATTAATTTATTTGACCATCTAAATTGCTAAGTCTAGGCGTCAAAAGTGTTTTATTATTATACGTCCCAGAAAGAACAATTAAATTCTTACTTGCAGCAGCACAACAGAATGTGTAAACATAGTGCTCTATATAAAAATATATCTACACACACACACACACACACACACACAAACAAACAATAATAGCGCAAAAAGGCAAACGAAAGCCTCAATGTAGTTCAGAGTGTGTAAGAATCACCACCTTAACTATCAAGCTAATGCAGAGCCAGAATTATAGCTGCGTCCATAACTGCCAAGTGCATCAGAGCAAATCTGTTGACAGTTTTATCTATTGACTGTAGTCATTGATCTCCGGAGCAGAAAACTGAATGCAACCACAGTGTTATTTGGCTTTTATAGTTACATCTTGGTCATTTAATTTCTTGATTCAGAATGGAATCTAATATTCCACTTGTTTTCCTCCAGTATTCCACTTTTATATACACTGCATGTACATAAAACTGTCCGCCTTTAACATGCAAAACGATAATTGTCCACCTTTAACATGCAACAAGGATGGAACAGTGGCGTAGGGGTAGAGCTACTGCTTTACAGCGCCAGAGATCTGGGTTCGATCCTGACTATGGGTATTTGTCTGTATGGAGTTTGTATGTTCTCCCCGTGACCTGCGTGGGTTTTCTCCGAGATCTTCGCTTTCCTCCAACACTCCAAAGATGTATAGGTTTGTAGGTTAATTTGCTCGGTATAATTATAAATTGTCCCTGTAGGATTGTATACGGGGATCGCTGGTCGGTGCGGACCCGGTGGGCCCAAGGGTCTGATTCCGCGCAGTATTTCTAAACTAAACTAAATACTGTGGCTTTGCACACCACTGTCAGGTGAGATGCGCCACTTTTTACTCCCTGGATCTTTATCATCATTGTCCTATAATGTTTATATCCTCGTTTGATGAAGTGAGATTACTATTGAGAAATTAAGGTACATGGTAAGAAATTATGAGATTTTAACTTCCTTCACATCTAATAATTTACATCTACTTTTACAGTTGCTTCTGCAGTAAAAATATCCCTTTAATGAAGATTCACAGAAAACATCGAATGTTGCTATTTCACGTACATTAGTAATATAATGAAAATTCAATTGCTAGTCCATTTGAGTTTTTGAGGGCAGTAATTGATGTCACATGAAATATCATTTCCCAACAGTACAGAATCTATGTGTTTGAAAATTGCCTACCATTACAAACAAAAGGGTTGGTCATGTTGATGTTGAAGCCTGGGTCACAACGGCACATGAAGCTTCCAATTGTGTTGGAACAGATTTGTTGACAGTTTGAGGTGTTGGTTGCACATACCTCGAAGTTTTGTGGAAAAGCTGTGAATAACATTTCAATCAATATTAGATCATTTTCCTTTGTCAACTTGAACATTGTCACACATTATTAAACATAGTAGGATATCATTTTACAAATAAAGCACTCTATATAACAATGTCTTCCACAAAAGCATTACTATGCCGCTGTAAATATTACCAGTTCTCTAACACTTGCCCCAAACCAATGTTCTGTAATCAATTTCCCCAAAAAGGCTGCCTATATAGTGAAAGGCTTGGATAGAGTGGATGTGGAGAGGATATTTCCACTGTTGGGAAAGACTAGGACCAGAGGTCATATCCTCAGAATTAAAGGATGTTCCTTTAGGAAGGAGATTAAGGGGATTTTCTTTAAATCAGAGATTGGTGAATCTGTGGAATTATTTGCCACAGAAGGCTGTGGAGGCCATCAATGGATATATTAAAGGCAGAGATAGATAGGTTCCTGATTAGTACGGGTGTCAGGGGATATGGGGAGAAGGCAAGAGAATGGGGTTAGGAGGGAGAGATAAATCAGCTATGATTGAATGGCAGAGTAGACTTAATGAGCCGAATGGCCTAATTCTGCTCCTATCACTTATTACCTTAGGACCTATATCTGTTTTTTGAAGAACCTGCTCAATTCACAGAAAAGACTCTCGGTTTCAGTTGCCATCCAGTTCCCAATCAAATTACTGTCAATAGCCTCATGTACTCATACAATAAGGACCAAGGTAAATTTGAGGAAGAACATCTAAACTTTTATCTGGGTATGCACAGAACCTAGACTCCTTATACAGCTAGCTCAAAATTCTAAATTATACAACTTAATATCTCCATCTCTGTTTCTAAATAAAAAACAAGAAACTTTTAGCTGTCAGTATTTTTGACAGCTTTTCCCTTCTTTATTTTGTTTTGATTTTGTGTAGTCTGGCCTGCAATGATTCCCACTAGTCGTTCAGTGAGCAGCGCATTACACACAAAAAAAAGCTTACTCTGCCCCTTGCATACCAAGTATATCACCCTTTGCCAACCTATTTTGAGAAAGTCTTTATTTTTCCTGTCCAACTCCCCCACCTTCCCTGTGGCCTTTACAAACTTCTTTTCATCTTCCATGGTTGCTCTGCAGGGTCTGAAACCAGAAACATTTACTAATTTTCTCTCTATTGTTGCTGCCAGATCTGCTATGTTTTTCTAAGATTATTTTTCACATTTCCAGCATCTGCAATTTTCTTGATTTTCATAAACTTTCTCCACTGGCTGTATGCCAGTATCCACTCCTTTGATCACCATATTATCAAGTTTCATCTCTATTTGATGTAGTGGCAGAAGTACATTGAGAACTGGAGGTTCAGGATTTGGATTTCTTAGCCTCATGTTAGATTATTAAATCCTTAACTTCCATCAGATATAATTATTTACCTCTGTACGTTCAATTCCCCCTGGGATGCAAATGTCTACTTAATGAAGTCTATAGAGAAATATATGATACATGTTTTAATTGATTATTATAGTGTCTAACATTCATTTGTTGGACCATCTAAATTGCACAAGGCAGCTTGAATTGCTCCATTATTATTCCCTAATTTAAGATAATTCACGTGTTGGAAAGTTCCTACCATCACAAAACAAGTGTTGCTCAAACTGAATTACAGCTGCATCTGTAGCTGCCAACTATATTTGTGCAATCACGTTGGCAATTTGACGTGCAGGAGGCAGAAGATGGAGGTGCAGGCAAGCACCGAGAAAACACACATGGCTGTGGTAGCAAGTCTGGGTTCAAACGTGGTCGTAGAGCTGGTGACTGTGAAGATCTGTTGGTTGCACATTGGAGCAACAATGTCTTACAGCTTGGTGCGAGGGGTTATGGGGAGAGGCAGGCAAATGGTGTTAGGAGGGAGAGATAGATCAGCCATGATTGAATGTGGAGTAACTAGTTGGACAGAATGGCCTAATTCTGCTCCTATCATTTATGACCTTATAAGCAGAAGAACTGAATGAAAACTTCACTTTGTCAGTGGAAAGGATAGGAAGGAACACCACAGGGACAAGGACTGATGGATTAGATTGCATTAACTTTAATGCAAGAGGTCTGACAGGTAAAATGGATGAGCTCAGGGCATGGGTAGGTATGGAGAAAAGGATGTTGTAGCTGTTATGGGCCTGTCCCACTTAGGAGATTTTTCGGCGAATGCCAGCCACTGTCATAGTAGTAGCAGGTCGCTGAAAAAACGGCGATTGCACCCCCCTACGACAATGTCTACAACAACCTGCCACCTTGTCGATGTTAAGCTACAGCAGGCTACCGACAATCAGCAACCCATTAGGACATCCACCTACGACCACACGGACGACACCTGTGACAAGCTATGACCCTGTTGGCGACAACTGAAGACAACTTAATACAATTCAGTCACCGGAACCTGTCGCCGGTTGACGTAGGTTGATGTAGGTAGTCGCCAATGGAATTCACCTAAGTCAGCATCGGCAACAACCCACGTCACCTAGCAATAACCTACGTCATCCTGGCGTCAACCTACGACAGCACATACGTCAGGAGAAGTCAAGCTACGCTCATTGGCGTCAAACCAGCTGTTGCTGACTGTCGCCGAAAAGTTTTGAACATTTCAAAATCCAGCGGTGACCAGAAAAACGCTACAATTCTTTGGGCGACTAAGGAGATTACCCACGACCATACAGGCGAAACCCCCGTGACAATGTGGCGACAGCCTAATTGCCTGTAGTCGCCTAAAAAAATTGCGTAAGTGGGACAGACCCATTACAAAAACTAGGCTAAGAGAGGTATAGGGCTGGCAGCTGAACGGTCCAGGGTACAGGTACTACAGGGAAGATGGAGGTGGAGCTAATCGCTTTTTGATTAAGGAGAACGTCAAGGCAGAAGCCTGAGAAGACATTGTTGATGGTTCACACACTGAGACTATATAGGTTGATTTGGGAGCGTAAACTACAACTAGATGAACAAATATGTTGGGAGATTGCAGGCAGCAGTAAAACTAATAAGGTTATCATAGGCTTCCCGACGGTCGTGCCGCAGCTGTGGACTGGGAACCTGCCTGGAAGCCTTTATCGAGGCGCCATGGTTTTGATGCCTCCCAGATCGCGGTGTAGAAACCCGGGTCCGAGCCTGGCCGGGACCTCGCGGGTCGAAGTCCGAGTCTGGTAGAGCAGCCGACGGAGCCCGCTGCTGGGACCCGGGTCGGCATCATGGAGGCGTGAAATGGGGCATCGACAGCGGTAAGGCCTCGGCGGTGGCGGCGGTGAAGCCCTGCGACGATGGAGCCTCGGCGGTGGTGAAGCTTCGCGGGTCGTCCCGCGGTTGAGGGCTGATGAGAGCGTGCAGGGATCACCGTGATGGGATGAAGGATAAAGGGGGAGCCGCTGTGCTTTTGTAACTTTGTCAGCGCCATAGGTGGCTGCTATTTGTATACATGTGAATGCAAGCAAAAAATCTCAATATGCCTAATCACACGTGACAATAAATTATTAATCATCCTCCTCATAGGGTTATCATTAGTGGATTTCCCAATATAGTGCCAAGAGCTTAAACAAGGTGAAAGTGTGTTTGGGAATGTTTCCTCAGGCAACATACGAATAGGAATAGTTTATTGTCATAGTGAGATTCGTTGCTTGCTTACACAATGTACATGTATACAGTTTCAAGAAGGAACTGCAGATGCTGGAAAATCGAAGGTAGGCAAAAATGCTGGAGAAACTCAGCGGGTGCGGCAGCATCTATGGAGCCACACCCGCTGAGTTTCTCCAGCATTTTTGTCTACAGTACATGTATACAGAATAGCAGCCACCTACGGCGCTGACAAAGTTACAAAGCACGCCGGCGCCCCCCCCCCCCCCCTCCCTCCCCCCAGCAGTTCCCCCACGCCACGTCCCCATCAAAGATACTAGAGGAGCCGATTGTCCTTCTCCCCCCATCCATCCACCCTAACGTCCATTGTTCTGTCCTCCACGGTGGTCCTCCACGGTGGTCCTCCACGGTGGTCCTCCACGGTGGTCCTCCACGGTGGTCCTCCACGGTGGTCCTCCACGGTGGTCCTCCACGGTGGTCCTCCACGCTCTCATGGACTACGGGTCGTCCCGCGAGGCTTCCCCGCTGTCGACGCGGGCTCCGTCAGCCACTCCGCTCACCCTTGTGCCCCCCAATGCCGGGTCCCCTTTGTCCTCCCCCCCCCTTAACAGTGATCGCTCTACGCTCTCACCGACGAGAGGCTTCCCCACGCTCTACCGCTCTCACCGACGCTCTCACTGACCCGCGAGGCTTCCCCACCGCCAAGGCCCCATCGTCGCGAGGCCTCGCCGCTGCTGATGCCGCACTTCACCCCCTCTGTGGTGCCGACCCGGGCCCCAGCCGCGCGCTCCGTCGGCCGCTCCGCCCGACCCAGACATCGATCCGCGAGGCCCTGGCCGGACCCCGACCCCGACTTCTACGCGGCGATCTTGGAGGCATCGAGCCGCGGGGCCTTAATAAAAGCCTTCGGCCGCGTTCCCAGTCCACAGCCGCGGCACGACCATCGGGAAGCCTTCTGGTATGTAGAGTGCTGTGTGCATGGTCCTATATGATAGCTTGATCTGCTATTATGAAATTGGGAATGACAAATTAATGAAGGGATTAAAATGAATCAACGACCACAGTTGGGTTAACTTTAAAATAGAAAAGGATAAAGACAGTGTGGGTCCCCAAGTTAAAATCCTGCTTTTGGGCAAGACCAACTTAGCCAAAAACCTGCTAAGTATGCTCCTATGTTATAGGACCCTCCACATATTGTCTGAGGAAACTTTCACTAATGGCCCATCCTTAGTCACGCATATGACCAAAAATATGAACAATTGTGGAATACATCTGTTCTAATTCTGAAAGCATTACAGGTATATTGTTTTGTACTAAATATTGTATTGCAGGTATATTGGTATTACAGGTATATTGCTTTGTACTTGTATTTATTCAGTTTATTAAGTGAAATGTTTATGTTATGCCGACAATGTTTGTTTTGGGTCAAACGTCAAAAATGACTGGTCACGTGTGTGACCCCACACGAAAGCATTTTTTTCATAACTAAATTTTATCTTAAAAAAAACAATTAAAAAAAGCTAGAATGTTCATATCTTTAACAGACATATAGCTCTGTAGATAGGAAAATAGCAATGAATAAGATTCACCTACAAGATTTTTTAACGTGTTACTTTATGTGATGACATCTGGTCACGTCTGTGAAATTTGGTTCACTTTCCAAAGAATGACCCTTACAAACTCTGTGAATTTTAAAAAGCTAAAATGTTCATATCCTTAGCGGACATGCATTATAGTTCGGTAGGTAGGAAAATAGCAATGAATAAGATTAATTTCTTACCAGATTTTTTCAGTGTATTTATGTGATGCCATCTGGTCACATGTGTGACATTTTGGTTCACTTTCCAAAGAATGGCCCAAATACACTTGACAACTTCCACCCTGCTTAAGCTGTTGGCACTATGATAACCTAATGATAATGGTATATTTGATACAATTTGGGAGATGTGTTGAGGACTGTCCATTTTATGGTCATGGATGTATTGGACGTCCAATGGTTTATGATGGTAGATACATCTCCTTGATGATCAGATGTATCCAAGTACACGGTAGGAAGCCAGAGAACAAATTACAGCAGCCCTGGCTAAGATATAGGAATTACCATTAGACACTGAGGTGTCTGAAGGTGGGAGGGTGGTTAATGTTGTGCCTCTATGAGCACCTGAGCTACAGGGAGAGGTTAGGCAGGCTAGAACATTATTCCTTGGAGTGCAAGATGCTGATAAGTGATCTTATAGCAGGGTATAACATTATAAGGGGAATCGATAGGGTTAATGCAGTGAGTCTTTTACCCAGAACTGGGGTATCAGGAGCCAGAGGACATAGGTTTAAGGTGAGATGGGAAAGATTTCATCGGAACCCGAGGGGCAACCTTTTCACACAGAGGGTGGTGGGTGTATGGAACAAGCTGTCAGTGGAGGAAGTTGAAGCAGTTACCAAGATCACAATAAAAAAACATTTGGGCATGTACGTGAATCAGAAAGATTTAGAGGGATATGGGCCAAATGGAGGCAGGTGGGACAAGTGTAGATAAGACATCTTGGTCAGCAAGGACAGGTTGGGCTGAAGGGCATGTTTCTGTCCTTTATGACTAGAATTCTGTGACTAAGAAATTCTGGGAGTTTAATTTCATTCAGTTATAATAATTCATGCCTACAGTTTATTTTGGACTGGAAACATGTATCATATATTTAACACTTACAGAAATTGAAATATTGCCAGTTTGCATTCATTGTTAAGGTGGCAAAAATTCAATAGTTAAGCCATCTAAGGTTTACAGGACAATGAGTAATGCCACATTCAGCATTATTTACCAATTACAGAGAATCTATCTGAACAGTTCCTACCTGTACAAGGTGAAGGTATGACAATGTTGATGCTGAAGCCTGGGTCGCAAATGCACATGAAATCTTTGGTTGTGTTGGAGCAGATCTCTGGAGGGAAAAAAAAAGTGAATGACATCTCAGTCAGTATCCTGTATTATTGTGATGTGTCCCGAGAAACTGTGAAAACTTGGTTCCTCGTGCTATCCAGTTAAATCATACCATATATGAGCAAGATCAAACTATATGCAAGTTCAACAGGTAGTGCAAAAAAAAGTGCAAAGTATAGTGTTACAACTACAGAGAAAGTGCAGATGAAATATAGTGCAAGGGCCACATCGAGGTAGATTGGGAGACCGGGACTACACCCTTAGCTTATGAGAGATCCGTTCAACAGTCTGACAACAGTAGGGAAGAAGTTGTTCCTGAATTTGGTGATATGTGCTTTCAACCTTTTGCATCTTCTGTCATCAGGAGAGGAAATGATTGGAGTGTAAGTGGTTCTTGATGTGTAGATGGAGTCAATGGTGGGGAGGCTGGTTTACATGATAGATTGGACTGCAGTCATAACTCTGCACAGAGTCAAACCAAGTTATGATGCAAACCAATTGGATGATTTCTATGGTGCATCTGTAGAAATTGGTATGAGCTGATGGAGACACAGTGAATTTCCTTGGCCTTCTGAGGAAGTAGTGGCATTTTTTTGTGACTAGGCACAGTGAGATTCTTTGCTTACTTACACAATGTACGTGTATACAGAATAGCAGCCACCTACGGTACAAAGCAGGCCGGCACCTCTTCAAACCCCACCTCCTCCCTCCCCAGAGAGGAAATGATTTATTGCCATTGTGTCAATATGGTTAGTCCAGGGCAAATTGATGGTGATATTTATGCATAGGAACTTGAGACTCTCAACCATTACAATTTCAGCACCATTGATGCACACATCTGGCATAAATTCCAACCCACCTCCTGAAGTTAGTGACTAGCTCCTTCATTTTGCTGACATCAAGGGAGAGGTTCTTGTCTTGTCATCATGTTACCAAACTCTGTCTCCTTCTTGCACTCCATCTCCTTTTTGTTCGATATCCAGATGGAGGCATCATATACAAACTTGTTAATGGAGTTCAAGCAGAATTTGGCCAAACAATTGTGAGTGAATAGAGAGTATAGTAAGGGGCTGAGAAGCTATCCTTGCATGGCCCACGGCAAGTTGAGGATCCAGTTGTAGAGAGGGTGCAGGAGTTTGGAGTTTTACCTTTCATCATGAGGCAAAGATCCACAAGATCTGGCAGAAGTTGAAGTCCCTCAAGAAGCAGTACAAAGAGGCCAGAGAAGAGCAATGTCCCCCCTTGGCTGAGCTGCGAACCATCCTGAGGAAGAAGCTGCTGACCCTCTGTATTGCTGAGTTGCACCGGCACATCAGGCAGCAGGAGCTGGGCCAGTGCAACATCCTGATAAACTCCTTGATGGGTGGAGGTGGTTTTAATAATAGAGGGAGGCGTGCATCGAAGGCTGCAGACGATGATGACAATCATCATCAGCCTAGCTGCGGAAAGGTTTGGAGCAGTGGAGAAGAAGCCTGCCAGAACACCTTTCACCATGAACCAGAGAGCAACGAAGATCCCCAAGATCCGGCAGGAGCTGGTCCCTCAAGACGCAGTACAAAGAGGCCAGCGAAGAGCAATGTCCCCCCTTGGCTGAGTTGCGAACCATCCTGAGGAAGAAGCTGCTGACCCTCCATAGAGCTGAGTGGCATCGAAGACAGCAGAAGGAAAATGCCAGGAAGCGAGCATCCTTCATAGCCAACCCCTTCGGCTTCACCAAACCACTGTTGGGGCAGAAGCACATTGGGAGTTTGGCTTGCTCTAAGGAGGAGATCGACCGGCACATCAAGACCATCTACCGTGACCCCGTCAGGCAGCAGGAGCTGGGCAAGTGCAACATGATAAAACCACCTCCACCCATCAAGGAGTTTGATAGTAGAGAGCCACTCCTGAAAGAGGTCCGGGACGTTGTGAAGAGAGCAAGATCTAGTTCATCCCCTGGCACGAGCAGAGTCCCCTACAGGGTCTACAAGAACAGCCTCTTGTTACTGAAACAGTGGTGGAAGATCCTGAAACTCACCTGGAGGCGAGGGAAAGTGGTGCAGCAGTGGCGATTGACTGAAGGAGTCTGGATCCCAAAGGAAGAAGATTCCAAGAAGATCGATCAGTTCGGGATCATTTCCTTGCTAAGCGTTGAAGGCAAGATCTTCTTCGGAATAGTGGCAAGGTGGCTGACCAACTTCCTCTCCAGCAATGGCTACATCGACAACGCAGTGCAAAAGGGAGGTTTATCTGGAGTGCCGGGGTGTCCAGAGCACATGGGTGACCCAGCTCATCAGAGAAGCCTGGGAGAACAAGATAGACCCTACAGTGCTCTGGCTTGACCTGGCCAACGGCGACGGCTCCATACAACACAAGCTGATCCAGACAGTCATGGCCAAGCATCATGCGCTAGGCAAAGTGGCAGATCTCATCCTGGATTATTACAACCAGTTCAGCATGAAAGTCTCAGCAGGGTCAGTAACATCAGAGTGGCACAGACTGGAGGTTGCGATCATTACAGGCTGTAACATCTCTGTGATCCTTTTTGCCCTGGCAATGAACATGGTCGTCAAGTCTGCTGAGCCAGAGTGCCGGGGCCCTCGGACCAAGTCAGGAATGTGCCAACCGCCAATCAGAGCCTTCATAGATGACCTGACTGTCACCACTGAGTCAGTGTCAGGAGGCAGGTGGATCCTGCTGGGGTTGGAGAATGTGATTGGATGAGCAAGGATGAGTTTTAAGCTAGGAAAATTAAGGTGACTGGTGCTGAAGAAGGGCAAAGTAATGGACAGGTTCCGCTTCAGCATCAAAGGGACACCAATCCCAACTGTCTACGATAGGCCAATGAAGAGACTTGGCAAGGTGTTTAACTGCAGCCTAAATATATAGCATCAGTCCAGGCAACCTGTCAGGAGCTGGAGAACTGGTTGAGAGCGGTGGAACGGTCGGTGCTTCGTGGTAAGTTCAAGGCGTGGATTTACAAGCATGGTATCCTGCCAAGGAAACTCTGGCCATTGCTTGTCTACAAAGTCCCAATCTCCATTGTAGAGAGCTTGGAGAGGAAGGTCAGCAGCTTTCTCAGGAGGTGGCTGGGACTGCCCAAGAGCCTTAGCAGCATCGCCCTTTACGGAAATAACACCAAGCTCCAGCTGCCCCTGAAATCCCTGGAGGAGGTGTTTAAGGTGACTCGGGCTAGAGAGGTGATGCTGTACAGGGAGTCCAGCGACCTCAAGGTGGGGTGGAGGTGAAAACTGTGAGGAAGTGGAGAGCCGGTGAAGCCGTGCTGCAAGCGGAATCTTGGATATGCAGAGTCCTGGTGACTCGGGGAACAGCTGGTCTGAGAATCTCCCCAGTTTGACAAGGCCAAGGGGAAGGAGAGGCGCAGGCCTGTCCAGGAGGAAGTGAGGGCAGTGGTGGAGGAGGAGAGTTCTACCAGGGCAGTTAGCTTGAGGCAGCAGGGGGCCTGGACAAGGTGGGAGCAGGCCATGGACTGAAAAGTCACATGGACTGTGCTCTGGCAAGCTGAACGATAGCGTATCAAGTTCCTGGTCCAGACAGTTGACGATGTCCTGCCCAGCCCATCGAACCTCTTAATCTGGGGAAAAGCAGAATCTTCGGATTGCCCGAAATGCTCAGGCAAGGGGATGTTGGAACACATCCTGAGCTGCTGCCCAAAGGCTCTTGAGCAGGGCCGGTACACCTGGCGTCACGACCAGGTTCTGAAACCAATTGCAGAAGCCATCAGCATGGGAATGAACAGCTGCAAACAAGCACGCCCCACCACCCAGATGATCACCTTCATGAAGGCTGGAGTGCAGCTGCCAAGAACCACAGCAGCCAGGAATTTGTCAGGAATCCTGGCAACTTTGCATGGACCTGGTGAAACAGCTGAAATTCCCACGGCACATCGCCATGACCACCGTGAGGCCAGACATCCTCCTGGTCACAGAGGTGACCAAAAACATCATCTTGTTGGAATTGACAGTACCGTGGGAGGACCGTCTGGAGGAGGCCCACGAGAGGACGAAGACCAAGTAGGCAGAGCTGGTCATAGATTACAGTTTGCAGGGCTGGAAGGCAAGATGAATGCCCATCGAGGTTGGCTGCAGAGGTTTGGCAAGGCAATCGCTCTACAAAGCCTTGAGTGCACTGGGCATCAATGGAATGGTGAGAAGAGCCATCAAGAACACCGCAGAGGCAGCGAAGAAAGCCTCGAGATGGCTCTGGATCAGGAGAGGAGGTCCATGGGGAGGAGTGAATGTCACCTGAACACAAGTCGTGGTCTGATCAACCACGGCTGGGCCGCCTGGGTGAGGGCGTCTGATGTTGAAAGACCCGAAAAACCCAATGACCCCAGGTTACATCACTGACAATTTGTTCAGTAGCATCAAGAGATGTATTTTATCAATCACAGGAGAGCTATGTATAATCTCTTTTTTTTCCTTTTCAAAAACTTTATTCCGTTCAAACACATAATACATCACTTCAAAAACCCAATCAGAGGTTACAATGTAGGTATGTTACAAAACTTACCTTCAGTGGTGCTGCAGTTCTGTCGCTGGCCGTGTGCGCGACTTTGGCGCCTTTGGGGGGGGGGGGGGGGGGGGGTTAAAATGCGGTTTTCCCCTTGCAATCCGGAGCTTTCTTTTGTCGGAGTGCGATTTATTTCTGGAGATGCGTTCCGACTGACGGTAAGTTAATTAAAAAAAAAAAATAGCCCGACTATTTCATCGATGCAGTAAAATTATAAATAGCTCCTAATGCCGTGAACGCCGACAAGGGGACCGATTTTACGTAGGGGACAGGTAAGTTAAAGCTGTTTATTTTTACATATAAACCTGCTTTTTTAGGAGAATTTAATCACTATTTCATGTTGCGAAACGGTGATTTAGTCCCCATACGAACCGGCAGAATTTTTCCTGAGATATGGGGTTTAAATTCACCGCAACCGCAACGTCCCAATGCATCGCGTTCCAGAAAATCCCACTTGCAAGCTGTTTAAAATGGCCATTCATTTATGGGCATTATACACTGAATTCCTTCAATTTGGCCTATAAATTAATGACAACCAGATTTAAAAATCATGTTATATTGTGAATTATTGTGTGAATGTTAATTGGACACTTAGGCTATAAATTATTTTTAAATTTTTTCTTAAGAAATGGATAGATGTTTAGATCTAGTAATTTAATTTTGTAATTAGCTACAATTGGGTAACTAACTAATTTTATGCTTTAATTTCAGGTCTTACTTGGATAAGTAAGATTATTTCATATTTGATTCAGAATACTTCAATCTATAATAACTGAAAATGTCTTTCAGTTCTCTTAATTTTTAAGAAAGTTATGGGCGTTTGACTGTCCTCGATCACAACTTTTGTGTTCAGTCAATAGAAAAGCAATAGGAAGCAAGTTGCTAATTTCCGAGTATGAAAATGGCCATAACGTTTTTAGTACTGAAGATATGAAAGTGAATTAGGTGTCAAATTAAACTTCTTTTTATGCTTTATCTGAGGGGATAAATTGCAGACTTGATTTTTAAAATCTCAAAATTTTGTAACATTGCTGTACAATGTATCAATTTTACTTCGGAGTCACGTGAGTGACTACGTGAAGACCCCGCCAGCACGCATGCGCGACATATCGTCGTTCGCATGCGGAAGCGACAGTCGGGAGGAGCGGGGCTTCTCCAGCGTAACTTACGAACGGTAAGACTCATCGGAGTGGTGAGCGCGGCGAGAGTAGCGGCAAGAGCTGCTGCTATAGAGAGCAGCCAGCAGCGTGCCGTTTTTTCTCCGAGCTGCAGGTGCTACCTGCAGCTCCCGACTTCCGCCCGGGAGGGCTGCTGGTTCGCCACGGACAGGCGGTAAATCCACCCGTTTTTTCTCGGAGCTGCAGGTGCGACCTGCAGCTCCCGACTTCCGCCCGGGAGGGCCGCTGGTTCGCCACGGACAGGCGGTAAATCCACCCGTTTTTTCTCCGAGCTGCAGGTGCTACCCGAGCGGGAGCTGCAGGTGCTACCTGCAGCTCCCGACTTCCGCCCGGGAGGGCCGCTGGTTCGCCACGGACAGGCGGTAAATCCACCCGGAAGCCGATCGGGACTGCCGACTCAGCTGGGTCCAGTCCCGAGGACACCCCGTTCGCTGTTAGCGACGGAGGTAGTCTTACCCGCATGGAGCGGATGGTGGAGCAATTGCTCCAGCGTGACCTGCTTTTGCAGGGGCAGGGTCACGGTGGGCCTCTTCGCAGGCCCACGGCAGGATCCTATTATGGACTGCCTAAATGTCTCACCCTCTTCGCAGGGGAGCATTGGGGGTCAGAACTGGGCTGACCCTGAAGAGGGGGAGTTGGCTGAACAAACCAACAGTGTCAGGGGTGCAGTGAAGAGTTCTGGATATGGTAAGTAACATGCAGTTCCTTCTAAAAAAGGTTACCTATCCACCCTAAGCTGGCAGCTAGTTCAATTATATGACTACAAACCAGCTTCAGGAGCAAGCCATCAATGCTACAGCTGATAAGTATCTTGCTCCTGATAATTGTAACTCGCTGATTGTTCCTGCGGTGAATACCCTATTTGGGGGATCATGAGCCCTACGATTAGAGGGCAAGGAGTCAAACTTCAGAGGATCCTGAAGCTTTTGACCGCCAGAATTTCGGCAGTGCCAGTACTGCGGTGGGTATAGAGCTACCGGTAGAAACAGGATGCTCTGGCCTTACTGTGTAACACAGTTTGAGATAATAACTACAGGAAGAGTAACTCAACCCCAAATTGCGGGGTTATGCAAACCAGGTACGCTCAACCACCAAATCTGCTGTGCGGAGCTCCCCAAACAGGTGAAAGACCTGGACAAAGAGCTACCAACAGCAACAGCACCCCTACACACCCACCGGACAGAGATATCACTACAGATCGTCCGATGGTGAAAGCTCGAAGGCCGGCCCACCTGCACAACAGCCTTTTTCAGGCCATGGCCCAGCCCGGCTTTCTTGGAAAATGCGCCACCCCTACAACGCAGCAACTCAACAGAAGAAACAACGGTGGTATTGGACCGCAACACCGGCAATACCTTGGAGGTAGGTGGGTCTGCCTCCCCCGGGAACATCATATGTCTAAAATTCATCTTATGGGGGAGGCCGGTTGCACTTGTTTTATAAAGTATGGCGCACTTTTACCTCTGATCCTTACATACTCAGAAGTATTCAGGGCTATAAAATTGAATTCATTTACGAACTCCCTACCCCGGTCCAGCATTCGCCTAGCCGAAAGTTTATACTTTCACAAAGAAAGAACGGCGGGCCATGCTGAACTATTAAGACTAATTAGCAAAGGGGTAATTGAGAGAATCACAGGAGTTCGTATCTAATATATTTACCAAAAACAAAAAGATGGCGGATCCCGCATAATCATAGACCTGACCGAACTGAATACTTCTGTTCAGTATGTTCATTTCAAAATGGACACTTTCGACACAGCAGATAGCTAATAGCTATGGGTACTACATGGCATGCATTGACCTCAAAGATGCATACTATTCAGTACCAATACACAAGGATCATAGGAAATACCTTAAATTTATCTGGATGGGACAATTATGGCAATATATAGCCTTACCCAATGGGTTATCATCAGCACCCAGGCTGTTCACCAAATTATTGGAACCAGCTTTGGCCTATTTAAGGAAACAAAATCATACTGTTATGGCCTATCTTGCTGATATCCTCATTGTCGGGGAGAATTTGGAAACGGCTACATTGGCAGTTCTAGCCAAAAAACATCTCTTTCAAAAGCTGGGGTTCATCATACATCCAGATAAATCAAAGTTGGAACCCTCTACTACCATGGATTGCTTGGGGTTCACCATTGACTCAGTGCAAATGTCTACCACCTTACCACCGAACAAGGTGGTGGACTTGATAGAAGCTTGCAGAAGCCTTACTGGCATCAGGGATCCATCCATACGGTAGGTGGCCATGGTAATTGGGAAGATAGTGGCTGCTTTTCCCGCAGCGCAATTCGGACCACTACATTATCAAAACCTACAAAGAGCTAAAATTATAGCTCTCAAAAGTCATACCATTTCGACAGGCCTATGAAATTATTAGAAAAGGCAAGAGTTGAATTAAATTGGTGGATGGGAAATGCTCATTTCTGTTCCAAATCCATCACTATCATAGATCCCTCGGTTACATTACAGACTGATGCCAGTGTTAAAGGTGGGGAGCAGCTAATACCACCACTGGTTGTGGTGGCAGATGGAATGCACAAGATTTAACCCTGTTGGGAGCACTAGGGTTTAATTATCTAGAAATACTGGAAGCATTCATGGACCCCGGGCCTACTGCTTAGATATGCACCAGTTGCATGTATGGTTACAAATTATAATACCACAGTGGTGGCCTATATTAATCTTTTGTGTGGAATAAAATCGATATCATGTGATGAATTGCCTTTTTACAACTGGCACTGGTGTCTGGATAGAGAGATTTGGATCTCAGCCACTTACCTTTCAGGTAAAATAAATACGGTGGCGAACACCAGGTCACGCAATTCAACGACAACATTGAATGGATATTGGATCGGGACCCGGGGCCAGCAGCGATGGATGTTTCTCGCTGCATTGGTGGGATTGTTTGCTATGCATTTCCCCCCTTCAGCCTCATCAGTCGGGTCTTACAAAAATTTAATAGACTCCGCAACGGGTATTTCGGGTTTCCCGACTGGCCTACCCAACCATGGTCCCCAGCAGTACAAAGATGGCCGCAGAACACTGCTTTCGGATCCTCAAACGGCCGGGCCTGTTGGCACACCCTGTGACGGGTAAGTCATCCGTGCCATGATCGCATTAACCTATTGATGCTGTTTCTGAACAGGCCATTTCTGGACTTCGGATACTCCGACAGGACGATCAATGTCATCACTTCATCGTGCAGGGAGTCCACCAGGGACAGCACTGACATATGTCAGCAGATGGGAGTGTTTCTTCTTCAGAACAAACACTTCATATGACTCGGCCACCATCACTGGATTGCAGGAGTTCTGGCCACCCTTCATTCCATGAAGGTTTGAGCTACAGTGCCATTAAATTTGCAGGAGTGCCCTACCTACCAACCTGGACCGAGGGGGTGATCACCAGCGTATAGGATCACACCCTCTGGTATCAATCTGATGAGGGGTATTAATTCTTTTTCCCCTAGGCCAGATACACCCATACATGGGACTTAGGCATAGAATTTACTATGCTTCGAGGATGGACACCAATATCGGGGCTCTCTCTGGATAACTACATATAATATGGTTATGTTTATGGCACTTGTAACAGCACAACGGGTCCAGTGTTATAAAGCTAAGGCTGCATCCACGTCAGCGGCTAGGATGATGGGAGTTCCTATGGACCACATCCTTGCTACAGCGGGTTGGAGCAGTGAACGGACTTTTCAGCACTTCTTTTATAAACCCGTGGCCGCTCCTGAGACGTTTGCAGGGGAATATGTTAAGTTTCTGTTACATGATTTACCCAATGTGGGGCATATCATTTTAGGTATGATTAAATACCTTCTTTGTTTTTCAGCCAGTGTTATGTCTGAATTACGTTCATCCTCCTATCCCAGCATAGCGGTGTGTGAGCATGGAGTTTTCCAGGGCATGAAATCACAGAGCTTTGAAATCTTCACGTAGTCACTCACGTGACTCCGAAGTAAAATAGTAAGATTAAACGAGAACTTACCAGTTTGAAGTTTGATCTTTATTTTATGAGGAGTTATGATGAGGGATTACGTGCCCTCCGCTCCCAACCCTCTACTATAAAGATCACCTGGTATGAAAGTTCTCTCTTATCTTACTATATTAGTCATTGTGACTGTCTGTGATTTCACACCACTGCTTTGAAGAATGTCGCGCATTCGTGCTGGCGGGGTCTTCACGTAATCCCTCATCGTAACTCCTCATAAAATAAAGATCAAACTTCAAACTGGTAAGTTCTCGTTTAATCTTACTATTAATCATTATATTACAATGATGCATTCATTATTTACGATACTCTCAACCCCACGTGGTGACCAGCGCCCACGGAAGGCCTCCAGTGTCCCCGTGGACACCGCAGGTTTTCTCTCCAGGGACACGGGTGCACGGACGCAAGCACGGAAGAGGGGCAGGCAGCCGACTCTAGCATGACTATTGACCGCCCGCTGCCTGGACCTGCGAATGGCCATCTTGGCCAGGCCCAGGAGCAAACCGACAGGGAGGTCCCACCCCCCTGATCGGCTGTCCCCACTCCCTGCCATGTGTCCAAACACTAGAATCGTGGGACTAAAATGCAACCAGAACTTGAGGAACAATCCCTTCAGATATTGGTACAGGGGCAGTAACCTCTCATACTCCATATACGTGTGGAACACGGTCTCATCCTCACCGCAGAAAACACAGGCGGCCGACGAGCCCGTGAACCGGCTCAATAGTTTATTACACGCCACCGCTCTGTGCAACACTCTGTACCCAAGGTCCCCAATGTAAAGGGGGACAACTCCCTTATAGAGAAACCCCCACTGGGGGCTGCCCCCATGTTTAGCACAGCCCTCCAAGGTGTGTCAGGACTGAAGATGAGGTGCAGAATGTGCAGGAGCATTCTGTACAGTATGTGTCTCTTCGCATCACGAAAAGCCACGCTGGGCATCTCAGAAAGGCGGCTCAGGATGTGTGGAGCCAGTGTCCGAGAAATATCCTGGAGCCTAGGCCCGATGATCAAATACGACGGAGCGGGCAAAAGCTCAGTCAGAACCAGTCTAAGCACACGACTCTCCTCGACAACCGCCATGACAGGGTGAGGATCGGCCACTCCTGCAGCCAGAACATCCCCCTCCCCTCATGGAGCAACACGCTGGCTGAAAACAGCCAAATTCCTCACTTTTAGCACATCCCGATAGAAACTAGGCAAGCCCCTTAAGGCGGGTCGACTGATGCCCGCCACCGGGATCCGCAAGACCCCCCCTTAGGCAATGATCCTGACGGAAAAAATACGCGGCCATCTGGGGGGGTTCTCCGTATACATATACCTCCACAGAGTTCTGAGATGGAGAGCCGCCACCTGGGTACGCACGCATAGCAAGGACTGGCCACCCTCCATTAACGGGAGACTCAGGACCGCTGCGGAGATCCAGTGCTTCCTATTTCCCCAAAAGAAATCCACCAACTTCTTCTGTAAAGAAGTTGCAAAGATGGAGGGGGGGGGACAAGAGTAGCCAGCTGGTAGCATAACATGGAGGCCACCAGCTGGTTTATGACCAGTACCCTCCCCTGAAAAGAAAGAACTCCAAGCAGACCTGACCAGCACCCCAGCCGGGCAACAACAAAGGGGGTGTGTGTGGTGAAGGGTCTGTGTGGGGAAGGGTATGTGTGTGTGTGGGGGAGGGTGGTGTGGGGGAAGGTGGTGTCCGGGAGGGGGGGTTTGGTGGAGAGAGGTTGCCTCGCCATCAACCACCCCCACAGGTGGGGGGCGGGGGCCATCGCTGCCCCGGGTCGCCAAGGCGGAACTTGTAGCCCCAGATGGGTTAGCATTGCCGCCCCGGGTCACCGAGGCGGAGCTGGCAGCCCCAGCCGAGTCAGCAGCACCACCCCGAGCCACCGAGGCATGGCAAGCCACCCTGGACAGGCCAGCAGTGTATTCCTGGGCCGCTGCGTTAGAATTTCTAGCAGCGGCCTGGCGATTGGAACACTCCCTACGGAGATGTCCAAACCCACTGCACACATGACATTGTGCCTCTCCCCAACCTCAATACACGCATCTGGGGAGACCCTTATGCTCCACAGCGAAGCTCCCCTCAGCGCCCAACCCCTCTCCCACCTTCATAAAACCCTTCTCTTGAAACTCAAAACCTCTTTTTCATACGGGTCATTCCCGGGGTGCATAAGCCTAATAAGCTTAGACCGTACCTCCCCAATCTTAGCCAAGTGTGGAAGGAGTTTTGCATCCCGGAGAAACGTGGGACAATTTTGCAGGAGAACAGATTTCACAGTGGACACCCATGGTTCCACCGGTATATAGACCCCCTCCTTTGTGAGCTCCTCCTCCAATGCTAGGGATACATCCTCCCAGGACTTTAATATCAACTCAACCTTCCCTCCTACAGTCTCGGAAGAGGCAATGACATCCCTCTTGAAAAGGTCATGCAAGCCCTTCGCAATTGCACCCCTGCTCAATAGGGACCCGGTTTGGACCGAGATCCCTTATATATCCCAATCCAATTCAACATGAGGCTCATCCTAAAATGGCCCCGAAACCGCCGCCAAAACCACAGTTGCGTAACTCTGAGCCCTCGACCGAGCCCCCGCCATCTTGACAGTGGCACAAACCAGCGCCAGGAACACCAGCAACTCAGCTCAAAAGCGAATCTCAGAGACAGTCACAGTCTGGATAAGCAGCAGAAGCTTTTCCTCCAGCCGAAGTACAGAAAGTCCCCTAGCTCAACCACAGCCAAGAGCAGCTTTTGGGAGGTTCTTTTAAAGCCCTGCCGGAAACGAAAAGTACCTTCTTCACATTTATGTCCAGGCAGCTGCACTGTGCAAAACCGTATTGGTGCAGAGAATCGGTGTTAGAAACATCAAAGACACCTACCCTCGATCTCCAGGCACTCTGGGCAATCCGCCAGCCACGGTCACTCCACGGCAGGTGGAGTACTCAGGAATTCCACACAAAATGGAGAAATCCTCAAACAAAGGAAGGTTTCAGCAGTCCGACGTTAGGTTAAACTATGAAATCTCACTGCCTCTGTCCCTCTTCCTTCGACAAGAACCTTAAAAGGTTGCCTCAAACCTTCTCAGCCGCCGGAGCTGAGACAGACACAACCTCCCTCTCTCTCTCCTTTTTTTATATTCCTGGCCGCATGGAGGGACGGTGCGTTTTTAAAAAATATTTTTAAATCAGAATATACTGATATTTTTTAATTTAAAATGAGGGAGGGTGAATAAGGCATAACGAGCAGTCCCTGCGCAGTTCGGGGCCATGGGTGAGTGGTGGAATATTGCGTTGGGGGAAACGGGTGAATGGTGGAATATTGCCTTGGGGAACGAATCACGTTGGGGGACCAGGCCTCCCGTGGGGGCTATGGGTGAGTGGTGGAATATTGCGTTGGGGGAACGGGTTACGTTGGGGAACCAGGCCTCCCGTGGGGGCTATGATTGAGTGGTGGAATATTGTGTTGGGGGAAACGGGTGAGTGGTGGAATATTGCCTTGGGGAACGAGTTGCGTTGGGGGACCAGGCCTCCCGTGGGGGCTTTGGGTGAGTGGTGGAATATTGCGTTGCGGGAACGGGTTACGTTAGGGGACCAGGCCTCCTGTGGGGGCTATGATTGAGTGGTGGAATATTGTGTTGAGGGACCAGGCCTCCCGTGTGGCAGGGACCCAACGGGTCCCACTTGGTATAGTAGCCAATAAAAATGTAAATGTCCTTATTGTCCAGATGTTCCAGGGATGAGTGTTGGGCTGGGGTCTGTTGAAGCAATTAATTGCAGTAGATCAAGGCTACTCACATTTGGAGTATTGTGTGCAGATTTGGGCCCCATATCTGAGAGAGGAATATGCTGGCTCTGGAGAGGGACCAGACGAGGTTTACAAGAATGATTCCAGGAATTAGTGGGTTAGCGTTTAGAAGGTTGAGGGGGGACCTCATTGAAACTTACCGAACAATGAAAGGCAGAGTGGATGTGGAAAGGATGTTTCCACTGGTGGGAGAGTCTAGGGGCAGAGGTCCTAGGCTCAGAATTAAAGGGTGTTCTTTTAGAAAGGAGGTAAGGGGGAACCTCTTTTGTCTGTGGAACTCATTGCCACAGAGGGCGGTGGAGGCCAAATCAGTGAATATTTTTAAGGCAGAGATAGACAAAGTCTTGATTAGAATGAGTGTCAAGGGTTATGGGAAGAAGGCAGAAAAATGGGATTAGGCAGCGATCAGCCATGACTGAATGGCGGAGTGGGCTCGATGAGCTGAATGGTCTAATTCTACTCCTAGAAATTGTGAACTTGTGAAGACTGTGTGAGAGGCTGGAGATGATGTGCACTATAATCCACTAATCAAAGGATTTTGTGATGGTAGGTGTCAGAGCAACTTGGACTGTGGTCAGCTTTCAAAGACTATTAAGGTGACTGCAATTAATTTGCTGGACCATCCAAATTGCACAGGGCAGTAAACATTGCTGCATTAAATATTATTCCTTAATTATTGGGAATGCATGAATTGGAAAATTCCTATCATCACAAAGACAATTATTCCTCATGTTGATGCTATAGCCATAATGCAAATCTGATGACAGTTTGATGTGTTTGTAGCACATTCATTAATCTCTTGGGATGAAAACCTAAATAGATCCTCAACAAGGTCCATGAAACATTGCCTAGTAAATTTCTGTTTCAGAATGGAATCTCGTATTCCACTTTGCAGTCAGTATATAAAACTGTCCTACTTGAATACTATACCTGGACATTATAATCCACCACTGAGTAAGGTATGCCACTGTCTGCTCTGTTCGTGTTTGCCCTTTTAACGATCATGATCATTTGATGAACTGACAGAGGTACTGAGAAATGGAAAGCCCAAGCTTTGCAATTCACACAGTAGCTGGAAATGGTAACAAATTATGAGAGCTCTTCACATGTAACAAATAATATCCACTTTCACAACACCTTCTGCAGAAAAATTATCTCTTCAAGATTCAAGAGAGTTTATTGTCATGTGTCCCAGATAGGACAATGAAATTCTTGCTTTGCTTCAGCACAACAGAATATAGAAGGCATGAATGCAGAACAGATCAGTGTGTCCATATACCCTGAGTCCATATTCTGTGAGTCTTCATGGAAGACTCACAGAAATAAAATATTGATCTTTCTCATTTATCATTTACGTGACTAGAATGCAATAGTTAAGCCAACTTGCCTTTGACAGGCAATGTTCATGCCACAATAAATGTTATTTTCCAATTGCAGAGTCTCTGTATTTGAAAACCTCTTACCACCACAAAATGGAGGAATGTTCATATCAATGCTAAATCCTGGATCGCAAATACATGCTAAGTTATCAGTTGTGAGGGGACAGATTTGTTGACAGTTTGAGATGTTGGTTGCACATTCATCGATACCTGGGGAAAAATAGTAAATGTTAACTCAATCAGATTTATATCATTTACTCTGCCATTCAAAACATTCACTTAATATTAAGATACCTAGTTGTAGCATATAATATTTTACATTATAAGCACAGCACTATATATAACATTGTTATCAGAATTATTACCATGGCATGTACGTTTTCATGCATTTCTTCCAATCTAGTGGAATGCTTTCACTAGAATATCAAAAATTGATTTTCAATTTAAAAATATTGAAAATATTTCAATATAAAAATTGATGCTTTCACTAGAATATCAAAAATACTCAAAAATATCAGAGAAAGCTAACTGGGTGATTGGCTTGCAGAGAACCTGCTCAGATCACAAAAGAGCCCTTCGGCTTCCAGGTAATTCAGCATCCAGCTCCTTTCTGGTTGTTGCCTCCTGCACATTTATAATGAAGTGAAAAGTGAGTTTAATAAAACAACAACTTATTTTTCGTTGGACCAGACATGATGACAATTGGTGATGTCTGCGTACGGCCCTTATCCCTCTAGATATGTCATGTCCATGTACCTGTCCATTTTAACATTGTTATAGTCCTCGTCTCAACTATCATCTCTGGTAGCTTGTTCCTTAAACGGACCACCCTCTGTGTCAAGAAAATTATGTATTCAATTACCTAGCTCTCCTGAATCCAACTTTCTCAACTAGTCTATCATGTAGGACCTTGTGAAGGCCTTGCTGTAAACCATATAGACTTCATCTTCTACCCTACTCACATCAATCCTCATGTTTACCTCTTCAAAAGATACTAACAGATTTGTGACACATAATTTTCCCATGCATAAATCTGTGCTGGTAATCTTAATCAGTTGTAGGATTCTATCTCTCAGAATCACCTCCAGTCATGTTCCCACCATTGATAGTGGGCACTCTCCCCTGTAGTTCATTAGTTTCTCTAACATCATAATGTAGCTCAGAATCGTAGATTAGTCAGGTGGAATATGAAGTGTGCATTGGACCTTACCCTAGCAGTAGAGAAGGCCAAGGATGGACAGGTCAGTGTGGAAATGGAAAGTAGACTTGAAATATCCTGTAGCTGGGAACTTGGAATGGCCAATGAGAATAGAACCCATATTTTCTGCAAATTAGGAGGTTGCACAAGGAGATTGCCTAGCCTGCACATGATCTCGCTGATGTATAGGGGTGACATTGGGAGCTCTGAATACAGTGGTAGAGGTTAAAGAAGATGTAAGAATAAGTGTTGTCCCTCCTGTCATTACAAGGGAACGTTTTGGTTGAGGAAGGAAGGAGTGAGCAAACTAGTCTCTCAGAATGGGGACTTTAGTCCAAGATTTGTTATGGCAAGAGATCATCAGGAAATAATTCAAGATAATCTCATCCCCCTAGAAATCATGTAACATTATCCCTAACTCATGGGGATCCCTGGTCCAGCACTACACAAAGTGAGGACATATTTTATTTGACAGTATTACATGCAGTTCTGCTCATCCCATTGTAAGAAAGATTTGGAGGCTTTGGAAAGGGTGCAGAGGATGTTTACCAGAATGATGCCAGGCTGAGGGGATATTAGCTATGGGGAGAGGTTGGATAGACTTGGATTATTTTCTCTGGAATGCAGGAGTCTGAGAGGAGACCTGATAGAAGTATATAAAATTATGAGAGGCAAAGATTGGATGGACCATCAGAATGGCATGGACTCAGTGGGCTGAAGGACCCGTTTCCATGCTGTATCTTTAAATTAAACTAAAATCCTTTTTGCAGTATAGAAATGTCAAATGCATGAGGGCATAGATTTCTGGTGAGAGGGGCAAAGTTCAAAGGTGATGTGCGAGGAATGTTTTTCACAGAGGGTAGTGGGTATCTAAAACACACTGTCTGGTGTGGTTGTGGAGGCAGATACATTGGTGGCATTAAGAAACTTCCAACTAGGCACATGGACATGCGGGGAATGGAGGGATATGGATTATGTGCAGTCAGATACTGTTGGTCTTACATTACAAAACTATTTTAAACTTCAATTAAATTTACATCACTTGATTTGTGTGAAACAAATGTGTTTTAAGATTGTGAAGCAGAAAAAAACAACTGCTCGATCACTTTTGAATTTTACACATGGAACACCGCTCACATAATATCACCAATCAGGTAACTCGCTGATACATAACATACATACATAAGCATACATAAAGACGCCCCTCACCCTTGTAATGGACTGTTCGAACTACTCCCTTCCGGCAGACGTTACAAGGCCTTCTACGCCTACAGCTTCATTCCCAGAGCTATAGCGGCTCTGAACCGGCCCTGCTGAGTACCCCCCCCCCCCCCCCCCCCCCCATGGACCGTCTCCCCCGGCCTCGCTCTTTAGTCTGTGTTGATGTTACTGGTCAAATGTTCGTTTTTACGAACCTTGTTCTCGGGGGTTGCAAACCGAAATCTCGAAGTTGCAGACCAAATCTCGTTGTACTTGTGTGTAATGACAATAAAATTATTATTATTGTACGATTGTCAGATCCCTCTGCATAATAAACTATGAATTACTTATTATAGACCCAAACTGCTGGAGTAACTTTAGCAGAATTGGCAGCATCTCAAGAGAGAAGGAATGGGAGATGTTTTGGGTAAGGTACTTCTTCAGATCGAAGCCGAAATGTCACCCATTCTCTCCAGAGATGTCCTGCTGAGTTACTCCAGCATTTTGTGTGTATCTTCAGTTTTAACCAGCATCGTCAGTTCCTTCCTACACACTATGAATTAGTTATTGTTGTCTTTCTTCAGGAAGCTGCATTGACGATTCATAACCTTTCTAAATTCTTGGAACATAAGTAGATAATGGCAGAGATGCTCGGCAGGTCAAGGAGCTCAGGGAGAGAGAAACAACAGAGGATGTATGGAGAAAGTGTGAAATAAAATCAAAATAATGCTGGAAACATTGAACAGAGACAGTTGTTGGTGGGAGAAACACATAAGGGGAGAAATGAGGAACAGATGGAGCCGGTGAGTGTCAGGAGTATGGTTAAGGTTTGTATATTTGATAGAATTGATCAGCACAAATAGTTAAAACGTGTGGGTGCCACAGCAGTTGCTGTAGCAGGGGTGGTAGCGGTAGGAGTTGTGACTGATTCTTGTAGGCGCAGCCAACTGATTCTTGTAGGCGCAGCAGTTGCAGCTGCAGAAATAATACCATTCTTCAGTCTATGGGTCTCAAATACAAGGCATTAATTATTTCTCTTTCCACATGTGCTAACTAATGGGCTGAATGTTTGCATCGGTTCCTGCTTTATTTCTGGAACCGCAGCTTCTGCCATTGTTTGATTCGTACATATTCTCCCTCCAAATAGACAAGGAGGTTCCATTCAGCAGATGTGTGTTAGTTTGTTTAGTCAACACTGAGAGAGTGACACTGAGAATGTCCGGAAGCACATTGCTAACGGACAAATCTACATACTTACCAATTTCTGTTGTTGTAGTACTGTCATCAGTGGACGATTCATTTGTTGATGGTAATGACCGAACAAATGTTACATTTGTCTCTGGAGTAGTTGCAGTAGTACCTGTTGTAGATGAATTAAAACACAGATACTCAGGGTGGAATGTCATGTCAATTTTAACGCTTTTTAAAATATTTGAAAAAGGGGTAGATTTCAACAGATTTTGTAATTTTCATTCACTTTTTGAATGAATTATTAGATTACATTTTTGAGTATTGCAACAAGAGGAGATTATTTGACAGTTTTTTTTAATGTTGAAATGATTTACCTTTCAAATTATATCATGAGAGTCGATCAACTTGTTCCATGTTACTATGTTCAAGTAACAAAGATGAAATTAACAGCACCTCATATTTTGCTTGGGCATCTTACAACCCAACGGTATGAATATTCACTAACTTTAACTAATTCTTGCTTTCCCCCTCTCTCCACCACTGTTCTCCTGATTAAATGTTACTGATTGTATACCTCATTGTCACCTTCCCCTTAGCTAACATTGATTCATTCTTCATTATCCTCGATATTCCTCCCCATTTAATGGCTCGTTTTCACTTTACTCTATCTCCCTCTCCCCTGTGTGAAGAGGGGTCTCGACCCAAAATGTCACCCATTACTTCGCTCCAGGGATGTTGCCTGTCCCGCATTTTGTGTCTAACCTCAAGCACCAGATTACACCCGATACCATAAGCTGGTATGGGTAAGAACAAAACAATAGGATAGATGAATGTGTGGATGTGGAGTTGGTGTAGGGGATAGGGGTTCAGATATTTGGGCTGTTGTAATCTATTCTGGGGTTGAGGAGACCTGTACAAGAGAGATTACCTGAGCTGGAGGAGAACCAATATACCAGTGGGCAATTTGCTAGTGTTACTCAGGGGAGTTTAAACTAGCAGGGACAAAGGGCATTGGCAGGGGCACAGGATTAATGAAAGAGTGAGGCATGTGAGGGCTGGAGGTTGGCACATAAGATGTTGAAAGCAAGTTCAGTAGACAGGATAGGCAGGAACAGGGCAGGGAGCAAGGAAGGACCGATGGATGAAATAGCATTGCCGGGGACCTGACTGGTAAGGTGGATGAACTCAGAATGTACATGCGACTGGAATGATAGAATCATAATAGATACCTGGCTAAGGGAGAACAGGACTGGGAGCTTAACGTTCCAAGGCTGTAGGTGCTGCAGGCAAGAGGAGAGGTGAGGAAAAAAGAAGAGGGATATTGCATTAGTGAATAGGGAGAACATAATTGCTGCAGTCTGAGATGTTGCCACTGATGGTTCATCCAGTGAGGCTATATTGGTGGACCAGAGAAATAAAAAAGAGAGAGAGGGGGGGGGGGGGGAGAGAGAGGGGGGGAGAGAGAGGGGGCGTTCCCCCAAAGCAGGGTGGGGTGCTGCGGCTTCACACGCACACTAACCAACCCCCCCACACACAAACCGGTGGTGGGAGGGGAGGGGGTAGATTGGAGTGAGAGGGGGATAGGGGGAGTCAGGGTGGGGAGAGGGATGGGAGGGGAGACTGTTGCGTCCCATCCCCTCAATGTGCGGATGCGGGGGAGGGGGGGATGGGGCTGAGGGTTCACACGCACACTAACCACCTCCCACACACACAGGGTGGGAAGGAGGAGAGGGATGAGGGGGTTAGGGGGAGACGAGGTGGGGAAAGCGGAGGGGAGAGGGACTGGAGGGGGAAGGGGGGGAGAGAGAGGACGGGAGGGGGCGGGGAGAGAGGGGGAGGGGGGAGAGAGTAGAGGGGAGAAAGGAGGAGTAGGGGAGAGAGAGGAGGGGGAGTGGGGAGTGAGGTGGGGAAAGGGTGGGCGGTAGGGGGGAGGGGATTGGGGGTTGGAGGAGGGGAGAGCGTGGTTCGAAAGGGGAAAGGGAGGTTGGTTGGTAGAGGGGGTGGAGGAGGGGAGAAGGGGGTTGGACGAGGGGAGAAGGAGGGTGGAGGAGGGGAGTGGAGGAGGAGAGAGGGCTGGGAGGCAGAGGGGGAGAAGAGGGGGAGGGGAGAGGGTGGGGGGAGGGGAGGGAGGGGGAGGGGGTGGGCAGGGGAGAGATAGAGAGAGGAGGGGAGAGAGAGGGAAGGAGAGGAGGCGGGGAGAATCTATGAATTACTTATTGTTGTATTTCTTCAGGAAGCTGCATTGATGATTCATAACCTTGCTAAATTCTTGGAACATAAGTAGATAATGGCAGAGATGCTCGGCAGGTCAAGGAGCTCAAGGAGAGAGAAACAATCGGATGTATGGAGAAAATATGAAATAAAATAGTAAGATTAAACGAGAACTTACCTGTTCGAAGTTTGATCTTTGTTTTATGAGGAGTTACGATGAGGGATTGCGTGAAGAAGCCCCGCCAGGCCCATGTTCGGCATACTTCAAAGCAGCGGCGTGGAAAAACAGAACCAATAGCCGGAGTAAGATAGTAAGGCCCACAAAGATTAGAACTACCAGATGATCATTTATATTATGAGGGTTGGGAGCGAAGGGCACGTAATCCCTCATCGTAACTCCTCATAAAATAAAGATCAAACTTCGAACAGGTAAGTTCTCGTTTATTCTTACTATTTTACTTCGGAGTCACGTGAGTGACTACGTGAAGATTTTAAAGCTCTGCGATTTTCATGCCGTAGATCATTCCACACGACACACTGCTTCAGTTTACCCAGTAATGAGTAAATAATACATATTGCTTAAAATTATGCAATACATATTTATATAGATACATACACACACACACATTTCTTTTCATTTATTTATTAAATTAATTTAAAAAAATAATAATAATACGAAAAATAATAGCCCCTGTATCCCAGGGGAAATAACAACAAATGTTATGCAACAAAGCAAACAATTTTGAACAGAACCCAACACAGCATGTGCAACTCTGGCACTGTAACAACAGGTTTATCATAATACTAGGAACGTTTCTTTTTTAGACCATCCTGCAGTCTCCAGAATTTGGTCGAGCGGCACGTCCTGCACCTTCGCCGCGGACATTGATACCGCCCTTGTGGAGTGAGATTTATACACATCAGTGTCTACTCCAGTTAATCCAGAACCTGTTTATCCATCTAGAAATAATTGTACTGTCACTTTTATATGTTTCTTGTGGGTAATGAACATTGGTGTCTCACAATCTCGGAGACTCTTAATTCAATATATATTAATTCAGATGCTTAACCACACACAATGTTTAGTTGACAGCGTATGTCTTAAAGATTACATTGGTTCCAGCCTTTCTTGGCTTGCTTAGATCATTGATATAAAACGTTATTTTATCTACAGACAACTGTTTACAATCTAACCACAACATTTGTATTGTTTGTACTCATTGTGCTGATATTAATGGTATGAACATAACCACTTTAAATATTAACTCTGAAAAGACAGTGTCGTAATTGGAGTCCATTGCCGAAGCAATGTGACAACTATACTGTCATCCCAGATTTCTGAATATCTGGGTTTGGTAGGATTTTATTAAAATTTCTCTCATAAATCGGGATATTAACAGATGAGACCGATAGTTGTCGATTCTGAAATAGTCCTAAATCGGAGGACAAACACTCCGAGCTCCATTCATGGTACTATAATTCAGGTGCAGCATAACAAGGAACTCCAATACATCCGATATATTTGCTGTATGATAAAATATATCTGACTGTATACAAAAAAATAATAATTTCCCATTCCTTATATGACACATATATTGTTTCTTAGTGCTATCTCTCCAAGCTGCAGTTATGACATCCATGGTCCTATCCAACATTCCATCAGAACCTGCAGATTAACAATTAATACGGTCATGTAATGGATGACTTCTGCTGTTACTGGATGTACCAACAATTACTGCACTTGGTATTTGTCATGAATGTCCGAATCATTATTCTGAGCACCAATGGGAACAATGGCTGTGTAGTAATGGTCCCTAGATAAGGGACGTATCAGATATTAACTGATAAGAACAGATACTACACTTGATCTTAGCCAAAAGGCCGAGAACAATACCTATTTGGAACCACCAAACACCTGCGGCGGAGACTTGCTCTATTTTGGTGACACATTGTCTAATCCGACAATATGGGGAAACATAAAAGACTATACTTCCCCAATGTAGCGAGAATGCATCCACCGCTAATGATCCTGGGTCTGATTCCCACGAGACATATTTAGACCACTGGAGATTTAATCCAGACACAACAGATCAACATTTGGTACACATACAATCTTTTTGAAACTTTTTGAATTTTTACATTCATTCTGTATTGTAATTTGCATTTTCGTGATCTGTTGTCTTACCACAGTATTGTATTCTCCCACAGTTGTGGCATTGTCTACTCGTAATTGAACATGTAAGTTCTTTATTGTAGAACAACAGCTATCAATGCATAAAATGCCATTAACTCCAAATAATTCAACCATGTATTTGGAGAATTAATCGTCTTGGACAGTCCATCGACCACCACAACTGGTGTCGCTGTCCTAAGCTCCCCATCCAAGCGCACTCTCATCAGTCTGTAATAACACTGAAGACTTCTGAACAAGCACATTTTTACTTCTAGTAACTTGTGCAACATTGAGAATCCATCATTGAATTCAACTCAACCTTTAGTTGGTAACTGCATGGACCTAATCAATAACCTGCACGCTTTTTACTCTTATACTCTGGTCTTTGCAGACTTTGATCATGCAGAGGTCCCAATTTGACAGCATGAATGCTGCTATCACTTTACCAGTAACCGTAGCTACTTCTTGGATGGTGGGATAATGTTTCCCCTCCCCCTCCCTCAGACAAATACAGGCATTTGTAACATCCCCAACCTTAATTTGTTGATAAAGTTACTCACATATCAACTGTATTAAAGACAAACCCCCAAAATCAATTGTTTTGGGATGCCTGTAACTTCCATGTTGTTTGGATGTACAGAACCTTAGCCTTTCAATAAGCTTATGGTTGCTGAACTCAGTTCTTCAGCTGTCTCCCATTTCCAATTAACATATCCTCTAGATAAGTCATTACAATGAGATTCTGAGCCCTCATTAACACCAGTGCTGGTTTCAATAATTGTGTGAGCAATTTGAGGGCTGAATTTAACCCATTAGGTAATTCCTTCAGCTGACCCATCCAATTAATTGAAGTAACTGAATAATAAGGCATATTTTTTAAATCTAAAAAAATAACCACATAGCAGCCTTGTGATAAAAACTTCATTATAATGCTGAAGTGTACTTTTTAAAATGTTCATACTGAACTATAAATTGAAGTTTGTGAGTCCTAGAATGACTCTGCAACCCCCTACTTGTGTCTGGGATATATTATCTCTACCTGACGAGTTTCTGGTACATTCAAACACCAAGCCGCTCAGATTAATGGAGAATTACAAAACAATTGTAATCTTAACCAACCAGAGGGTGTTTCCCCAGAAATTCCATGTGTAATTGAATGACGTTTCTGTACTTCCGTAAATGAACCAGAAGATCTCCGTCTTCTTAATATAGTGGTTCGTTTTCATCAATCATAAATCTGGTTAGAGCTTGCCCACATAATCCTGTATTTTTTGGAGATAATGTTAGCCATATACAATTTGCATCATACTATTTGGTTTGAATATGCATTGCAGAGTAACGCAAGCATGTCTTAAAAGTATTGGACATTATTGACCCATGTATGTCTTCCCCAAATACAATGATGCCAACTGAATATCAGCTAGAGGACATACTGGAACACATTTCCTGTCCTCGCATCATTGACTCATGGGTGCCTAATTACTGAGTTACTGTTGGCACCCTGAGCAAAGCGCAATAGATGGGTGTTTTATATATTTTTATATATTATTTACTGTTTCAGTCATAACAGTATCTTGGAGTAGGTGAGAAACCAAATAATGTTGGCCGCCAGGTTCATCCATAGCCTCACCAGTCCATACCGATATAGCAAAACTTGGTGCTACATCGGGAACACCCGGAACATTTCTATTGGGCTCTGGTGTATACATATAAGTAGGGACACCAGCTTCAGGGTCAGTTTCATCCTGCCCTGGTACACCCGAGTCTTGCTCAAGGGAGACTTCATCCAGAACTATGCAAGGCACTGGTGAATGAGATTCTCATTCTTCATAGGCACCATACTCATTGTATGGAAACTCCTTTGGAGCATCCTTAGAATCTCATGGGTCTTAAAACCCTTAATGGTTTAGAGTTTTGAGCATTTTATCTTGCTCTAAAGACTTCATCCAGACCTATGCAAGGCACTGGTGAATGAGATTCTCATTCTTTATAGGCACCATACTTAGTGTGGAAAATCCCACGGAGCCTGTGTTAGAATCTCATGGGTCTTTAAAACCCTTGACTGATTAGAATTTTGAGCATTTTATCTTGCTCTACAGACCTCATCCAGACCTAACCAAGGTACTGGAGAATCAGAATTCCATTTTCATAGGCACCATACTCAGCGTATGGAAACTCCTTTGGAACTTGCCTTACAGGAAGACATACATGGGTCTTAGAACCCTTGACCAAGTCAAGTGTGGAGCATTTTCTCCATTTCCAGCCTTCCCCTCATTCTTGTCCTCCCTTGGAGGAGAGTTACTTTCTTACTGTTTTGTATTTGTGCATACATCATATACCTTTCAAATTATAATTCTGAGGGGCACCTCCTGCTTGAAGAAAATTTGTATTAACCTCAGTATCACACAGGGTTATATACATTTCCATAAAGGAAAACTGCATCTGGTAACATATACACAGAGCAGACTTTATTTTACCATTGTGGGTATTTGGAGCCGGCATTTAGCGCAGCCGTTATCTCCAAACCCGATCTAAATAGCGGGAACCGGCTTTTAAATCAGCCTTATCTCCCGATCCGATCTAAATCGGAAACTGCGGTTTTAGCGCGTTCCATTCAATTACCGCAGTTTAAAATACTTACACTCCAGCTGGCTCCGTATTATAAAGCCAGATTTATAGAGTTTTTAAAAAAAATTCCACAATACATATACACTCCAGCTAGCTCTGCAGACTTACAGAGTTTAAAAAACACTCGCAAGTTCAACACTGACTTACCTGCGGGTTAAACTTACCGCTGGTGGGAGCTGTACTCTCCACCCTGTCGGTGCCACATGCGTCGACGTAATGCCGAACATGCGCCTGGCTTTCTTTATAGGCACCATACTTAGTGTGGAAAATCCCACGGAGCCTGTGTTAGAATCTCATGGGTCTTTAAAACCCTTGACTGATTAGAATTTTGAGCATTTTATCTTGCTCTACAGATTCTTCTGTAGTCACGTGACTCCGAAGTAAAATCAAAATAATGCTGGAAACACTGAACAGAGTCAGTTGCTGGTAGGAGAAACACATAAGGGGAGAAAAGAGGAACAGATGGAGCTGGTGAGTGTCAGGAGTATGGTTAAGGTTTGTGTATTTGATATAATTGATCAGCACAAATAGTTAAAACGTGTGGGTAGCAGGGGTGGTAGCGGTAGGAGTTATGACTGATTCTTGTAGGCGCAGCAGTTGCAGCTGCAGATATAATACCATTCTTCAGTCTATGGGTCTCAAATACAAGGCATTAATTATTTCTCTTTCCACATGTGCTAACTAATGCGCTGAATGTTTCCATCGGTTCTTGCTTTATTTCTGGAACCCCAGCTTCTGCCATTGTTTGATTCGTACATATTCTCCCTCCAAATGGACAAGGAGGTTCCATTCAGCAGATGTGTGTTAGCTTGTTTAGTCAACACTGAGAGATGACACTGAGAATGTCCGGAAGCACATTGCTAACGTACAAATGTACATACTTACTTGTGGTACTGACATCAGTGGTCGATTGATTTGTTGATGGTAATGACCGAACAAATGTTACATTTGTCTCTGGAGTAGTTGCAGTAGTAGCTGTTGTAGATGAATTAAAACACAGATACTCAGGGTGGAATGTCATGTGAATTTTAACGCTTTTTAAAATATTTGAAACGGGGGTAGATTACTTGACAGATTTTGTAATTTTCATTCACTTTTTGCATGAATTATTAGATTACATTTTTGAGTATTGCAACAAGAGTAGATTATTTGACATTTTTTTTTAATGTTAAAATTATTTACCTTTCAAATTATATTATGAGAGTCGATCAACTTATTCCATGTTACTATGTTCAAGTAACAAAGATGAATTTAACAGCACCTCATATTTCGCTTGGGCATCTTACAACCCAGCGGTATAAATATTCACTAACTTTAAGTAATCCTTGCTTTCCCCCTCTCTCCATCACTGTTCTCCTGATTAAATGTTACTGATTGTATACCTCATTGTCACCTTCTCCTCAGCTAACATTGATTCATTCTTCATTTTCCTTGATATTCCTCCCCATTTAATCACTCGTTTTCACTTCACTCTATCTCCCTCTCCCCTGACTCTCAGTGTGAAGAAGGGTCTCGACCCAAAATGTCACCCACTACTTCGCTCCAGAGATGTTGCCTGTCCCGCATTTTGTGTCTAACCTCAAGGATAGTCAGTGCCAGATTACACCCGGTACCATAAGCTGGTATGAGTAAGAACAAAACAATAGGATGGGTGATTGTGTGGATTGGGAGTTGGTGTAGGGGATAGGGGTTCAGTTATTTGGGCTGTTGTAATCTATTTTGGGGTTGAGGAGACCTGTACAAGAGATATGACCTGAACTGGAGGAGAACCAATATACCAGTGGGCAATTTGCTAGTGTTACTCAGGGGAGTTTCAACTAGCAGGGACAAAGGGCATTGGCAGGGGCACAGGATTAATGAAAGAGTGAGGCATGTGAGGGCTGGAGGTTGGCACATAAGATATTGAAAGCAAGTTCAGTAGACAGGATAGGCAGGAACAGGGCAGGGAGCAAGGAAGGACCAATGGATGAAATAGCATTGCCGGGGACCTGACTGGTAAGGTGGATGAACTCAGAATGTACATGCGACTGGAATGATATAATCATAATAGATACCTGGCTAAGGGAGAACAGGACTGGAGCTTAAAGGGCCTGTCCTACAAGCATGCAACTCTATGCGATGAACGCGATCAGACTAGAAGCGGGGGCCGCGCGGAGGTCGGGTGATCCCCTGTACAGGACCGATCCCACCGCCTGCATGCGGCAAGCGCGACCAAACCGGCAGCAGGGGCCGCGCGGAGGTCAGGTGAGTGGCGCAACGCGGCGCAAAGTGAGGCGAACTTGGTGCGAAGTCTAAGGTAAGTTCGCCAGGACAGAGAGGGGCACACAGAGAGGGGCACAGAGGCACACAAACACACAGGGCCATGGAGCCACACACATAGAGGGTCACGGAGGCACCTACAGATAGGTTCACGGAGGCACGATTTCGGGGCCGTGTGTAATGCGTCGAGGCGACTGCGAGCCAACAAGCCGTTGCCGCGCGGAATTTTTGAACATAGTCAGTTTTTCGGAGCCCCGCGCGATGTCGGGACGAACTCCGCACAATTCCGCATGGCTCCGACGATCGACGTGGGACCGATGCCGGACGGCTCAAGCGACCATGTTAGGTCGCGCTAATCGCATAGAGTTGCATGCTGGTGGGACAGGCCCTTAACATTCCAAGGCTGTAGGTGCTGCAGGCAGGAGGAGAGGTGGGGAATAAAGAAGAGGGATGTTGCATTATTGAATAGGGAGAACATAATTGCTGCAGTCTGAGATGTTGCCACTGATGGTTCAACCAGTGAGGCTATATTGGTGGACCAGAGAAATAAAAAAGGGATGACCAGATTATTGGGAGTGAACTGTAAGCCCCCAAATAGTCAATGAGAATTAGATGAACAATATGCCAGGAAATTGCAGGCAGCTGTAACACGAATAGGTTGTCAGAGCAGGGATTTTAACTTTCACAATATAGGCTGGGACTATTATAGTGCCATTAAGGGGTGGAATTAGACAAATATCTTCACAAATATATCCTTTGTAATGTGGAGAGGGCCCTATAAGAAAGAGAGCATAGCCTGACCTACCCTAAGGAAATTGGAAAGGGTAAACGACTGAAGTGTCAGTGGGCAAGGTTTTGGGGGAGAGAGGGAGAGAGAGGGGGGTGGGGGAAGAAGAGAGAGGGAGGGTGAGAGAGGGGGGAGGTTCCACCAATGCGCGGTAGGGCAGTGGGGGGGGGGGTGTTGCGGCTTCACACGCACACTAACCAACCCCCACACACACACACACACACACACACACAGGAGGGGGGGGGAGGGGGGTGAGAGGGAGGTATGGCAGACGGGTGGGGAGAGGGATGGGAGGGGAGACCGCTGGGTCCCGTCTCCTCAATGTGCGGTTGCGGGGGGGGGGGGGGGCTGCGGGTTCACGCGCGCAGTAACCACCTACCACACACACAGGGTGGGGAGGGGGATGAGGGGAGTAGGGGGAGAAGGGTTGGGGAGAGGGGAGGGGGAGAGGGAGTGGAGGGGAAGAGGGGGGAGGGGGAGTAGAAGGGAGAGAGGAGGTGGGGAGAGAGGAGAAGAGAGGAAGGGGTGAGATGAGGCGAGAGAGAGGAAGGGGAATGGGGAGAGAGGTGGGGAAACGGAGGGGGGTAGGTAGGGGAGAGGGGTTTGGAGGGGTGAAAGGGAGGTTGGTGGGTAGAGGGGAGGTGGAGGAGATGAGAGGGGGGTTGGAGGAGGGGAGAAGGAGGGTGGAGGAGGGGAGATGGGTGGAGGAGGAGAGAGGAGGGGGAGAGGTGGGTATGGGGAGAGGGTGGGGTGGGAGGGTGAGGGGGAGAGGGACTAGAGGAAGGGGGATGGGTAGGGGACAGATAGAGAGAGAGAGGAGGGGAGAGTAAGAGTGGAGGGGAGAGAGATGGGGAGAGAGAAAGAGTGAGAGAGTGGGGGAAAGAGGGGGAGAGAGAGAGGGAGGGGGAGAGAGGGGGGTTCCCCTAATGCATGCTTCGGTGGGGGGGGGGGTGCTGCAGCTTCACACGCACACTAACCAACCCCCCCACGCACACACAGGGGAGGTAGATGGGGGGTGAGAGGTGGGTAGGGGGAGACGGGGTGGGGAGAGGGGAGGGAGGGGAGACCGCTGGGTCCCGTCCCCTCAATGTGTGATTGTGCGGGGGGGGGGGGGAGCTGCGAGTTCACATGCACACTACCCATCACCCACACACACAGGAGGGGGAGGGGGATGGGGGTGTAGTGGGAGATGGGGTAGGGAGAGGGGAGCAGGAGGGGTGGAGTGGAAATGGAGGGGGGGGATAGTGGGGACGGGGAGAGAGAGGGGAGAAGAGAGTAGACGGGAGAGAGAAGAGAGTAGAGGGGAGAGAGGAGGGGGAGTGGGGAAGGGAGGGGGTGGAGGGGAGAGGGGGTTGGAGGAGAGGTGGTGGGGGGGAGAGGGAGGTTGGTGGGTAGAGGAGGGGAGAGGGTGTTGGAGGAGGGAAGAAGGAGGGGAGAAGGAGGAGGAGAGAGGGGTGGGGGGCAGACGTGGAGCGGGAGAGGTGGGAAGGGTGGAGAGAGTTGCGTGGGGGAAGGGAGGGGTTGGGGCAGGGGAGAGATAGGAGGGGAGGGAGAGAGGGTGAGAGAGAGGGAAGAGAGAGGGAGGGGGAGGGGGGGAGGGAGGGGATGGGCAAGGGAAAGATAGAGAGAGAGGGGAGAGAGAAAGGAGAGGAGGGGGAGAGAGAAGGGGAGAGATAGAAATAGAGAGAGGGGGAGGGGAAGAGGGGTGAGAGGGAGGGGAAGGGGGGAAGAGAGAGAGGGGGGAGGGAGGAGAGAGAGAGAGAGGGGAGAGAGGGAGGGGAAAGAGGTGGAGAGAGAGAGAGAAGGGGAGAGATAAAGATAGAGGGAGAGGAGAGAGAGTGTGGAGAGAGAGAGAGGGGATAGGGGAGAGAGTTTCCCCAATGTGCGTTTGCAGGGTGGGGGTCGCTGTGGTTTCACACGCACACTAACCACCCCCCCCCCCACGCACACACATACACACACAGACTAACCCCCTCTTGATATTATATTTATATTATTCATCTGGTCCTTTCACCGCATCCCCCGCCATATCCACTCACGCTTAGCCTCCAACTGCGCAGGAGCGGCTAGAGAGGGAGCAAAGAGTTTGGAAACAAAATCTGTGGTGTTTTTGACAGAAGATATGCAACAGTATATGCCGTGAAACACACATAGCCAGTCCATGTTAAATTGTTCTATTGTAACGATTCTTATTCACTGGATGTGTAATGAACACATTTATTTTGCATTACTGTTGCATTCTGGACTTACCGGTGGTTGTAAGCAGTGTGGCCATGAAGGTGGTGGTAGCTTCAGTTGTAGATGCACTTGTGCTGCCTGTAGTTGTTTCTACTGTCGTTGATGTGGGAACTGATGTGGTGCTTGAAGCTGTTGCAGTTGCCTCTGTGCTTGTAGATGGTACAGTGGTTTCTGGAAAGGCGTAGATTTTTGATTCAGGTAAATTTAAAGACTGGTGTTATTAGGGCAGAAAATGTATTGAACTACAATTTTTTTTGTATCAAGATGATAATTTTCTTGAATATTCTGGGAAGTAGGCTGCATTTGTTTTCAAGGGACCATGGAGTTTGGAAACAAAATCTGTGGTGTTTTTGACAGATATGCCACAGTATATGCCATGGGACACACATAGACCAAGTGCAGACCTTTTGGGTCTGTTTCCACATGTGCGGTTAGGGAACCAGGGAGGGGAGGATGGGGAGAGGGGAGGGAGGGGAGAGGGGGAGAAGTAAAGGGGAGAGATTGGGGTGGGAGAGGAGAGGTGGAAGGTGGGAACAGAGAGGGGATGGGGAGGGGGTGGAGGGCGAGGATGGGGGGTAGGGGGGTTGGAGAGGGGGGGGGTTGTGAGGGGGCAGGGCAGAGGTGGAGATGAGGGGAAGGGCGAGGGGGATGAGGGAGGGGTAGAAGGGAGAGAGGGGAAGAGTGGGGAATGAGGGGGAGGGGTAGCAGGGAGTGGTGCAAGAGGGAGAGGTAGAGTGAAGGGGGGTGAGGGGAGAGAGTGGTGGGGGATGGGGGCGTGGGGGGATGAGGGGTAGGGGTGGGAGAGGGGGGGGATGAGGTGTAGGGGGTGGGAGAGGGGGGAAAGAGGGGTTCGGGTGAGGAGGGGGGT